>CM077152.1:46428705-47628705 GCA_039583875.1 Platanthera guangdongensis
TAACAATGGCGGATGAAGATGACGAACTCCCACTTCTTGTTTTCAGAATGAATTAATGTTAATCAGAAAGTTAATTTGATCTCGATCTCAGCTGCTATTTATAATCACATCGATTTGCAGGATGATTGACATGTGTCCCAGTTTTAACGATGGTTAAAATCTCAGCTTAATCAAATTGAGATTCACTGTAGACTGACAGCGACGTTAATGTCGATTTGTAGCATAACGAATATGAAATTTGTTGACTTGTTGATTTTGTTGACGTCAACATCATTCTGGACTTAGCAAAATCAAGCATAATTCGAGAAATCCTCAGTTCGACGAACTCAAACCTCAGTTCGACGAACCCAGAGCTCAGCTCGACGAAATCAAGCATCATTCCGGAAATCCTTTGTTCGACGAACTCAAAACTCCGTTCGATGGACCTAGAGCTCAGCTCGACGAAGTCAAGCATCATTCCAGAAATCCTTAGTTCGACGAACCTAGAGCTCAGCTCGATGAAATCAAGCATCATTCCAGAAATCCTCAGGTCTACGAACAAGTGAAAGCTGAGTTCGACAAACTCTGAACTTAGTTCGATGAACTCAAAGCTTAGCTCGATGAAAAGTGGATAAGCAATACTCAACAATTCTGAACTTTGAATTTCCTCCAGCTCTGCTAGGCGTTTAGTGGCGTTGAGTGAATAGGCCATACTCAACGAATCTGGACTTAGAAATATTTCAGCTCTGCTAGGCGTTGAGAGCGTTGAGTGTATATGCCTCACTCAACGCTTTTTGCCTTACCCATATTCTTCTGCACTTTTTGCTTAAAAGCGTTGAGTGTATAAGCTTCACTCAATATTTTTATACAAGTTATTTAAAAAGGCCAACAAGATGCAGAATGGGAGAAAATGTCAAAGGCCCTGATAGAAAAATCGCAGTCTAACTTTCGTATTTATGATGTGGTACGAGATATGAAGTTCCTAAAGTTGATAACGTTTGAGATCAATTATTATAAGAAGCACATCAAGTCGAAACTCTCAATCCATCCTAGAGCGACAAAGATGTATCATGATTTGAAAATAAATTTCTGGTGGCCAGGTTATGAAATTAGATATTGCTAAATTTGTTCAGCAGTGCTTGGCCTGCTAGCAAGGTAAGGCTGAACATCGCTATCCAGGCTGAGAACTACAACCACTACCAATCTCTAAGTGGAAATGGGAAGATATCTCGATGAATCTAGTAGTAGGTCTTCCAAAAACCCCTTCAGGAAATGATGCAATTTGGGTAATCGTCGAACGATTTACCAAGTCAGCCCATGTCTTGCCAATAAGAGTCGGTGATTCAATGTCAAGGTTAGCTCAGAAGTACATTGACCGTATTGTAACCTTGCATGGAGTCCTAGTCTCGATTGTGTCCGATCGTGACCCAAGATTTACATCGAGATTTTGGAAGGCTTTTCAAGTAGCTCTTGACACACAACTTACCTTTAGTACTACTTATCATCCTCAGACTGATGGACAGACTGAAAGAACAAATCAAACACTAGAAGACCTATTGCGGATGTGCATACTTGAGTTTGGAGGAAGCTGGGAGCAACAACTTACGATGGTGCAATTTACCTATAATAATAGCTATCACTCTAGCATCCAAATAGCCCCATATGAAGAAGCTCTATATGAAAGAAGGTGTCGTACTCCTCTATGCTGGGTTGAAGTTGGGGAGAAAGCTATTTTTGGACTGCAGTTGATTGAAGATTGTAATAAAATTATTCAGATAATTCGAGACCAGTTATTGATCGCTCAAGACAGACAAAAGAAATATTTTGACCTAAAACATAGCGATGTGGAGTTTCAAGTCGGAGACCATGTATTCTTGAAAGTAAAACCTGGACCTTGTATCAAAAGATTTGGAGGAAGCGGGAAACTTAAACCTCGATATATCGATATGTTTGAAGTTCTTGCTAAAATTGGTCTGGTAGCATACCAACTGGAATACCACTAGTCATGAGTGGGATGCATGTTTCATGTATCAATATTAAGACAATACAACTATGATCCTTCCCACGTCATCCAGTTTGATACAAAAATGTTAGAAATACACCCAGATCTCAATTATGAAGCTATCTGTAACGAAATCATAGATCATAAGGATAAACAATTGAGAAACAAAACTATTCCCATGGTAAAAGTCATTTGGAAAGGTCGATCTGCAGAAAAAGTAACCTGGGAATTAGAAGAAGACATGAAGAAGAAATACCCTAACTTATTTTAATACAACAAATTTCAGGGATGAAATTTTTATAAGGAGGGTGATTGTAATATCCTGTAATTACTTAATCATGATTAGTGTTAAATAATGTTGATTGTGTATTAATAATCACGTTGAAGAATTCAATTATCAAAAAGAGCTAAACCTTAGGAAGTGGAGTCCACGGTTAGAGTCAAAAGGTCGGAAAACCTATAAATTGATTATATTATTTGTTGAAATCAGAGTTCACAAGAAAAGTGCGTTCAACCGAGACGAATTTCGAGAAACTGAGTCTTCCAATAAACTCAAAATATCAAAATCTATTAAAATAAATATTATATTGTCAAGATTGGGGAATGAAAGCAAAAATTATAATTTGGGCAATAACCACTCAGAATTTGGTAAAACGGATGACAGATTCAGGTCCGGAACATCGAAAAATGCTAGAGTAGGTATTTTTGTAATTTTACGGGACAAAAATGAACCAAAAGACCAAAAATGCGAGACAACGCCACGTGCCACTGCGCCACATGCCTGCCCAGCCACATTTTGCACATGCCTTTATAAGGCTGCCCGGATGAGTGACATGTGGCACCATCTAGATGAAGTAAAGTTCAAATTGAACTTTACTTCATTTTTTCGTGTTTCTAGGAGCTACAGAGCTCGGATTGAGATGATTTTGGTGGCATTTCGAAGTTCATATAAATAGCTATCTAAAGGGATGTATTTCTCACTCCAATTCCTTTTCAAATTTCAGGAATCATAGAGTGAAGGTGTGAGAAAAGTCTAGGATCGCTGCCTTAATTTCACAGAAACTCATGGAGGGGCTTGAGAGCTAGTTTTTGGCCTTATCTTATGACGAAGCTTTCCTAGGTGTTGCTAAAGCGACACCAAAGTAATATTTTTTTCGGCGAGCGCACAATTATTTGTCAGGGTGCTGTCAGATTTCTGCCGAACTGTTGATCTTTCTAAGAGGAGGTTCAAAGCTCAAATTTGGGAGCGTGAAGATTGAGATAGGTGGAAAATAATGCTATACTTATATGTTGCGTTAGTATTCATTAACGCTATAATTAATAGTCATTAAGAGATAATAATGCTGAAATTATGATATGAATCTGTTTGCTTACAAGAATAATGCCGAAATTTCCGTTAAACATAACAAAAGGTAGAACTACGTGTATTCACATGATAATGACATCCAAAGTTTAAATATACATGCATGAATTTTGAAACCTTTAAATTTTATATATCAAGAATATGAAAATGCTATTGTATCATAATACGCACGATGTTATGCGAATGCTATTATGCGGTAACACACATGATGCTATGTGAACGCTATTATGCAGTAACACACATGATACTATGTAAATGCTATTGTGTCATAACATGCACGATACTATGCGAGTGTTATTATGCAGTAACATGCATGATGTTATGTAAATGCTATTGTGCAGGAACAACACATTCTATGAATAATACTGTACAAGATGACAAATTGTGTACGATAAAAATAAATAAAGAATATATAATAAAAAATATGCATAATCAGCATGCCAAGTATTTTTAGAAAATAAAATGTGTTTATTTATTCACTATCCTGCATACATATTAGTATTGTGTTATTCTTTCAGAGTGGGCGAGAATGTTCATAGGTCTACTTACGTTTTTAGGTACCGAAGCGGATATGGGGGACCGTGAGAAGTAAGGAAGACTATTATTATGTACTATGAAAAATAAAAATGATGTTTCAAATGATGTACTCATATAAACTTTTGAATTATGAATAAAAATGTTGGTTATATTGACTCTTGTTTTGAAATGTGTAACTATTTAAAAGATCCTAATCTCACATTTAATGTTCCCAACTTGTTAATTCGAACTTACCAGGCTAGGGGTGTGACACGCTGCATGGCCGCGCTCATCCCAGCGCCCATGCGCACTACACCTACGCAGGTCCACGCCACACCACGCCCGCGCGAGTGCCGCGCAACCTCGTAGATACCTCGTCGCGTGGGTACCTCCCGACCGCGCACTCGGGCACCACGCATGGCACCACGCCCAGGTCAATACCGCTTGGCGACCTGCATGCACCGAGCTACCTACATGTTGTACAACACACCGATCAATGCCCCTCGCGCATGGCGACCGGCGTGTCTCCTACTCTTTCCTTTGTTTTTTTCCACGGTGAATAATTTTCTCTTTGCACGAAAAATTATAAAAAAAACACCACCTTCTTGGATTGAGACATGACGACGAATAACCTTCTCATACTCAGAGCAAAACCTTCTCCAAACACTCCACAACAACTTAAATGTGAAAGACGGGAATACTCTCCAATTTATTAGTCCTACACATAACCTACAATGGAAGACTCAATTAAAGTTAAAAATATTCTGTCATATTTTATTCTCTTTAAATTGGAAGTAGAGCTAATCACAATGAAATCAATTATCTCGCAGAAAGGGCAGAAAATATTAGCCCCAATCACAATGAATCTCTGTGTCCAATCAGAAAAGATGCTCGTAACTTAATACCACAAGTGAATAATAATCGCATAACACGCGACCGCCATTATTTTCAAAGTCTACGGCTAAAAGTCATCACGGTTGCAATTAAAAATTTGCTCATCGCTTCATGGATCGCAACCTGTGAAAAATTTTGGAGCATTTGATGAGATTCTCCCTAAAAATATTTGAGTCAAAGCGGACCGAAACACTCAAGCAAGTCGCCCGACCAAGTGAAGCACGTGGGCGAGCCGCGCTCGCCCGAAGGGCCGCTAAACCACCCTAGGGGGGCTCCAACAAAGCACAAAGCACAAACGCACCCGCACACACAGACATCGCGCATGCCCGACCAGCGCGTGCGGCCGACCTGCTCATGTGGCCAGCCCCAACGCATGCAGCCTGTCCCCGCATGCACACGATCGTCTCGCGCACGTGGCCACCACTTCGTGCATATGATCGGCCCGCGCGCGCGCCAGCGCCGACCGCCCCTACTACCTCTTCCGGCCGCCGATGTTGCCGAGTAACTTGCCAAAGATGCCTTCGGGGCATTTTCATGATTCCGAGAAAATTGATGATCCAGGTGACCGGAAATGAGCAACGTCATTCGTTAACTCAAGATCCAGGCGAGCACAATTACCAATGCGTTACTTGAAGAATGCTATAAAAGACCCAGAGCCTTTTTTTTAAGACAAACAACTAAAGAGACAAGAGAGTGCTCTGAGCTTTTTAGGCAAGTACGTATGACTTAGATCGTTCATTCTCCCAGAATTCCCCTCTGTTCGCTCTCAAGTATGCACACTCTCAATGCTCGCGTGGACGCTTCAGCTGTCGTAGGAGAAGACATAGAAGAACGCTCTCGTAGGTGGACGCTCTTTGCGGAAGCTCTGTAGACTTGGTCTTTTCCCCTTTTTCTTTGCCTTCACAGCTTCTAAATTGGGCAAGGTGCCATAACTAAGGGCAGTGTGCCCTAGTAAAGCCCAACCAATCCTACCAGGGTCTTCCTACACCTAAAGTGTGGTCAATGGGTCACTAAGGACCCATGGAGGGCAGTCAAAGTGGTTAAGTTGACCTAAGTCAACTCTAACCCTAAATGGGTCAAACTGACCTACATAGGGTCAACTGACCTTCCCTTAGCCAAGTGGATCCCACTCATGTCCTCCTAACCCTAGGGTGAGGTCAATGGGTCACCTAGGACCCATTGGCGTCAACTCTAGAGCCTAGTTGACCCAAGTCAACCTTAGCCCTAAATTGATCAAAGTGCCCTAACTAAAGGGCAAGTGGCCTTCTGAGTGCACGTTAACCCTACCCAAGTACTTCTAGATTTTAGGGGAGGCCCATGGGTCACCAAGGACCCATTGGGGTCAGCCTTAGTGGCTAATTTGACCAAAGTCAACTCTTGGGTCAAATTGGTCAAACTAGCCTAAATGGCTAACTCAAGCCCAACCCAAGTGGGCTAGGCCTAGGCAAGTGTGGCCCATTGGTCTAGGAGGTGGAGAGATACATTTTGGGCCCAGCAAATTCAGAATTTGGTGACTAGGAGAGAGAAAGAGGGAGTTACCCAAATTTGGAGGAGAGAGAAAGAGGAGCTTAATGGCCATCATGGCCATGGAGGCCCCATAACTCCCCCTTTTAATCGGGCTTTAACTCCTTGGAGGCAGGGGAGGAGTTTTCCGGAGGTGGCCGACCAGTGGGGAGGCTTAGCCCCTCAAATTTGGTGAAACTGAAAACTCCTCACTAATGGCTTTAATGGTGTCTTGAAGAATTGGGGAGTTACAAACTTCCTCTCCCCAATTCCTTCATTAGAGACCTTCACCAGGGCAAGGGTAAGAGTTTCCCCTGATCACATTCCAGTTATAGAGGAGTTGGTGTGGAGGTTGCAGAGGAGCCGAAGCTTGGTGGTCGGAAATGGCGAGGAGGCACAACACCCGCTCTCAGGCCGCGATTCAGGTCCTCCTCCACTCCTTCTTCGATGGGTAGATCATAGTAACACTTAGGGACAAGTTTCGGGCTCAATTGAACCCGATCGTAAGAGATTTTTCTCCATTTTTTCCGCAAAAATTAACCTATCGGGTTTGCCGGAATAGGCCCCTCCGGCGGCTGTGCCGCCGCCTGGCGACATCCACCACCTCAACGGAGGTGGTGGTGGCGGTGGCTGGCCAGGGAGGTGGCTGGGTGGCCGGAGACAGGGACTTGAAATTGGACCAGGAATAGTCAATCCTGGCCATTGGCGCGCAGGGACGATGATGGGATGCCGTCAAAATGTGCGTCAAGATGCGTGCAGCTACTGTTCAAACTAGAGGATTATATTTATTGCATTTTAATGAATCTGTCACACTATTTCTGTTACATTGTAAATTAAGTTAAAAATACTTATAGGCTGAATCATGGGAAATGGTCAACAAATAACTTGTAGCCCTATGGGTCTACTTTAACTCAAAATTGGTTTGAACCAATTTGGGTGCCTGGTTTGACCAGGGAACTCATGTTGGTGGGGTCTATACCTAGAGCCATGCAGAGATTAAAATGGGTCCACACACTTCATCCCTTACCCAAAAAACTTGAAATTTGGACAGGGAGTAACCCTAGTCTATACCTAGGTCCTGCCCAAAAATGAGCATTTTTGGGGACAATGTTTCTATAGTTTTGGAAATTATTTAATTTCTCTAGAGTAAATTAATTTAAGGAACAAATGACCTCAAAACTCACCCAAATTTTCGTAATTGGTGCTCGGGGTCATTATAAGGCTCTGGTTAAAATTTCATCTCATTTGGAGATGGTTTGAATTGAAATCATGCAAACCGTAACCTTGCCATAATAAGGGTATTTAGGTCAAAAAGTTCACTTTGGGTTTTTAGTGGTCAAATCACCTCAACAGAGGTTGAAATTGGGGTCACTGACTTGACATGACTTTTAACACCTTCCCATGGAAGATGGGGTGGATTGGAATAGATTTTCCCTAGGACCTAAGACCAAACCCTAAAGATGGGCTTTGGTGTCTTGTGAAAGGCATGGGGTCAAAAGACCTTATATGGACTTAAAATTTTGTAGGGAGGGTGCTAGGATAACCAAAGCCCTCTGGTAAAAATCTTGGAGTATTTGGAGATAGGTAGACCCCTCAAAAACCTAACCCTAGTTTAGGGCACAAATATTGTAGTGCTAGAATAGGTTATTAAAACTCAATAAACAGTGATGAAACTTGGGTAGTGTAGTCATAGGGGTAGTATGAACATTTTGAAATTTAATTGGGAATTTTGGATCAATACTGTTAGTACTTCCTTGTAATGTATGAATTAGCCCTACTAAAATGTTTGGTTATTGTGAATTCACTGTCCATTGGAAAGTCATGAAAATTAGGCAGAGGGAGGTTTAGACCATTATGCTTATGTATAAATTTTATTAGAATTTTTGAATACATAATTACTGCACCTACTTCACATGCTCATTAATTTGGATACTTGTTCAATATTTTGTTTAGAGCTCATTATTTGTTGATAAATTATGAAACTTGACCAAAAGTATTTATATATCCTTCCAATCATCCTTGAAGTTTCTCAAAATTTTTGGAAGTATTTGTGCTGCACTTGCCTCTTAAAATTGATTAAAATAGGTTATATTAAAAATTATAATTATATGTATAAACCTTGCTGTAAAATTGGGAGACTTTGGATTCTCTGTTAAATAGTCATATTATATTTATCATAAATTTTGTGGAGCATTTGATTGTAAGAAATTGGTACTTCATGTTCAAACATTGGGTGTTTGGATTACTAGAATAATTAAATAAATTATCAGATAAATTAGGAAAATTATGAATTTCTGAGTTTAGGCTAAAAATGTCATGACAGCCCTGCAATAATTATTATAGGGATACTGGATCATTATTTTGAGTACCTCCCATTTTACACATCATATAGTTTAAGTTGGTCTGCATTTAGTAAAACTGCAGAAATTATGTTGGAATATGAATTTGGGCACATGAGTTGGGGTTAGTTGTTTGCTGGTTTGGATAAAAAAATGAGTTCATCATTGGAAGTTAGGATGAGTAGAGTGTTGGATTGATTAGTGATAGGTGGTGCTCGGGATCGACGAAAGATCGTCTTTTCCGTGGAGAGGAAGTGTCAAATACACTAGGGTTAGATCCAATAAAACATTTAAGGGACTAGGAGATGGGTAGAAACCAATAAAAATAAGTGCCTTGCGAAAGGAAGCTTTGGTTTTCAACCCATCGTAGTTCCTAGTGCCCTTGAGAGCCCTTCACGGGGAATACCTTGGGCAGTCCTAGGCTAACCTAAACAGTAAGAATAATAAACTACAATGCAAGAGTAACTAGCAAAACTACGGTTTCACCTTCATTCACCTCGATGTCTCGGGGTGTCAGGTTGGGTCACTCGGGCAGTAGGCTCAGTGGATTTGGTGATGGGCGGGTTGGCCCGGCGAGCTTTGGCTCGGTAGTTGTTGATATGGGAAAGTTGGCCCGGCGAGCTTTGGCTCGTAGTTGTTGAGATGGGAAGGTTGGCCCGGCGAGCTTTGGCTCGGTTGTTGTTGTGACGGACGGGATGGTCCTGGGGAGCTTTGGCTCGGTGGTTATACGTCAAGGTTGCATGTGCATAAAGTATAAGGTGGTGGTCATCGGTGTTGGAGAGTCGATGCACCGACGCCAATACGTTGACTCAGCAAGTGTGGTTTAGCACTTGGCCAAATAAAGTCTGGAGCGCCAGCCGACAAGAGTACGTAGGAGCTCTGCTTAGTACACCAGCATTGAGCCGTACGATAGGTTTGACTGGTAGTGCAATTACCGGTTTAAAGGTGGGCGAGGCCCAACCCACCGCTTCTGTTTGCCACTATGGAGGTATCTTGGGAGGTTCAGCTCCAGAAAGGGGGAACTAAAGGTCTGTGTACACAGAGTCGAGTGGGTGAGTTGCACTTGCATGTTCACATCATGGAATAATTGTATTTCATTGCATAATCATTGCATATAACCCGACACCCATTGTATAAGTGGTATGGGATGCTTATACAATAGGCCCTGCAAAACATCCCCTTGGTTTATAAGTTCGTGCGAGCATGCTTATAAGTTAAGGTTTTTATTCAGTAGATTTAAATATATGATTGCTAGAAAACCGACACCATATCGTATAAATTGGTATGAGACTTTTTATACGATAGGAGCCCTGCAAAAGATCCCTTGGCTTATATATTTTCATATAAGTTAAGGTTACTTTTCTTGTTCAGTCTTTTTACCATCATTCTATCTTATATACTATAGAACTGCTAGATTAGTTTTGCCAACATCTGCTTATTTGTTATTCTCCACCTTCATGTCCTCTCCTTTCCTTCTCCCTGCTCGGTGCCTAGGAGCCATGGGGGAAGGGGCGGGGGATGATAGGACTTAGTCTTTTAGACTAACGGTTTTCGAACCACATCATTTTAGGGGACCGTGGAGCCCAGCATGGAAGAGCAGCCCCAGAGGTCGGCACGCTTGGAGATGGGGCAGTTTAGTACCGGAGTTATGACAGCAGGAACTGTGAGTCTTGTTCGCTGCTAGTTGTTTTAGTTTTGCTTCCGCGATGAGAGATATATAGTGAGGACTTCATGTACTGGGCATGAGCCTAAGATTTAGTACTTTTATTATTTCTGTGGACACTCCCTTCGTGGAGTTTATTTACTATATATGTGATTTACGTGGACTTGCTTTATTATTTTGCTACAGTTGTGATCGATTTGGCTGTCAGAATTGGCGTTTCGTAGTGATGACCTTCCCGGGCGTGAAGGTGTCACCGCAAAGCGGCGGTTCTGGGCCTAAGACCCCGGTGTTTCAAAAAAAAGGTGGTCTTACAAGAAGTCATTGTCAATTAGGTCATGTAAAATGTATTTTTTCTATTATTATTATTTGCTTACAAAAACCAGAGTTACTTGCTCCTTTATGTTTGGTCTGTCTCTTCGGTATTACTGATTCAAGAGAGATTGAAGACCTCGAGTTGTGATGTTATCGTAGTCCGGGTCTCTGCGTGAGCACTTCTCCTGCATACCAACTACTTGCCCCTCTAGTGAGTTGAAGAACTCGAGCTATGATGTTGCCATAATCTGGGTCCCTACGCGAGCTCCTCTCCCGCATACCATCTACTTACCCCCTCATGTGAGATTGAAGACCACAAGATGTGATATTTTCATAGTTTGGGTCCCTATAAGAGCTCCTCTCCCACATATTAGCTACTTGTCCCCTCGGGTGAGATTAAATACCTTGAGTTGTAATGTTACTGTAGTTCGGGTCCCTACTTAAGCTCCTCTCTTGAAAACCAACTACTTTCCCCCCTCAAGTGAGATTGAAGACCTCGAGTTGTGATGTTGTCAAAGTCTGGGTCCCTACACGAGATCCTCTCCCACATATCAGCTAATTGCCCCCTCGAGTGAGATTGAAGACCTCAAGATATGATGTTGTCATAGTCCACATCCCTGCACGAGCTCCTCTCTTGCTTACCAGCTACTTGCCCGCTCAAGTGAGTTGGTAGTCCTAGGGCAAGGCGATGTTGAATGCCTGACATGTGCATCCAAGCGCTCTTTCTCCACATCCATTTGAGCTCTGCTCCTGGGAGGTGCCAATGATTTTTCCACCTCCAATCAAGCTCGGCTTCTGGTAGGTGTCAACGCTTTCTCCACCTCCAGTCGAGCTTGACTCATTGGAGGAGTCGATGTTTTCTACACCTCCAGTTGAGCTTGGTCCTGCGAGGTGTCGATGCTTTCACCACCTCCAGTCGAGCTCGGCTCCTGTGAGGTGTTGATGCTTTATCCACCTCCAATCAAGCTCAGAAACTGCGAGGTGTCGATGCTTTCTCCACCTCCAGTCGAGCTCGGCTCCTTTGAGGTGTTAGCACTTTCTCCACCTCTAGTAGAGCTCGGCTCCTACGAGGTATCACCGCTTTCTTCACCTCCAGTTGAGCTCGACTCCTGTGAAGTGTCGATGATTTCTCCACCTCCAGTCGAGCTTGGCTCCTACGAGGTATCAGCTCTTTCTCCACCACCAGCCAAGCTCAGCTCCTGGGAGGTATCAAAGCTTTCTCCACCTCCAGTTGAGCTCGGTTCCTATACAGTGTCGATGCTTTCTCCACCTCTGATCGAGTTCAGCTCCTGTAAGGTGTCGATGCTTTCTCCACCTCTAATCGAGCTCAGATCCTGCAAGGTATCGACACTTTCTCCACCTCCAATAGAGCTCAGCTCCTTGGAGGTGTCGAGGATTTCTCCACCTCCAATTGAGCCAGAATCCCGGGAGGTGTCGAAGCTTTCTCCACCTCTAGTCGAGCTCGGCTCCTGCGAGATGTTTACGCTTTCTCCACCTCCAGTTGAGCTCAACTTCTGCGAGGTGTTGATGCTTTCTCCACCAATAGTGGAGCTCGGCTCCTGGGTGGTGTCGAGGCTTTCTCCACCTCTAGTCGACCTTCATTCCTGGGAGGTGTCGATGCTTTCTCCACCTCTAGTTGAGCCCGACTCCTGCGGGGTGTCGATGCTTTCTCCACCTCCATTTGAGCACGACTCCTGAGAGGTATTGACGCTTTCTCCACCTCCAGTCAAGATCAGCTCCTGTGAGGTATCGACACTTTCTCCACCTCTAGTCATGCTTGACTCATGGGTGGTGACTACGGTTTCTCCACCTCCAATCAAGCTTGGCTCCTGGGAGTTGTCGATGCTTTCTCCACCACCATTCAAGCTCGGTTCTTGCGAGGTATCGACGTTTTCTTCGCCTCCAATCAAGCTCGGCTCCTGGAAGGTGTCGACACTTTCTCTACCTCTAGTCAAGATCGGCTCCTGGGAGGTGTCGACACTTTCTTCACCTCCAGTCAAGCTCAGCTCCTGCAAGGTGACGATGTTTTTTCCACCTCCAAACGAGCTCAGCTCTTGGGAGGTGTCGATGCTTTCTCCACCTCCAGTCGTGCTCGGCTCCTGGGACGTGTCGAGGCTTTCTCCACCTCCAATCGAGCTGGGTTCCTGTATGGTGTCGGCGCTTTCTCACCCTCCCGTTGAGCCCTCATCTTAGGAGATGTTGACACTTTCTACACCTCCAGTCGAGCATGACTTTTGGGGGGTGTCGATGCTTTCTCCACCTCCAGTCGGGCTTGTCTCCTACGAGATATGGACGCTTTATCCATCTATAATTGAGTTCGACTCCTACAAGGTGCCGACCTATTCGCCACCCTAGTTGAGCTTGTCCCCTATGAGGTGATGACCTATTCTCCACCTTTATTGAGCTTGGATCCTGAAGATGTCGACTCTTTTCTTCACCTCCAACTGAGCTCGTTCATTTTGCGAATGGCCTAGAGGCGTCAACATTTCTTCCTCCTCCAGTTGAGCTCCACTCCTAGGAAGGGGAATTATGTGGCATGTTGCAACCTGTGCCCATATATCTAAAATACGAGTTCAACATTGTTTTTCCGAGCTCATTATCCCCAAAAAAGCGGGGATTGTGTATAACCCGTAATTCATCAAGATCAAAGATGTCTAAGGACGGCTTAGAAGAACTCAACCACCTGGGGTGAGTTGAGAAGGCCTCGCCCATCTGGGGCGTGTTAAGAAGGCCTCGCCCGCATTGGGCGAGTTGAGAAGGCCTCGCCCAACTGGGGCGAGTTGAGAATGCCCTGCCCACCTAGGGCGAGTTGAGAAGGCCTCACCCACCTGGGGTGAGTTAAGAAGGCCTCTCCCACCTGTGGTGAGTTGAGAACGCCTCACCCGTCTGGGGTGAGTTAAGAAGGCCTCACCCACCAAGGGTGAGTTGAGATGGCCACGCTCACCTGGGGCAAGTTGAGAAGGCCTCTCTTTCCTGGGGAGAGTTGAGAAGGCCTCGCCCGCTTGGGGCAAGTTGAGAAGGCCTCTCCTGCTTGGGCAAGTTGAGAAGGCCTTGCTCGCTTGGGGCGAGTTGAGAAGGCCTCATCCATCCAGGGTGAGTTGAGAAGAACTCGACCACCGAGGGAGAGCTCAGTTTTCACCTCATCTTAGACCATTCAGGCCTATGAATATCATTTTGGTTGGAGCCAGAACGACTATTCGTAGCCCATACCCCCTCCCCTTGGATTTGCCTATAAATAGGACCCCAAGACAAAAGTAGAAGGGACTTTCAACCCCCTATAAAGAGTGAGTTCACAGTCAGCCTCACTTCTATCGAGCTTAGCAATGACTTTAGGAGGGGAAGTTTTTATAGACTTCTGGGTGTGCGACAGGACCTACTCGCTGCAGCACGTGGGTCTTGTTTATAGGCAGTCCGGAGCTATTCTTTTGTTCGCCACCTTCTTCTCTCCAAGTCTCCCGCATGTCGACCACTAAATTAGTAATCTTTGGTCACCCCAGGTCCAAACAGCTGGGACTGATTTTCTTGGTTCCAATAGGTCCCAATTGTTCATAGAAGCGCCACTCGACTCGCTCATCTAGTAGTTATAACTTATCCCTGACTTCGCCCGCTGATGTTGCTTTCACTATCCCTACTTGATCTTTGCTCTTTATGGAGGCAGGAAGATAACAAAATCCGACTTTTCCTAAATCCTTTTTGACGGCAGCAAGTAAAGCTAGAAGGTTAAGAAATTCTTCAGTCCCTAGTTTTTCTGCTAGAAACCATCATAATACTAAGTTTCTCAAAATATATTCCATATTGATCCTTCTATGGGCTTGGCCCCATAGGTGAAGCAAAGAAGATTTCACAAAATCTTTCTTGTTAATGGATGTTGTGTACGTGGTGTATGCGTACTTGTGTGTAAGTGTGTATTTGTGTTTTTATGAGTTTGTGTATTTGTGGATGAAATATTGTATGTGTATGTGTGAAAGTGTGTGTTTATATTTATGTGTATGTATGTGTGTGCTTATCTGCGTTTGTGTATGAATGGGGTTTTATGTATGTATGTGTGTGTGGTTTTATGTATATATATGTGTGTGTGGTTTTATGTGGATGAAAATATGATTGTGTGCGTGTGAAATTGTATGTATATGTGTGTGTGAAATTGCACTCCTGACCCCGAGATGGTAGTAATGCCACGGGAACTCCCGCTAAGCTTCAACCATCTCCAATGATTCTTGACAAACCCAAAGTGTGTTGCCCTGTAACAGTAGTTATTCTTTTCCTCGAAAGCAAGCCACTTCTTATTGTCCCTCACCTCGATCAGATCTTCAGTGTCAGAGCAAACTTCACACCACTCACAGAAGAGTTGTAGGGACAGTCGAGAACCATGCTCCCAGAAGAAACAAATCAATATCATAGTCCTTGTCATCCATGCTGAGGAGAACTGCCTAATCAACACTGCATAATCGAAAGATCTCCACAACCACTTTAGCAGGAGGGATCCAGAAGTCGGCCTTCAAACACCCCTTCGAGATCGCGACATAGCCTAGGGGTGAATTCTGAACATGCTCCTCCGGAACCGGGATCCTCACTTTGACGCCTGCCAAAATACTGAAGCACTTCTGCCACACGCCCACCCGTGTTTTTTTTGAATAAGATTACTTTTAAAAAAATTCGGATTTCAATATTTCCTCAATAACATCAACATTAGCACTAACGTCTGGCGCAAGTAACAAAAATGAAATTAATGCGTGTATTTAAAGAAGTAATTTGCATTATATTTTGCTTTAATGCTTTGAGGAAGAAATATTATTTAAATAATTTTAGAGCACAAAATAAAATAAATTTAATAAAATAATAAAAGATACGATTTTATTTTATAAGAAATAAATTACAAAATATTTGATTTCAATAACGCTAGAAATTGAGGCGAAATATGAAAAACTTTTTTTCCCTAAATCTACCCTAGAACATAGATCCACCCGGGAAATCGACGTCCATATGAGACGATTAAGTCTCGCAAGACTTAGTCACCCTACCTGCGACGTATTTCCCATGAAATCTCTGGGAATCTGATGTTCTTCCCGAACGAATTGTTTCCTGAACGTTCACATCAGACGATTAAGTCTCGCAAGACTTAGTCACCCTACCTGCGACGTATTTCCCATGAAATCTCTCGCAATCCGATGTTCTTCCCGAACGATTTCCTCACCCCTATCTACGGCGAATTGCGGATTCCTCTTCGGGAAATCGATGTCCACATCAGACAATTAAGTCTCGCAAGACTTAGTCACCCTACCTGCGATGTATTTCCCACGAAATCTCTCAGAATACGACGTTCTTCCCGAACGATTTCTCCACCGTTACAAAAAGATAAAAAGAAAAATACAAGAGAAATAAAAAGCAAGAAAAAACTCCCCAAATATTTTTAAAGGTGAAGACGAATGCGATGTAGATGTTGACATTTTTGAAGTGATCGCCCTTCATGTTGGATACTCTTTGTCGCCCTTCTTGTTCAAAAATCTCCTTTAAATCTTCGAGTTCGCCCAAGGGAGTTCTCTTAATCTCTGGAGGTGAGCCTCACTTAATTGATTCGGAGTTGTGGCTTGAGAACAAAGGAATCCATGCCAAAGAAGGAGAGAAGCCGCTCTTTAAATAAGACTCAGGAGATACCGCCGACGTTAGTACTCTCGCCGGACGTTAGCTATTTTAGGAAACTTTTCTATCTTTGGAAATGGAAGAACCCGCCAACCCAATAGTTCATCTCAAAACCCAGGTATTGAGATGAAGTGTGGCGGGGTACATGAACACAAAGGGGAGAAGTCTGCAGGCGGTGTGGGATTAACCCCAACCACAGGACCGCGAGGATATTCCGCCACAAGGGGGCCCACCGGGGTCAACACCCAGACCTGGAATGCGATGGGGAAGCCAAATACGCGGTCCCACACACATGTGTCCTGCTGACTAATATAATCTCAACACACCCCCGCAGCAGGACAACCCACTCTGATACCATGAAAGAACCCGCCAACCCAATAGTTCATCTCAAAACCCAGGTATTGAGATGAAGGGTGGTAGGGTACATGAACACAAATGGGAGAAGTCTGCAGGCGGTGTGGGATTAACCCCAACCACATGACCGCGGGGATATTCCGCCACAAAGGGGGCCCACCGGGGTCAACACCCAGACCTGGAACACGATGGGGAAGCCAAATACGCGGTCCCACACACATGTATCTTGCTGGCTAATATAATCTCAACAGGAAATTAGTGTTTTTGGCAGCATTTTCTTCCAAAACTAGACCTTCTAAAAACTACCATCGGGCGGTAGTTCTATTGCCGGGCGTTAGCACTTGTTAAATCTAGCTCCGCCTAACCTTTCTTTTCCGTCACATCGATATTGTCTTTTTTGATTGATGTTACCGCTGGTGCTAGTTACTACCTCCAACATTAACTACTACCACCAACGTTAGCAAAAATTATTCCAGCATGTAGATGACGTCGTCATTTTTTCTGAATGGGGTGACATATTCCGTAATTCTTCACAGATTGAAAGTTATGACCATTTTAATATTCAGCAAACAACGCTCATCTTTTTGCAATTTCTTAAATGTACACGCCCTTAGATCACGCTCATGACAAAAAACTTGTCTCTTCATTTAATCTATGTTTGTACCTGTATAACTTGCACAACATAAACACACAAATGACTAGATCAAATATATCATGATATTTGTTATTTTCAAACTAAAAGATGTAGAACACATGCTCCAACATCCCGGTCTTCGCTTAAAGTCGAAGGGAGGCACATCAATTGTGTGAGAACATTGCACTTCGGTACCTGGAGCAAAATGAGTGTTAACATAATAAGCAGTGACCGAAAAATCTGAAGACATATAGAAGTCAACCCACAACTCGAACAATTCGCGCATACGCATCACCAACACTGCAAGGAAAGCACGCTCGTGGCCCACATCATTCAACATTGTACCCGCACACATTCCACGTAGGTACTGTACGTGGTATCGCGCCTATGCAGATGCTGTGTAATATCTTGTAATTACTAAATCATGATTAGTGTTAAATAACGTTGATTATGTATTAATAATCATGTTGAAGAATTGAATTATCAAACGGAGCCGAATCTTAGGAAACGGAGTCCACGGTTAGACTCAAAAAGTCAAAAAACCTATAAATCGACATATTATTTGTTGAAATCAGAGTTCACAAAAAATGCGTTCAACGGAGGCGAATTTCGAGAAACTGAGTCTTCCAAAAAACTCAAAATATCAAAATCTATTAAAATAAATATTATATTGTCAAAATTGGGGAGTGAATGTAAAAAGTATAATTTGGGTAATAAAGACTCGGAATTTGGTGAAACGGAAGACGTATTCAGGTCCGAAACGTCGAAAAACGCTAGAGTAGGTATTTTGTAATTTTACGGGACATAAAAATGAACCAAAAAGACCAACAATGCGAGACAACGCCACATCTGCACCACGTGACAGCCCGGCCACGTTTTGCACATGCATTTATAAGGCTGCCCAGATGAGTGACACATGACACCATCCTTGAAGAAGTAAAGTTCAAATTGAAGTTTACTTCATTTTTTTTGCGTTTATGAGAGCTACATAACTCGGATTGAGGCGATTTTGATGGCGTTTCGATGCTCTTATAAATAGCTATCCAATGGTCTATATTTCTTACTCCATTTCCTTCAAAACTACGGGAATCTTAGAGAGAAGGTGTGAGAGAGGAGAGAGAAAGTCTCGGATCACTGCCGAACTTTCATGGAAACTCTTGGAGGGGCTTGAGAGCTAGTTTTTTTTGCCTTTCTTATGACAAAGCCTTCCTAGGTGCCGCCAAAGCGGCGCTGAAGTAATATTTTTTCGACGAGAGCGCAATTATTTGTCAGGGTGCTGCCGAATTTCTGCCGAAGTGCTGATCTTTCTAAGAGGAGGTTCAAAACTCAGATTTAGGAGCGTGAACATTGAGATTGGTGGAAAATAATGCAATACGTATATGTTATGTTAGTATTCATTAATGTTATAAATAATAGTCATTAAGAGAAAATAAAGCTAAAATTATGGTATGAATCCGTTAGCATCAAAGAATAATACCAAAATTTCTGTTAAGCATAACAAAAGGTAGAATTATGTGTATTCACGTGATAATGACATCCTGAGTTTAAATATACTTGCATGAATTTTGAAACCTTTAAATTTTATATATCAAGAATATGAAAAATGTTATTGTGCCATAACACGCATGATGCTATGCAAATGTTATTATGCGGTAACACACATGATGCTATGTGAACGCTATTATGCGGTAACACGCATGATGCTACATAAATGCTATTGTGCTGTAACACGCACGATGCAATGCGAGTGCTGTTATGCAGTAACATGTATGATGCTACGTAAATGCTATTGTGCAGGAACAATACAATGTTATGAATAATACGATATAGCATGACAAATTGCGTATGATAAAAATAAATGAAGAATATATGAAAAAATATGCATAATCAACATACCAAGTTTTTTTTAGAAAATAAAATGTATATTCACTATCCTGCATACATATTAATGTTATGTTATTCTTTTAGGGTGGGCGAGAATGCTCATCGACCTACTTATGTTATTAGGTACCGAAGCGGATATGGCCGACCGTGAGCAGTAAGAAAGACTATTGTTATCTACTATAAAAAAGTGATGTTTCAAATGATACACTCGTATAAAATTTTGAATTATGAATCAAAATGCTGGTTAAGTTGACTCTTGCTCTAGAATGTGTAATTATTTAAAAGATCCTAACCTCATATTTATTATTCCCGCCTCGTTAATTCAAGCTAATCGGGTCAGGGTGTGACAAGTTGGTATCAGAGGGAGGTTACACGTAAAAGAACGGAACCAACAGAATATTTGAAAAATAGGATTAGACCCCATGAACATAAGTTAGTAAACCTGAGTTGGGTAGACACAATTAGGAACGAATACGATCAGTTTAATAAAGCGATGTACTTGCGAGATGGATATTTAAGTTGTTGATGTTTAGGAAAGTGGTTAGGGGTGAGCTAGTAACCCCCGGAAGGGAAGTGGTGTATAACGTTATATAGTGCAACCACGGACCTTACGCTTACCTAGCCAATGTGTATCTTAAACTAGAAAATTGCCAGCTAATTATGTAAATACAAAATAATTATGTATATGGGGATTAATTTTCTCGACTCAGAATGCCTATTCCTTTTTAGGAAATAGCTAATATTGATTCACAAGTGAATGACCATATCAATGGAGATAGTGAATAAGATAGTCACCATCCAAGGTTCCCCGTAGTACCCCACAATATGGATGTTATTACTCAACTGGCAGAAGCTCTGCAAGGAGGATCAGTCCCACTTCTAAGATCGAGATCTGATATAGCTCAAGCTGAAAGGTGGTTGGACATCTCCATGCGAATAGGTCCCTTGAAATTTTCAGACTCCATAGACCCACTCGTCGCTGAAGAGTGTCTTCGTCAAGTAGAAAGAATCTTTGAAGGAGTTGAGTGCCGAGAAGAAAAGCTGGTGACTCTTGTTGAATTTATTCTGCAAAGGGATACTGCAGCTTGGTGGGATAATCACTGATGTATCTACTTAAGGGGAAAGAAGGTATTCAACATCCTTTGGAGTGAATTCGTAAATGGATTCCGCAAGTGGTATTGACCAATGTCAGCTTGATAGAGGATGAAGGAGTAACTTGCCCAGTTAACTCAGGGGACTCTTTCTGTTACAGAATATGAGTCCAAATTTTCTTCGTTACTCAAGCATGTCCCCGATGCAGCTGGTTCACTAGACCAGCAGATGTTCATGTTGCGGCGAGGATTAAGAGATTCGATCCAAGACACTCTATCCCCTTTTGACTTCTCCGATTATGAAGCATTAATTGAGCCGGCTCGTCAAGTTGAAGAAAGGCAGAGGACAGTACGTCCATCCCAGTCAGGAGAGAAACGAAAGAGCTAAGACACCAACTATCAAAATCAAATAAAGCGCCAAAATACTCCAATTCAGCCTAACCCGACATGTCCTAAATGCAATAAACAACATTGGAGCGCTTGTACTTCGGACATGAGAGACAATACCTATTTTTACTATCATTAGTCAGACCATCTTATTAGGAATTATCCAAGGAAGAAGGAATGTTGGGTCCATTGGTCCCAATGTCCTAAATTTATAAGAAGTCAAACAAGTCAATGGTATACACATAGTTGTATTTGATGTATGTTTAAGTTCATGCATGCAGGTTGGTCTATATCATATTGATTGGACAGGAAGTTCAAGTGACATTGATAGGTGGACTCAAATAAGTTAACTATATAGACAGAAATTTGCTTAAGTCCACAGGCATTGAGTGAGACAAGCTCACTCAATGCCAAACATCAAGGCTGTTGTTAGAGAAGAAGGAAAAATGACCAAGTCCACGGGCATTGAGTGTAGTCAACTCACTCAACGCCATATAGCCAAAAGCGTTGAGTCATGCAATTTTTGTCAAAGCAAAAGCAAATCTGTCAAAGAAATTCGACTAAGTCCAAAAGCTTTGAGTGAAGCCAGTTCACTTAACACCATGCTGATTTAGTCAAAGCCTTGTAAGTAAGATAGAAAATTCTGTCTAAGTATAATAGTGTTGAGTGAAGTCAGCTCACTCAACACCAAAAGGAGAAAAGCATTGAGTGTAGTCAACACACTCAACGCCTTCATACAGAGCAGAATTCTTCTAAGTCCAGAATCGTTGAGTATAGTCAACACACTCAACACCATCAGGCAGAGCAGAATTATTCTAAGTCCAAAATCATTGAGTGAAGTCAACACACTCAATGCCATCAGGCCAGAATCATTAAGTGAAGTCAACACAGTGAACGCCATCAGGCAGAATAGAATTATTCTAAGTCCAAAATCGTTGAGTGAAGCCAGTTCAGTCAACGCTCTCAATGTCATAGCTGCAGAAAAGGCTGATGATCAAGCTTAGGCAAAAAGCATTGAGTGAAGCTTATTCACTCAATGTTCTCAACGCCTGAACAAGCTAAGGAGTTGACTAAGTTAAAAGGCATTGAGTGGAGCTTACTCACTCAACGCCTAGCAGAGCTGAAAAGTTTATAAGTCCAGATTCGTTGAGTATTGCTTATTCACTCAACGCCACTCAATGCCAAGGTTGCTGAAGAAGCAGAATACTAAGCTAAGTCTAAAAGCATTGAGTGAAGGCCATTCACTCAACACCTAGCAGAGCTAACAAATTTCTAAGTCCAGATTTGTTGAGTATTGCTCATTCACTCAACACACTCAACGCTTCTGGGCTTGTCTGAAATTTACTAAGTCTAGATACTGACGTCAACAAAGTCAACAAGCCAACGAATTTTAACTTCGATATGAAAGTGCTGTTAATCGTCATTAACGTCATTGTTAGTTTGTTATTAAACCAAATTTGTTAATCTAAGGATTTAAACAGCCAGAAAAGTAGCGATATGTGACATTCAACTCGCTGGATGACAGAATTATAAATAGAAGATGAGATCTGGATCTAAACCACTTTTTGACAGATCAATTCATTTCGAAAAAGACGAGCAGGAGTTCGTCGTCTTCGCTAGACAGTTTTGCAGAAACAAAAGCTTCAATTCACCAAATCTGAAGATTTTTGAGATAGCTGAAGCAATCAACATCAGATTAAGCAAGAATAGATAATTTCTCTGAGGAAGCAGAATCAGTCAGGCAAGCCCTAACTTCAAGTTGCTTCTCGATTCAATCTAAGCCGAATCTGAAGATTATTCTCTGAATCAAAGAAGAAGAAGATATTTGTACCGGATTTTCACTGGACAGAAGGGAAGGCAGAGGAATTGTAATCTGCCTTATTGGTTAGTTGATTCAAGATCGTTTTCCTCCCTTTCATTAGCAAGATCAGACTCAAGATTCTAAAGAACTTTCGACACAAGCCGTAGATCATTAAAGATCATCTTTCTTGTTGCTGAGAAGAAGATAGGGCTGAGAGTCAGTCAGCTCAGGAAGAATTTGATTCAGAGAACATCATCTCTCGAATCAAATTTTTAATTAACATTCTATTTCTATTTGATCTATTCAAAGAACTGTGTATAGGCCTAGATTAAATAGGCTGTGTATAGTTTTGTGAGAACTGATTTGTAAAGCCTTAGTTATAAAGGTTGTGAGAAGGATCCTGTTTGTGGATATGTGTGAAAGGGCTGATCTCCCATCCCGTTTTGAGGGAATTTGTGCTTGTGTTAGGTGATCAGGCGATTACTGTGTCTTGGGATGTGAGCCTGTGTTGTAAGTCTCGGTGGAGAATAAATGATCCGGTGGGATCACGCTGTAATCTCTGAAGAGCCTAATTGATTGGAGAAGTGTCTTGTCTAAAATACAATTAGAAAGGAGAAGAGGGACAATGGATGTACCCATATACTAGGTGTAAGTCCCCCCAACCTCTGCCCCAGGTCGGGACGGAGGGGATCTTACATGTGCAAGACGTCCACCTAGTGCTCCTTAAGGGATAATGACCCACTCTGCTAAGCACTAGTTGGCCGCCTTGCTCGGCTTATATCACAGCATTCACATCACATCACAGAGTATTGCAGAAGTATTAACAGGAAACCACAACAAATATACATAACAATATATATTTAACAAAACCGCAAAAGTCGTAGCCACTGTTTATACATAGAGCCCGTAGGCCATACAGTACTATAACTAAGAACTCCTCTCTCACACAACTCTGCTTGCTAGTATTCACATCTCGAAACTCTAGAGACGATGGGGGTGCCTTTGCTCGAGTAGTCCTATCAGCTGGCACACCGTCCTGCAGCAAGGTCGCTATGGTGCACCATCTCCTGTGAATGGTTATTTAAATAACCGTTAGTCACAGAACTAAGTGGAAACAAATCTCCTTCCCAGATCCATATCCTAGGGACGAGCTCACACACCCAACAAAAGTAGATAGCCGAAGTATGAAAGGGTTAGCACATTTCATGAATAAGCTAGAAACAACCAAAAAGAGGTGCAACATGATATAACTAAGCTAGCAGCAGTAATATACGTCAATTATAATTTAGGCTCCACTAACACAAATGTATTCATAACTCGTGCAAACATCGTAGGCATTCACAGCCGCATACACATCACATGCATTTATAGCCACGTACGCATCACAGGCATTCACAGCCGCGTACACATCGCAGACAATCACAACCGCATACACCTCGCAGGCATTCATAGCCGCGTACACATCACAGGAATTCACAGACGCACAAAACACCCTATGTAGACATAGTATGCACCGCTATAACCAGTATGAACGGTCTGCGAAAGGGACTGACCTGCCACAATTTACCGCAAGCAATTTACATGTAATCAATCAAACAATCATGCTAATACGCATCGGGTTTGCGGTGACCTGCCCTACTATACGTTAACCTTTAGGCAGCGACGCTCAGCTCAACTTTTGACAAGGGGCGTGGGAGCGCTTTATTTGAGGCTAAGCCCGGAGGAACACCTCAACTCCGGTTATCCCCAACTAAGGCTCAAACAACTGCTTTCCAAAACATGACCCATGCTTATAATAGTAAATTGTAGTAACGAAAATGCAGTAATTAAAACTGCTAATAATAAACATTGCATAATGAGATGTAACCATTACAAAACTGGAGTAGTACTGAAACAGAAGTATTGAACTGAAATGAACTTGACTAGTACGAGACTGGAGTAGTACTGAATTGAAAATACTGAACTGAAATGAACTTGACCAGTACGAGACTGGAGTAGTACTAAATTGAAAGTACTAAACTAAAATGAACTTGACCAGTACATGATTGGAGAAGTACTGAATTAAAAACACTGAACTGAAATGAACTTGATCAGTATGAGACTGGAGTAGTACTGAATTGAAAGTACTGAACTGAAATAAATAAAGGAACTGGACTAGTACAAGACCAAAATAATCATAAAGAAATTGGTTAGTAGTCCAATCACTCCATTCAGGAGGCTTCAGTTATATCTCCGTTCTCAGGAGGTATTTTTAGTTCCTTCTCTGTTCTTAGGAGGCATTCACAATTTCTTCCCCGTTCTCAGGAGGTGTATTCAGTCTCTTTTCAATTTTCAAGATTTCCATGGGTTACAACCATTATTGAGATCCGATAACAATTCAGTTGCGCCCTTTTTAATCATGACTTAATCGAATCTCGTAAGAGGGCACATTCTTCCTCGAATTTCAATCTCAAAAATTATTTCCAACACATGAGGGAAATTCTTTACCCGAAATGAGGTTGAGGATTATATTACTCGAAACTCTTATTTTCATCTTTCGAGTTCACCCAAAATGCCCACGAGTTATTTTAAGAATGTGGCGCTCAGTGGTTTCGTAAAAACCTCGAAATACTCGGAGTTGGAAAATCTTGTCTCGATAACTATCATTGATTAATCAATTAATCTTAATATTCATTATATAAGATGGTCGCGAGCTTCGATTTTCATTTTCGAAGAATTTGAGCGCATAAATTTCCGAGCGCGACCCAAGATTTCAAGAAATTGGAAAATCTTCAATTTTTATCCCAAGCTTCCCAAATTTTAATACAATCTTTAAGAGCACCTATAAAGAGCCTAGTAATTTTTCCAAAAAATTTCGAAAAAATTTGGGTCTCCAAATTAACCAAATAATTCTTCTTTAGGCTTTTAAAAATACCAAATCAATTCCAACAATTCCCAAAAATTTTGAGTAGATTGTTCTTATTAAGAGGAACAATTTTTATGTTCAAAATATTTTTTTCTAGGAGCCCTAATTATTCTCCGAAAAATAAAACGTCGATTTTAATTATAAAATTATAATATTCACAAATATTATATAAAAAATTATAACTTTTTTTTATATTTCTTCTTCCCCCACCCCGACTGCTTGTACAACAAACCTCCCTTACTGTGCTTCTCCGCCGCCGGCCGGAAGCCGGCCGGCCGTGACTCCGCCCCCGGTCGACTGCCCAGGGGTGGGCGCTCCCTCCGGCGGTGGTCCGGCGGCCTGCCGCCACCGGCCGCAGCCGGAGCTATATTTTTTTTATATATTCGGAGGGGAGACGTTGACGGTGGCGGGGCTCTGGCCACCGGAGCTTGCATGCAATACATTGGAAAGATAGGGAGGAAGGAGAGGAGAAGTTTTCCACCTGATTTTGGGACCTTTGGGGGCTCTCAGCAAAGTTGCCATGAGAGGTGGCGGAGGTGGCGGTGGAGCTCTGTTGAGCTTTTTCCGGTGAAGCAGAGCTCCAGCAGGGGGTGGCTGTGTTCGGTTGGAGCTAGGGAGAGGATTAAGTCTCCACGGAGGCCTTGGGTGTAGTGGCTATTTATAGTAGGAGAAGCAAAGCACCTTCCTGCCCTTATCCTTCTTGGCCATGGCATCTAGAGGAAGAAGATGAGTTAGGTTAACCTAACCCTGGTAAGGTGGGTCGAGGTGGCTACATTCTATTGGCTGGTCGTACCCCTAGTAGCTAGGTTAGGGGTTAATTCTAAAAGGCATGAGGGAAAAGCATATTACGACCAATGGGGAGAGAGAGAGAGAGAGAGAGAGAGAGAGAGAGAGAGAGAGAGAGAGAGAGAGAGAATGGGAGCAAGGATTGGTTCAACCAATCAAATTGGAGCAGCTGACAGTGCTCTATTAGAGTCACATGGTCTCATCTTGTGTCATAACTTAGGTGGGCTTGGGTTTTGTAATTGAGAAAGAGAAGGAGAGAGGCTCTCTCTCCCTCTTGGGTTGGCCCAAAGCCCACACAACTTGCTTATCATTTTTGCTGGAATATAAAGCCCAAGTAGGACTATGGTTGGACCCAAGGGTGGTTTACATGAATGGCCTCAAGTGAGTTTGACTTGAGCCTAAGAATTTCTTTATGAAAATTCATTTTTTGGGAGGTTTGATCAAGTCATCTATGGGGTGGGTCCCCCATGCTAGTCAAAGTCAAATTAGGTCCAAGACATCGGGAGTTGGGTCAAAGTTGGGGTGATACGTCATAATTTGTGTGTGCACACTTTTCGGTGCACGATTATGGTTGATTTGACCATAATTTGACCACCCGTCATCGAAACTGACCGGGACCAATTTCGTTGACTTTATATTTACCATACAAATCCAATGTCACTAATCTGGGTGAATCGGAGTTCGTTTGCTAAGTATTCAAAATCTGCGTGTCGCGACGCGCTAAATTGGTCAAACACTCATAATCATCGTGAGGTTTCGAATCATGACGCAATGAGTTCCGATGCGTTGGTATTGACTATACAAAGTCATATGAACTGACAGAACTCAAATCAGAGTTCTCTATGTCAATATCCAAAAATCTCATTTTCGCGACGTTCTACGGGGAACAACCATATCCATCATACGACCTCGAAATTTTACGGAACGAGTTCGAACACACTTGTATTGAATATATGAGACCACAAGAACTGACAAAACTCAAATCAGAGTTCTCTAGCTCGATATTCAAAAATCTCATATTCGCGACGTTCTAGGGGAACAGTCATATCCATCATACGACCTCGAAATTCTACAGAACGAGTTCCAACGCACTCGTATTGACTATACGAGCCCACAGGAACTGGCAGAACTCAAATCGGAGTTCCCTAGCTCTATATCCTGCCTAGGGTTGCCTCCTACCGAGTAACGGGTATAGATTCGAGTCTCTTTTATTGCGCACAATAGGGTTCCGGTTGCCCAAAAAAAGTCGGGATGTTATAATCCAATAAAAATAAAAGGATTTTAGTCCCTGAAAATTTGCTTAAAGTAGGGGAAAAGTAATACCTAGGGAAAGAGCTCTAGGTGCTTTTCTCGGACGAGTGCTTCAGATTCCCACATATACTCGTCTCATCCGCAATTTGATCACAAAATCTTGACCATTGGAATGGTCTTGTTGCACAGATTATTTACTTTATAATCTACTATGCTGACTGCTTAAAGCTGGATGGATCTATCTGACAACAGCTGTAATGGCGGTGTAGAAAGGTGTTGTTCTGGTTGCCGGATGACTCGTCTCAAGGATGAGACATGAAACACATTATAGAGATTTCCCAAATCTGGGGGAAGGGCTAATCGATAGGCAACAGGGTCAACACGCTCTATTACCTGATAGGGGCCCAAGTAGCAGGGATCTAGCTTTTTCTGATTCCTTAACCGGAAGACATAATGCATGGGCTTGATTTTTAAGAACACCATTTCTCCCACGCCAAATTCCACCAGTCGATGTTGTGCATCATAATATTTGGCCTGTTGGCTCTGTTCTTCCCACATTTGCTCTTGGATTAGTCGTACTATTGCCATATTATCATCATTATAAGCCACTCCCAAGGCTTCCGGGTCCTCATCTTGAGCCCAAGTTAGCGGAGTTCTACAACGCCTTCCATACAAAGTCTCATACGGTGCCCTCTTAATGCTGGACTAATAGCTGTTATTATAATAAAACCTGACTAAAGCCAGCAGCTGTTCCCATAGCTCGATGTGCTCTACTATGTAAAGTAGGAGTAGATCCTCCATCGTCGGGTTTGTCCCTTCCGTCTGCCCATGTGTTTAAGGGAGGAAGGCAGTGCTAAAGGCCAACTTGGTCCCTAAGTAGGCATGCACCCGCCTCCACTCCTTTGTTGTGAAACATCCATCACGATCTGACACAATGGACTTTGGCACTCCGTGGAGCCGGCCCGCTTAATCTATGAACAATCTGGCAAGAACGTCAACTCCGTTACCATGTCAGATTGGAATGAACCGTGCTACCTTGGTAAGTCGATCCATGGCAACCCATCTAGAGTTGTTTCCAGCACGGGATTGAGGTAAGCTGTTGTCAAAGTCCATGAAAATATCCTCAAATTTCTATTTTAAACTATATCAGGCCTCCAGGATTGCGGCATTCAACTTTAACACTTGGACAGGTTTGACACTGGGTCATGAAGTTAGTGACGTCTCTTTTCATTCCTAGCCAGTAAATGGTCCTGGGCAGATCAACATACTTCTTAAGCACACCAGAGTGAATAGAATATCTTAACTGGTGCACTCTCGAAGAATCTCATCTCAAATTCCTTTGATGGAGGGAATAAATATGCGGTGCCTAGACTGCAAGATTCCATCGTATAGATTGAACTCCTCTTGTGCTCCATCTTGTAAGGACTAGATGATCGGGACCACTTCCGGATCGACCTTCTTGGCCTCTCGTATTCGATTTCGGATGTCGCACTGTATTTCCATCCAGTATAACTGGGACTGGTACTCTTCCGGATACCTACGAGCAACAAGAGTAATCTTCATGTCTAATAAAGACTAAAACAATTCCCTCGGAATCTGCTCCATCCAGCTATCAGCTATCGAGGGTTGTCGGCTTAACACGTTAGCAACTTTATTAGCCTCCTCGGGGAGTTACTCGAGAGCAAAATCATAAACACTTAAAAGAAATTCCAACCATCGGCACAGCCGGAGGTTCATCTCTTTCTGAGTAAAGATGTATTTGTGACTCTTATGGTCAGAGAGGGTCACACATCTTACTCCGTACAAGTAATGACTCCAGATCTTGAGGGCGAAAATAACGGCGCCCAACTCTAGATTGTGGGTAGCGTAATTCAGCTCGTGCGGCTTTGGCTGGCGCGACGTGCATGCTGCTACCTTGTCATGCTGCATCAGAACAACTCTCAATCCTTTCAGGGAGGCATCAATATAGATCTGGAATCCTTCGATTCCCGAGGGGATCGTAAGGATTGAGGCAGAAGTTAGTCGCTTTTTAACTCAATGAACGCAGTCTCACATTCCGGCGTCCATCGAAATACGTCTTTTCTTGTAAGAGCTGTAATGAGTAACACAATCTTTGAAAATTTTTCCCGGAATTTCCTGTAATACCCAGCATGACCAAACAAACTTTGAATATCAGTTGTCGTCTTGATTGGAGGCCAGTTCTGAGCTGCTTGGACTTTGGCTTGCACTCGACACAACATCGAGATACACTCGACGACATTCGACTCAACTGCATCGACACAAAGTCGACGTACCAGCGTCGAGTAGAACTCGACGTTGCGTCGATTTCTACTCGATGTAGCGCTAATAAAGCACTTACTTCGACATTGAGCTTGGCTGCATTGACATCAAGTCGATTTGCGTCGATACGCACTCGACGCAACTCGTCAGAATTCTTTAGGTCATAGATTTGGTTCCTTTATCATATCCCACATGAGTGAGGCCAACACAATCTTTCACCCAATTTCTCCAAACACTCTTATGTGCGACCCTATAGACTCATATCATGTTGGCAGTGAGACTAACTGCTTGATTGATTTGTGATCACCTTGGAAACACCAACACCAACCACTTAGGACCTATTTATATTTTCACGGGAGAAAGGTGTGTTATGTGCACCAAAATTTTTTTCCGCCCACTCTCTCTCTCTTTCGCTCTCTCTGGGCTTGTCTTTCAGTCAGTGGCAATAGCGCCTCTCTAAATCTTGTTAATTGGAATCTCCATTCCAAGATCGCCTCAGACGGCCATGAACAAAATGCCAAATAAATTGGACAGTTTTGAAAAGTTACCATCAGTATTCACTCCTCAATTGATATATAAATCAGTATAAATTTATTACATGTTTTACAAATATTATTGTATAGAAAAAAAATAGGACTCTCAATCTCCCAAAGTGTTATTTTTTCTACTTTCATTGACTATATGCGCGCTCAACCGCCTTGTGAGCTAAGATGGTTCGAAAAAATCCGGTCCGACCGGGGCATCGAGTTAGTCCGCAACAGTTTGGCGCTGTCTGTGGGAAAGCAATTCCTAACATCATGCGAAAGAATTAGATCGCCAACTCAGCCGCTTCCAAGTCCTGCTCCAAATGGTAAAAGTAGGCGCCCGCGCCGCTGAAAGATTCATCCTCAGAGGGCTCACCAAACCAGCACGCACCCACTCCCTAGTGAGCGTGCCAAAAGAGGCAATGGCTACATACGCAGCTGTAGACACTCTCGAGAGATGCGTCCACCAGATAGAGGAGCAGCAGATCGAAATGTTCATTCTACTCAAAAGTTTAGCAGCACCAGTCATTCCCTTGCCACAGCCGAATTGTCGCCCAACCCAAGAAGTTCTACAACAAGAAGAACAAGCCCTCGTAAGACATGGAGAGCGACGTCAAGTTAGGCGCCGTGGATACAACCGCCGCCGTGACCCTCAGGGGACTGGGGGGCAACATCCACTTCAAGAATATCCTTCTTTGAGCACCACCCGCACAAGCATGATGTGCACGGTTCAGAATGATCCGACATCCCGCCAACCAAGAAATCATCAGCCTTTCAAGCAGGCTGACTTACAACCTCTAGGAGAACTCTCCACATCAACTATACGTTGCCCACATAAGGAGTACGATATAGAGAAGGAGTTCTCGAGCACAAATAGCTCCCCCGCTCCCGTGGCCCCATTCCAGGAGATGCAGGGTCACCAACTCGCCGGTTCACATTACGAGAGGAATCCCGGAACCAAGATGACACTCGATACCCCAGCCACGAAGCTAGGACCGAGCAAACGTCTGCCTAACTATAGCTCATTTGACTCCCGGACAGAGTCGGACCCGGAAGACGACGTTGAAATCCACAATTTCAGCGGAACCGACAACCCGCAGGCACACGTAGAGTATTTCGAAGCTATCATGCACGCTCGCAATGCTTCAGACCAATTCATGGTCCAGACGTTTCCAACAACATTGAAAGGGGAAGCTCGGGCCTGGTTTTTTTTCTCTATGGGAGGAAAGGATAAGTAGCTACACTAAACTCGTGGCCCTCTTCATCAAAAGGTTCACCACGATCAGAAAGCCCTCACTGGAAGGTCCAAGTTCGGGTAAGGTTCAGAAGAGGAAGCTAGGGAGTGGTGGATACCTCGAGCACAAGAGAAACTGCGGCCAGAAAAAGCGGCGCCAACTTGCGGCACTCAACGCCCCTCAAAGTAAGATCTTTGAAGCAATTCGTGATTTTTCGGCCTTGCACAGGCCCAGACCGCTAGCTCCCGGTCGAGGAGATTTGTCAAAATACTGCGAATACTACCAGGTACCAGGTCACAACACCAATGGATGCAATCGGCTGAAGGAAGAAATCCAGCGACTAACCAGTCTAGGGGCGGTTGATTAATTTTTATCAAAAAAGAGATCACCTCCAAGTCAGAGCATGAGGTGTATAACCATCAGAATTGGCAAAACATCCACCGAATTGAGCCAGATCCTTATGGACATGGAGGTTGTCGTTAATGTGTTGTTTCTACCCACATTAATCCAACTCAAGCTCACCACGGGCAGCCTCGAACTAGCATCCGCCAGCGCACGTGTTTCAGTGGATGCTCCTGTACCAATCATGGGCACCATCACTCTCCTAGTCACTATTGAGAAGCATCTCGGCAAGCACACTATGATGTACAGTTTGTAGTCATCCAAGCTGATTCACACTACACCACAATACTCCAATGGTCGCTCGTGGACGTCTTCCAATCCCATTTCCGCCACTTCCATCCTTAAGCCATCCCCTTTTCCGCTCATTTACTTGTTTGAAGTTGTAAAAGCCGCAAGCTCGGGCTAGCAAGAATAATCTTTTTGTTATTTTATTAATACAATAGTTTGGCCAGGCTGAGTCATGCACCCGGATTGAGCATCTACGTCTCCGACAGCCAGATTGAGTACTTACATTCTCCGACGTCATCTGTCATGCCATCGTCAGGGCCTGCCCCACTTGCGATTGCACCCGGATTGAACACTTACATTCTCCGGCACCCGGATTGAGCACCTGCATTCTCCGACAGACGGATTGAGTACTTACATTCTACGACGTCACTCTTCATGCCATAGTCAGGGCCTGCCCCCCTCGCGATTGCAACCGGATTGAGCACTTACGTTCTCCGGCACCCGGATTGAGCACTTACGTTCTCCGGCACCCGGATTAAGCACTTACGTTCTCCGACACCCGGATTAAACACCTACGTTCTCTGACGGTCGGATTGAGTACTTACATTCTCCGACGTCACTCTTCATGTCATCGTCAGGGACTGCCTCCCTCGCGATTGCACCCGGATTGAGCACTTACGTTCTCCGGCACCCGGATTGAGCACCTACATTCTCCGACGGTCGGATTGAGTAATTACATTCTCCGACGCCACTCTTCATGCCATCGTCAGGGCCTGTCTCCCTCGCGATTACACCCGGATTGAGCACTTACGTTCTCCGGCACCCGGATTGAGCACCTACGTTCTCTGACGGTCGGATTGAGTACTTACTGTAATGCCCCCACTCGTCACGTGGCATATAATGGTGGGTCTGGCCGGGGCCCCACGCCATATGTCACAGACAAGCGACGGAATTACTAGTGGAAATCAAAATCTACTCGCATCCTAACTCAATACATTCTAGCGCAGCATTTTAAGTTACCATGAACTCAATTCAAAGAATCTCCACTACGATATAAACGCCACATTTATATCAACACCAGGAATGTATACAACTCACACACACTAGCCTCAAGGCCTTACAGGTTTCTCTTTACACAAATACATTTTCGTACATCGGCACGCAGGACGTCCACACATGAAATCCAAACACGCTTCATACGGCCTTCAAGGGCCTTTAGCAGCAGTCCATCTATTCCACTTATTTCATTTCAAGCAGCACCACCTGCAAACATATATCCACCCAAGAGCGGCAAACAAATTAACGGTCAGCTTTAGCTGACCACTTATAACGACCCTACCCCTTACCCGGGGTAGTGGTTCCTACCCTGTATGCATTTCCATCACAAGCTATCAATCTACCAAGCACAAACATATCACAAATGCCGGTATTCACCATACGCTTCGTGTACTTAGGGAACCTTATTAGTGTACCAGATATACCAGTCGTACACCGCTGATCCAAGGCCCTTCACTTATTGGTTGGCAGGTTCCATCCTAGTCCACCAATCTCCTTGTTAGCGACATTCCGTCCATACCACTCAGAGGTACTACCTCACGACATCCACAAACAACCATAGCAGATCGACCCACACCATGTGGTGTAGCAGTCAGGTCTATCGCGGCTCCCCCGACATTACTACCCATCGACCCCTCACCTATTTCCGATCGACCCACACTATGTGGTGCAGCACGTAGGGTCCACCTCACTTCGATCGCCGAAAGCTCTTCTCTTGCTCTCGACGTACCCGCCTCGTTGCTTGCACTCTTCAAGAAAACAAGAAACAAGGGATCAGTCTCCAATCTCAAGACTTAAACAGTAGGACACTCATGGTCCAGCGTTACTCTTATGTGGATAACTTCTCTACGCATTGACCTTGAATCTAACCTCCCTCTGATACCAAATTGTAACACCTCCCCAGTAATGACCGTATAATATGGGTCCGGCCGGGGCCCCACAACATACGGGCACCACAGCTTTAGTATTATAAGATGATATAAACTACCCACACTCAAAACACTTTGCACAACACAGCGGAAACACAAGCACGACTAGAAGTTATCCACTACTACAAGAGTAAAAAAATGGCCTTATGGCCTTACAACACAAGAGGGTCCAAACTCACATAATACAACATTCATGAAAGTGCAAAAGCACCCCTAGTCTACCAAGGCGTGCAAGCCGGACAACAAGAGTCTCAAACATACAATATCATAAAGAGTAGAGCTAGCAAAAGTAACACTTCATGAGGCTTAGGCCTTTCTGGCCGGCGAGCTAGCACCTGCTTGCGATCCTTGCCCTATAAAATTATTAGTAATGTGGGTCAGCAAAGGCTGACCTCAAACTGTGTAACCAACACATCTCCTCCCGACCGCCCCTAACGGACCCTGGGGAACCCTCCAACCTGCAAGTCAGCACTTCGTATGCAATATATAAATATAAACCAGAAATGTATTTAGAACAGGCTTGGATATCTCAAACAACATACATGTTCTCTACTGGTTGAGCATATGATAAAAAGGGGCCTACTCATGTAACATGAATGCAACACCCGGGCTTCACCCAAGGCACCCTAAAGCGTATGCATCTAGCACAACATCACAGCAAATTGGGTACTCATCGTTTTCCCATTGGCATAAAACCACAAACAAAAGGGGTAACACAATCTCCCCCAACGGCGCACAGGCCGCCACATGGAACTCTTGCTACGACCCCACCCACTCACGGTCTTAGACCCGGGCTTGCCTGCAAGCTCTGACGTCTCATGTCAGGATTCCAACAAATACAACTGACCGATTCTAAGAAGCCTTGCTGGACCCCACCCGTGCATGACCTCATTGCCCGGGCTTGCCCCCATGCTTGACAATCTCATCAGTCTCACAGAAGGGGACTAGTCTCGCCGGGACACTCTCCACACATGACGTGTACGTCACGGGATAGCCAGCCGACCACGGAGACACATCCACGCCTTGGCATATCACAAACCAAGACAATTCCACCCTAGTCCCTCATTCGTACTGCAGCATTCCCGCGCACCAAGGAAACCATCTACCACTCATGCGGAGCTAACCTTGTCCACCAAGGAAACCATCTACCGCCATTGAGGAGCTAACCTTGTCTGGTTCCGGCTACGCATACTCACTCGAGAAAAAGGGGAAAACATCACCACATCACAAACGACATCTTGCTGCAACGGATCTCTACGAATCCTAAAAGCTCGCATGCAACATCACCGAGTCGGACTAACGGTCGCGACTACAGCTTCACCCACCATGCCTAATCCACTAACGGAGCGGATCTCTAATGCAAAACATGTCGGGTATGGACTCAATCAACCCGGAGGTTCCTCTTGAACCTTGGCGACCCAAACCCCTCTCATTTGAGTGTTTGGTGCCCAAAAGCTAGAAAAGAAAAGATGCTAAGACATGCATCCTAAAACCGAGAGGAGAAGTGTCGTTACCTTCCGACTCCTCTTCCTAGCCATGGCAAAATAGCCGGATGAAAACCTTCGCAATGGTCTAGCCTCCACGGATCTGGACTCCGCTCGCGATTTGGAGCATCGAAGCCTCTCCTGTAACACCCCAGTTTTGCAAGAGGTTTAGTCTGCAGTTCTGGAAAATTTTTGGGTTTCTGGCAGGAGGCACACGACCTGCGACACGGGCGTGTCGCAGGGCATGTCGAGGCCGTGTCGACACTCGGCCCAAGTGTCGACACTTTCGCTCGACAAAGTGTCGAGAGTGGGGCACACGGCCTGCGACACGGGCGTGTCGCAGGGCATGTCGAGGCCGTGTCGACACTCGGCCCAAGTGTCGACACTTTCGCTCGAAAAAGTGTCGAGAGTGGGGCACACGGCCTGTGACACGGGCGTGTCGCAGGGCATGTCGAGGCCGTGTCGACACTCGTCCCAAGTGTCGACACTTTTGCTCGACAGGGTGTCGAGACTGGGGCACACGGCCTGTGACACGGGCATGTCACAGGGCGTGTCCCGTTTGGTCGACGATCTTCGCTCGACGTTTTTCCGCGGTGTCGACACAAAGCCTGTCGACGGGTGCCGAGACTTGGCACACGGCTTGGGACACGGTCGTGTCCCATGCCGTGTCATCTCTCGGGTTGGTTTCGGGGCCGTGTTGTTGGAGGCACACGGCCGGCCACACGGCCGTGTCACTGGGGACACGGGCGTGTCGGATCGAACACGAGCGTGTCAGATGCCCGTGTGTGATTCCAGGCACGTCGATTTGAGACGGCGAATGAGGCACACGACCCTGGACACGGGCGTGTGCCAGGCCGTGTTCGGCCCAGATTTTCTATTTTCCAGGCAAATCGCGGCCATTCTTTTCCTGGTTTTGGGATCTAACGGTTCAGGCTATCTCCTGGGAAGTTAAGTCCGATTTTAGGATTGGAAACCCTCATTTGTTTTCCAAGTCTTCTCTTTCTAAGTTCTTGAGAGAAACTAGTGCAAGGAGGAAGGAGAAGAAGGTCTTGGGCTGTAGGGAGAGTTTTGGTGCTCCAAATCGCGAGCCGAGTCCGGATCTGTGAAGCTTAGAACATTGCGAAGATTTCCATCCGGCTATTTTGCCATGGCAAGAAAGAGGAGTCGGAAGATAACGACATCTCTCCTCTCGGTCCTTAGGATGCATATATTAGCATCATTTATTTTTCTTTCTCTCTAATTTTTGGGCACCAAACTCTCAAATGAGAGGGGTTTTGGTTTGCCAAGGTTCAAGAGGAACCTCCGGGTTGATTGAGTCCATCCCCGGCATATTTTGCATTAGAGATCCGCTTCGCTAGTGGATTAGGCATGGTGGGTGAAGCCGTAGTCACGACCGTTAGTCCGACTCGGTGATGTTGCATACGAACTTAGGGATTCGTAGAGATTTCCGTTGCGGCAAGATGTCGTTTGTGTTGTAGTGGTGATTGTCCCGTTTGTTTGAAAAGGTACGTGTAGTCGGACCCGGACAAGGTTAGCTCCTCGTGGCGGTAGATGGTTTCCTTGAGGGACAAGGTTAGCTCCGTATGAGTTGGAGATGGTTTTCTTGGTGGACAAGGTTAGCTCCGCACGAGTTGGAGATGGTTTCCTTGGTGCGCGGGAACGCTGCAGTACAATGAGGGATTATGATGTTTTTAGTCTTGGTTTGTGATGTGCCAAGGCGTGGCTATGTCTCCGTGGTCGGCTGGCTATCCCGTGACATGTGCGTCATGTGTGGAGAGTGTCCCGACGAGACTAGTCCCCTTCTGTGAGACTGACGAGAATGCCAAGCTTGGGGGAAGCCCGGGCAAAGAGGCCATGAGCGGGTGGGGTCCAGCAAGGCTTCTTAGAATCGGTCGGTCTGTGTTTGTCGGAATCTTGACATGAGACGTCAGAGCTTGCAGGCAAGCCCGGGGCTAAGCCCACGAGCGGGTGGGGCCTTGCAAGAATTCCTTGTGGCGGCCTGTGCGCCGTTTGAGGGGGGAGGTGTCTCCCTTAGTGTTTGCGGCTTTATGCCAATGGGGAAATGTGAGTACCCAAATGATGTGATGTTGTGCTAGATGCATACGCAGTAGGGTACCTCGGGTGAAGCCCGGGTGTTGCATTCATGTTGCATAGTAGACCCTTTCTTTATATGCTCAACCAATAGAGAATATGTTTGATGATTGAGACATCCAAGCCTGTTTTAATGTTCTTCTGTTTATAGCTATTTATATTGCATATGAAGTGCTGACTTGCAGGTTGGAGGGTTCCCCGGGGTCCATTAGGGGCGGCCGGGAGGAGATGTGTTGTTACACAGTTTGAGGTCAGCCTTTGCTGACCCACGTTACTAATAATTTTTACAGGGCAAGGATCGCATGCAGGAGATAGCACGCCGACCAGAAAGTCCTAAGCCCCATGAAGTGTTTTTCCCTCTTTTGTAGCACAACATTTATGATGATGTTTGTTTGAGACTCTTTTGTCCGGCTTGCATGCCGAGGTAGACTAGGAGTGTTGAGCACATTCATGATTAATGTATCATTTCTCTTTTGGACACTTGATGTTAGGCCTTAAGGCCATTTGTTTTACTTTTTAGTGGTGGATAACTTTTAGTCCTGTTTTGTTTCCGCTGTGTTGTGCTAAGAGTTTTGAGTATGGGTAGCTATATCAACTTTTAATACTAAAGCTGTGGCGTTCGTATGTTGTGGGGCCCCGGCCGGACCCATATTATACGATCATTACATGGGAGGTGTTACAATTTGGTATCAAAGTGAGGTTAGATTCAAGGTCAGTGCGTAGAGAAGTTATCCACATAAGAGTAATGCGGGACCGTGAGTGTCCTTATGTTTTAGTCTTGAGATTGGAGACTAACCCCTTATTTCTTGTTTTCCTGAAGAGTGCAAGCAACGAGGCGGGCACCTCAAGAGCAAGGGATGATCTCTCGGCGAGCAGTGCTACTACTCCAGGTCTTCTGGGCACGGGTGTAAACTCGGCTGACTTCTGTCGTATGCTTGCAGAAGTGATGGTGGCAGCGCAAGCGGCGGCTGCAGCCCAGGTAGCAACCCCTGCTACACCGGACACGGCGACGGCCATGCCAGGCGGAGAAGCCAGGCGAGTGGAGCCTTTGGCAGAAAGGGTGGTGGTAGGGCATGGAGACCGACACATGAAGTATTTCTTGAGTTTCCATCCCCCGTCTTTCAAGGGTGTTGGAACGCCAACGGATGCGGAGGATTGGTGGGTTCGTATTCAAGAACTGTTAAGGGCGGCAGAGACGCCAGAGGAAAAGAAAGCTAAGTATGCGGCGTTCATGTTGGAAGGAGACGCCAAATTGTGGTGGGCGAGCCATAGCGGCCGCCAGTTCTCGGGACGCACCCCGTCAGTGGAAGAGTTTGGGGACGCTTTTCTTAAGAGGTATATTCCAGTTTCAACTCGGTTGGCCCTGCAGAGGCAGTTTCTGCATCTAATGCAGCGAGACAAGACAGTGGATGAGTACGTGCAAGAGTTCACCCGTTTGGGTCGTTATGCGGGAACGACAATGGCGGATGATGTAGAGAGGGATAACCTCTTCTACCAAGGGTTGAGGGAGAATCTGAGACAGCCCCTCATCTCCATGAAGAGGGCGGGATTTAATGAGCTAGTTGAAGCCGCCAGGAGTTTGGAGAATGATCTGGAGCGAACCCAGCGTCGAAAGGGTTTTACTCCCAAGCATAGGGAAGTGAAGCCCTCCCAATCTCATGTAAAGTCTGATGGGAGCAGGTGGAGGAGGAAGCCTCACACTTCCAGGTCGGGTGAGAGGAGCACTTGGACGCCTGGGGGTTCTCACTCTAGGGGACCGCCGACGTGTTACAACTGCGGGAAGGTTGGGCACATAGCCCGTGCTTGTCAGCAAGGGGGAGTGGGGCAAGATGCAAAGCAGGAGCAGTCTGTGCGCTCGGGCCCCAGTGCTGCAGAGAAGGGAAAGATGGCGGAGTCGAGCGCTTCTCGGTTCCAACCGGTGCAACCAAGGGCTTACAACCTTGGACAGCAAGAAGCGATCCGCCAAACCGATGTGGTGACAGGTATGAAGAAAATTTAAGTTTGCATTTATGCTTCATACTTTTAGACCCCTTTCCGTGTGTTGTCTTATTATAGGCTTCGTGTTAGTTTCTGGATACCCCGCTAGGGTATTGTTTGACACTAGAGCTTCGCACTCTTTTCTTGCGGAGAGTTTCATCCGAAGGGTAGGATTCGAGTCTTTCTCGGCGGACGCGGAACTGAAAGTGCGCATGCCCAATGGGTCATCTATGACCACCGGGGCTAAAGGGCGCATCTGTTGGGAGCTAGACGGAGTTGAGTTCGTTTTGGAAGCGGCAGTGTTGCCGTTAGTAGAGTTCGATGTCATTTTGGGCATGGACTGGCTTGCAGAGCAGCGCGCCAGCATTGATTGTTTGTCCAAGGTAGTGACCCTAAAGAGTAAGGGGCAAGCGGAAGTCAAGTTTGTGGGCCTTTGTGGAGTAGCCCATTCCCTAATTACGACCATGCAAATGATGCGGGCGGTTAACCAGGGAGGTGTGGCGCTGGTAGCGTTGTTGGAGGTTCGTCTCTCCCAGCTATCTATTGAGGAAGTGCATGTGGTGGCAGAGTTCAAGGATGTGTTTCCGGATGAACTACCTGGAGCGCCTCCTCGGCGGGAGATCGACTTCTCGATCGAGTTAGTGTCGGAGGCTAGACCGGTGTCGCGTCCCCCATTTAGGATGGCACCAAAGGAGTTAGCAGAACTTAAGGTACAGTTACAGGAACTGTTGGAGCAAGGGTATATTAGACCCAGTTCTTCACTGTGGAGCGCACCGATGTTGTTTGTAAAGAAAAAAGACGGTAGCATGCGCCTATGCATAGACTACCGAGAGCTGAATAAATTGACCGTCAAGAATAAGTATCTGATCCCTCGGATAGACGATTTGTTCGACCAATTGGTGGGGTCAGTGGTATATTCGAAACTGGACTTGAATTCAGGCTACTATCAACTGCGAATTCGAGATGAGGACATACCCAAAACTGCCTTTGGTACAAGGTATGGACACTTTGAGTTTACGGTGATGCCGTTCGGGTTGACGAACGCACCATCGGTGTTCATGGATCTGATGAATCGAGTATTTCGGGATTACTTGGATTCGTTTGTCGTTGTCTTCATTGATGACATCTTGGTGTACTCCAAGTATGAAGTGGAGCATGAGACCCACTTGAGAGTGGTCCTGCAAGTGTTGGGGGAGAACCAATTGTTTGCAAAGTTCTCAAAGTGCGAGTTCTGGTTAGCCAAGGTGGCGTTTTTGGGCCACGTGATTAGTGGTGATGGGGTGGCAGTGGATCCAGCGAAAGTGGAGGCCATCAGAGATTGGCCGGTGTTGAGGACCGTGGCGGAAGTCCGAAGTTTTCTTGGACTAGCCGGGTATTATAGGAGATTCGTGGAGAATTTCTCGAAGATAGCTCTACCCCTCACCTCACTCACTCGCAAAGACCATAAGTTTGAATGGACCCAAGAGTGCAGTCAAGCATTTGAGGCACTGAAGGAGAGGCTTATGATGGCTCCAATCCTGAGTTTACCGCAAGGGACCGATGGATTTCAGATTTTCAGTGACGCATCGGGATGCGGTTTGGGCTGCGTGTTGGTGCAACATGGCAAGGTGATAGCTTTTGGGTCTAGACAGCTGAAACCTCATGAGAGGAATTACCCCGTCCATGACTTGGAGTTGGCGGCGGTAATCTTCGCGTTGAAAATATGGCGACACTATGTGTATGGCGCAAGGGTGGAGATCTTCACGGACCATAAAAGCCTGAAGTATCTCTTGGATCAGAAGGACTTGAACATGCGGCAACGCAGATGGGTTGAGTTTCTTGGAGACTACGAAGTGGCGATTCAGTATACGCCGGGTAAAGCCAATGTGGTGGCGGACGCGTTGAGTAGAAAGTACTCGGGGCAAGGAAATTGGATCGAAGCTCATGATCAGCGGTTGGTACGGGAATGGGAGTCCCTTGGACTGGAATGTGTTGCGAGAGGCGAGTCTAGCGTGGCTCGGTTGAACTGGATTGAAGTGCAAAACGACTTGTCCGATCGTATTCGGGAAGCGACTCGATTGGATGTGGAGTTTCAACCTTTTGTGTTGGAGGCTCAAAAGGGCGAGAGCAGCGCCTGGGAGATGATTGGGGGAATCTTGAGAAAGGATGGAAGGGTTTGTGTACCGCAGTTTGGCAATCTCCGCGAGGAGTTGATGTTTGAGGCTCACTTCTCAAAGTACTCCATTCACCCGGGCAGTACAAAGATGTACTTGGATATGAAGAAATCCTTTTGGTGGTCGGGGTTGAAGCGAGATGTAGATTTGTATGTGAATCATTGCCAAACATGTGCCTTGGTGAAGGCCGAATGTCAGAAACCGGGCGGGTTCCTGAAGCCCCTTCCAATTCCTGAGTGGAAATTTGAGGACATCTCCATGGACTTTGTGCATGGTTTGCCTAGATCGCAGCATGGTAATGATGCTATTTGGGTGATCGTGGATCGCCTAACCAAGGTGGCTCACTTCATCCCAAATCGGAAAGAGGACAACATGGAGAAGCTGGTGGAGTTGTATGTTCGCAACATTGTGCGACTGCACGGAATTCCTAAGAGCATAGTTAGTGATCGAGATGGACGGTTTACGTCTAAGGACTGGAGATTGGTTCAGAAGAGCTTGGGCACGAAGCTAAAGTTCAGTACGGCGTTCCATCCTCAAACTGATGGGCAAACGGAGAGAACGAACCGTACTATGGAGGATATGTTGAGAATGTGCGTTCTTGATTTTGGCAAGAGGTGGGAGGATCACCTCTTCATGGTAGAATTTGCGTACAACAATAGTTTTCAAGCAAGCATAAAAATGGCACCATACGAAGCTTTGTATGGGAGGCGGTGTCGAACGCCAATGTCTTGGGCAGAGGCGGGAGACACCAAACTGTTGGGAAAGGACGCGGTGGTTGACGCTTGTGAGTTGGTTACGGACCATCCAAGAGCGTATGAAGGTGGCGCAAGACAGGCAAGCAAAATATTTTAATGCTCGTCACCGGAAGTTGGAATTTGCAGTTGGTGATTGGGTTTATTTGAAGGTCAAGCCGTTCAAAGGCGTCTCACGGGTTCGCCGACTCAAGAAGCTGAGTCCAAGGTTTTTGGGGCCTTTTGAAATTGTTGAGCGGGTAGGAGAAGCAGCTTATCGGTTGGCGCTGTCCGCAGATTTGAGTGGATTACATGACGTCTTCCACATCTCCGTTTTGAGAAAGGCCTTGGTAGAGGCTAGCGTAGTGATTGAGCCGGCATCGGTGCCGATTGAGGAAGACTTGAGGACGTGAGTCCTTCCAATTGCTATAGAGGACTCGGAGACTCGGCAGTTGCGGAATAAAGAAGTCAAACTCGTAAAAGTTCGATGGGACAACTGCGGTCGTGAGGAGTTCTCTTGGGAACGAGAACAGGCCATGCTAGAAGATTATCCAGAACTCTTCATGTCAGGTACAATTTAAGTTTTGTACCCTTTTATTTTGAAATTTCGGGACGAAATTCTGTTAAGTGGGGGAGAGTTGTAACACCCCAGTTTTGCAAGAGGTTCAGTCTGCAGTTCTGGAAAATTTTTGGGTTTCTGGCAGGAGGCACACGGCCTGCGACACGGGCGTGTCGCAGGGCGTGTCGAGGCTGTGTCGACACTCGGCCCAAGTGTCGACACTTTCGCTCGACAAAGTGTCGAGAGTGGGGCACACGGCCTGCGACACGGGCGTGTCGCAGGGCATGTCGAGGCCGTGTCGACACTCGGCCCAAGTGTCGACACTTTCGCTCGACAAAGTGTCGAGAGTGGGGCACACGGCCTGCGACACGGGCGCGTATCGCAGGGCGTGTCGAGGCCGTGTCGACACTCGTCCCAAGTGTCGACACTTTTGCTCGACAGGGTGTCGAGACTGGGGCACACGGCCTGTGACACGGGCGTGTCACAGGGCGTGTCCCGTTTGGTCGACGATCTTCGCTCGACGTTTTTCCGCGGTGTCGACACAAAGCCTGTCGACGGGTGCCGAGACTTGGCACACGGCTTGGGACACGGGCGTGTCCCAGGCCGTGTCATCTCTCGGGTTGGTTTCGGGGCCGTGTTGTTGGAGGCACACGGCCGGCCACACGGCCGTGTCACTGGGGACACGGGCGTGTCGGATCGAACACGGGCGTGTCAGATGCCCGTGTGCGATTCCAGGCGCGTCGATTTGAGACGGCGAATGAGGCACACGGCCCTGGACACGGGCGTGTGCCAGGCCGTGTTCGGCCCAGATTTTCTATTTTCCAGGCGAATCGCGGCCATTATTTTCCTGGTTTTGGGATCTAACGGTTCAGGCCATCTCCTGGGAAGTTAAGTCCGATTTTAGGATTGGAAACCCTCATTTGTTTTCCAAGTCTTCTCTTTCTAAGTTCTTGAGAGAAACTAGTGCAAGGAGGAAGGAGAAGAAGGTCTTGGGCTGTAGGGAGAGTTTCGGTGCTCCAAATCGCGAGCCGAGTCCGGATCCGTGAAGCTTAGAGCATTGCGAAGATTTCCATCCGGCTATTTTGCCATGGCAAGGAAGAGGAGTCGGAAGGTAACGACATCTCTCCTCTCGGTCCTTAGGATGCATGTATTAGCATCATTTATTTTTCTTTCTCTCTAATTTTTGGGCACCAAACTCTCAAATGAGAGGGGTTTTGGTTTGCCAAGGTTCAAGAGGAACCTCCGGGTTGATTGAGTCCGTCCCCGGCATATTTTGCATTAGAGATCCGCTTCGCTAGTGGATTAGGCATGGTGGGTGAAGCCGTAGTCGCGACCGTTAGTCCGACTCGGTGATGTTGCATACGAACTTAGGGATTCGTAGAGATTTCCGTTGCGGCAAGATGCCGTTTGTGTTGTGGTGGTGATTGTCCCGTTTGTTTGAAAAGGTACGTGTAGTCGGACCCGGACAAGGTTAGCTCCTCGTGGCGGTAGATGGTTTCCTTGAGGGACAAGGTTAGCTCCGTATGAGTTGGAGATGGTTTCCTTGGTGGACAAGGTTAGCTCCGCACGAGTTGGAGATGGTTTCCTTGGTGCGCGGGAACGCTGCAGTACAATGAGGGATTATGATGTTTTTAGTCTTGGTTTGTGATGTGCCAAGGCGTGGCTATGTCTCCGTGGTCGGCTGGCTATCCCGTGACATGTGCGTCATGTGTGGAGAGTGTCCCGGCGAGACTAGTCCCCTTCTGTGAGACTGACGAGAATGCCAAGCTTGGGGCAAGCCCGGGCAAAGAGGCCATGAGCGGGTGGGGTCCAGCAAGGCTTCTTAGAATCGGTCGGTCTGTGTTTGTCGGAATCCTGACATGAGACGTCAGAGCTTGCAGGCAAGCCCGGGGCTAAGCCCACGAGCGGGTGGGGCCTTGGCAAGAATTCCTTGTGGCGGCTTGTGCGCCGTTTGAGGGGGGAGGTGTCTCCCTTAGTGTTTGCGGCTTTATGCCAATGGGGAAATGTGAGTACCCAAATGATGTGATGTTGTGCTAGATGCATACGCAGTAGGGTACCTCGGGTGAAGCCCGGGTGTTGCATTCATGTTGCATAGTAGGCCCTTTCTTTATATGCTCAACCAATAGAGAACATGTTTGATGATTGAGACATCCAAGCCTGTTTTAATGTTCTTCTGTTTATAGCTATTTATATTGCATATGAAGTGCTGACTTGCAGGTTGGAGGGTTCCCCGGGGTCCGTTAGGGGCGGCCGGGAGGAGATGTGTTGTTACACAGTTTGAGGTCAGCCTTTGCTGACCCACGTTACTAATAATTTTTACAGGGCAAGGATCGCATGCAGGAGATAGCACGCTGGCCAGAAAGGCCTAAGCCCCATGTAGTGTTTTTCCCTCTTTTGTAGCACAACATTTATGATGATGTTTGTTTGAGACTCTTTTGTCCGGCTTGCATGCCGAGGTAGACTAGGAGTGCTGAGCACATTCATGATTGATGTATCATTTCTCTTTTGGACACTTGATGTTAGGCCTTAAGGCCATTTGTTTTACTCTTTAGTGGTGGATAACTTTTAGTCCTGTTTTGTTTCCGCTGTGTTGTGCTAAGAGTTTTGAGTATGGGTAGCTATATCAACTTTTAATACTAAAGCTGTGGCGTTCGTATGTTGTGGGGCCCCGGCCGGACCCATATTATACGGTCATTACAGGGGAGGTGTTACATCTCCTACAGCCCAAACCCTCCTTCTCCTTCTTACTTGCTCTCACTTCTCTCTAGAACTTAGAAAGAGAACCACTCAAAAGAAATGAGGGTTTCTAAGGGTCCAATCCCGAGTATATCCCATTAGGAATAACCCCCAGCCGTTGGATCCCAAAAAAAGAAACGAACGGCTTTGATTCGGGCCTGAAAAGCTAAAACTGGGCCGAACACGACCTGGCACACGCCCGTGTCCAGGGTCGTGTTCCCCATTCGCCGTCATGACCGACGCGCCTGGAACAGCACACGGGCATCAAATACGCCCGTGTTCGACCTGACACGCCCGTGTTCCAACTAACACGGTTGTGTGGTCGGCCGTGTGCCGCCATCGATTTTTCCCGAAAACAACCCGAGAACTACACGGGTACTGGACACGCCCGTGTCCTTGCCCGTGTCTACCTCAACACACCTGGGATCCTGGCCATGTTCATGCCTCGACACCTGACACGGCCTTGGTCACGCTCGTGTCCTAGGCCGTGTGCCTTCTCTCGACACCTCGTCGAGCGATGTCTCGACACTTCGTCGAGCGAAGTCTCGACACTGACGGACACGGCCTTGGACACGCCCGTGTCCTAGGCCCTGTGCCTTGTCTCGACACTTCGTCGAGCGCTGTCTTGAACCTTTGTCGAGCGAAGTTCGTTGACTGACTGACACGGCCTTGGACACGCCCGTGTCCTAGGCCATGTGCCTATAGTCGACACGGGCTCGACACGCCCTGGGACACGCCCGTGTCCCAGGCCGTGTTCCCCCTGCCAGAAACCAAAATTTCCAAAAATTTAGGCCAGAAACGCTGGTCGTTCCTCTACAAATTTTAGGGCGTTACACATAGGGCGTGTACCTTTACTGGCACACGAACCGACTCATTCTGATTTATCCAAAATAGAACACGGTCATGGTACACGCCCGTGTCGGCCCAGTCACGCCCGTGACATAGGGCGTGTAACCCACACGACACCTACTTGAGAGAAAATTATCGACCTCTCGACATAGCGGGACACGCTGAAAGTGCAAGTTAGATCTGATATACTCTAGAGGGGGGGTGAATAGAGTATGGTGCTTGCTAAAAACTTTTTACAACTCTTGTTGTATTCCTAAGTGAACAGGGAAGCAAATGAAATACAGCAAACACAACAACTATCTAATCAAAAAGCAATCACAGAACAATCACAAACCACAGCCAAAAAAAAAAGAAAGTAAGCAACCAGAAGACACAAGGAGCTATAGTGGTTCCCCAACCAATCTGGGTACATCCACTCTTCTACCACCCTAGGTAGGAATCCATTGCAGGATGAGTTGATCAGGTGTCCTGGGCAGCAATGAGTTTTTGATAAGGTACTCAAAAACCAAACCAGATTTTTTGATCAGGTGTCTTGCCACCACTGAGTTTTGACAAGGTCTCAGAAACCAACACAAACTTTTGAAGGGAGTTTGATAAACCTTTACAATAGAGAGAGAGAGATGATCTTCTCTGTCAACAATTCAGAGAGAAGATAGTGGATGTTGTCAAAGCTCCCCCTGAGTTCTTGAGTTGTTCAGGAAGTGAAGCTTTGCAGTAGGGTGATAGGCCTTCAAAAGATTTGATCTCCAGCAAAAGATGATTCCAGCAGCAGCTGAAATGTGTGGTGTCTGGAGTCTTGAATGATGATGGCCTTTGAACACTGGAATCAAGAGGGATCTGAAAATTTCAGTATGTTGATCTCCTTTTGTGATGTGTGTTCTTGTAAGAATTTTTAAGACTGAGAATATCTGCAACTCTTTCTCTTTCTTTTGTTGTTGTTGTTGATGATGATGTTATTCTTCTATTCCAGCAGAATACGAATATCTCTTTTATTCCTTAGATCTGAATAGAATGATTCTCTGTCCAAGATAGCCGTTAGCCTGTCATAAATGACTTCCTTAACTGCATTTTGTCTTCTGGAGGAAAGTCCAATAAAAACATTCCTTTGAAAATCCCTTGAAACTTGCTCTAGATTAATTGAAACGGCTACAAGATCCTTGACATAAATGCTGAGAATAATTCCATGACTGTCTGAATTTGAATCTTGAAAAACGTCGATCTCTCCGGAAAAACATCAACCTGAGCTCAACTATCGTTGAACTGAGCTCAGAGACTAGACTTAGACTGAAACAGAGATCGTCGATCTGAGCTCAACTATCGTCGAACTGAGCTCAGAGATAGAGAAACAAACTAGAAACATGAGCATCGATCTGAGCTCGAAGATCGTCGAATGGAGTTCGACGACTCGTCGAAGTTGAGCTCAGAGATAGTCGAATGGAGTTCGACGATTCGTCGAAGTGAGCGCAGTTATCATCGAATGGAGTTCGACGATTTGTCGTCCTGAGCTCGACGAAATGACTTAGTCTCCATAACTGAAATATCTGGTCTTGAGGGTCTTGAGGGTAGCTTCCAAACCTAAATACTAACCCTTAGACTCAAATCTAATTGACATTTAGATCTATACAAGGAGGTCAAAACAAATTTCCTAAAAGACATAGTGATCCTTGCCCAAATCAGTAATAGGGTGTTCCAACAATCTCCCCCTATTTGAGTTAGGATTACTATTTACAGACAGCAAAAAAAATAAAAAAACATACAAAGCAGAAATGTAACAAAACATTGCAGAAACATAGACATTATCACAGATAGTTCAGAAAACAAAATATACTGTCATCTTACAGAATCATTCCTTTTCCTTGCTCTTTATGAGAACTATTTCTCTGTTGGGGTTGAGAGCTTCCTTCTTACATCTTCTATCATCAGCTACACCTAGAGAAGTTTGATGTTTTGGCCTGGGCACTACAGCTTCTGGATGCAACCTCATATAACTTTCTGAATCAAAGAATTTGTAGGAGGAGTATCTCTCAAGTTCTTTCTATCTTTGATCTGATAGAGTAGTGATACTGGATGTATCTTTTCCTTGTTCTCTAGCCTTCTTAATTTGGTCTAGCGCAGCCAATTCTTTCATTCTTGCTGTCCATGAGGTGGGATTATTTTCTGGGTCTTCAAATGGAACATGAGGCTCATATCTGTTTGAAGAATTATCAGGAGGAGGTCTGGAAGTGACTAAATCTTTAAGCTTATAAGGGAAGAGACCAGAAGTAGTGTCAGAGGGACCTTGTCATTCCCTTTGATAAGGATGTTGCCTAGAATATACTCTGAGTCCTCTTTGATTTCGTCTGTACTGTCCTCTTCTGGACTGGTAACCTCTAGACTGATTTCCTCTATACTGGGATCTTCCTTGAGGTTGATATGAGCTTTGGCTTCTAGCAGAGGATTGGAAGGCAGAACTTCCACCTGCACCTGCATCAGGTGAATGAGGAGGAGGAGGAGGATTGAAATGGGATGATCCTTTGTCATACTTTCTTTTCTTCTTCATAGCTTTCAGTTAATTCCTGGAGTACTGCATCCATGGTTCTGTAATAGGGCAATCATGCAGTATATAGTATGGAATATCATTTGTATCTTTCACTTTTTCTGGGGTAACTCTCTTCATAGCCTTGCTTCTTGCTTTCCTTTTCCTTGCAATTATTGCAGAGGAATCATCTGAGTCAGTTCTAAACTGATCACTTTCTGAACTTTGACTATCATACAATGCATCAATTCTTTTGAGATAATCTTTCTGTTGTTGAGACTGAGTAGAAGAGACAGTAGAAACAGCAATAGTAGCAGCAGCAACAGCAGGAAGTGGAGTAGAAGAAACACTGGCAGAAGGAGCTATGACAGCAGGTTCAGATACAACAATTTCAGAAACAAGAGCAACGACATCAGTAATGGAAGCAGTAGAAACAGATGGAACTGGAAAAACAACTTCAGAAATAGAAACAGCAAGCTCAGAGGTGTCTGAAGTAACAGATTCAGAGATAAAAACAACAGGCTCAAAATCAAATGCCTCTGTCATATACACATCCTCAGACACTGAAACAGCAATATCAGAACTAACAGAAACATCAACAGCAGCAGTAGGAGCAGCAGGAGCAATAGAGGGAGTACTGTCAACAGTATTGAAGGAATTTATATAAGAGCTTAGTAAGCTTGGGTCACAGCTGGAAATAGGCACAATGGCCTTAGTAAGATCTTCAGTAGGCTGGGCTGGAAGACAGCTAAAATATACAGAATCAAAAACTAACAACAGTGACCTGAGGTCCACTGTAATGACTGCAACTGGAGCTTGTACTGAAGGTACTTCAGCAGGCAATCTCTCAGCTTCATAAGGCATCTCCCCTGCCTAGATTCAGTGAGAACTAGATCAAGGAACCCATAAGAAGGGATTGCCTGAGGAGGAAGAAAAGAAGATAGCCTGGCAGACAGCTCCTGAACTATTTTTAGAAGTGGAGCCAAAGAGGTCTCCAGCAGGAGGGATAGCCTTGGAGCTATCAGCTCATATAGCCTGTCTGCAATGGCTGGAATGTCTACTTGCTCAAGAGGGACTTGAGTAGAGTTAGGAATGGAAGTTGGAGCAGTAGGAGATGTTTGTGGAGAACCTGTGGATGGTGGAAGTGAGGGTTGAGATATTGGAATTGTGGAGATGGAAGATAGTGGAATGGAAATGGATGGTGTGAAGGATGGTTGAGCAATTATGTCCTGAAGTAGTTGTTGATAAGAGGTGGATGATGATGGTGGATCAGGAGGGGATGAAGGAGAATCATCCATATATGAATCATCTATAAGAGTGAAAGATAGAATATGAGATGATGAATCAATGTCCAGGTGGGGGTAGTGATGTAGTGGGTGGAAGATTTCTGCAGTTAATGGTGGAGTTAGAGAAGGAATTGAAGTTGGAGATGGGGTGGAAATTGTGATGGTAGATGTGACTGTTGTAGATGAAACAAGAGGTGGAGGAGGAGGAGATGAAGCAGGCAAGTCTTCTACATGGGCAGAAACCTGAGGGGAAGAGACTGAAGCAGTCCTTGTGCCTGAAGAAGAGATTGCAGAGGGCCTGCTGGGCTTTACAATCTGCCTGTCCCATTTCCCAAATAGGGCACAGGTAAGCCTCTTGGAGACATTGATGTGCATCCCACTGGAAACAAGCAGGGCAGGGCATCTATGGTGAAGGAATAACCCTAAAATCCTCACAAAATTAACAAAGTTCTTGTTAATTTTCTTCTTGATTAAATCAAAAAAGACTTCTCCCCAGTTGAGTTGCTTCTTGTCCACCAGGGCACCCATCAAACAGAGCTGATATCTAGATATGGTATCATGAGCTGAGTGTTTGGCCAGCAGCACTTTTCCAACAATATCAGCCAGAAATCTGTACTCAACAGACAAATTCTTCTTAAGCAATTTACTATGGTTAGCATCTGAGTGTCCCATCCTTTCAAGCATATGGGAAAAATCCTCTCCAGAAAGCTCAACAGAATCTTCTCCAGAATTCAATTGAAAAACCTCTGTCAAAGCAGCAGGTGTTAGAGATACCTGAGTTCCTGATATGGTTCCAACCACTGTGTTCTGATCCAAATTGTGGGCAGTATACACCCATTCCTTTATCTCATCTGCAACCAATTTGATCCTTGTAGTCATTATGGTAACTAGCTGTTGGTCTTTAAAAAGTTCCAGGATGTCCTTGAAGATTTGATCGCTGTTATTGAAAGAATCCATGTCGATATCAAATCCAGCGTCAAATTTCATTGCGGCCAAGATTGCGACTGAAACTGCCATTGAGTCGTGCAAAAATGAACAAACAAACGACCAAGTGTAGAAAAGCTTAGAGGGAAAGGGAAAATTTGCAGAGAGTATGAAAGCGCAAAGGGAGAACGACGGCCGAAAAATGAGTTTTATATTAGGGTTCGACGCAGAAAAGGAAAGATCGTTGAACTCTGTTCGACGATCTGGGTTTCTAAAGGAAACTGAAAGGTCATCAACATCGTCGATCTCCATTCGACGATATTGTAGAGCGTCGAGCTCCGTTCGACGATCGCTGACCTGAAGAAAGATAGTTTAGCACTATCTGAGAAGCGCTGAACTCAGGTCGACGATTTATGAAATCGTCAATCTCCGTTCGGCGATCTTGGGGAAAATCGTCGAGCTCAGTTCAGAGACCAGAAACATACTCTATACACAAAAAGAACATATTGATTTGCCTAGTCTTGGTCATTTTTATATTTTTAAAATCTTGGATCTTATTTTAGACTTCCTCTATCTAACATTCCTAACTGATTCAAGAAGAATGTATGTTTCTTTTCATCCAAGGGTTTGGTGAAAATATCTCCCCTTTGCAAATCACTTGAGATATATTGAAGTTCAATTTTATTTTTCTCAACATTATCCCTTAGAAAGTGATGCCTAATTTCTATGTGTTTTGTCCTACTATGGAGGATTGGATTTTGTGCTATAGAAATAGCACTGGTATTATCACAAAATATTTTTGACTTCTCTAAGTTCTAGCCATAGTCTAGGAGCTGATTTTGAATCCACAAGATTTGTGAGCAACAACTGCCTGCAGCCATATATTCAGCTTCAGCAGTTGAAGTTGATACAGATGTTTGTTTCTTGCAAAACCAGGAGACAAGTCTGTCACCAAGAAACTGACAAGTTCCACTGGTGCTTTTCCTTTCTATTCTACATCCAGCATAATCAGCATCTGAAAATCCAGTTAAGTCAAATGCTGAATCTTTTGGATACCAGAGACCTAGATTTGGACAACTTTTTACATACCTAAGAATCCTTTTTACTAAGGTTAAGTGTGACTCTCTAGGGCTCACTTGGAATCTAGCACATATGCATGTAGCAAACATTATGTCAGGTCTACTAGTTGTAAGGTACAATAAAGAGCCAATCATTGCTCTATATGTTATCTGATCAACAGGTTTCCCATGTTCATCAGCATCTAATACAACATTAGTAGACATAGGTGTTTTCATACATGATGCTTCAGACATACCAAATTTCTTAACTAATTCTTTTGCATACTTGGTTTGAGAAATAAATATGCCTTCAGCATGTTGTTTGATTTGCAATCCTAGAAAGAAGGATAGCTCACCCATGCTACTCATTTCAAATTTAGAATGCATTAGGTTGGAAAACCTTCTGCACAAATTTGAATCAGTAGAACCAAATATAATATCATCTACATAGATTTGTACTAGTAGGGTATGGGACTTATGGGTTCTAATAAAAAGAGTTTGGTCTACTCTACCACTTATAAACTCATTTTTCAAAAGAAAGCATGCTAGGGTCTCATACCATGCTCTAGGAGCTTGCTTTAGACCATATAATGCTTTATGCAATTTGAAAACATAATCAGGATAAGTTGAAGAGATAAAACCTGGGGGTTGTCTGACATAGACTTCTTTCTTTGATATCTCCATTGAGAAAAGCACTCTTTACATCCATCTGGTATACTTTGAATCCTTTGTGTGCTGCATATGCTAAGAAGATTCTTATGGCCTCTAACCTTGCAACTAGTGCAAAGGTCTGGTCATAATCTATCCCTTCTTCTTGAAAGTACCCTTGAGCAACTAGCCTTGCCTTGTTCCTTACAATGACTCCTTGATCATCCAATTTATTTCTGAACACCCACTTTGTTCCAACAATGGAGTGATCCTTTGGCCTTGGTACTAGTTCCCAAACTTTGTTCCTTTCAAATTGATGCAACTCCTCTTGCATTGCAATGATCCAGTGTGGATCTTGCTCTACATCTTGAATGGATTGAGGTTCAATTTGAGAAAGAAAGCAAGTGTGCATCAGGTTTTGGTTGACCTAATTTCTGGTTTGCACACCAGCTGAGATGTCTCCAATCACTTGGGAGATTGGATGGTCTCTTGATGTTACTAAATCAACAGGAGATGTTGATTGTTCACCAACCTGTGTTGTTGTTTCCTCTGGTGGTACAACAACTGGCTCTTCAAGAAGTTTCTCCTCAACGTGTTGAATGTCTTCTTCATCTTCACTGCTTTCATCTTTTTGAGTGATTTGTAACCTGTCCAAGTCTTTTGCAAGAGAGTGTACCTGCAAAGGTTCTATGGTAGAAGTATTCTTCTCCTTGAAAGACATGTTAGACTCATCAAAAGATATATGAACAGATTCTTCAATTTTGAGAGTAGATTTATTATATACCCTATAAGCTTTACTGATCATAGAGTATCCCAAAAACACTCCTTCATCAGCTTTAGCTTGAAATTTTGCTAAGTATTTCTTGTCATTATTATGAATGTAACAAATACAACCAAAAATTTTAAAGTAATCTACTTTAGGTTTCTTCCCTTTGAGTAATTCACAGGGAGTCTTGCCCTTCAGTTTATGTATCAAACTTCTATTCAACACATAGTTGGAAGTGTTCACTGCCTCTGCCCAAAAGATAGAAGAAGGTGAGCATCTGACAACAATGTAGTAGCAGATTCAATAAGGGTTCTATTTTTCCTTTCAGCTACCCCATTTTGTTGAGGAGTTCTAGGAGCTGAGAAAGTGTGCATGATCCCTTCACTCTGACAGAACTCTTGCATAAGAAGAGAATCAAACTCTGTCCCATGATCACTTCTGATCAGGACAATGTGAGTATTGAACTCACTCTGTATGCATTTGAGAAACTCTGTCAAACACTTAAAGTTATCAGATTTTTTCCTCAGAAAGAACACCCATGTGAATCTAGAGAAGTCATCTACAACCACTAAAGTTTAAGATTTCCCTCCTAAACTTTGTACTGTGATGGGTGCAAAGAGATCCATGTGTAACAGATACAAAATCCTAGGTGAATCAATCTTATTAAGTGACTTGAAACTATTTTAGTTTATTTGCCTAATTGACAAGCCCTGCAAAGTCCTTCCTTCTTGTAGGGGCCAGAAGGTAGTCCTCTAACAAGGTTGTCCTTGGATAGCCTAGCAATGGTTTTAAGGCTTATATGTCCTAATCTCTTATGTCATAATTCATTAGGTCTACAAATAGAGTTGAACAAGCATATGTCTACTTTAGTTGAAAGAAAGTATACTAAATAGATGTTACATTTTCTTTTACCTGTCAACACAGTTGTGTTGTCCTCTGATTTGATCTTGCATAAGGATTTGCTGAAAGTCACTTGGTAGCCTTCATCACATAGTTGACTGATGCGGATTAAGTTGTGCTTCAGTCCCTCCACATAGGCTACTTTCTTGAATATGACTGTGCCAATCTGGACTGCACAATATCCTTTTGTTAGTCCAAAGTTTAAATCACCAAATATTACTTTGGGTCCAAGCTTGGCTTTGAAGGATGTGAAATTGTCCTTGTTTCCTTTCATGTGCTTTGAGCACCCATTATCCAGATACCATTGCTGGTTTGATGTTGGATAGGTCTTCATCTGCACATAAAACAATTTACTTGTTTTGACCCAGTTTACCTTGGGCCTAGGTTGATAACCTTTGAATTCAGAAATAAAAGACATCCCTGGTTGACTCTTATAGCCTTCAGGATGATATCTCCTTGGAGGTATTATCCATTCAGTATAAGGGTTAAATTTTTGGGATGAAGGACCCCTAGGTTTGAAATTTGATTTTCCTTTGAAAAAGTTTTCAAAACTCTGATCTCAGCTCGACGATCGTTGAGCTGAGTTCGACGATCTTGGGTCAGATCGTCGAGCTCCGTTCGAAGATCGACTGTGGCAGAGTTCAGGATTTAGAGATCGTTGACCTGAGTTCGACGATTTAGCCTGAGATCGTTGATCTGCATTCGACGATCGTCTAGCACCGTTCGACGATTTCTGTTGAACTCTTGTTTTCTTAGGTAAGTCAGAATTCTTCCTAGCTACCTCTACAACTCCCTTTCCTTTATCAGAGATAAACTTGATTGGAGTTGTTAATACTATAGGTTGGCTAGATGAGGCACCCAAGCCCAGTGTACTATTGAATCTTGAGTTCACTGTGCTTGTAATGTCCATTAGCTTGATACTTCTCCCATTGAGGGATTCTTCAAACTTCTTGGCCTCTGATAGTTCACCTTTCAGTGAGGTTATCTGCTCCCTACAACATTCCAACTCCTCAGAGAGTTTGAGGTTTTCTGATTTTAAAGTACTGTGTTCAGATAACTGATTTCTGAGAGAAATGATTTCCTTCTCAGATTTTAATAGATCTAAACAAAGTGCCTTAAATTCACATTTAAAGTCCTCTGAATTAAAAGCAAATGAGTCTATTACATGGTCCTCTTTAGATTGAGCCTCCGATTCAAATTCCGACTCTTCTGCATCAGAATTTTGTTGTGAGGCATTGATAGCCATCATGCAGAATTCTTTTTCTTCAGCATTATCTTCATCATCACTTGAGCTGGATAAAGCTTCAGATTCTTCTTCTGTCTCACTCCAGGTTTCTGCTACAAACCCCTTCCTTGTGTGTTTGTTCTTGCTAGAGGAGGGTTTGTCATTGCTGTTCTTCCTGAAGTCTTTGTCTTTTCTTCTTTCTTTCCTGTCCTTCTTGTCCTTGTTTTTATTTTCTGGACAGTCAGGCACAATGTGGCCTGGTTTCCTACATCCAAAACAAATAATCTCTTTGTTATTTGATTTGTCATACCTTGGCTTGTCATGCTCTCTGTGTGATCTTTTCCTGAAATCCTTCATGGCCATTTTGTAAAACCTTTTTGCTAGTAGGCTTAGCAGCTCTTCATTGCCTGTGACTTTGTCTTCGGGCTGATCTTCAATGGCTTTGAAAGCTATTGTTTTTTCCTTTCTTATAGCTGGTGAGGCAGCCTTTTTCTCTTCTTCTCTATTCTTGATGAGCAGCTCATAAGACTTGAGCTTGCCCAAGAGAGCTTCAGTTGTGATCTCATTTAGGCTTTTGGCATCCTTAATTGGCCAGATCCTTGAGTCCAAAGTGCTTGAGAAGCACATTAGGATTTTATCATTGAGCTTAGTCAATGAGATCTCTTTGTCCAATGATTTCAGCTCATTGACTATGAGACTGAGTCTATTATACATATCTGCTACTGACTCAGCTTCTCCTTTCTTAAAATTCTCATATTGGGTTATGAGGTGAGATCTTCCATCTTTTCTCTCATCAGCAGATCCTGAGACTATCTCAGATATCTTGTCCCAGATGTCCTTTGTTGAGTTGCATTCAGCTATCTTTTGGAATATTTCATCAGACATAGTCTGGGCTAGAATGTTCATAGCCTTTGCATCAGACAATTTCCATTTCTTGATTTTTGCATCTGTTCCTGAAGAAGGTGGAACAGCACTTGTACTTGTATTTTCTGGAGGTCTTGGACACACTGTCAAAACAGAATTGAAATTGTCTTCGTCAATAGAGTTCTTGTACAGTCTAATCCTTGCCTTCCAAAGTGCAAACTTAGATAGATTGCACACTGGAGGTCAGGTGCTAGCATAATCTTTGTTTTAGGCCATGTTCTGTGAAGAAATAAATCTAACAACAAACTTAAACAAGCAGATCTAACTGAAAGAATCTTTGGGTTCAGGTGTTAGCCTGTGCAACCACTAAGGCATGGTATTTTAACCAACCTCGAAGATGTGGTATTTTTAACCAACCTGCCTCTGATACCAATTGAAAGTGCAAGTTAGATCTGATATACTCTAGAGGGGGTGAATAGAGTATGGTGCTTGCTAAAAACTTTTTTCAACTCTTGTTGTATTCCTAAGTGAACAGGGAAGCAAATGAAATACAGCAAACACAACAACTATCTAATCAAAAAGAAATCACAGAACAATCACAAACCACAGCCAGAAAACAAAAAAAGTAAGCAACCAGAAGACACAAGGAGCTATAGTGGTTCCCCAACCAATCTGGGTACATCCACTCTTCTACCACCCTAGGTAGGAATCCACTGCAGGATGAGTTGATCAGGTGTCCTAGGCAGCAATGAGTTTTTGATAAGGTACTCAAAAAGCAAACCAGATTTTTTGATCAGGTGTCTTGCCACCATTGAGTTTTGACAAGATCTCAGAAACTAACACAAACTTTTGAAGGGAGTTTGATAAACCCTTTATAGCAGAGAGAGAGAGAGAGATGATCTTCTCTGTCAACAATCAGAGAGAAGATAGTGGATGTTGTCAAAGCTCCCCCTGAGTTCTTGAGTTGTTCAGGAAGTGAAGCTTTGCAGTAGTGTGATAGGCCTTCAGAAGATTTGATCTCCAGCAAAAGATGATTCCAGCAGCAGCTGAAATGTGTGGTGTCTGGAGTCTTGAATGATGATGGCCTTTGAACACTGGAATCAAGAGGGATCTGAAAATTTCAGTATGTTGATCTCCTTTTGTGATGTGTGTTCTTGTAAGAATTTTTAAGACTGAGAATATCTGCAACTCTTTCTCTTTCTTTTGTTGTTGTTGATGATGTTATTCTTCTATTCCAGCAGAATATGAATATCTCTTTTATTCCTTAGATCTGAATAGAATGATTCTCTATCCAAGATAGCCGTTAGCCTGTCATAAATGACTTCCTTAACTGCATTTTGTCTTCTGGAGGAAAGTCCAATAAAAACATTCCTTTGAAAATCCCTTGAAACTTGCTCCAGATTAATTGAAATGGCTACAAGATCCTTGACATAAATGCTGAGAATAATTCCATGACTGTCTAAATTTGAATCTTGAAAAACGTCGATCTCTCCGGAAAAACGTCGACCTGAGCTCAACTATCGTTGAACTGAGCTCAGAGACTGGACTTAGACTGAAATAGAGATCGTCGATCTGAGCTCAACTATCGTTGAACTGAGCTCAGAGATAGAGAAACAAACTAGAGACAGGAGCGTCGATCTGAGCTCGAAGATCGTCGAATGGAGTTCGACGACTCGTCGAAGTTGAGCTCAGAGATCGTCGAATGGAGTTCGACGATTCGTCGAAGTGAGCTCAGCGATCGTCGAATGGATTTCAACGATTCGTCGTCCTGAGCTCGACGAAATGACTTAGTCTCCAGAACTGAAATATCTGGTCTTGAGGGTCTTGAGGGCAGCTTCCAAACCTAAATACTAACCCTTAGATTCAATTCTAATTGACCTTTAGATCTATACAAGGAGGTCAAAACAGATTTCCTAAAAGACATAGGGATCCTTGCCCAAATCAGTAATAGGGTGTTCCAACACACGCCCTGTGATACGCCCGCGTCACAGGCCGTGACCTCCCGAAAACTTCGTCGACTGAATTTCGTCGACCACGCACCCAACTTCTCAACCCGAGCGGGACACGCCCTGGGACACGCCCGTGTCCCAGGCCGTGTCACCCAATTTTTTTTCATTCTGAAATTTGGGTTGTTACAACCCTCCCCTCCTACAAGAAATTTCGTTCACGAAATTGCACATAGGAAGGAAAACAAAAACCAAACTATTATGACGTTAAAATTATATGTTACAACAACCTTTGTATTGTACAACCTCCACATGTGCACATTAATCCACAGTTTCAGCTAGTGATCTCTAGCCACAAACATTCTATATACCCTCAAACAGCATATACATATATCATAATCGATCGATCACTTCAATTTCACCAAGTATGCACCAACATTTCAACATGTAACACGACATATAACATATATGCACACAACCATCACATTAGTCATTGCCTTATATACAACATTATTCACATCACTAAAGTGATACAAGTCATTATTCTTAGTTTCGCTCAGCCTCCCGATTTTGCATTTCTCGTGTAAGAGTCAAATTAAACACTCAAGGCTGAATTTCACCAATTGAGCTTTGCGACTCTTGTACTTCCAAATTACGCAATCGAGGTTGCGTCTGGGATGCAGATGACTCGGCCACTGCTTTACCCTTTTCTTCATAAGATGCACCTATCTTTTTCTCACTCCCTGCAGGGGAATTCCAACAAAATTTAGCAATATGTCCTTGCTTCCCACAATTATAACATAGATGTGTATCAACACGTCCTTGCCCATAAGTTGCCCCCGAAGAAACAGTCGATGGAGCTGATTCAGCAGGTCTGAACTTTTTCTTATCTCGTCTTCTCAACTCCGACTACTTCGACTGTGGCACTTTAAATTCTGTCTTCTCCACTGCCAGTCTCTTCTTCTCTTGTACCCGCTTTAAATCTTTCTCCAGGGCACGGGCCGTATCTACCAATGCTTGGAAGCCTTGGTTCACTGAACTCGGGAGGACCAACCTAAACTCATCCCGCAGTCCCTCATAAAAGCGATTCGTCTTTCGCGCTTCCTCCGCGAAGGTAGACCCCGCATATCTCCCCAGTCTGGTAAACTCATGCATGTATGTATCAATATCAGCCTCACCCTGCACCAGGCGGTGAAACTCGCTCTCCATCGCAATCCGCTGCGACACCGACAAATACTTGGCGAGAAACAATCTGGAGAATTCCTCAATTGAAATCTCAGCTAAACCTCGACCTACCAAGTGATGTGCCTCCATCTCATCCCACCACAGTCTCGCTTCTCTTTCCAGCAGAAAAGTGGTTAAAGTCACTTTCTGCTCCTCTGCAGTCCTGATTGCTGTCAGGATCCGCTTCACTCTTGCCAGCCAATCCTCCGCCTGCGTTGGGGAAGTCGCCCACCAAATGTAGGTCGATGAAACTCCATAACGTACTTCAATGACTCATCCGTTTCTTGCTCGTCTGCGACAACTGCCGCACGCTCTTGCCTTGTACCAGGCCGTACTAGTACCCCTGTCGGCCTTGCCTGCCTAGTAGGCTGTGCCTGTAACACCGCTAGCACCATTTCCGTCACCATCTGTATGGTCTCCGCCGAAGGAGGCATAGGCGCTTCAACGGGTGCTGCACTCTCATCATATTGTTAGGGCTCCGACTACCCATCACCACTCCTCGCCACCTAGAAATGTACAAAACACCATTAATCGTCATGTCATAACGGTAATTATACATTGACTACACATTCATGCCCCTTACGTGCATGAAATACATTCCTAGTGGACATTCGTGAGTTCAATTATGTTCTCGCCTCCCAAACAATCTCAACCTGGCTCTGATACCACTTTTTAACGCCCCCACTCGTCACGTGGCATATAATGGTGGGTCCGGCCGGGGCCCCACGCCATATGTCATAGACAAGCGGCGAAAATCAAAATCTACTCACATCCTAACTCAATACATTCTAGCGCAGCATTTTAAGTTACCATGAACTCAACTCAAAGAATGTCCACTATGATATAAACGTCACATTTATATCAACAACAGGAATGTATACAACTCACGCACACTGGCCTTAAGGCCTTACAGGTTTCTCTTTACATAAATACATTTTCGTACATCGGCACGCAGGTCGGCCATACATGAAATCCAAACACGCTTCGCACGGCCTTCAAGGGCCTTTAGCAGCAGTCCATCCATTCCGCTTATTTCATTTCAAGCAGCAGCACCTGCAAACACATATCCACCCAAGAGCGGCAAACAAAGTAACGGTCAGCTTTAGCTGTCCACTTATAAAGACCCTACCCCTTACCCGGGGCAGTGGTTCCTTCCCTGTATGTATTGCCATCACAAGTTATCAATCTACCAAGCACAAACATATCACAAATGCTAGTATTCACCATAAGCTTCGTGCACTCAGGGCACCTTATTAGTGTACCAGATATACCAGTCGTACACCATCGATCCGAGGCTCTTCACTTGTTGGTTGGCCGGTTTCATCCTAGTCCACCAATCTCCCTGTTGGCGACATTCTGTCCGTACCACTCAGAGGTACTACCTCACGGCATCCACAAACAACCAGAGAAGATCGACCCACACCATGTGGTGTAGCAGCCAGGTCTATTGCAGCTCCACCGACATTACTACCCATCGACCCCTCACCTATTTCCGATCGACCCACACTATGTGGTGCAACACATAGGGTCCACCTCACTTCCTCCCAAACATTGTCACCCATCGATCGCCAATAATACAGATCAACCCACACCATGTGGTGTAACAGGCCAAGGCTATCTCGCACTTCCCAGGCGTGGTACCAATTGATCTCCTCTCCACAACCAGGAGCTTATTCAAAGCCTCTATACATTCATTCATCAATATCCATACCATCACATAGCCATACCATAAAGCATAAACCTTTCATATCAACAAAGCCACGGAGTCTTCTCCGGTTTACCCATATACATCACCAATCCAAACTAACGATCCAGATGGGCTTCACACAGCATGCCTATGTCGTACTGCACACTTCTGGCTCTAGATGCAGACTCAACCAAGGAATCACTTACGACATCCACCTCTTAGTGGAGGATTTCATGCACATGCATAAAGAAAGGACTTCGATCTCCAAGAAGGAGATCGTTACCCTTGAAGATCGCTTCGGCGCCATGAAGTAGCCGGATGGAAGTCACCGCCTCGGCTTTGCCTTCCCAAATCCGAACTCGAATCTAAATTCCGCACTCCGCAGCTTCTCCAGCAGCTAGCTTTCCCTTCACTTCCCTCCTTCCCTTGACCTCTCTTCTCTCTCTCTTTGAGAAAAATAATGAAAATAAGGGAAGAAACCTCATTCTCGGCCCTTTTATCCACAGGGAAGAAGCCTGTACCATTAGATCCAGAACAGGGAAATGAACTGCCAAAAAACTCTGACAAAATCACTTTTTGGGCCTGACACGCCCTGTGACACGCCCGTGTCACAGGGCGTGTACCTTAAGCGGCACACGAACAGACTCATTCTGACTTATCCAAAATAGAACACGACCAGGGTACACGCCCGCGTCGGCCCAGTCACGCCCGTGACACAGGGCGTGTAACCCACTCGACACCTACTCGAGAGAAAATTTTCGACCTCTCGACATAGCGGGACATGCCCTGTGACACGCCCGTATCACAGGTCGTGTACCCCTTGCTTGCCACTCGACGATCGTCGAGCGTAGTTCATCGACCAGAGGGGACACGCCCTAGGTCACGCCCCCTATCACGCCCGTGTCACAGGGTGTGATCTCCCGAAAACTTCGTTGACCGAATTTCATCGACCACGCGCCCAACTGCTCAACCCGAGCGGGACACGCCCTGGGACACGCCCGTGTCCCGGGCCGTGTCACCCAATTTTTTCCCATTCTGAAATTTAGGCTGTTACACTTACATTCTCCGACGTCACTCTTCATGTCATCGTCAGGGCCTGCCACCCTCACGATTGCACCCAGATTGAGCACTTATGTTCTCCGGCACCCAGACTGAGCACCTATGTTATCCGACGGTCAGATTGAGTACTTACATTCTCCGACGTCACTACTTATGCCAACGCCAGGGCCTACCCCCTCGCGATTGCACCTGTATTGAGCTGGATTGAGGACTTACGTTCTCCAGCGCCCGGATTAAGCACCTACGACGGTCGAATTGAGTATTTACATTCCCCTACGCAACCCTCGTGCAACATCGTGTGGGCCTGCCCCCCTCACGAAGAAGTCACGCCTGGCCTCGCCGCGGCAGGCCGCGACCGACCTGGCCGGCCTCGCGGTGGCGGGTCGCGGCCGGCCTGGCCGGGCACGCCGCGGCAGGCTGCGGCCGACCTCGTCACGGCAAGACGCGTCCGGCCTGGCCGGCCTCGCCGCAACCAGTGGCGGCCAGGCCACGGCAGGCCACCGCCGCCGGCCGACGGGCCGGCCGCCCCCACCGCCGGCCACTTGCCCGGCCTCCTCCGTCACCATGGACGACCTCCCCACCGTCCGATCAAGGGGAGGCTCTCCTCGCCGTCCGATCAAGAGGGTAACCACCCACTAATCCACTACTTTAGTGCTGGGGCCCGCCATGATCCTTACCTGGAGTCTATAAAAGAAACCCCAGGGGCTCTTCATTGTTCACCTTTTCTCTTCTCAGGGTTGCCTTCTTCTTCCTCAGGAGAGAATTCGTCTGCCTCCTCCCCTGAGTCGGCCTCTTGTCGCCTTGAACCACCAGCGGCCACCTGCGACCACCAGCGCTCCACCAACACGCCACCAGCAGGAAAACGCTCAAGTCCCCAAAAAGCAAAAGGAAGAAGGCAACCGTCGCCAGCAAGTATACGCGACCGCAAGCGCCAGCGCATCAGGATCATCCCACGCATTTCAATACCCAAGTGACTCCCGCGACGCAGTCTGTTGCCCGTCGGGAGCCGTAGTCTCTCTCCCCCAAGTTGTAACGGGAGCGGCCTGTCGCCTCGATTCTCCAACACACTGTAATCACTGGAATCTAGTGGAATTTGATCGGCACAGACCCGGTCACGTGATTTTTTAACCATTTAAGGGGTTTTCCACGTCATCACATCTTGTGTCAACTTTCTACTTTCATTGACTGTGTACGCGCTCGACCGCCTCGTGAGCTAAGACGGTTCGAACAAATCCGGTCCGACCGGGACTTCGAGTTAGTCCGCAACAATTATTATATAATAAATATGTTATTTACTATATAAATATAATAGTATAAAATATTTAATGTTGTATAACGTTAATATCATTAACATTTTCAAAATAATAATAATAATATTATTATTATTATATCATTTTATACATTACATTAATTAAATGTAGAATATATATTATGTCTTTAATTATTAAAATATTATCATAATTATTATTAAATAAGAATATAATGATTATTCATAAAAATAAAAGTTTCCAAAACACCGCATCTGTGAAAGACATGTTCACCCGATTAATTATGGGCGTTTATATTGGCAGCCCGTATATCGATATTGGCAGTCCCAAATTTTAAAATAAAACCAAATATTATAATCTTATCCTCTCTCTAATAGCAGCCCCTGTCGCCTAATAGAAATCCCGCAATCCTGCCCGATACTCCCGTCGCCCCTTGTTTCGCCCCGCAATGCCCCGACGCCGGCCTGAAAAATCGCCGGAGGAGCACGATGGACGCCGACGAGCTACTCTGAAATGTTGGATATTCTCTCCCAAAGTCTTTTGCACTATTTTTGAGTCTGTTCTTGTTCTCTCTTCCGGGGTATTAGGGTTTAGGTTCTTCCATGGAGATTGCTCTGACATTTACTAAGGAGGTGAGAATGGTGATTTTTTTCTCCTTTATTGTTTGATTTCCTAGCGGTGGCGACCTACTTTTTTGCTTCTATTCTCCTAGCTGCAGTGCACTCCATGTGTTTGTTCAAATGCTCCAATGGCTAAGCCGAAAATTTGTTGATCTCTTTCAGCATGATTTCATTATAAAAATTCAAATTGATTGTTATCAATTTATTTCAATTTTTCCTATTGTTTTACATCATCAGATATAAGAACGCCAACACAACCTAACTCCCTGCTGTTGCAGTCTCCTCTTCAAGCGGAAACACTTTTCTGCATTTCGCTGAAGATATAATTACAAACTTTAGATACAAGGACAATGCATGTACATTGTGTGTTTTTTAAATTTTTTCTCTTACTATTTAGATTAAAATGAGTTTCGATGGAGAAATGAAATTATTGACGTATGGAGATTGCTCAGAACAAACTTCAATCGATGTTGGTTCGCATTTCATTACAAATCAGTCATTTAGTAGCAAAGAGGAGATGATTGAATGTGCGAGAAAAATTGGTAATGATTTGGGTTTTATTGTAATCATTGAAAGTCTTTGATTACAAGGGTAGCTAATCACCTAGGGGGTGAATAGGTTATTGCAGTCTTGTCAAGTTCTTTCAAGTCTTCTAAGACTTATGGACTACTGTGTATACTTAATTCAGCTTTCAAGAACACAATACACAACACAACAAAAACACAATACACATCACACCAAATTTATAGTGGTTCCCCAGTATATGGGTACATCCACTGTCCCTCTCTGTCTTTCTAACAGTATGTTAGATAAGGCTCTTCTCCAAAACTATGGCTCCTCAGAGATTACTGCATGATCCCACTGGATCAGTCAGTCTCCACTGATACTAAAAGCACAGGCTCAAAGCCCTCCACACAGTAATCACTAACTACCAAACACAGGCACACAAGCCCTTAACACAGGCTGGGAGAAATAGCCCCACCCAGATCCACACACAGGATCCAATCACACAGGCCCTCGGCCCTAACAATGATCCCTCATTGGATCCTACTCACAGGCTTTATAATTTAGGCTTTACAATACAGATCTGTAAACAGATCCTCGGAATTTGAATAAGTTGTTGATTTGACTCGAGAAATTGTTCTCTGAGTCAATCTCTTCCTGGGCTAAGAGAATCTCAACACTATCTTCTTCACATCAACAAGACTGACAATTTTTGACTATTTGTGGCTTGTGCTGGAAGTTCCTCAGGACCTTGATCCTGTTCTTGCTGATGAAGGGGGAAGATCAGAATTAATCTCTTCAATCAGCTAACTTTTAATGACAGAAAATGAATTGTTCTGCCTCTCCCTCTGTCCAAAGAAAACTTTGTACATATATCTTCTTCTTCTTCAATGATCTAGAGAATTATCTTCAGATTTGGCTCGGCTTGGATCGTAAAATAGCTTCAGCTAGGGCTTGCCTAGACTGATTTGTCTTCCTCAGTAATATCCTCAGTACTTGATATAGCAGATGTTAATTGCACCAGCGAACTCAGATGCCCTTCAGATTTTTCAATTTGAAGTTCTTGGCTCTGTAATAATGACGGATGAAGATGACGAACTCTCGCTTCTTGTTTTCAGAATGAATTAATGTTAATCAGAAAGTTAATTTGATCTCGATCTCAGCTGCTATTTATAATCACATCGATTTGCGGGATGATTGACACGTGTCCCAGTTTTAACGGTGGTTAAAATCCCAACTTAATCAAATTGAGATTCACTGTAGACAGACAGCGACGTTAATGTCGATTTGTAGCATAACGAATCTGAAATTTGTTGACTTGTTGACTTTGTTAACGTCAGCATCATTCTGGACTTAGCAAAATCAAGCATAATTCGAGAAATCCTCAGTTCGACGAACTCAAACCTCAGTTCAACGAACCCAGAGCATCATTCCAGAAATCCTTTGTTCGACGAACTCAAAACTCCGTTCGATGGACCTAGAGCTCAGCTCGACGAAGTCAAGCATCATTCCAGAAATCCTTAGTTCGACGAACCTAGAGCTCAGCTCGATGAAATCAAGCATCATTCCAGAAATCCTCAGGTCGACGAACAAGTGAAAGCTGAGTTCGACAAACTCTGAACTTAGTTCGATGAACTCAAAGCTTAGCTCGACGAAAAGTGGATAAGCAATACTCAACAATTCTGAACTTTGAATTTCCTCCAGCTCTGCTAGGCGTTTAGTGGCGTTGAGTGAATAGGTCATACTCAATGAATCTGGACTTAGAAATATTTCAGCTCTGCTAGGCGTTGAGAGCGTTGAGTGTATATGCCTCACTCAACGCTTTTTGCCTTACCCATATTCTTCTGCACTTTTTGCTTAAAAGCGTTGAGTGTATAAGCTTCACTCAATATTTTTATACAAGTTATTTAAAAAGGCCAACAAGATGCAGAATGGGAGAAAATGTCAAAGGCCCTGATAGAAAAATCACAGTCTAACTTTCGTATTTATGATGGTAGTATTCTATGATGTGGTACGAGATATGAAGTTCCTAAAGTTGATAACGTTTGAGATCAATTATTATAAGAAGCACATCAGTCGAAACTCTCAATCCATCCTAGAGCGACAAAGATGTATCATGATTTGAAAATAAATTTCTGGTGGCCATGTATGAAATTAGATATTGCAAAATTTGTTCAGCAGTGCTTGGCCTGCTAGCAAGGTAAGGCTGAACATCGCTATCCAGGCTGAGAGCTACAACCACTACCAATCTCTAAGTGAAAATGGGAAGATATCTCGATGAATCTAGTAGTAGGTCTTCCTAAAATCCCTTCAGGAAATGATGCAATTTGGGTAATCGTCGAACGATTTACCAAGTCAGCCCATGTCTTGCCAATAAGAGTCGGTGATTCAATGTCAAGGTTAGCTCAGAAGTACATTGACCGTATTGTAACCTTACATGGAGTCCTAGTCTCGATTGTGTCCGATCGTGACCCAAGATTTACATCGAGATTTTGGAAGGCTTTTCAAGTAGCTCTTGACACACAACTTACCTTTAGTACTACTTATCATCCTCAGACTGATGGACAGACTGAAAGAACAAATCAAACACTAGAAGACCTATTGCGGATGTGCATACTTGAGTTTGGAGGAAGCTGGGAGCAACAACTTACGATGGTGCAATTTACCTATAATAATAGCTATCACTCTAGCATCCAAATAGCCCCATATGAAGAAGCTCTATATGAAAGAAGGTGTCGTACTCCTCTATGCTGGGTTGAAGTTGGGGAGAAAGCTATTTTTGGACTGCAGTTGATTGAAGATTGTAATAAAATTATTTCAGATAATTCGAGACCAGTTATTGATCGCTCAAGACAGACAAAAGAAATATTTTGACCTAAAACATAGCGATGTGGAGTTTCAAGTCGGAGACCATGTATTCTTGAAAGTAAAACCTGGACCTTGTATCAAAAGATTTGGAGGAAGCGGGAAACTTAAACCTCGATATATCGATATGTTTGAAGTTCTTGCTAAAATTGGTCCGGTAGCATACCAACTGGCATACCACTAGTCATGAGTGGGATGCATGTTTCATGTATCAATATTAAGACAATACAACTATGATCCTTCCCACGTCATCCAGTTTGATACAAAAATGTTAGAAATACACCCAGATCTCAATTATGAAGCTATCTGTAACGAAATCATAGATCATAAGGATAAACAATTGAGAAACAAAACTATTCCCATGGTAAAAGTCATTTGGAAAGGTCGATCTGCAGAAAAAGTAACTTGGGAATTAGAAGAAGACATGAAGAAGAAATACCCTAACTTATTTTAATACAACAAATTTCAGGGATGAAATTTTTATAAGGAGGGTGATTGTAATATCCTGTAATTACTTAATCATGATTAGTGTTAAATAATATTGATTGTGTATTAATAATCACGTTGAAGAATTAAATTATCAAAAAGAGCTGAACCTTAGGAAGTGGAGTCCACGGTTAGAGTCAAAAGGTCGGAAAACCTATAAATTGATATATTATTTGTTGAAATCAGAGTTCACAAGAAAAGTGCGTTCAACCGAGACGAATTTCGAGAAACTGAGTCTTCCAATAAACTCAAAATATCAAAATCTATTAAAACAAATATTATATTGTCAAGATTGGGGAATGAAAGCAAAAATTATAATTTGGGCAATAACCACTCAGAATTTGGTAAAACGGATCACGGATTCAGGTCCGGAACATCGAAAAATGCTAGAGTAGGTATTTTTGTAATTTTACGGGACAAAAATGAACCAAAAGACCAAAAATGCGAGACAACGCCACGTGCCACTGCGCCACATGCCTGCCCAGCCACATTTTGCACATGCCTTTATAAGGCTGCCCGGATGAGTGACATGTGGCACCATCTAGATGAAGTAAAGTTCAAATTGAACTTTACTTCGTTTTTTCGTGTTTCTAGGAGCTACAGAGCTCGGATTGAGATGATTTTGGTGGCATTTCGAAGTTCATATAAATAGCTATCTAAAGGGATGTATTTCTCACTCCAATTCCTTTTCAAATTTCAGGAATCATAGAGTGAAGGTGTGAGAAAAGTCTAGGATCGCTGCCTTAATTTCACAGAAACTCATGGAGGGGCTTGAGAGCTAGTTTTTGGCCTTATCTTATGACGAAGCTTTCCTAGGTGTTGCTAATGCGACACCGAAGTAATATTTGTTTCGGTGAGCGCACAATTATTTGTCAGGGTGCTGTCAGATTTCTGCCGAACTGTTGATCTTTCTAAGAGGAGGTTCAAAGCTCAAATTTGGGAGCGTGAAGATTGAGATAGGTGGAAAATAATGCTATACTTATATGTTGCGTTAGTATTCATTAACGCTATAATTAATAGTCATTAAGAGATAATAATGCTGAAATTATGATATGAATCTGTTTGCTTACAAGAATAATGCCGAAATTTTCGTTAAACATAACAAATTGTAGAACTACGTGTATTCACATGATAATGACATCCAAAGTTTAAATATACATGCATGAATTTTGAAACCTTTAAATTTTATATATCAAGAATATGAAAATGCTATTGTATCATAATACGCACGATGTTATGCGAATGCTATTATGCGGTAACACACATGATGCTATGTGAACGCTATTATGCAGTAACATACATGATACTATGTAAATGCTATTGTGTCATAACATGCACGATACTATGCGAGTGTTATTATGCAGTAACATGCATGATGTTATGTAAATGCTATTGTGCAGGAACAACACATTATATGAATAATACTGTACAGGATGACAAATTGTGTACGATAAAAATAAATAAAAAATATATAATAAAAAATATGCATAATCAGCATGCCAAGTATTTTTAGAAAATAAAATGTGTTTATTTATTCACTATCCTGCATACATATTAGTATTGTGTTATTCTTTCAGAGTGGGCGAGAATGTTCACCGGTCTACTTACGTTTTTAGGTACCGAAGCGGATATGGGGGACCGTGAGAAGTAAGGAAGACTATTATTATGTACTATGAAAAATAAAAATGATGTTTCAAATGATGTACTCATATAAACTTTTGAATTATGAATCAAAATGTTGGTTATATTGACTCTTGTTTTGAAATGTGTAACTATTTAAAAGATCCTAATCTCACATTTAATGTTCCCAACTTGTTAATTCGAACTTACCAGGCTAGGGGTGTGACACGTTGCATGGCCGCGCTCATCCCAGCGCCCATGCACACTACACCTACGCAGGTCCACGCCACACCACGCCCGCGCGAGTGCCGCGCAACCTCGTAGATACCTCGTCCCGTGGGTACCTCCCAACCGCGCACTCGGGCACAACGCATGGCACCACGCCCAGGTCAATACCGCTTGGCGACCTGCACGCACCGAGCTACGTACATGTTGTACAACGCACCGATCAATGCCCCTCGCGCATGGCGACCGGCGTGTCTCCTACTCTTTCCTTTGTTTTTTTTCCACGGTGAATAATTTTTTCTTTGCACGAAAAATTATAAAAAAACACCACCTTCTTGGATTGAGACATGACGACGAATAACCTTCTCATACTCAGAGCAAAACCTTCTCCAAACACTCCACAACAACTTAAATGTGAAAGACAGGAATACTCAACAATTTATTAGTCCAACACATAACCTACAATGGAAGACTCAATTAAAGTTAAAAATATTCTGTCATATTTTATTCTCTTTAAATTGGAAGCAGAGCTAATCACAATGAAATCAATTATCTCGCAGAAAGGGCAGAAAATATTAGCCCCAATCACAATGAATCTCTGTGTCCAATCAGAAAAGATGCTCGTAACTTAATACCACAAGTGAATAATAATTCGTAACACGCGACCGCCATTATTTTCAAAGTCTACGGCTCAAAGTCATCACGGTTGCAATTAAAAATTTCTGTGCTCATCGCTTCATGGATCGCAACCTGTGAAAAATTTTGGTGCATTTGATGAGATTCTCCCTAAAAATATTTGAGTCAAAGCGGACCGAAACACTCAAGCAAGTCGCCCGACCAAGTGAAGCACGTGGGCGAGCCGCGCTCGCCCGAAGGGCCGCTAAACCACCCTAGGGGGGCTCCAACAAAGCACAAACGCACCTGAACACACAGATATCGCGCATGCCCGACCAGCGCGTGCGGCCGACCTGCTCATGTGGCCAGGCCCAACACATGCAGCCTGTCCCCGCATGCACACGATCGTCTCGCGCACGTGGCCACCACTTCGTGCGTATGATCGGCCCGCGCGCGCGCCAGCGCCGACCGCCCCTACTACCTCTTCCGGCCCCTGACGTTGCCGAGTAACTTGCCAAAGATGCCTTCGAGGCATTTTCATGATTCCGAGAAAATTGATGATCCAGGTGAGACCGAAAATGAGCAACGTCACTCGTTAACTCAAGATCCAGGCGAGCACAATTACCAATGCGTTACTTGAAGAATGCTATAAAAGACCGAGAGCCTTTTTTTAAGACAAACAACTAGAGAGACAAGAGAGTGCTCTGAGCTTTTTAGGCAAGTACGTATGACTTAGATCGTTCATTCTCCCTGAATTCCCCTCTGTTCGCTCTCAAGTATGCACACTCTCAATGCTCGCGTGGACGCTTCAGCTGTCGTAGGAGAAGACATAGAAGAATGCTCTCGTAGGTGGACGCTCTTTGCGGAAGCTCTGTAGACTTGTTCTTTTCCCCTTTTTCTTTGCCTTCAAAGCTTCTAAATTGGGCAAGGTGCCCTAACTAAGGGAAGTGTGCCCTAGTAAAGCCCAACCAATCCAACCAGGTCTTCCTAGACCTAAAGTGGGGTCAATGGGTCACTAATTACCCATGGAGGGCAGTCAAAGTGGTTAAGTTGACCTAAGTCCACTCTAACCCTAAATGGGTCAAACTGACCTACATAGGGTCAACTGACCTTCCCTTAGCCAAGTGGATCCCACTCATGTCCTCCTAACCCTAGGGTGAGGTCAATGGGTCACCTAGGACCCATTGGCGTCAACTCTAGAGCCTAGTTGACCCAAGTTAACCTTAGCCCTAAACTGGTCAAAGTGCCCTAACTAAAGGGCAAGTGGCCTTATGAGTGCACGTTAACCCTACCCAAGTACTTCTAGACTTTAGGGGAGGCCCATGGGTCACCAAGGACCCATTGGGGTCAGCCTTAGTGGCTAATTTGACCAAAGTCAACTCTTAGGTCAAATTGGTCAAACTAGCCTAAATGGCTAACTCAAGCCCAACCCAAGTGGGCTAGGCCTAGGCAAGTGTGGCCCATTGGTCTAGGAGGTGGAGAGACACATTTTGGGCCCACCAAATTCAGAATTTGGTGACTAGGAGAGAGAAAGAGGGAGTTACCCAAATTTGGAGGAGAGAGAAAGAGGAGCTTAATGGCCATCATGGCCATGGAGGCCCCATAACTCCCCCTTTTAATGGGGCTTTAACTCCTTGGAGGCAGGGGAGGAGTTTTTCAGAGGTGGCCGACCAGTGGGGAGGCTTAGCCCCTCAAATTTGGTGAAACCGAAAACTCCTCACTAATGGCTTTAATGGTGTCTTGAAGAATTTGGGAGTTACAAACCTCCTCTCCCCAATTCCTTCATTAGAGACCTTCACCAGGGCAAGGGGAAGAGTTTCCCCTGATCACATTCCAGTTATAGAGGAGTTGGTGTGGAGGTTGCAGAGGAGCCGAAGCTTGGTGGTCGGAAATGGCGAGGAGGCACGACACCCGCTCTCAGGCCGCGATTCAAGTCCTCCTCCACTCCTTCTTCGATGGGTAGATCATAGTAACACTTAGGGTCAAGTTTCGGGCTCAATTGAACCCGATCGAGAGAGCTTTTTCTCCAGTTTTTTCGCAAAAATTAACCTATCGGGTTTGCCGGAATAGGCCCCTCCGGCGGCTGTGCCGCCGCCTGGCGACAGCCACCACCTCAACGGAGGTGGTGGTGGCGGTGGCTGGCCAGGGAGGTGGCTGGGTGGCCGGAGACAGGGACTTGAAATTGGACCAGGAATAGTCAATCCTGGACGTTGGCGCGTGGGGACGATGATGGGATGCCGTCAAAATGTGCGTCAAGATGCGTGCAGCTACTGTTCAAACTAGAGGATTATATTTATTGCATTTTAATGAATCTGTCACACTATTTCTGTTACATTGTAAATTAAGTTAAAAATACTTATAGTGTTGGGTACATTGGTCAAATGTACCTGATTTGAAGAAGCCTCACCTAACTCAATGATATACATCATAATGTATTTGATGTTTGTTTGAGTTACTTGTGCAGGTTAGGTATACACTGGACTGAAGCTAAAAGTTTCTAAGTCCATGTGTCGACACCCAGAGGAAAAGTGTCGACACTTGAGAAAGCTTGTGTCGACACCCAGACAAGCAGTGTCGACACTTGGAGTCATTGTGTCGACACCTGGGATGAAGAGTCGACACCAGTCAGAAAGTGTCGACACTTGGAGCTGTGTCGACACTCAGTGAAGAAGTATGCAGAAAAGCTGTGTCGACACTTAGCAGAAGTGTCGACACCTAGAAGAGCTGTGTCTACACCAGAAAGTGTCGACACTTGGAGCTGTGTCGACACTCAGCAAAAGTCTGCAGAGTCTAAGTAAAAGTGTCGACACTCAACACAATGTGTCGACACTATGCTGAAGAGTCAGTATTTGAAGTAAGTGTCGACACTCAACACAATGTGTCGACACTATGCTGAAGAGTCAGTATTTGAAGAAAGTGTCGACACTCAGCACAATGTGTCGACACACAACCAGGAGAGTCAACACTTGAAGAAAGTGTCGACACTCAGCACAATGTGTCGACACTTAATTGAAGACTCTACACTTGAAGAAAGTGTCGACACAAGGAGCTGTGTCGACACTTAGCAAAGAACAGAAAAGTTACAAAATATTCTAAGTACAAGTGTCGACACTAAAAGAATGTGTCGACACTCAGCTGAAGAAACAAAAGTGAAGACTTGTGTCGACACCAAGAAGCAGTGTCGACACTTGACAGTTTCAACACATGAAGATGTGTCGACACAAAGAACATGTGTCGACACTTAGAAGAATACAGTTAAAGAATTAAGTACAAGTATTTGTGTCGACACTCAATTTCAGTGTCGACACATGCAGAAGAATCTGTGTCGAGACATACAAGGAATTGTGTCGACACCTTGTAGACTTGTGTCGACACTTACACAACATGTGTCGACACTTGGCCTATAAGTGTCGACACTTAAGAACAGAAAGTCTCGACACTATTTGACAGTTAGAGAATTTCAAGAAGTGACTGGTTGACAGACAGCTGCCGATCCAGCCGGTCTACATCAACTGTCAGAGATATCAGAAGTCTGTTATGAACCGGACCAGCCGGTTACCATGAAGGAAGCCTATAAATAGGCATCCTTAGTTTACAGAAACAGTTGTTGTGATTGAGAAACAAGAGTTACAGCTTGAGAGAATATTTAAAGTAGTTGATCACTTTAAATCAAGTAGTGATACACAGAGGATCAACACAAGAAGATCTGTCAGTCCAACTGCAGATCTAAGAAGTTGGAGAGAGAGAGCTCCAACCAAGAATTCAGTCTTTGGAACTAAGGCTGAGAAGAAGAATTCAGAGTCATCTGGATTTCAAGAAGCAGAGGTCAAGGAACAACTGCAGAAGATTCAGACTAATTCAGTTCTAATCAAGAAGCTTTGAAGGAAGCTAAGTCAGTTTGGATCTAACTGAGTTCTTCCAAGAACTCTTCAAGAATCTCTCAACTCCTCTCTTATTTTCTGAGTTGTAGAGTTAGCTATTGTACTTTCTATTTTAACTTGTAGGATCCATTGGATCTGAGAGAATTGTAAGCCTATATTATAAAGGCTGAGGGTAGGGCTTGATTGCCTGAGTGTAGGAGTTGAAGAACTCTGAGTGTAGGCCTTAATTGGCTGAGTGTAGGCCTGGGTGGCTGAGTGTAGGCCTTTTGGCTGAGTGTAAGGTTTTGGGCCTGAGGTAGGAACCTAGTTGGGTTCTGAGTTAGTGGAGAAGTTTGGCCGAATCTAGTACACTGCTAGATAGGCGAAGGGGGAAAGTGGATGTACCCAAAGATTGGGGAACCACTATAAATTAGTGTGTCTTCTGTGCTGTGCTGTGCTGTGCTGTGGAATTACTGTTTATATGCTGTAATTGCTGTTAGCCGTAGAATTCTGTGAAATAGCTGTTGTTCTGCCAAACAAAATTGCAAAAAGGATTAGGTCACCTATTCACCCCCCCCCCCCCTCTAGGTGTTTAGGTACCATATCTTTCAAGTGGTATCAGAGCCAGGTTCCTCAAAAAGAACTAACTGTCTGAGGAGATTCAGTTTGACAGATTCAGTATAAGTTAGAACACAGTTTCAAGAAAATCAAGAAACATGGGTTCTTCAGAGAATCACAAGGAATTGGGTTCAATGAAACTGCCCATATGCAGAAAGGAGATTTTTGGAATCTGGAAAGAAAGGGTAAGGCTGTTCATGGAGGCCTCTGACCCTAGGATCTACATCACAGTCAAAGAAGGGCCTTATGTGCCCATGAAGATTTCAGTCTTGGATGCTACACAGAGAACTCCAAAGGATTTTTCTGAGATGACCAAGGATGAGATTGTCCTAGCTACAATGGACAAAAGGGCACAGAACATCATAGTTAGTGCAATTGATGATGCCACCTTCCAGAACCTTATTCACTGTAAAACAGCAAAAGAAATGTGGGATACCCTCATTGTCTACATGGAAGGTTCTGAAGAAGTAAGACAAGATAGGAAGTCCTTGCTTAATCAAGAATATGAGAGCTTTAGGCAAGGAAGAGGAGATAGCATCACTGAATGCTACAAGAAGTTTTATAGAATTGTTAATGAACTCATGTCCTATGGAAGAGAGTTCTCTAACTATGAATTGAATGATAAATTCTTAAGGTCCCTAACCAAAGACTGGGACACCAAGATCTGTGCCATCAGAGAAATGGCAAAGTTGGGAGAAATTCCTCCTCCCACACTGTTTGGCAAGTTGTTATCTTATGAGATGCAATTGTCAGTAAGAAAAGAGGAGGAAAAGTCAACAAGGACTGAACACAGGGAAAGGACTGTTGCCTTTAAGTCAGAAGTACCTAGAAAGAACAGGACTAAGTCATCAACTCCTCCTCCAGAGGTAGTTGAATCAGAATCTGATGAGTCTGTTAGCACTAAATCTACAAGCAGTGAAAGTGATGAAGATTTTGCTGCATTCACCAGACATTTTCAGAAATTCCTTAAGAAGAAACAGTGGAGGTCCAGACCTTCATATGCCAAAGGGAAAGAAGTCCAGTATCAGGAGAAGAAGCCTTCAAAGAAGGATAAGAAAAAGACAAAGACTAGTAAGGCAACTGGGTCTAAGATTGTGTATTACTGCTGCAATAGACAGGGTCATGTTATTGCAGATTGTCCTGAAAGAAGGAAAGAATCCAGTGACAAAAAGAAGACTCACTTCAAAGGAAAGAAGGAGAAGTCCTTTGTTGCAAAGAATGAGAAGACTCTTTCAGACATTTCTTCTTCAGATACTGAGACAGATGCTGAAGCCTACATAGGGCTATTTGCTGAAGAAGAAGAAGAGTTTATGCAGATCATGGAATCAATCTATGAACAAGAAGAGTGTCAGTGTCAAGGACTGATGACATTGACTGAAAGTACCAAAATCCTGGAGCAGCCAGGACCTAGTCAGGTACAAAGTCTAACCTTAAGTTCAGATTCCAGTTCTAGTTCAGAGTCAGAATCATCTTCATCAAGTGATGGAAGTGTTTCTGAATCTGAGGGAGATATTCATCAGCTCTTAGATGAATACCAAGTACTGTTGCAAGCCTATAAGAAAAGCAAGATCCTAGCCAAAAGTCAGGCAAAGGAGATTGCTGATCTCAAGGCAGCTGCAACAGATTTTGAGAAGCAGTATGATCAAAAACTGAATGAAGTAGCCAGGCTGAAACACATTACTGTGATTCAGATGGGTACTATTACATTTAAGAATGATCAAATTAAGAGACTGGAGATCAATCTCCAGAAGGAAAAAGAACTTGTTGCCAGGTTTTCAAAACCTAAATCAGTATTACCATTAATTGATGAATTTGTTCATCAAAAAGGCAAAGCTGGACTAGGTTTTGTTAGACCTGCAGGGACTGTACAGTCCAAGTTCAAGTCCAATGGTAAAGCCCCAACATTCAACAAGCCTGCTGTAGTCAAGACAGCAAAGGTTGTATCTAAGCAAAGGTACAACAAGTTTGAATGCTGGTGATGTGGCAAGGTTGGCCACTTTGCCTTGGATTGTTGGCACAATGCCAGTGCCAAGTTGAGTAGCAAGTTACCTGATGGAAAGCCAGTAGGTAGCTATGTCAAGTTGCAAACTAACAATCACCAAGGACCCAAGTTTACTTTGGGTTCTAAGGTTCATTAATTTGTTTTGCAGGTGAATCCAAGTGGCCATACCCCAACATAGTACTTGGATAGTGGATGTTCCAGACATATGACTGGAACTAGGGGACTACTGAAGGACTACATTCCAATCAAAAATGGTCCTAAAGTGACCTTTGGTGGTTCTGAAAAAGGAATCATCAAAGGGTTTGGTAACATCTCTTCAAACCTTGTTACCATTACTCAAGTGGCTTATGTTAAAGGGTTGAAACACAACCTCATTAGTATAAGTCAGTTAAGTGATGTAGGGTATGACATCTCATTTGTTAAAAATGGTTGTCATATCAAGAGGTCAAGTGATCAAGAGATCATTTTGACAGGATATAGAAAGAGGAATGTCTACTGTCTAGACATCATGATTGAGAACAATGGTTCTCCTGTTTGTCTTGTAGCTGATGAGACAGTCTCTCATTGTGTCAAGTGGCACAAGAGACTAGCTCATCTTAACTATAAGACTATTAGCAAACTCTTTAGCAAAGAGTTAGTGAGGAATGGTCCTCAAGTTAAGTGTGTCAAGGATGGCATTTGCTCAGCTTGTCAAAAGGGCAAGCAGACTAAATCCACCTTTAGAAGCTTAGACAACAAAGATGCTGTGAGGTGTTTATACCTCTTGCATATGGATCTATTTGGTCCAATGCCAGTTCACAGCTTAGGTAGGAAGGTCTACACCTTTGTAGTTGTTGATGACTACTCAAGGTTTTCCTGGGTGTTCTTCTTAAAGCAGAAATCTGAAACACATAGTGTCTTCTGTAGTTTTGTTAAGCAAATTCAGAATGAATTGAACTGTACAGTGGTCAAAATTAGAAGTGACCATGGTACTGAGTTTCAGTCTGAAAGCATGACAAAGCTGTGTGAAGACTATGGGATATTTCAAGAATTCTCTTCACCTACAACACCTCAGCAAAATGGCATTGCTGAAAGGAAAAATAGGACCTTGATAGAGGCTGGTAGAACCCTATTAAGTGATTCATCACTGCCAGAGTATTTCTGGGCTGAAGCAGTTAACACTGCATGTCATGTGATAAATAGGGCTACCATCACTAAAAGGTTAAATAAGACCCCCTATGAAGTTGTGAAAGGCAGGAAACCAAATTTATCCTACTGTAGGATCTTTGGTTGTAAATGCTACATACTTAACAATGGAAAGTCTTACCTAACTAAGTTTGCTGCCAAGTCCCAAGAGGGAGTGTTTGTTGGGTACAGCAATAATAGTAAGGCTTATAGAGTCTACAACTTGACTACACAAGTTGTAGAGGAGTCTGTGCATGTAGTTTTTGATGAGACACAACTAATTAACAATGAGTTGTCTAGCAATGTATGCAGCCCCATAGGTCTTACTAAGAAGATGGACAAGCTAGCCATAGAAGATGTACATGCAGCAAGACAGCAAGTAGAAGAAGATGGCTTATGTCCAGGGGGAGAACTACATGTACCAGGAGCTGAAGAAGTACAAGGAACTCAGCATGATGAAGATGCTGTAGAAGTACAACCAGAAGCAAGGATGCCTCCAGCCAACAGGCATCTAAGAGATCATCCAGTAGAGCTGATAATTGGAGATCCAAGACAAGGTGTTCAGACAAGGAGCAGAAATCAGAATGCTGTAGTATATTCAAGTTTTCTGTCTCAAATAGAACTAAAGAAATTTGAAGAAGCTATACAAGATCCACAGTGGACTGAAGCAATGCAGGAAGAGCTTAACCAGTTCAAAAGGTGCAAGGTTTGGGACCTGGTTCCTAAACCTAAAGATCACAATGTGATAGGAACAAAGTGGATCTACAGGAATAAGTTAGATGAACAAGGAGTCATCATTAAGAATAAGGCAAGACTGGTTGCAAAAGGATATAGGCAAGAAGAAGGTATTGATTTTGATCAAACCTTTGCTCCAGTAGCCAGACTGGAAGCCATAAGGATGTTCTTGGCCTATGCAACCTATCAAGGATTCAAGGTATACCAAATGGATGTCAAGTCAGCATTCCTAAATGGTAATTTGAAAGAAGAAGTCTATGTGGAGCAGCCTGCAGGTTTTGTTGATTCAACTTTACCTCATTATGTGTATAGACTTAGGAAAGCATTATATGGGTTAAAACAAGCACCTAGAGCTTGGTATGAAACCCTATCTAGTTTCCTCATTGAGAACAAGTTCTCAAGGGGGAAAATAGATAAGACTCTATTCCTTAGGGAATCTAGAGGCAAAGTAATACTTGTCCAAATATATGTAGATGACATTATATTTGGGTCTACTGAAAGTAGCCTTTGCAAAAAGTTTGCAAACCTGATGCAAAGTCAATTTGAGATGAGTAGTATGGGAGAACTGAAGTTTTTCTTGGGTCTCCAAGTTAAACAGACTGAAAGTGGTCTATCCATATGTCAGTCTAAGTTCACCCTAGAACTCATAAGGAAGTATGGTATGGATTCTTCTACTACCATGAAGACTCCAATGGGGTCAAGTATGTCTCTTAGCAAGGATGATGCAGGGAAACCTGTAGATGAAACCTTGTATAGAGGGATAGTTGGCTCCCTACTATATTTGACTGCAAGTAGGCCTGACATTATGTATGCTACATGTGTTTGTGCCAGGTATCAAGCCTGCCCTAAAGAGTCTCACTTGACTGCAGTCAAGAGAATCTTGAGATATCTAAAGGGCACACCTTATCTAGGCCTCTGGTACCCTAGGAATGGAGATTTTGATCTAACAGGCTATTCAGATGCAGACTTTGCAGGATGCAAAGAAGATAGAAAGAGCACTACTGGATCCTGTCAATTCCTAGGTGGAAGAATAATTTCATGGAGCAGTAAAAAGCAGACTAGTGTGGCTATTTCCACAGCTGAGTCAGAATATGTAGCTGTAGGAAGTTGCTGTGCTCAACTTCTGTGGATTCAACATCAGTTAGAAGACTATGGATTTCAGGTAAGTAGAACTCCACTTTACTGTGATTCTACTAGTGCTATTTCAATAGCTAACAATCCTGTATCACATAGTAGAACTAAACATATTGATATTAAATATCACTTTCTTAGAGAGCATGTAGAAAGAAATGATATTGCACTTGAATATGTTAGAACTGATAATCAGATAGCAGATATGTTTACTAAGCCCTTAGAAGAAGCTAAGTTCAATAGGTTCAAAATTGAACTAGGTATGATAAACTTAGACTAAGTTTACAGAACTAAAATTGGCTAAGTAAAAAGGTGTCGACACATAGACAAGTCTATGTCGACACAGAATAGTAAGTGTCGACACTTCAGGAAAATGGTGTCGACACATCTAGGAAGTTGGTGTCGACACTTCAGAATGCTAGTGTCGACACATGTCGAGTTGGTGTCGACACATTCAATAAGGTGTCGACACTTAAGTTTTACTCAGAATTTTCTAAGTAAAGTCTCGACTACATGTCGAGTAGTGTGGTGTCGACACTTAACCAAGTGTCGACACATAAAATCTGTTGACTAAACTTGTGTCGACACATGTGTGTCGAGACATTATAAGTCAGTGTCGACACTTATTGACAGTGTCGACACATCTTTAGTAATCCATCCCGCCTGTTCGTCTTCAAACCAGAAAGGTATAAATAGGATTCTGTCTTTGTTTGTCGACACGCTTTCAAAAGTTTCGAGACCAAAACTCTTGTGTCGACATTTCTCTCTTCTCAAGACTAAATCTTCAAACCCTAATGGCTCCCAAGCTCGAGGAGAATGTTAACGAAGGGTATGAGCTCGTGCGAGGTGCTTTTGACGATGGCGATCAAGAAATCAAGTCGGTGGTAACCCTAGTCACCGATTCAGGATTGGAATACTTGGTTTCAGAACCATCCAAGATATGGAAGAAAGAGGTGCTTGAATTTCTTACTGGAGCAACTGTGGATGACTCTGGATACAGAATCAAATCCAGAGTGCATGGAACCAAGGTCAAGGTATCACCCAAAAGTCTGAGAAAGGTACTTCAGCTACCTAAGACTCAAGAAGAAGAAGAAATTTCTACATCCAAGACCAGGGAAGCTTTGGTCTGGTGTGGTCTTGATTCTAAGATGAAAATAGGTTCTGTCTTTAACAGAAAAGGCATGAACATTCAAGGGAAATTTCTGTCAGAGATAGTAGGCAAGGTCATTCTCAGTAAAACTGGAGGGCATGACAGGGTGTCAGCCTCCATGTTCAATGTCATGACCAGAATTATCTTCAACCTAAGAACAGATTGGTCTATGATTGTATTTGAGAAAGTGAAGGAAAGTCTGAAGAAGCCCAATCTGGGCAGGATACTAAGTCTCTACCTGGCTGGATCAATTCCAGAGGTAATGAGCACTGCTGCTGGAACTAAAATCAATCACATGAGGAGAATGGATTCAAGGATATTCTCCAGGTGGGAAAGGGTGCTGTCAAAGGAATTGACCACCCCTGAGAAACAAGCTTCTAAGAAGGATTCCCCTCCAAGGAAGAAGAGAAAAACTGCTATTGTGGCCCAAGTGTCCTCAAGCAGTTCTGAGAGTGAAGAACAGGTGGTGTTTACACCTGATGAGCAAGAGGAGGAGATAGTAGAAAAGACCCCAGCTGGTCAAGATGTGGCTGAGATTCAGGGGGAGCTGCCTCACACTAGCCCCATCCCTAGGGATCCAAGCCAGGGGAGCTGCCAGGTGTAGAAGAACCATCTACACTGGAGAGTGAGCAGGCTACACTTATTATACAAGAGGTACTTTCTGACCTTAATACATTAGATTTTTCTGTAATGGATTCTGATTTGTCTGATGTCCATCAGCACATTCAGCAAGCAAGTACAAAACCAGATGTTGTTCTTCAGGACACATCTGCTGTTGTGCCACAAGTTCCTGATAAAGTACTTGATGAAACCAGTACATCTCCTGCACAGTCACCCCCAGAATATACAATGGAAGATCTATTTCTGAATTTAGATCAAGAAGATTTTGACATGGACAAGACTGCTGCTGATGAAGAGAAGAGTGCTGCTATTGAGGGGGAGAACATGGAAGTTGTGGAAGAGCCTATTAGGCTGGAAACTGAGCAAGCACCTGGTGTGCAGACTGCAAGGCCTGAAAGCCCTAAGGATAGGGTGAATATTGCAAGTACATCAGAGTCTGAGGATGATGAAACTGAGCAAGCTAAGAAGAAACAATTCTTTGTTTTCAAAAGAAGGAGCCAGAGCTACAAGAAGGCTCTACAAACTGTTGTTCAACACTCCTTAGTTCAACAAGCTCCATCCACTGATTACAATGCTCTACTGCTTGCAATGCAAATCAAGATGGATGAACAAAGAAAAGCTATAGAAACTTATGTTGATGAAGGGCACAAGGCACTTCAATCGGATCTGGCACAGGACATCAAGTCAATAAGGTTTGAAATGAACCTTAATAAAAAGGAGATGACTGATTGTTTTACAAAGGGTGCTAATGCAGTGGTCTATCTGGCAACCCATCAAGAGACAATAAAGACTCAAGTGGATGATATAGCACTAAAGCAAGGCTATGTGCTGGAGAATCAATTGAGGATGAATGATAATTTGACTGCATCTCACAATGCAATAGTCACTGAACTCAAGAATAAGTCTGATGAACCTTCAACATCCACTGCTGCTGCCAAAGCTGAATTTGATAAAGTATTTCAGGAAGAAATTGCTGCTGTCAAGACTGCCATTAAGGATTCACAGAAGGTCATTTCTGAACAGCTTACAAAGCTTAGACCTTATTTTAAGGAAGGAATCAGGTACTTGGACAGTCAGATAAGATTCCAAAAGGATGATGTAAGAGACCATGTTGCACAAGAAGTCATAAAGGGGGAGAGGGTGTTAGTCAAAGCTAGCTCTGACCATGCCAAATGGATTTCTAATTCCATCAGAGCTACACTTGGCTATCCTCCCCTGTGTGATGATGACAATGTAGCTGAATCTGGTATTCAAAGTGCATATCTTGGAGGAGAGCAACAGGAAGTAGCTCAGGTGATCTATCCACCTCCAGATTTTGACATGGTTCATGCTGATGTAAGCACAATGTATAGCCCAACTGCTGGCAAGCCAAATGTTATTCTGGAAAAGGTTGTTCAACCTATTACAGCTGCTATGCAAGAGGCTATGTACAAAGAGGAAGAGACAAGGCTGTCAAAGAAGAAGTCCAGGGAACTTGCTGAGCAAAAACCAGATTTTGAACAGTGGAGCCCTACTTCTAGGAATATCATTCTCACAGCCTGGAAAGCAGCCAAGGACAATGCACATGAGAGGAACAAGTGGTTCTCAGAAGCTGAATGGAGGAAGCATGAGAGTAGGCAGGAAGCCATTGTCCAGTATAGAAGGAAGGCTAAGTTAGGAAAGCTACCTCCTACAGCTGTGGAGCCTAGCAAGTACTTTCCTAAGCCCTATCATTACTTTGAGAGGCAAAAAATCAAGGCTGAAGAACAGAAAAAGAAGGACTCCAAAGGCAAGAAGCCTGCTGATGCTGAGCCTGCTGCTGCTGCTGCTGTAAAGGCCAAAGTGCAAGCTGGAAAAGGCATAGTCATAAAAGAACCAGAGCAGAATTAGACTAAGCTTAGACTGAAGAATGTTGTAATCTGTTACATCTAAACATTATTGTAAATCTTTGAAAATATATTGCAAATAATGTATGAACAATTTTTGATAAATATATATTTCATGATTGTTCAGTAGAATGTGTCTAATTCTTGTCTGTTCTGTAATGCTGTATGAGTATACATGTGTGCTTTATTACATGTTTAAGTTTAACTCTGTTGACATATACCTGTTTTACATCATTTTATAATTTTTAATTATGAGTGGTGTATATCATTGACTAAGGGTTATGACTTCTCCAAATAGGGGGAGATTGTTGGGTACATTGGTCAAATGTACCTGATTTGAAGAAGCCTCACCTAACTCAATGATATACATCATAATGTATTTGATGTTTGTTTGAGTTACTTGTGCAGGTTAGGTATACACTGGACTGAAGCTAAAAGTTTCTAAGTCCATGTGTCGACACCCAGAGGAAAAGTGTCGACACTTGAGAAAGCTTGTGTCGACACCCAGACAAGCAGTGTCGACACTTGGAGTCATTGTGTCGACACCTGGGATGAAGAGTCGACACCAGTCAGAAAGTGTCGACACTTGGAGCTGTGTCGACACTCAGTGAAGAAGTATGCAGAAAAGCTGTGTCGACACTTAGCAGAAGTGTCGACACCTAGAAGAGCTGTGTCTACACCAGAAAGTGTCGACACTTGGAGCTGTGTCGACACTCAGCAAAAGTCTGCAGAGTCTAAGTAAAAGTGTCGACACTCAACACAATGTGTCGACACTATGCTGAAGAGTCAGTATTTGAAGTAAGTGTCGACACTCAACACAATGTGTCGACACTATGCTGAAGAGTCAGTATTTGAAGAAAGTGTCGACACTCAGCACAATGTGTCGACACACAACCAGGAGAGTCAACACTTGAAGAAAGTGTCGACACTCAGCACAATGTGTCGACACTTAATTGAAGACTCTACACTTGAAGAAAGTGTCGACACAAGGAGCTGTGTCGACACTTAGCAAAGAACAGAAAAGTTACAAAATATTCTAAGTACAAGTGTCGACACTAAAAGAATATGTCGACACTCAGCTGAAGAAACAAAAGTGAAGACTTGTGTCGACACCAAGAAGCAGTGTCGACACTTGACAGTTTCAACACATGAAGATGTGTCGACACAAAGAACATGTGTCGACACTTAGAAGAATACAGTTAAAGAATGAAGTACAAGTATTTGTGTCGACACTCAATTTCAGTGTCGACACATGCAGAAGAATCTGTGTCGAGACATACAAGGAATTGTGTCGACACCTTGTAGACTTGTGTCGACACTTACACAACATGTGTCTACACTTTGCCTATAAGTGTCGACACTTAAGAACAGAAAGTCTCGACACTATTTGACAGTTAGAGAATTTCAAGAAGTGACTGGTTGACAAGACAGCTGCCGATCCAGCCGGTCTACATCAACTGTCAGAGATATCAGAAGTCTGTTATGAACCGGACCAGCCGGTTACCATGAAGGAAGCCTATAAATAGGCATCCTTAGTTTACAGAAACAGTTGTTGTGATTGAGAAACAAGAGTTACAGCTTGAGAGAATATTTAAAGTAGTTGATCACTTTAAATCAAGAAGTGATATACAGAGGATCAACACAAGAAGATCTGTCAGTCCAACTGCAGATCTAAGAAGTTGGAGAGAGAGAGCTCCAACCAAGAATTCAGTCTTTGGAACTAAGGCTGAGAAGAAGAATTCAGAGTCATCTGGATTTCAAGAAGTAGAGGTCAAGGAACAACTGCAGAAGATTCAGACTAATTCAGTTCTAATCAAGAAGCTTTGAAGGAAGCTAAGTCAGTTTGGATCTAACTGAGTTCTTCCAAGAACTCTTCAAGAATCTCTCAACTCCACTCTTATTTTCTGAGTTGTAGAGTTAGCTATTGTACTTTCTATTTTAACTTGTAGGATCCATTGGATCTGAGAGAATTGTAAGCCTATATTATAAAGGCTGAGGGTAGGGCTTGATTGCCTGAGTGTAGGAGTTGAAGAACTCTGAGTGTAGGCCTTAATTGGCTGAGTGTAGGCCTGGGTGGCTGAGTGTAGGCCTTTTGGCTGAGTGTAAGGTTTTGGGCCTGAGGTAGGAACCTAGTTGGGTTCTGAGTTAGTGGAGAAGTTTGGCCGAATCTAGTACACTGCTAGATAGGCGAAGGGGGAAAGTGGATGTACCCAAAGATTGGGGAACCACTATAAATTAGTGTGTCTTCTGTGCTGTGCTGTGCTGTGCTGTGGAATTACTGTTTACATGCTGTAATTGCTGTTAGCTGTAGAATTCTGTGAAATAGCTGTTGTTCTGCCAAACAAAATTGCAAAAAGGATTAGGTCACCTATTCACCCCCCCCCCCTCTAGGTGTTTAGGTACCATATCTTTCATATAGGCTGGATCATGGGAAATGGTCAACATATAACTTGTAGCCCTATGGGTATAATTTAACTCAAAATTAGTTTGAACCAATTTTGGTGCCTGGTTTGACCAGGGAACTCATGTTGGTGGGGTCTATACCTAGAGCCATGCAGAGATTAAAATGGGTCCACACACTTCATCCCTTGCCCAAATAACTTGAAATTTGGACAGGGAGTCACCCTAGTCTATACCTAGGTCTTGCCCAAAAATGAGCATTTTTGGGGACAATGTTTCTATAGTTTTGTAAATTATTTAATTTCTCTAGAGTAAATTAATTTAAGGAACAAATGACCTCGAAACTCACCCAAATTTTGGTGAGTTGTGCTTGGGGTCATTATAAGGCTCTGGTTAAAATTTCATCTCATTTGGAGATGGTTTGAATTGAAATCATGCAAACCCTAACCTTGCCATAATAAGGGTATTTAGGTCAAAAAGTGCACTTTGGGTTTTTAGTGGTCAAATCACCTCAACAGAGGTTGAAATTGGGGTCGCTGACTTGGCATGGCTTTTAACACCTTCCCATGGAAGATGTGGTGGTTTGGAATAGATTTGCCCTAGTATCTATGTAACGCCCCGGATTTTTTATTGCGTACGCATGATGGGCGTTACGTTGGCTTTGACCGTTGTTCGAGCGTGGTTTTTCCCGCGGGCTTGCGAATGGCTGTTTTGGTAGCCGAGTTGCACGATTCCCCAGCAAACCGGAGTCCAAATTGGGGACTCGGTGAGGCCTCTTAGGGAATGCTTGCACTTTTTCGCGCCCGGGTACTGTTGCTCAAAATAAGTTGCTGGTACAGGAAACAAAAAAGGGTAAAAAGTTCTTAAGGCAAAAATGGTCTAGGACGTCACAGAAACATTTTTCAAAACGGGGAAAAAGGGTCGTTTTGTACGTGACACGCCCCCTGACACGGGCGTGACCCAGGTCGTGACCTGGGCGTGACCTCCTTGACTCGACGAATTTTTTCTTGCGTCGAGTTGAGCTCGACGAATGGGGTACACGCCCCGTGACACGGGCGTGTCACGGGCCGTGTCCCGCTTTGTCGAGTGTCGAGTGTCGAGTGTCGAGAGAGGGTACACGGCCTGTGACACGGGCGTGTCACAGGGCGTGTCCAGCTTGTCGAGTTTCGAGTGTCGTGTGTCGAGTGTCGAGTGTCGAGTGTCGAGTGTCGAGTGTCGAGTGTCGAGAGAGGGTACACGGCTTGTGACACGGGCATTTCACAGGGCGTGTCCAGCTGTGTCGAGTGTCGACACTTTGTGTCGACGAGGTGTCGAGACACGGGTTACACGCCCTTGGTCACGGGCGTGACCGACCCGCCACGGGCGTGTACCCGGCCGTGTACCGTGTGGATAAACTTGGATATGCCGACTTTCTACGCCGCTTAAGGTACACGCCCTGCGTCACGGGCGTGACACAGGGCGTGACCGGCCCGAAAATCGATTTTTTCCAGTTTTTTTGTGCCATTCATTTCCTTGATTCTGCATCTAACGGTCCAGCTCTATTCTGTAGGAAATAAGGCCGAAACAGAGAATGCTTCTCCTCATTTCACCTTCTCTTCATCTTCTTCCTCATTCCAAACAAGGAACCCAAGGGAGCAAGAGCTAAAGCAAGGCAAGGAAAGAGAGGAGCAGCCATCGCGGCATCGTCTCGGTTCAGGCAAGCGGTGTTCTTCACCCTTGCCAATCTTTTTTCTTGTTTTTGATTGTGCAAAATAGTTAGTTTCTCTAGCTTGTTCTTCTTGTTTTGGGGTTCTCCCTTACTATCCTAATTCTGCTCTTATATTGCCCTATGCTGACGAACTTTGATCTTTCATGCTTAGTTTTGTTTTGTTATCAAGTCTATGCTAGGGTAATTCATGTAGTTCTCTTGTTCATGTAATTCATGTAGCCTTTCTAGTTTATGTGATTCTTGCTTGATCAAAAGTATGTGATTCTTGACGTATGATATATGTAATTAAGTTCATCAAACTCTAATCATGTGATTTGTTCTTGTTCCTCATCATGTAATTCATGTAGATCATAGCTTAATTAAGTTTTTTATCAACTTGTCGTCATGTGTGAGGACGCTGAAAGGAAACGTGTGTAGCTTGGGTTATGGGGCATTTTGCGAGGCGAATTGTGAACCATAGCAGGAGTGTTTGTGTGAGAATTCTGCAAGGGGTGGTGTGGTTTCAGTCTTGGTGGCCACCGGGTTTTGTTTTATGGTATGAGAGACCATTTTGGCCCCGATTTGGGCTGGTTTTGATTGGTGCGTTCCACTTTAGGGCCGCCACCGAAAGACCCTTGCGGAATTGAACTTAACCACTGCTTATGTTTCACTAGTTTGGTTGTGTCTTGTGCTAAAGATGATGAATTGGGCATGTGTATGGCCTTTTTGCTCCTGCGGGTTAAGCAGGACTTGATGACAATTGTACACACTTGGTGCGTTTGGCACTTTGGATTGATAGTGTTTACTACTTGTTTTCCACTTGTTTTATTCACTCTTTTTACTTATATGAAACATTGCTACGGGGTAGGTAAGCCCCTTCATGATATTGTATCATCATGCTACTCTTCTTTTTATTGTATCCTCGAAGATTGCTGAGGTATTCTTTCTTGAATGCCTCAGGTGCAGGTTGTAGCCGATTGAGCGGCTAGGTTTGTTGGTGGCGTTTCCTGGGAGCTAGCCGAGCTTACTTAGCGAGGTAGTTCTTTTCTTTGTTGTACAGACATACATGTGCCCCAATGGGTTCGTGTCAGCTTGTTGGCGCCCATTGGTGGTTTTCTTTACTTATGTTATATGAATACTAGACTGCGAATGCGACTCATTTGGATGATGTCTTCTTGCTCTTGGGAAGGATTTATGGTAGGTTGCATTAGGTATTTTTAAGCTAAACAAAACTAGTATTGTATCCATGCATAACATGGTTTAATTACCAAACCCTTATTTTCCAAATGACGTAAACAAAGATGATTTCTTATAGTAGTATCAATATAGACTACATATAGGAGATCGTCATAAATAAACAAAGTCTTTCCGCCGCATACAAATACAGTTTTTGATACCTAAGGCCGAGGGATACGGCCATTCAATCCAAAGGTTTTCTTGCATTTAACTGTGGAATTTTAACTCATAAAGTAAGCGTCAAGATTGCCTGAGCGTGTGCAGTTATCCCCTGCAAGACGTGGCATCATAACCCATAGTTTCTCTTGCTCTGATACGAGGTACTCGTTGAGGAAATGCGGGTTGTGACAATCTAAGACCAAACCCTAAAGATGGGCTTTGGTGTCTTGTGAAGGGCATGGGGTCAAAAGACCTTATATGGACTTCAAATGTTGTAGGGAGGGTGCTAGGATAACCAAAGCCCTCTGGTAAAAATCTTGGAATATTTGGAGATAGGTAGACCCCTCAAAAACCTAACCCTAGTTTAGGGCACAAAAATTGTAGTGCTAGAATAGGTTATTAAAACTCAATAAACAGTGATGAAACTTGGGTAGTGTAGTCATAGGGGTAGTATGAACATTTGGAAATTTAATTGGGAATTTTGGATCAATACTCTTAGTACTTCCTTGTAATGTATGAATTAGCCCTACTAAAATGTTTGGCTATTGTGAATTCACTGTCCATTGGAAAGTCATGAAAATTAGGAAGAGGGAGGTTTAGACCATTATGCTTATGTATAAATTTTATTAGAATTTTTGAATACATAATTACTGCACCTACTTCACATGCTCATTAATTTGGATACTTGTTCAATATTTTTTTTAGAGCTCATTATTTGTTAATAAATTATGAAACTTGACCTAAAGTATTCATATATCCTTACAATCATCCTTGAAGTTTCTCAAAATTTTTGGAAGTATTTGTGCTGCACTTGCCTCTTAAAATTGATTAAAATAGGTTATATTAAAAATTATAATTATATGTATAAACCTTACTGTAAAATTGGGAGACTTTGGATTTTCTGTTAAATAGTCATATTGTATTTATTATAAATTTTGTGGAGCATTTGCTTGTAAGAAATTGGTACTTCATGTTCAAACATTGGGTGTTTGGATTACTAGAATAATTAAATAAATTATCAGATAAATTAGGAAAATTATGAATTTCTGAGTTTAGGCTAAAAATTTCATGACGGCCTTGCAATAATTATTATAGGGATACTGGATGATTATTTTGAGTACCTCCCATTTTACACATCATATAGTTTAAGTTGGTCTGCATTTAGTAAAACTGCAGAAATTATGTTGGAATATGAATTTGGGCAAATGAGTTGGGGTTATTTGTTTGCTGGTTTGGATAAAAAAATGAGTTCATCATTGGAAGTTAGGATGAGTAGAGTGTTGGATTGACTAGTGATAGGTGGTGCTCAGGATCGACGAAAGATCGTCTTTTCTGTGGAGAGGAAGTGTCAAATACACTAGGATTAGATCCAATAAAACATTTAAGGGACTATGAGATGGGTAGTAAACAATAAAAATAAGTGCCTTGCGAAAGGAAGCTTTGGTTTTTAGCCCATCATAGTTCCTAGTGCCCTTGAGAGCCCTTCACGGGGAATACCTTGGGCAGTCCTAGGCTAACGTAAACAGTAAGAATAATAAACTACAATGCAAGAGTAACTAGAAAAACTAGGGTTTCACCTTCATTCACCTCGATGTCTCGGGGTGTCAGGTTGGGTCACTCGGGCAGTAGGCTCAGTGGATTTGGTGATGGGCGGGTTAGCCCGGCGAGCTTTGGCTCGGTAGTTATTGATATGGGCAAGTTGGCCCGGCAATCTTTGGCTCGTAGTTGTTGTGATGGGAAGGTTGGCCAGGCGAGCTTTGGCTCAGTTGTTGTTGTGACGGACGGGATGGTCCGGGGAGCTTTGGCTCGGTGGTTATACGTCAAGGTTGCATGTGCATAAAGTATAAGGTGGTGGGTCATCGGTGTTGGAGAGTCGATGCACCGACGCCAATACGTTGACTCAGCAAGTGTGGTTTAGCACTTGGCCAAATAAAGTCCGGTGCGCCAGCCGACAAGAGTACGTAGGAGCTCTGCTTAGTACACCAGCATTGAGCCGTACGATAGGTTTGACTGGTAGTGCAATTACCGGTTTAAAGGTGGGCGAGGCCCAACCCACCGCTTCTGTTTGCCACTATGGAGGTATCTTGGGAGGTTCAGCTCCAGAAAGGGGGAACTAAAGGTCTGTGTACACAGAGTCGAGTGGGTGAGTTGTACTTGCATGTTCACATCATGGCATAATTGTATTTCATAGCATAATCATTGCATATAACCCGACACCCATTATATAAGTGGTATGTGATGCTTATACAATAGGCCCTGCAAAACGTCCCCTTGGTTTATAAGTTCGCGCGAGCATGCTTATAAGTTAAGGTTTTTATTCAGTAGATATAAATGTATGATTTCTAGAAAACCGATACCCTATCGTATAAATTGGTATGAGACTTTTTATACGATAGGAGCCCTGCAAAAGATCCCTTGGCTTATATGTTTTCATATAAGTTAAAGTTACTTTTCTTGTTCAGTCTTTTTACCTTCATTCTATCTTATATACTATAGAACTGCTAGATTAGTTTTGCCAACATCTGCTTATTTGTTATTCTCCACCTTCATGTCATCTCCTTTCCTTCTCCCTGTTCGGTTCCTAGGAGCCATGGGGGAAGGGGCGGTGGATGATAGGACTTAGTCTTTTAGACTAACGGTTTTCGAACCACACCATTTTAGGGGACCGTGGAGCCCAGCATGGAAGAGCAGCCCCAAAGGTCGGCACACTTGGAGATGGGGCAGTCGAGTACCGGAGTTATGACGGCAGGAATTGTGAGTCTTGTTCGCTGCTAGTTGTTTTAGTTTTGCTTTCGCGATGAGAGATATATAGTGAGGACTTCATGTACTGGGCATGAGCCCAAGATTTAGTACTTTTATTATTTCTGTGGACACTCCCTTCGTGGAGTTTATTTACTATATATGTGATTTACGTGGACTTGCTTTATTATTTTGCTACAGTTGTGATCGATTTGGCTTGCAGAATTGATGTTTTGTAGTGATGACCTTCCCGGGCGTGAAGGTGTCACCTCAAAGTGGCGGTTCTGGGCCTAAGACCCCGGTGTTTCAAAAAAAAGGGGGTCTTACATGAAGTCATTGTCAATTAGGTCATGTAAAATGTATTTTTTCTATTATTATTATTTGCTAACAAAAACCAAAGTTACTTGATCCTTTATGTTTGGTCTGTCTCTTCGGTATTACTGATTCAAGAGAGATTGAAGACCTCGAGTTGTGATGTTGTCGTAGTCCGGGTCTCTTCGTGAGCACTTCTCCCGCATACCAACTACTTGCCCCTCTAGTGAGTTGAAGAACTCGAGCTATGATGTTGCCATAGTCTGGGTCCCTACGTGAGCTCCTCTCCCGCATACCATCTACTTACCCCCTCATGTGAGATTGAAGACCTCAAGATGTGATATTGTCATAGTTTGGGTCCCTATAAGAGCTCCTCTCCCACATACTAGCTACTTGTCCCCTCGGGTGAGATTAAATACCTTGAGTTGTAATGTTACTGTAGTTCGGGTCCCTATTTGAGCTCCTCTCCTGAAAACCAACTAATTGCCCCCCTCAAGTGAGATTGAAGACCTCGAGTTGTGATGTTGTCATAGTTCGGGTCCCTACACGAGGTCCTCTCCCACATATCGGCTAGTTGCCCCCTCGAGTGAGATTGAAGACCTCAAGCTATGATGTTGTCATAGTTCACATCCCTGCACGAGCTCCTCTCTTGCTTACCAGCTACTTGCCCCCTCAAGTGAGTTGGTAGTCCTAGGGCAAGGCGATGTTGAATGCCTGACATGTGCAGCCAAGCGCTCTTTCTCCACATCCATTTGAGCTCTACTCCTGGGAGGTGCCAATGCTTTTTCCACCTCCAATCAAGCTCGGCTTCTGGTAGGCGTCAATGCTTTCTCCACCTCCAGTCGAGCTTGACTCCTTGGAGGAGTCGAAGTTTTCTCCACCTCCAGTTGAGCTTGGATCCTGCGAGGTGTCGACGCTTTCTCCACCTCCAATCGAGCTCGGCTCCTGTGAGGTGTTGATGCTTTATCCACCTCCAATCAAGCTCAGAAACTGCGAGGTGTCGATGCTTTCTCCACCTCCAGTCGAGCTCGGCTCCTTTGAGGTGTTAGAACTTTCTCCACCTCTAGTCGAGCTCGGCTCCTATGAGGTGTCACCGCTTTCTTCACCTCCAGTTGATCTCGACTCCTGTGAAGTGTCTATGATTTCTCCACCTCCAGTCGAGCTTGGCTCCTACGAGGTATCAACTCTTTCTCCACCACCAGCCAAGCTCAGCTCCTGGGAGGTATCAAAGCTTTATCCACCTCCAGTTGAGCTCGGTTCCTATACAGTGTTGATGCTTTCTCCACCTCTGATCTAGTTTGGCTCCGGTAAGGTGTCGATGCTTTCTCCACCTCTAATCGAGCTCAGATCCTGCAAGGTATCGACACTTTCTCCACCTCCAGTAGAGCTCAGCTCCTTGGAGGTGTCGAGGATTTATCCACCTCCAATTGAGCCAGAATCCTGGGAGGTGTCGAAGCTTTCTCCACCTCTAGTCGAGCTCGGCTCCTGCGAGATGTCGATGCTTTCTCCACCTCCAGTTGAGCTCGACTTCTGCGAGTTGTTGATGCTTTCTCCACCAATAGTGGAGCTCGGCTCCTGGGTGGTGTCGAGGCTTTCTCCGCCTCTAGTCGACCTTCATTCCTGGGAGGTGTCGATGCTTTCTCCACCTCTAGTTGAGCCCGACTCCTGCGGGGTGTCGACGCTTTCTCCACCTCCATTCGAGCTCGACTCCTGAGAGGTATTGACGCTTTCTCCACCTCCAGTCAAGATCAGCTCCTGTGAGGTATCGACACTTTCTCCACCTCTAGTCATGCTTGACTCGTGGGTGGTGACTACGATTTCTCCACCTCCAATCAAGCTTGGCTCCTGGGAGGTGTCGATGCTTTCTCCACCTCCATTCAAGCTCGGTTCTTGCGAGGTATCGACGTTTTCTCTGCCTCCAATCAAGCTCGGCTCCTGGAAGGTGTCGACACTTTCTCTACCTCTAGTCAAGCTCGGCTCCTGGGAGGTGTCGACACTTTCATCACCTCCAGTCAAGATCAGCTCCTGCAAGGTGACGATGCTTTTTCCACCTCCAAACGAGCTCAGCTCTTGGGAGGTGTCGATGCTTTCTCCACCTCCAGTCGTGCTAGGCTCCTGGGACGTGTCGAGGCTTTCTCCACCTCCAATCGAGCTGGGTTCCTGTATGGTGTCGACGCTTTCTCACCCTCCAGTTGAGCCCTCATCTTAGGAGATGTCGACGCTTTCTCCACCTCCAGTCGAGCACGGCTTTTGGGGGGTGTCGATGCTTTCTCCACCTCCAGTCGGGCTTGTCTCCTACGAGATATGGACGCTTTATCCATCTATAATTGAGTTCGACTCCTACGAGGTGCCGACCTATTCGCCACCCTAGTTGAGCTTGTCCCCTATGAGGTGATGACCTATTCTCCACCTTTGTTGAGCTTGGATCCTGAAGGTGTCGACTCTTTTCTTCACCTCCAACTGAGCTCGTTCATTTTGCGAATGGCCTAGAGGCGTCAACATTTCTTCCTCCTCCAGTTGAGCTCCACTCCTAGGAAGGGGAATTATGTGGCATGTTGCAACCTGTGCCCATATATCTAAAATACGAGTTCAACATTGTTTTTCCGAGCTCATTATCCCCAAAAAAGTGGGGATTGTGTATAACCCATAATTCATCAAGATCAAAGATGTCTAAGGACGGCTTAGAAGAACTCAACCACCTGGGGCGAGTTGAGAAGGCCTCGCCCATTTGGGGCGTGTTAAGAAGGCCTTGCCCGCATTGGGCAAGTTGAGAAGGCCTCGCACAACTGGGGCGAGTTGAGAATGCCCTGCCCACCTAGGGCGAGTTGAGAAGGCCTCACCCACCTGGGGTGAGTTAAGAAGGCCTCTCCCACCTGTGGTGAGTTGAGAATGCCTCACCCGTCTGGGGTGAGTTGAGAAGGCCTCACCCACCTAGGGTGAGTTGAGATGGCCACGCTCGCCTGGGGCAAGTTGAGAAGGCCTCTCTTGCCTAGGGAGAGTTGAGAAGGCCTCGCCCGCTTGGGGCAAGTTGAGAAGGCCTCTCCTTCTTGGGCAAGTTGAGATGGCCTTGCTCGCCTGGGGCGAGTTGAGAAGGCTTCATCCATCCAGGTTGAGTTGAGAAGAACTCGACCACCGAGGGAGAGCTCAGTTTTCACCTCATCTTAGACCATTCAGGCCTATGAATATCATTTTGGTTGGAGCCAGAACGGCTATTCGTAGCCCATACCCCCTCCCCTTGGATTTGCCTATAAATAGGACCCCAAGACACAAGTAGAAGGGACCTTCAACCCCCTATAAAGAGCGAGTTCACAGTCAGCCTCACTTCGATCGAGCTTAGCAATGACTTTAGGAGGGGAAGTTTTTATAGACTTCTGGGTGTGCGACAGGACCTACTCGTTGTAGCACGTGGGTCTTGTTTATAGGCAGTCTGAAGCTATTCTTTGGTTCTCCACCTTCTTCTCGCCAAGTCACCCGCATGCCGACCACTAAATTAGTAATCTTTGGTCACCCCAGGTCCAAACAGCTGGGACTGATTTTCTTGGTTCCAATAGGTACCCAATTGTTCATAGAAGCGCCACTCGACTCGCTCATCTAGTAGTTATAACTTATCCCTGACTTCGCCTGCTGATGTTGCTTTCACTGTCCCTACTTGATCTTTGCTCTTTATGGAGGCAGGAAGATAACAAAATCCGACTTTTCCTGAATCCTTTTTGACGACAGCAAGTAAAGCTAGAAGGTTAAGAAATTCTTCAGTCCCTAGTTTTTCTGTTAGAAACCATCATAATACTAAGTTTCTCAAAATATATTCCATATTGATCCTTCTATGGGCTTGGCCCCATAGGTGAAGCAAAGAAGATTTCACAAAATCTTTCTTGTTAATGGATGTTGTGTACGTGGTGTATGTGTACTTGTGTGTAAGTGTGTATTTGTGTTTTTATGAGTTTATGTGTATTTGTGGATGAAATAGTGTATGCGTATGTGTGAAATTGTGTGTTTATATTCATGTGTATGTATGTGTGTGCTTATATGCATTTAAGTGTGTATTAATGGAGTTTTATGTATGTATGTGTGTGTGGTTTTATGTATATATGTGTGTGTGGTTTTATGTGGATGAAAATATGATTGTGTGCGTGTGAAATTGTCTATATATGTGTGTGTGAAATTGCACTCCTGACCCCGAGATGGCAGTAATGCCACGAGAACTCTCGCTAAGCTTCAACCATCTCCAATGATTATTGGCAAACCCAAAGTCTGTTCCACTGTAACGGTAGTTATTCTTATCCTCGAAAGCAAGCCACTTCTTATTGCTCCTCACCTCGATCAGATCTTCAGTGTCAGAGCAAACTTCACACCACTCACAGAAGAGTTGTACGGACAGTCGAGAACCATGCTCCCAGAAGAAACAGATCAATATCATAGTCCTTGTCATCCATGCTGAGGAGAACTGCATAATCAACACTGCAAAATCGAAAGATCTCCACAACCACTTTAACAGGAGGGATCCAGAAGTCGGCCTTCAAACACCCCTTCGAGATCGCGACATAGCCTAGGGGTGAATTCTGAACACGCTCCTCCGGAACCAGGATCCTCACTTTGAAGCCTGCCAAAATACTGAAGCACTTCTGCCACACGCCCACCCGTGTTGGATCTTTAGGCGCACTTAGAGGGGGGGGGGGGGTGAATAAGAGTTTTTTGGAAATTAAATCTTATTTAAAATATCAAAGTCACTACAAGAAATTTCAAAATATTATATAGTAAAATATATTTTAATATCTCTGAAAAAGATTATATTGAAGATTACTTTTAAAAAAAGTCGGATTTCAATATTTCCTCGCTAACATCAACATTAGCACTAACGTCTGGCGCTAGTAACAAAAATGAAATTAATGCGTGTATTTAAAAAAGTAATTTGCATTATATTTTGCTTTAATGCTTTGAGGGAGAAATATTATTTAAATAATTTTAGAGCACAAAATAAAATAAATTTAATAAAATAATAAAAGATATGATTTTATTTTATAAGAAATAAATTACAAAATATTTGATTTCAATAACGCTAGAAATTGAGGCGAAATATGAAAAACTTTTTTTCCCTAAATCTACCCTAGAACATAGATCCACCCGGGAAATCGACGTCCATATCAGACGATTAAGTCTCGCAAGACTTAGTCAACCTACCTGCGACGTATTTCCCAGGAAATCTCTCGGAATCTGATGTTCTTCCCGAACGAATTATTTCCCGAACGTTCACATCAGACGATTAAGTCTCGCAAGACTTAATCACCCTACCTGCGACGTATTTCCCACGAAATCTCTCAGAATCCGACGTTCTTCCCGAACGATTTCCTCACCCCTATCTATGGCGAATTGCGGATTCCTCTTCGGGAAATCGATGTCCACATCAGACAATTAAGTCTCGCAAGACTTAGTCACCCTACCTACGACGTATTTCCCAGGAAATCTCTGAGAATACGACGTTCTTCCCGAACGATTTCTCCACCGTTACAAAAAGATAAAAAGAAAAATAAAAGAGAAATAAAAAGCAAGAAAAAACTCCCCAAATATTTTTAAAGGTGAAGACGAATGCGATGTAGATGTTGACATTTTTGAAGTGATCGCCCTTCGTGTTGGATACTCTTTGTCGCCCTTCTTGTTCAAAAATCTCCTTTAAATCTTCGAGTTCGCCCAAGGGAGTTCTCTTAATCTCTGGAGGTGAGCCTCACTTAATTGATTCGGAGTTGTGGCTTGAGAACAAAGGTATCCATACCAAAGAAGGAGAGAAGCCGCTCTTTAAATAAGACTCAGGAGATACCGCCGACGTTAGTACTATCGCCGGACGTTAGCTATTTTAGGAAACTTTTCTATCTTTGGAAATGGAAGAACACGCCAACCCAACAGTTCATCTCAAAACCCAGGTATTGAGATGAAGGGTGGCGGGATACATGAACACAAAGGGGAGAAGTCTGCAGGCGGTGTGGGATTAACCCCAACCACAGGACCGCGAGGATATTCCGCCATAAGGGGGCCCACCGGGGTCAACACCCAGACCTGGAATGCGATGGGGAAGCCAAATACGAGGTACCACACACATGTATCCTGCTGACTAATATAATCTCAACACACCCCCGCAGCAGGACAACCCGCTCTGATACCATGAAAGAACCCACCAACCCAATAGTTCATCTCAAAACCCAGGTATTGAGATGAAGGGTGGCGGGGTACATGAACACAAAGGGGAGAAGTCTGCAGGCGGTGTGGGATTAACCCCAACCACAGGACCGCGGGGAAATTCCGCCACAAGGGGGCCCACCGGGGTCAACACCCAGACCTGGAACACGATGGGGAAGCCAAATACGCGGTCCCACACACACGTGTCCTGCTGGCTAATATAATCTCAACAGTAAATTAGTGTTTTTGGTAACATTTCCTTCCAAAACTAGACCTTCTAAAAACTACCATCGGGCGGTAGTTCTATTGTCGGGTGTTAGCACTTGTTAAATCTAACTCTGCCTAACCTTTCTTTTCCGTCACATCGATATTGTCTTTTTTGATTGATGTTACCGCTGGTGCTAGTTACTACCTCCAACATTAACTACTACCACCAACGTTAGCAAAAATTATTCCAGCATGTAGATGACGTCGTCATTTTTTCTGAATGGGGTGACATATTCCGTAATTCTTCACGGATTGAAAGTTATGACCATTTTAATATTCAACAAACAACGCTCATCTTTTTGAAATTTCTTAAATGTACACGCCCTTAGATCACGCTCATGACAAAAGACTTGTCTCTTCATTTAATCTATGTTTGTACCTGTATAACTTGCACAACATAAACACACAAATGACTAGATCAAATATATCATGATATTTGTTATTTTCAAACTAAAAGATGTAGACCACATGCTCCAACATCCCGGTCTTCGCTTAAAGTCGAAGGGAGGCACATCAATTGTGTGAGAACATTGCACTTCGGTACCTGGAGCAAAATGAGTGTTAACATAATAAGCAGTGACCGAAAAATCTGAAGACATATAGAAGTCAACCCACAACTCGAACAATTCGCGCATACGCATCACCAACACTGCAAGGAAAGCACGCTCGTGGCCCACATCATGCAACATTGTACCCACACACATTCCACGTAGGTACTGTACGTGGTATCGCGCCTGTGCAGACGCTATGTAATATCTTGTAATTACTAAATCATGATTAGTGTTAAATAACGTTGATTATGTATTAATAATCATGTTGAAGAATTGAATTATCAAACGGAGCCGAATCTTAGGAAACGGAGTCCACGGTTAGACTCAAAAAGTCAAAAAACCTATAAATCGACATATTATTTGTTGAAATCAGAGTTCACAAAAAAAATGCGTTCAACGGAGGCGAATTTCGAGAAACTGAGTCTTCCAAAAAACTCAAAATATCAAAATCTATTAAAATGAATATTATATTGTCAAAATTGGGGAGTGAATGTAAAAAAGTATAATTTGGGTAATAAAGACTCGGAATTTGGTGAAACGGAAGACGGATTCAGGTCCGAAACGTCGAAAAACGCTAGAGTAGGTATTTTGTAATTTTACGGGACATAAAAATGAACCAAAAAGACCAACAATGCGAGACAACACCACATCTGCACCACGTGACAGCCCGGCCACGTTTTGCACATGCATTTATAAGGCTGCCCAGATGAGTGACACATGACACCATCCTAGAAGAAGTAAAGTTCAAATTGAAGTTTACTTCATTTTTTTGCGTTTATGAGAGCTACATAACTCGGATTGAGGCGATTTTGATGGCGTTTTGATGCTCTTAAAAACAGCTATCCAAAGGTCTATATTTCTTACTCCATTTCCTTCAAAACTACGGGAATCGTAGAGAGAAGGTGTGAGAGAGGAGAGAGAAAGTCTCGGATCACTGCCGAACTTTCATGGAAACTCTTGGAGGGGCTTGAGAGCTAGTTTTTTTGCCTTTCTTATGACAAAGCCTTCCTAGGTGCCGCCAAATCGGCGCTGAAGTAATATTTTTTCGACGAGAGCGCAATTATTTGTCAGGGTGCTGCCGAATTTCTGCCGAAGTGCTGATCTTTCTAAGAGGAGATTCAAAACTCAGATTTAGGAGCGTGAAAATTGAGATAGGTGGAAAATAATGCAATACGTATATGTTATGTTAGTATTCATTAATGTTATAATTAATAGTCATTAAGAGAAAATAAAGCTAAAATTATGGTATGAATCCGTTAGCATCGAAGAATAATACCAAAAATTCTGTTAAGCATAACAAAGGGTAGAATTATGTGTATTCACGTGATAATGACATCCTGAGTTTAAATATACTTGCATGAATTTTGAAACCTTTAAATTTTATATATCAAGAATATGAAAAATGTTATTGTGCCATAACACGCATGATGCTATGCAAATGTTATTATGCGGTAACACGCATGATGCTATGTGAACGCTATTATGCGGTAACACGCATGATGCTACATAAATGCTATTGTGCTGTAACATGCACGATGCTATGCGAGTGCTGTTATGCAGTAACATGTATGATGCTATGTAAATGCTATTGTGCAGGAACAATACGATGTTATGAATAATACGATATAGCATGACAAATTGCGTATGATAAAAATAAATGAAGAATATATGAAAAAATATGCATAATCAACATACCAAGTTTTTTTTAGAAAATAAAATGTATATTCACTATCCTGCATACATAATAATGTTATGTTATTCTTTTAGGGTGGGCGAGAATGCTCATCGACCTACTTATGTTATTAGGTACCGAAGCGGATATGGTCGACCGTGAGCAGTAAGAAAGACTATTGTTATCTACTATAAAAAAGTGATGTTTCAAATGATACACTCGTATAAAATTTTGAATTATGAATCAAAATGCTGGTTAAGTTGACTCTTGCTCTAGAATGTGTAATTATTTAAAAGATCCTAACCTCATATTTATTATTCCCGCCTCGTTAATTCAAGCTAACCGGGTCAGGGTGTGACAAATTGGTATCAGAGGGAGGTTACACGTAAAAGAACAGAACCAACAGAATATTTGAAAAATAGGATTAGACCCCATGAACATAAGTTAGTAAACCTGAGTTGGGTAGACACAATTAGGAACGAATACGATCAGTTTAATAAAGCGTTGTACTTGCGAGATGGATATTTAAGTTGTTGATGTTTAGGAAAGTGGTTAGGGGTGAGCTAGTAACCCCCGAAAGGGAAGTGGTGTATAACGTTATATAGTGCAACCACGGACCTTACGCTTACCTAGCCAATGTGTATCTTAAACTAGAAAATTGCCAGCTAATTATGTAAATACAAAATAATTATGTATATGGGGATTAATTTTCTCGACTCAGAATGCCTATTCCTTTTTAGGAAATAGCTAATATTGATTCACAAGTGAATGACCATATCAATGGAGATAGTGAATAAGATAGTCACCATCCAAGGTTCCCCGTAGTGCCCCACAATATGGATGTTATTACTCAACTGGCAGAAGCTCTGCAAGGAGGATCAGTCCCACTTCTAAGATCGAGATCTGATACAACTCATGCTGAAAGGTGGTTTGACATCTCCATGCGAATAGGTCCCTTGAAATTTTCAGACTCCATAGACCCACTCGTCGCTGAAGAGTGTCTTCGTCAAGTAGAAAGAATCTTTGAAGGAGTTGAGTGCCGAGAAGAAAAGCTGGTGACTCTTGTTGAATTTATTCTGCAAAGGGATACTGCAGCTTGGTGGGATAATCACTGACGTATCTACTTAAGGGGAAAGAAGGTGATCAACATCTTTTGGAGTGAATTCGTAAATGGATTCCTCAAGTGGTATTGACCCATGTCAGCTTGATAGAGGATGAAGGAGTAACTTGACTAGTTAACTCAGGGGACTCTTTCTGTTACATAATATGAGTCCAAATTTTCTTCGTTACTCAAGCATGTCCCCGATGCAGCTGGTTCACTAGACCAGCAGATGTTCATGTTGCGGCGAGGATTAAGAGATTCGATCCAAGACACTTTATCCCCTTTTGACTTCTACGATTATGAAGCATTAATTGAGGCGGCTCGTCAAGTTGAAGAAAGGCAGAGGATAGTACGTCCATCCCAGTCAGGAGAGAAATGAAAGAGCTAAGATACCAACTACCAAAATCAAATAAAGAGCCAAAATACTCCAATTCAGCCTAACCCGACATGTCCTAAATGCAATAAACAACATTGGAGCGCTTGTACTTCAGACATGAGAGACAATACCTATTTTACTATCATTAGTCAGACCATCTTATTAGGAATTATCCAAGGAAGAAGGAATGTTGGGTCCATTGGTCCCAATGTCCTAAATTTATAAGAAGTCAAACAAGTCAATGGTATACACATAGTTGTATTTGATGTATGTTTAAGTTCATGCATGCAGGTTGGTCTATGTCAAATTTATTGGACAGGAAGTTCAAGTGACATTGACAGGTGGACTCAAATAAGTTAACTATATAGACAGGAATTTGCTTAAGTCCACAGGCATTGAGTGAGACAAGCTTACTCAATGCCAAACATCAAGGCTGTTGTTGGATAAGCAGGAAAAATGACCAAGTCCACGGGCGTTGAGTGTAGTCAACTCACTCAACGCCATATAGCCAAAAGCGTTGAGTCATGCAATTTTTGTCAAAGCAAAAGCAAATCTGTCAAAGAAATTCGACTAAGTCCAAAAGCTTTGAGTGAAGCCAGTTCTCTCAACACCATGCTGATTTAGTCAAAGCATTGGAAGTAAGATAGAAAATTCTGTCTAAGTATAATAGTGTTGAGTGAAGTCAGCTCACTCAACACCAAAAGGAGAAAAGCATTGAGTGTAGTCAACACACTCAACGCCTTCATACAGAGCAGAATTCTTCTAAGTCCAGAATCGTTGAGTATAGTCAACACACTCAACACCATCAAGCAGAGCAGAATTATTCTAAGTCCAAAATCATTGAGTGAAGTCAACACACTGAATGCCATCAGGCCAGAATCATTAAGTGAAGTCAACACAGTGAACGCCATCAGGCAAAACATAATTATTCTAAGTCCAGAATCGTTGAGTGAAGCCAGTTCACTCAACACTCTCAACGTCATAGTTGTAGAAAATGCTGATGATCATGCTTAGGAAAAAAGCATTGAGTGAAGCTTATTCACTCAAAGTTCTCAATGCCTGAACAAGCTAAGGAGTTGACTAAGTTAAAAGGCATTGAGTGGAGCTTACTCACTCAACTCCTAGCAGAGCTGAAAAGTTTCTAAGTACAGATTCGTTGAGTATTGCTTATTCACTCAACACCACTCAATGCCAAGGTTGTTGAAGAAGCGGAATACTAAGCTAAGTCTAAAAGCGTTGAGTGAAGGCCATTCACTCAACGCCTAGCAGAGCTAACAAATTTCTAAGTCCAGATTTGTTGAGTATTGCTCATTCACTCAACACACTCAACGCTTCTAGACTTGTCTGAAATTTACTAAGTCCAGATACTGACGTCAACAAAGTCAACAAGCCAACGAATTTTAACTTCGTTATGAAAGTGCTGCTAATCGTCATTAACGTCATTGTTAGTTTGTTATTAAACCAAATTTGTTAATCTAAGGATTTAAACAGCCAGTAAAGTAGCGATATGTGGCATTCAACTCGCTGGATGACAGAATTATAAATAAAAGATGAGATCTGGATCTAAACAACTTTTTGACAGATCAATTCATTTCGAAAAAGACGAGGAGGAGTTCGTCGTCTTCGCCAGACATTTTTGCAGAAACAAAAGCTTCAATTCACCAAATCTGAAGATTTTTGAGATAGCTGAAGCAATCAACATCAGATTAAGCAAGAATAGATAATTTCTCTGAGGAAGCGGAATCAGTCAGGCAAACCCTAACTGAAAGTTGCTTCTCGATTCAATCTGAGCCGAATCTGAAGATTATTCTCTGAATCAAAGAAGAAGAAGATATTTGTACCGGATTTTCACTGGACAGAAGGGAAGGCAGAGGAATTGTAATCTGCCTTATAGGTTAGTTGATTCAAGATCATTTTCCTCCCTTTCATTAGCAAGATCAGAATCAAGATTCTAAAGAATTTTCAACACAAGCCGTAGATCATTAAAGATCATCTTTCTTGTTGCTGAGAAGAAGATAGGGCTGAGAGTCACTCAGCTCAGGAAGAATTTGATTCAGAGAACATCATCTCTCGAATCAAATTTTTGATTAACATTCTATTTCTATTTGATCTATTCAAAGATCTGTGTATAGGCCTACATTAAATAGGCTGTGTATAGTTCTGTGAGAACTGAATTGTAAAGCCTAAGTTATAAAGGTTGTGAGAAGGATCCTGTGTGTGGATATGTGTGAAAGGGCTGATCTCCCATCCCGTTTTGAGGGAATTTGTGCTTGTGTTAGGTGATCAGGCGATTACTGTGTCTTGGGCTGTGAGCCTGTGTTGTAAGTCTCGGTGGAGAATAAATGATCCGGTGGGATCGCGCTGTAATCTTTGAAGAGCCTAATTGATTGGAGAAGTGCCTTGTCTAATATACTATTAAAAAGGCAAAGAGGGACAATGGATGTACCCATATACTAGGTGTAAGACCCCCCAACCTTTGCCCCGGGTCGGGCCGGAGGGGATCTTATGTGCGCAACACGTCCACCTAGTGCTCCTTAAGGGGTAATGACCCACTCTGCTAAGCACTAGTTGGCCGCCTTTCTCGGCTTGAATCACAACATTCACATCACATCACAGAGTATTGCAGAAGTATTAACAGGAAACCACATCAAATATACATAACAATATATATTTAACAAAACCACAAAAGTCGTAGCCACTGTTTATACATAGAGCTCGTAGGCCATACAGTACTATAACTAAGAACTCCTCTCTCACACAACTCTGCTTGCTAGTATTCACATCTCGAAACTCTAGAGACGATGGGGGTGCCTTTGCTCGAGTAGTCCTATCAGCTGGCATACCGTCCTGCAGCAACTGGTCGCTATGATGCACCATCTCCTGTGAATGGTTATTTAAATAACTGTTAGTCACAGAACTAAGTGGAAACAAATCTCCTCCCCAGATCCATATCCTAGGGACGAGCTCACACACCCAACAAAAGTAGATAGCCGAAGCATGAAAGGGTTAGCACATTTCATGAATAAGCTAGGAGCAACCAAAAAGAGGTGCAACATGATATAACTAAGCTAGCAGCAGTAATATATGTCAATTATAATTTAGGCTCCACTAACACAACATGTATTCATAACCCGTGCAAACATCGTAGGCATTCACAGCCGCATACACATCACATGCATTTATAGCCACGTACGCATCACAGGCATTCACAGCCGCGTACACATCGCAGAAATTCACAACCGCATACACATCGTAGGCATTCATAGCCGCGTACACATCGCAGGAATTCACAGCCGCACATAACACCCTATGTCGATATAGTATGGACCGCTTCTTTTCAAGCAGGGCAGCGAGCCCCACAGGCCTCACTGATGTAGCCGTCGGTGATAGTGGCCAGTCCTGCCACTCTTGGGGGTGGTCGTACCACACATCGCAGGCCTTAACGTACAACCCCATGTACTCTTGCATGTGAGCGACATCTGACGATTCAACATTTTGGTCGAGCAGCAGAGGAAAACCCAACGAGGACAACATAACAGCCGGTTACCCGTGGTACACATCCCTCGGTCGCCTTGAGTCGTCAATCTTCCCGCACCAGTATGAACGGTCTGCGAAAGGGACGGACCTGCCATAATTTACCGCAAGAAATTTACATGTAATCAATCAAACAATCATGTTAATACGCATCGGGTCTGCGGTGGCCTGCCCTACTATACGTTAACCTTCAAGCAGCGACGCTCAGCTCAACTTTTGACAAGGGGCGTGGGAGCGCTTTATTTGAGGCTAAGCCCGGAGGAACACCTCAACTCCGGTTATCCCCAACTAAGGCTCAAACAACTGCTTGTCAAAACATGACCCATGCTTATAATAGTAAATTGTAGTAACGAAAATGCAGTAATTTAAACTGCTAATAATAAACATTACATAATGAGATGTGACCATTACAAAACTGGAGTAGTACTGAAACAGAAGTACTGAACTAAAATGAACTTGACTAGTACGAGACTGGAGTAGTACTGAATTGAAAATACTGAACTGAAATGAACTTGACCAGTACGAGATTGGAGTAGTACTAAATTGAAAGTACTAAACTAAAATGAACTTGACCAGTACATGATTGGAGAAGTACTGAATTAAAAATACTGAACTGAAATGAACTTGATCAGTATGAGACTGGAGTAGTACTGAATTGAAAGTACTGAACTGAAATAAATAAAGGAACTGGACCAGTACAAGACCGAAATAATCATAAAGAAATTGGTTAGTAGTCCAATCACTACATTCAGGAGGCTTCAGTTATATCTCCGTTCTCAGGAGGTATTTTTAGTTCCTTCTCTGTTCTTATGAGGCATTCACAATTTCTTCCCCGTTCTTAGGAGGTGTATTCAGACTCTTTTCAATTTTCAAGATTTCCATGAGTTACAACCATTATTAAGATCCGATAATAATTCAGTTGCGCACTTTTTAATCATGGCTTAATCGGATCAGGGGAAGCTTATTATGAGTTATATTTTTATTATTTAACCGAGAATCAACACGATTGCTTGCGTCAGATCGAATCCGAGAATCTCGTAAGAGGGCACATTCTTCCTCGAATTTCAATCTCGAAAATTATTTCCAACACATGAGGGAAATTCTTTACCCGAAATGAGGTTGAGGATTATATTACTCGAAACTCATATTTTCATCTTTCGAGTTCACCCAAAATGCCCACGAGTTATTTTAAGAATGTGGCGCTCAGTGGTTTCGTAAAAACCTCGAAATACTCGGAGTTGGAAAATCTTGTCTCGATAACTCTCATTGATTAATCAATTAATCTTAATATTCATTATATAAGATGGTCGCGAGCTTCGATTTTCATTTTCGAAGAATTTGAGCACATAAATTTTCGAGCGCGACCCAAGATTTCAAGAAATTGGAAAATCTTCAATTTTTATCCCAAGCTTCCCAAATTTTAATACAACCTTTAAGAGGGCCTATAAAGAGCCCAGTAATTTTTCCAAAAATTTTCGAAAAAATTTGGGTCTCCAAATTAACCAAATAATTCTTATTTAGGCTTTTAAAAATACCAAATCAATTCCAACAATTCCCAAAAATTTTGAGTAGATTGTTCTTATTAAGAGAAACAATTTTTATGTTCAAAATATTTTTTTATAGGAGCCCTAATTATTCTCCGAAAAATAAAACGTCCATTTTAATTATAAAATTATAATATTCACAAATATTATATAAAAAATTATAACTTTTTTTTATATTTCTTCTTCCCCCACCCCGACTGCTTGTACAACAAACCTCCCTTACTGTGCTTCTCCGCCGCCGGTCGGAAGCCGGCCGGCCGTGACTCCGCCCCCGGTCGACTGCCTAGGGGTGGGCGCTCGCTCCGGCGGTGGTCCGGCGGCCTGCCGCCACCGGCCGCCGCCGGAGCTATATATTTTTTATATATTCGGAGGGGAGACGTTGACGGTGGCGGCGCTCTGGCCACCGGAGCTTGCATGCAATACATTGGAAAGATAGGGAGGAAGGAGAGGAGAAGTTTTCCACCTGATTTTGGGACCTTCGGGGGCTCTCAGCAAAGTTGCCATGAGAGGTGGCGGAGGTGGCGGTGGACCTCGGCTGAACTTTTTTCGGTGAAGCAGAGCACCAGCAGGGGGTGGCTGTGTTCGGTTGGAGCTAGGGAGAGGATTAAGTCTCCACGAAAGCCTTGGGTGCAGTGGCTATTTATAGTAGGAGAAGCAAAGCACCTTCCTGCCCTTATCCTTCTTGGCCATGGCATCTAGAGGAATAAGATGAGTTAGGTTAACCTAACCCTGATAAGGTGGGGTCGAGGTGGCTACATTCTATTGGCTGGTCGTACCCCTAGTGGCTAGGTTAGGGGTTAATTCTAAAAGGCATGAGGGAAAAGCATATTACGACCAATGGGGAAGAGAGAGAGAGAGAGAGAATGGGAGCAAGGATTGGTTCAACCAATCAAATTGGAGCAGCTGACAGTGCTCTATTAGAGTCACATGGTCTCATCTTGTGTCATAACTTAGGTGGGCTTGGGTTTTGTAATTGAGAAAGAGAAGGAGAGAGGCTCTCTCTCCCTCTTGGGTTGGCCCAAAGCCCACATAACTTGCTTATCATTTTTGCTGGAATATAAAGCCCAAGTACACTATGGTTGGACCCAAGGGTGGTTTACATGAATGGCCTCAAGTGAGTTTGACTTGAGACTAAGAATTTCTTAATGAAAATTCATTTTTTGGGAGGTTTGATCAAGTCAACTGTGGGGTGGGTCCTCCATGCTGGTCAAAGTCAAAGTAGGTCCAATACATTGGGAGTTGGGTCAAAGTTGGGGTGATACGTCATAATTTGTGTGTGCACACTTTTCGGTGCACGATTATGCTTGATTTGACCATAATTTGACCACACGTTATCGAAACTGACCGGGACCAATTCCGTTGACTTTATATTTACCATACGAATCCAATGTCACTAATCTGGGTTGAATCGGAGTTCGTTTGCTAAGTATTCAAAATCTGCGCGTCGCGACGCGCTAAATTGGTCAAAACACTCGTAATCATCGTTAGGTTTCAAATCGTGACGCAATGAGTTCCGATGCGTTGGTATTGACTATACAAAGTCATATGAACTGACAGAACTCAAATCAGAGTTCTCTATGTCGATATCCAAAAATCTCATTTTCGCGACGTTATACGGGGAACAACCATATCCATCATACGACCTCGAAATTTTACGGAACGAGTTCGAACACACTCGTATTGACTATATGAGACCACAGGAACTGACAAAACTCAAATCAGAGTTCTCTAGCTCGATATTCAAAAATCTCATATTCGCGACGTTCTAGGGGAACGGTCATATCCATCATACGACCTCGAAATTCTACAGAACGAGTTCCAACGCACTCGTATTGACTATACAAGCCCACAGGAACTGGAAGAACTCAAATCGGAGTTCCCTAACTCTATATCCTACCTAGGGTTGCCTCCTACAGAGTAACGGGTATAGATTTGAGTCTCTTTTATTGCGCGCAATAGGGTTCCGGTTGCCCAAAAAAAGTCGGGATGTTATAATCCAATAAAAATAAAAGGATTTTCGTCCCTGAAAATTTGCTTAAAGAAGGGGAAAAGTAACATACCTAGGGAAAGAGCTCTAGGTGCTTTTCTCGGACGAGTGCTTCAGGTTCCCACGTATACTCGTCTCGTCCGCAATTTAATCACAAAATCTTGACCATTGGAATGGTCTTGTTGCACAGATTATTTACTTTATAATCTACTATGCTGACTGGTTAAAGCTGGATGGATCTATCTGACAACAGCTGTACTGGCGGTGTAGAAAGGTGTTGTTCTGGTTGCCGGATGACTCATCTCAAGGATGAGACATGAAACACATTATAGAGATTTCCCAAATCTAGGGACAGGGCTAATCGATAGGCAGCAGGGTCAACACGCTCTATTACCTGATATGGGCCCAAGTAGCGGGGATTTAGCTTTTTCTGATTCCTCAACCAGGAGACATAATGCATGGGCTTGATTTTTAATAACACAATTTCTCCCACGACAAATTCCACCAGTCGATGTTGTGCATCATAATATTTGGCCTGTCGGCTCTATTCTTCCCGCATTTGCCCTTGGATTAGTCGTACTACTGCCATAGTATCATCAATATAAGCCACTCCCAAGGCTTCCGGGTCCTCATCTTGAGCCCAACTTAGCGGAGTTCCACAACACCTTCCATACAAAGTCTCATACGGTGCCCTCTTAATGCTGGCCTAATAGCTGTTATTATAATAAAACCTGACTAAAGCCAGCAGCTGTTCCCATAGCTCGATGTGCTCTACTATGCAAAGTCGGAGTAGATCCTCCATCGTCGGGTTTGTCCCTTCCGTCTGCCCATGTGTCTAAGGGCGGAAGGCAGTGCTAAAGGCCAACTTGGTCCCTAAGTAGGCATGCACCCGCCTCCACTCCTTTGTTGTGAAACATCCATCACGATCTAACACAATGGACTTTGGCACTCCGTGGAGCCGGACCGCTTACTCTATGAACAATCTGGCAAGAACGTCAACTCCGTTACCCTGTCAGATTGGAATGAACCGTGCTACCTTGGTAAGTCGATCCATGACAACCCATCTAGAGTTGTTTCCAGCACGGGATTGAGGTAAGCTGTGGTCAAAGTCCATGAAAATATCCTCAAATTTCTATTTTAAACTATATCAGGCCTCCTGGATTGCGGCATTCAACTTTAACACTTGGACAGGTCTGACACTTGGTCATGAAGTTAGTGACGTCTCTTTTCATTCCTAGCCAGTAAATGGTCCTGCGCAGATCAACATACTTCTTAAGCACACCAGAGTGAATAGAATATCTCAACTGGTGCACTTCTCGAAGAATCTCATCTCAAATTCCTTTGATGGAGGGAATAAATATGCGGTGCCTAGACTGCAAGATTCCATCGTATAGATTGAACTCCTCTTGTGCTCCATCTTGTAGGGACTAGATGATCGGGACCACTTCCGGATCGACCTTCTTGGCCTCTCGTATTCGATTTCGAATGTCGCACTGTATTTCCATCCAGTATAACTGGGACTGGTACTCTTTTGGATCCCTACGAGCAACAAGAGTAATGTTCATGTCTAATAAAGACTAAAACAATTCCCTCGGAATCTGCTCCATCCAGCTATCAGCTATCGAGGGCTGTCGGCTTAACACGTTAGCAACTTTATTAGCCTCCTCGGGGAGGTACTCGAGAGCAAAATCATAATCACTTAAAAGAAATTCCAACCATCGGCACAGCCGGAGGTTCATCTCTTTCTGAGTAAAGATGTATTTGTGACTCTTATGGTCAGAGAAGGTCACGCATCTTACTCCGTACAAGTAATGACTCCAGATCTTGAGGGCGAAAATAACGGCGCCCAACTCTATATTGTGGGTAGCGTAATTCAGCTCGTGCGGCTTTGGCTGGCGCGACGTGCATGCATGCTGCTACCTTGTCATGCTGCATCAGAACAACTCTCAATCCTTTCAGGGAGGCATCAATATAGATCTGGAATCCTTCGATTCTCGAGGGGATCATAAGGATTGAGGCAGAAGTTAGTCGCTTTTTAACTCAATGAACGCAGTCTCACATTCCGGCGTCCATCGAAATACGTCTTTTCTTGTAAGAGCTGTAATGAATAACACAATCTTTGAAAATTTTTCCCCGAATTTCCTGTAATACCCAGCATGACCAAACAAACTTTGAATATCAGTTGTCGTCTTGAGTGGAGGCCAGCTCTGAGCTGCTTGGACTTTGGCTTGCACTCGACGCAACGTCGAGATACACTCGACGACATTCGACTCAACTGCATCGACACACAAGTCGACGTACCAGCGTCGAGTAGAACTCGACGTTGCGTCGATTTCTACTCGATATAGCGTTGATAAAGCAATTACTTCGACATTGAGCTTGGCTGCGTTGACATCAAGTCGATGTGCGTCAATACGCACTCGACGCAACTCGTCAGAATTCTTTAGGTCATAGATTTGGTTCCTTTATCATATCCCATATGAGTGAGGCCAACACAATCTTTCATCCAATTTCTCCAAACACTCTTATGTGCGACCCTATAGACTCATATCATGTTGGCAGTGAGACTAACTGCTTGATTGATTTGTGATCACCTTGAAAACACCAACACCAACCACTTAAGACCTATTTATATTTTCACGGGAGAAAGGTGTGTTATGTGCACCAAAATTTTTTTCCTCCCACTCTCTCTCTCTCTCTCTCTTTCGCTCTCTCTGGCTCGTCTTTCAGTTAGTGGCAATAGAGCCTCTCTAAATCTTGTCAATTGGAATCTCCATTCCAAGATCGCCTAGACGACCTTCTTGGCCTCTCGTATTCGATTTCGAATGTCGCACTGTATTTCCATCCAGTATAACTGGGACTGGTACTCTTTTGGATCCCTACGAGCAACAAGAGTAATGTTCATGTCTAATAAAGACTAAAACAATTCCCTCGGAATCTGCTCCATCCAGCTATCAGCTATCGAGGGCTGTCGGCTTAACACGTTAGCAACTTTATTAGCCTCCTCGGGGAGGTACTCGAGAGCAAAATCATAATCACTTAAAAGAAATTCCAACCATCGGCACAGCCGGAGGTTCATCTCTTTCTGAGTAAAGATGTATTTGTGACTCTTATGGTCAGAGAAGGTCACGCATCTTACTCCGTACAAGTAATGACTCCAGATCTTGAGGGCGAAAATAACGGCGCCCAACTCTATATTGTGGGTAGCGTAATTCAGCTCGTGCGGCTTTGGCTGGCGCGACGTGCATGCATGCTGCTACCTTGTCATGCTGCATCAGAACAACTCTCAATCCTTTCAGGGAGGCATCAATATAGATCTGGAATCCTTCGATTCTCGAGGGGATCATAAGGATTGAGGCAGAAGTTAGTCGCTTTTTAACTCAATGAACGCAGTCTCACATTCCGGCGTCCATCGAAATACGTCTTTTCTTGTAAGAGCTGTAATGAATAACACAATCTTTGAAAATTTTTCCCCGAATTTCCTGTAATACCCAGCATGACCAAACAAACTTTGAATATCAGTTGTCGTCTTGAGTGGAGGCCAGCTCTGAGCTGCTTGGACTTTGGCTTGCACTCGACGCAACGTCGAGATACACTCGACGACATTCGACTCAACTGCATCGACACACAATCGACGTACCAGCGTCGAGTAGAACTCGACGTTGCGTCGATTTCTACTCGATATAGCGTTGATAAAGCAATTACTTCGACATTGAGCTTGGCTGCGTTGACATCAAGTCGATGTGCGTCGATACGCACTCGACGCAACTCGTCAGAATTCTTTAGGTCATAGATTTGGTTCCTTTATCATATCCCATATGAGTGAGGCCAACACAATCTTTCATCCAATTTCTCCAAACACTCTTATGTGCGACCCTATAGACTCATATCATGTTGGCAGTGAGACTAACTGCTTGATTGATTTGTGATCACCTTGAAAACACCAACACCAACCACTTAAGACCTATTTATATTTTCACGGGAGAAAGGTGTGTTATGTGCACCAAAATTTTTTTCCTCCCACTCTCTCTCTCTCTCTCTCTCTCTCTCTTTCGCTCTCTCTGGCTCGTCTTTCAGTTAGTGGCAATAGAGCCTCTCTAAATCTTGTCAATTGGAATCTCCATTCCAAGATCGCCTAGACGACCATGAAGAAAATGCCAAATAAATTGGACAGTTTTGAAAAGTTACCATCAGAATTCACTGCTCAATTGATTTATAAATCAGTATAAATTTATTACATATTTTACAAATATTATTGTATAGAAAAAAAAACAGGACTCTCAATCTCCAAAAGTTTAATCATTTATAATATATAAAAAAAACAGCGCTCTCTATCTCTCATAGTTCAATCACTTATAGTATATAAAAAAACTATACTCTCTATCTCACAAAGTTCAATCTTGATTTGTGTTTCCATCTTCTCATGCACACTAGTTGGCAGCATAATTATTTACAGTATAATTTAGCGTTCACCCTGCATCTCAATAGCCTGCATGTGCCTGATGACCCTCAAATTATTAGCTATTCAAAAAACACAGTTTCAATTATTATTTAAGTTTTATTTTTTAAATAGCAAATAATTTGGGGACATCGGGCACTTGCAGGCTATTTAGATGCAGGGTGCAGAGATCTGAACGCTAAACTATACAGTAAATAATTATGCTGTCAACTAGTGTGCAGCAGAAGATCGAAACACAAATCAAGATTGAACTTTGTGAGATAGAAAGTGCTATTTTTTCTATATTATAAGTGATTAAACTTTGTGAGAATGAGGCTGTGTTTTGCACAACTTATCGTGACTTATTTTCTTCTGTGAGATTGGACAAAAATGTCATTGTCATATCAAAATCTTGTACCTCAAACTAATTTCTCTTTGGTAACATTTGTAATACCAAACATACATTTTATGACAATGGTGTTTTTGTCCAGCCTCACTAGAGCAAATAAGCTGCGATAAACCGCGTCAAATGCAGCATGAGAGTACTGTTTTTTTCCTATACTATAATATTGGAAAAATATGTAATAAATTTATACTCATTTATAAATCAATTGAGGAGTGAATGCTGGTGGTGACTTTTCAAGACTGTCCAATTTATCTTGCATTTTCTTCATGGTCGTCTGAGGCGACCTAGGGATGGAGATTCATGTCGACAAGATTTTTCTTTCCTCGAGAGAGGCGCTATGGCCGCTGATTGAAAGAGAAGCCGAGAGAAAGAGGGAGAGAGAAAAAACTCATATGAGAGCTTAATGTGAGAAATATGAGAGAAATTGTATATATCTTTTCCTCTCATACTAAAAGCTATTTATAGGACAAAAATTTATTTCAGAATTTATTGAAATATATAGTAATTTAATTATAATAATTAAAACATAATAATGATAACAATAATAACGATAATTTTATGTAATTAATATTCTAAAAACTAAATATTTATTATTATAGAATAAATATGTTATTTTTTTTCTTTTTCCCCAAAATAAATATGTTATTACAGTTATATATAATATTTAATAATAATAATAAATACAAAATATTAATTATAAGATAACATTAATAATTTTAATGTTATGTATTACTATTTTAAAAACTAAATATTTATTATTGATAGGTTCCACCTTCATTTATAGGAGAGAGGCTCCCTCATGATCTCCTCCAAAAGTGGATCATGGGTGGCCCACCCCCTCCGGTCGGGCCTCACTTCAGTCCGACTGAATCGGACTGAAGTTAGGCGATACCCATTTTACCCCCCCCCCCCCCCCCCCCGAAGTGAATAAACACTCTCGCGTCTCGCCATTCAGTCCCGCATCCCGTCGGCTTCCGAAAATACCTCTTCACTCTCGCCATTCATCTCCAGCAACGCGTCGACGGAAGCCCGCACCTCCAGCGATGGTTCTTCCCGGCGGAGGGCTCCGACTCTGGCACCTCTCTCCTCTTCCCCCACGCTGACCAGCGCAGCCCTAGATCTCGATCTCCTCACTCCCGGGCGGAATCCCCCACCTCCAGCGAGCATTCTTCCCGACGGAAGGCTTGGACTCCGGCACTTCTCTCCTATTCCCCACACATACTCGCACCTCCGACTCCGGCGATCTCTCCTCAGATCTTCCGGCACTTCTCTCCTAATCCTATGAGAAAAGCTGAAATGAGGCATACTTTTCTCATAGGCCAGTAGAGAATTGATTTCCAGATTTCAAATTTTTCTACCTAGACTTTCAGGTATGCTTGATTTCAACTTTCAAGACCCTGTATGCTATAGATGTGTGGTTGTAAAAGTATGGCTTAGTGAATTGCCCGAAAATCAAGCTAATGTGCATCTGAGCTGAATGATTATACTTTGTGTTGGAGTATGGCTTAGTTTTGAGCTAATGTGCATTTGTACATATGATATGATAATGACCTTACAATGAATAGGTCTTTTGCTTTCTAGGTTCTGAGCAAGATAATTGTTATCTTCCCCATTCAGATCGTTACACGAGAAGCAGCCATGTATCAGCACTTGGAGATTATTCTTACTTCATTTTTATGTAAGTTTAATATTTTCTTTATTATAAATGCTGTAAATCTAAAATTCGGATGACCTTTGCATGACTCTTTAACTCTGGTTTAGTATGAAAATCTGCTCAAATGTGAGAGAGGTTTGAATTGCAGTGCTAGAATCTGCTCAAATGTGAGAGAAGTTGTGACATGAGTGTTGTGACCTCAGCAGTTCCATTCAAAATAGGATTCTCAAAACTATTTTTTGATCGAACTGCTGAGACGCCCTGTAATGATGCAAGTATTTTTTGATCGAACTACTAAGAGGCTCTGTAATGTTGATTAGAAAGAACTGCATCATTAACCTAACACGTATTTTTTGATCTCAGCAGTTCGATTCAAAATAGGATTCTCAAAACGTCGAACTATCCAGGTATTTATTTTCTTGTACTAAGAAATTCATTGTATTTTATTAGTCATTTTAATTTCATTAATTATTCAAATTGTTGGTGTCTCTTTCAGCCGATCATCTTCACTCTTTTCATTAGTTCTTTTTCCTTCAAGGTGAGGATTGCATCTTTGAGTTTTTGAAATCTTGACAATACATTTATGTTTATCAACCAAATGTTGTTGTATTTTTGCATACCTACTGTAAAATATGAATCATCGGTCATGCAGTACTTGTAGACCCGTGCCCTAGCTTCCCTCGGCGACAAGAACTTCTCTCCCAGATTCCTCGCCGACCCGTGCCCTAGCTTTCCTGCCCCAGCTTCTCGCCAAGTTGCAGATTTTCTCTCGAAATCAAGGTGATGATCCTCATGTTTTATCTTCATCTCGTATTTTGCATTCTGGTCGAATTCATGTTTGTCTAGCTTTAGGAAGAGACGGATGACGCTGCAGCTAATCATTACAGATGTTGAATTTTTGGATTCTCACCCGGTTTTAGATATCTAATTTTTGCAATCTCACCCTATTTTAGATGTTGAATTTGGCATTTTTGTCGAGGGTCTGCTCTGTGCACCTAAAAAGAAAACATTGTTTTCAATCACATTATTTTTAGGTTAAGGTTACTTGTGTTGTATTAGAACAAATATTGTTTTTCAATCACATAAAAAGCTGAAAGCTGACCAGTTGTTTGCAGAAGAAACAAGACATCTGCAAAACTCAAGAAATAGCTTCAACCATATTATGGTGATTGATGGCAGCATTTCAGTAGATTCTCATTATTTAATCATGATTGAAGTTTCCATTTCACTAAAAACCTTGCATTTCAGTAGATTCTCATTATTTAATCATGATTTATATTGTATAACATTTTAATTTAATCATAATTTATATTATGGTAGGGGAAAAGTTTGCTAGAACATTTTTAATAAGAGTAGAGCCACACCCTATAGAGCCCGTCATTGGCAGAAGCAGGTACTTCATGTCTATTTCATGAATATTAATTTTTATTGTTAATTGAATTTTGAGAAAAATTGTTGATTTTGGATTAATTATGGCTTTGTTTGACAGGGCTTATTTGCTCCAGATAGTCTTCGTTCTTCTTCCTCTCGCCGCTGAATTTACCTGATCCATCCCAGATTGTCTGTCTATTAGTCATCATCGACAATGAACGGTATCGACCTTGTGCTGCGGGACATTGCGAAAACACAACGATCGGATGAGAACCTCGTCCGTCGCTGCCCTGAAATTCCACCAGAATCTATTCCGACCCAAACACCGCCATTCTATTCGTCAGCATTCGACCGCCCAACCAGTGAGCCGTGCGTTTGTGGCAAGCAATCCGGCACGTTGAACAAGATTCAGGAGGATTGGATCAAGACCCATCTGAAACTGATCGAGGATGGCATGCGCCCTCCTATCCGAATCGATCCGCCCGTGCCACTATGGAGCAAACGCCCCGACCTGAATGCGTATCTACTGAAACCGATGTTCGTGATCGATCCAGAACGGCAGTACGACGTCAACGTGACAGCGGGTGCATGCCCGTCTTGCAACAAAGTCGGCTTTCTTTTCCGCAAGCAATTCAGTGCCCCGCGAATCATCGATTGCATCGACACCACTGCATTTGCTCTCTGTGCTCGATATGTGTGCAGGAAGTCGCAGAGCTCAGGCGGCTGTGGTGCCACGTTCCATGTCATGGACGAGGCCAAAATCGAGAAGTTGATCCCGACGCCCATCGTCCTTAACTATCCCGTACAGCTGTTCGAACAGAGCGCGCACGACGTCAGTCTTGTTCAAATGGCATACGACTTGTACACGTCCCGTTCCGGTAGTGCTGATGCCACTAAGGTGATTCGTTGTGCCCGAACTACTCGATACATGCGTCAAGCCACTCTATATCGTGGTCACGTGTCGTGGTATTTGAAAATGCACGCTAGGGATGCCGCACTCTGGCAATCGTCGACGCCTCTGGATCTGACAGTGTTCCCCGATTTTTCATCATTCTTTCAGCATTGCAATGGGTACAATGGTACTCTCGGTCCTGTGGAATCGACGCTGACAGGCCTGGTCAACGACTGCATTTCTCGCCAACTCCCGTTCTTCAACTGAATGGAAGGCGCCATCACCGAGACTCATCTCTCGGCCGACCATCATCACAACGTGCCGGGACGCATGAAATTAACGGATGAGTTCAACGGCAGGAAATTCGCCCCGGTTTCTGGATTGCACTCTGTCATGAACGAGCGCCAACAAATCCTCTCCCATCAATTCACAAGCACGACGGGCAATGCCGAACGTCGATCTGTTAGCCGGGGTTTGCTGAGACGGTACAACGCTTATAGTATTGATACTTCGATGCTCATCATGTACCTGGACAAGTGTTGCGATGATCGGGAATGGCTGGAGGAGTTCGAGAACATCACTGTTCTTCTCGACAATCACCACCTGATCACAAGGTACCGAGACAATTCGAATAGCACGGATCGTGCTCGGCATGAACAATTCATGTCTGCCGTGGCCGAAATCATTGTTGGCACTGGACAAGCTCCGATGCGGGAATGCTCCATCATTGAGGCTGAATTGGATGCACTGTTGGATCGCATTAAAAAGTGGGAAATCGAGAATGATGTGCCCCCGTCCAAGCGCATCGTGACGAGCAAACTTCTCTCTTGCCACGAGACACAGAAAAAACACATCAAAAAATGCCTAACGCCGCCCGCATCCGCGTTGACTACCGTCGTGGATCGCTTCTTTCGTTCGAGTCTGCGTCGTGGATCGGGGAAGAATGAAAACTTGTGGCGTCATGGACGAGCTATTTGCCCGGAGACCATATCCCTGGAAGGAGGGAACTTGCTGCTCCATGCCGTTGTCGCTCAAATCAACTTTCGAGAGGAACTCCAATTTGATCCTCGCTGGGCGTATTTGCCAATCTCTGGGATGCATATCATTCTCACTCAATATCTCGCACTATTTTCGACTGATGGCATCACTCCCTCGCATACGTCTCTGTCGACGATGTTTCACTTATTGCCTCTCTCGATTGATGATTGTGACGACGAATTCGGATTGACGACAGCATTTGGACAATCCCTTCCTCAACTGCCCGAAATTCCTGCAGGGCAATTGGAATCTCTTGGAGTGGTCGCGGAATCAATCGCCGATAATGCAATTTGGTCGAGTCACACGTTCGATGCGATTGTGCACGATGCCTTTGATGTTGCCGCTGCTGTTGTCGAGAGGGCTCACGATGATCATCGCATCGTTGAAGAAGATGATGCTGCACTGCGGGACGATGGTGATCCGAACCATGTCGACGACGCTGATCCTTTTATTGGCTCCGAATCTGGCGTCAAATTCAGCAACGCGCCCCATTCTATTAAGTCCAATCGCAAGCACCGCAAGCCAGGACCAACATCGCATGAGTGCAGCTCTTCATCGAGTCACCATAAAAAACCTCGCAGCCTCAACGCATCGGGAAATGAACGTCAGTCGGCATTACAAGGGCTTAATCTATGGGAAGCTGTCATGAGCACTTCACCAATGATCAACCCCTTGGAGCGTCGCTTGCTCCGAACGATTGCTATCAAATTTCTTCTGCCCGATGAAGTTCAGGATCTGAAGGATTTCCCTATTGAATCTCTGCATCTTCCGCAATTGCACCGAATCTGGTCTGTTCTAGTCTCGGCTCTGCGTACCACCAATTTCTCTTTCAAACGGTTCATTCGGCCGAAATCAGAACAGGTCCTAAAGCAGCACTTGGAGGATATGGTTGCCCAGGCCCGATTCAGATTGCCCATTCAACGAGCAGCGCCCAAACGCAGCATCATTACTGCCATAAGTCAAGCCGCATCAGTGATTGCTCCATTGCGATCATCCCCTGTTGCCAGTTTCAACATTGTGCAGTTGGAAGAGACTGTGACAACAACTACAACTCGAATCGTCACATTGGCAACCAGCGCCAATCAAAGTTCAAGTCAACCTCATGCATCGGATCTGCAATCTACGCCCGAACAACTCATTGAAGGGTCATCAGACAATATCATTGATCGACTGGTTCAACAAGAGATTGATGCCGGGCATGCCGACAACATTCATTGGACCAAAGTCATCGCCCCCGCGTACGCCCGCATTGCTTCCCATCGTGATGATCTGCTCGAGATGACGCACAAGGAGATCCAGAATCATTGGGAGTATCTTGCACGCCTCAAGAAGCGTGTGCCATCAGCCACATCAGCACAACCAAGTTGTCATTCTCGTTTGCAATTGCATTCCGAGGCTGCCCAGCAGCACGACGATCCAGGCTCCCTAAATATTCCGCCGTCGCCACCGGCCGAACCATCAGTTCCAACCGCATCTCCAACCACCCGGAATTCAAATCAACCGACCTCTTCTACAGTCATTACGACGACAGTGGAACCTGTTGTGGCCAACACGTCTGTTGTCAGCGAGATTGGTTTGCGTCCGCCATTCATGATCGATCATCAGTTGCCTGCTTTGGATCAGATATTGGCGGCCATCGTTCCTTCCCCATCTGCAGGGGAGCCGTTTTCCCAAGCGGAGAAGGAGCTGCTCAATTACTTGCTGACCAGCCCAGTAGAGCGCTCCCATGTGAAATCGACGACTGGTGATCAAACGTCTTGGAAGAGCCTGGCCAGGCATTTCTTGTACTGGGCGCGAGTCGCGCGGGTATTGGGGATGAACCAGTTTCGAGCCCGATCTGATGGGCAGCTCAAGCAAAAGGTCAAGGATGGTAATAAGAAAAAGAGCTGATAGCAGGTAGAAAATACTTGGCTTTTGGTTTCATTTCCATCTTAAGAATTTTTCTTCTCATTTATTTGAATTTTCCTTCTTTTAATCTCACTAGGCTTGTTGAGGTGGCTCTGCTTGCTTGCGCTTTTTTGCTCGCCTACCTGGTCCCCTCGCTGCACGTTCTTGGCTGTTTCGTCTCTTATTCTCTCACGGGATCAATGGTAATTTAGTTTCTCATTTATATTATGTTTTCTGATTTTGATTTCATTTTAGATTTTCTTTGATATTTTAGCAGGTGTCGACACTAACCGGCTGTGGTGTCGACACCACAGCCAGCAGGTGTCGACACTAACTATTAGGTGTCGACACCACAACCAGCAATTGTGGACACCAGCCAGCAGGTGTCGACCACAGCCAGCAGGTGTCGACACCACATCCAGTAGGTGTCGACACCAGCAAGGTTGGTGTCGACACCAACCTGGTTGGTGTCGACACCAACCAGGGTGGTGTCGACACCAACCTGGTTGGTGTCAGGCTGGTGTCGACACCAGCCTGGCTGTGGTGTCGACACCATAGCCAGGCTGGTGTCGACACTACAGCCAGGCTGGTGTCGACACCAGCCAGGCTGGTGTCGACACCAGCCAGGCTGGTGTCGACACCAGCCAGCAAGTTTCGACACCAGCAGTGTGGCTGGTGTCGAAACCTGCTGGCTGGTGTCGACACCTGCTGGCTGGTGTCGACACCTGCTGGCTGGTGTCGACACCTGCTGGCTGGTGTCGTCCATGTATTACGCACGCATACATGCCCACACCACACAATAAATTTTTTGTGATATTTTCTAGAGCACAAGTCGATTTCCTTTAGATTAATGAACTGCAGGTTTTGGATGCCTCCTCACTTCAAGATGATTTTTAGCTGAACCTCCCAGAATGTTTTAGCAATTGGACTGTTTACATGTGTTTACCCCTGGAATGCATCAAGCAGCAAGTAATTTCTCTTTGCTCTTATCTTACCATATAATCTCAGGAACTTGTTAATATACATTTACTTATTTTATAGCTTGATTTTAAGTCCCAAATTCCAATTTGGCAAGGTATACCATGTAATATTTTATCGAGTTGATCATACCCGCCAAAAAGCTTTTGATTCCGAGCTTGAGAAGATCATACCCGCCAAAAAGCCTGTATCTCCTTTTAATCCAAATATGAGAGTGGTGGCTTTAGCAATGACTTTTGAAGGCCATAGATTTGTATGCTATATTTGGCCTAGTGATCACTAATAACTGTTATGAAGTGTTAGAATGGCTATAGATCTACATGTTATCTTATCATGCATGTGTTTGCATTTCAAATTTGCATGAAGGGAATATAAAATCTTCAGCTGGATTTTGTACCCGGTGTTACAACAATATGAGTTGAAGGCCAAAATTTTCTCCACAAAGTAGGGACACTTACTAATTGCTGATTATTATGGCCCTTAATGGGTTAGCTAGAAAAATATCAGAATCTAAAAATAGAGGAGATATAACAGTTGGGGCTTTGGAGTGCTGAATGTTATTATAAAAAAAACTAAATTTGGTGTTAATTTAGTTGTATTTATAGGGTAAAATGTCAAGCTCCAGTTTTTGGAAGGTTGGACTACATTTCTCTGGGGAGGTGATTAAAAGCTCCACCGGAGCAAAAGGAAAACACCAAACATGGCCTTAGCTTCAACCTATATTGCTAGGTGGTTTCAGTGGATGCTATTAACATTAGTATTGAGTGGAATAGCTGAATTTAGTCAAGCTTATCATAACTTCTTAAGTTTTATTATCTTTTATTTCCCATTCTACAGTTGAGATTATCCGGCCTGGTTTTTTATTTATTTATCTTTTATTTATCCTCTCCAGGCATTCTAAGCTCTCATTTGCAAGATATAATTGATATTGGTTGCGGGCGTTGGGCAAAGGTGGAGCCGTTACTCTTACTCGCAAGAACTGCTTGTGTTGCTCTTGAAAGACTAACCGAGGATGACAAGGAGAAGTTGAGGTTCAATGGAAGCAAGATTTTTGGTGTGCTGCAGAATTTAGTGACTGGATTTTTGCTTCCTGAAAGAATTTGGTATGCTACTGCAGACAAAGTCATTAGTACCCTTTACAGTATACATCCTGCGCCTGAAACCTTTGCTGCTGACTTGGTGAAAAAGTCGTTGACTTCTGTGTTTAATCACACTGCAAGTGATGAACCAGGTTGTCAAGTAGATATTGATGGAAATAAGTCTTCTACGGTTTTGACATCAAAGCTTGGTAGATTTCTTTTTGTCGTAAGTCAGATTGAATATAATGTAATAGAACTAATTATTATTAATTAGTGTATTTACATTAGTGTTTATACTTATTCTTATTTCAATTATCTGTTGGTGGGCTCGCATGAATGATATCTATATAATGGCTCTATGGATACCTTTAAGGTGTTGTTATGGTGGTAAAAAATAATTAAGCGCGTCGATATTTAAAAAAATCAAAATTGTTTGGGGAATTTTGTTAGAGAATCATTCCCAATGCTTTCAATAAAAAAACACCATGAATGCCCGCAAGTTAATCATTGTGATTATCTAAATGGTGACACAAGGTTTTAGCACCACAAATACTTTCACAAAGCCTTTGCGGCATTTTATAAAGTGTCGCAAATTCAATCGCAATGCTTTAAGCATTGCGGAAGGCTTAAAAAACATCGCAGGAAACCTATTAAAAAGTTTTGTTGCAGTAATTGATGAATCTGTTAAATTTCTGTCATTTTTAAAAAAGAAATACAATAAAATATTTCACCACTTTTGCGTAGGCCCATTTAGTTGCACTCACGAAGAATCGGATGATGTTTTTGTTACACTCATGATCTTTTTGTTGTCTTCATTCCTCTCTCCCTCCCTTCCTTTTTCCTTGCTTTCCCTCTTCTCTCTTTCTCCCTCTCCCCTCTTTTCTTCTCCTCCCCCTCTTTTTCTTTCTCCTCAATCCCCCTCCCCCCATTTTCCCCCCTCATACTAGAGTAGAACCCGGCGGACCCCCTCCATGAACTCTCATGAGGAGGAAATCATGGGGGGGGGGGGGGGGCCCACACCCTCACCCCATAGAGGAAAATCGCCAGCCAGGCGTCCTAACCGCCGCCGGCATCCGGCCTCCCGCCGGCCTCGCCGTGGCAGGCTGCGGCCGGCCTGGTCGGGCGCGCCGCATCAGGCCACGCCGGCCTCGCCGCGGCAGGCCGCAGCTGGCCTGGCCGGGCACCCCGCGGCAGGCCGCGACCGCCCTTGCCGCGGAAGGCCGCGGACCGGCCTGGCCGGGCGCGTCGCTTCAGGCCACGCTTGGCCTTGCCGCGGCAGGTCACGGCAGGCCGCGGCCGATCTGGCCGGCCTCGTGGCGGCAGGCCGCGGCCGGCCTGGCCGGGCACGCCGCGGTAGGCTGCGACCGACCTCTCCGCGGCAAGACGCGACCGGCCTGGCCGGCCTCACCGCAACCAGCGGCGGCCAGGCCACGGCAGGCCGCCTCCGCCGGCCGACAGGCCGGCCGCCCCCGTCGCCAGTCACTTGGCCGGCCTCCTCCGTCACCATGGACGACCTCCCCACCGTCCGATCGAGGGGAGGCTCTCCTCACCGTCCGATCGAGAGGGTAATCACCCACTAACCCACTACTTTAGTGGTGGGGCCCGCCATGATCCTCACCTGGAGGCTATAAAAGAGACCCCAGGGGCTCTTCATTCTTCACCTTTTCTCTTCTCCGGGTTGCCTTCTTCTTCCTCAGGAGAGAGCTCGCCTGCCTCCTCCCCCGAGTCGGCCTCCTGTCGCCGTGAACCACCGGCGGCCACCAGCGGCCACCTACGGCCAGCAGCGCTCCACCAACACGCCACCAGCAGGAAAACACTCAAGTCCCCAAAAAGCAAAAGGATGAATGCAACCGTCGCCAACAAGTATACGCGACCGCAAGTGCCAGAGCATCAGGATCATCCCACACATTTCAACACCCATGTGACTCCCGCGGCGCAGTCTGTTGCCCGTCGGGAGCCGTAGTCTCTCTCTCCCCCAAGTTGTAATGGGAGCGGCATGTCGCCCCGATTCTCCAACACACTGTAATCACCGGAATCTAGTGGAATTTGATCGGCACAGACCCGGTCACATGGTTCTTTACCCATTTAAGGGGTTTTTCCACGTCATCACATCTTGTGTCAACTCTCTACTTTCATTGACTGTGTGCGCGCTCGACCGCCTCACGAGCTAAGACGGTTCGAAAAAATCCGGTCCGACCGGGGCATCGAGTTAGTCCGCAACAGTTTGGCGTTGTCTGTGGGAAAGCGATTCCTAACATCATGCGAAAGAATTTGATCGCCAGCTCAGTCGCCTCCATGTCCTGCTCCAATGGTAAAAGTAGGCGCCCGTGCCGCTGAAAGATTCATCCTCGGAGGGCTCACCAAACCAGCACGCACCCACTCACTAGTGAGCGTGCCAAAAGAGGCAAAGGCTGCATACGCAGCTGTAGACACCCTCGAGAGACGCGTCCACCAGATAAAGGAGCAGCAGATCGAAATGCTCATTCTACTCAAAAGTTTAGTGGCACCAGTCATTCCCTTGTCACAGCCGAATTGTCGCCCAACCCAAGAAGTTCTGCAACAAGAAGAACAAGCCCTCGTAAGACATGGAGAGCAGCGTCAAGTTAGGCGCCATGGAGACAACCGCCGCCGTGACCCTCAGGGGACTGGGGGTCAACATCCACTTCAAGAATATCCTTCTTTGAGCACCAACCGCACAAGAATGATGCGCACGGTTCAGAATGATCCAGCATCCCGCCAACCAAGAAATCATCAGCCTTTCAAGCAGGCTGACTTATAACCGCCAGGAGAACTCTCCGCCTCAACCATACGTTGCCCACATAAGGAGTACGATATAGAGAAGTTCTCGAGCACAAATAGCTCCCCCGCGCCTGTGGCCCCATTCCAGGAGATGCAGGGTCACCACCTCGCCGGTTCATATTACGAAAGGAATCCCGGAACTAAGATGACACTCGATACCCCGACAACGAAGCTAGGACCGAGCAAACGTCTGCCTAACTACAACTCATTTGACTCCCGGACAGAGTCGGAACCAGAAGACGACGTTGAAATCCACAATTTCAGCGGAACCGACAACCCGCAGACACACGTAGAGTATTTCGAAGCTATCATGAACGCTCGCAATGCTTCAGACCAATTCATGGTGAAAGATATTGTACCTAATCACCTAGAGGAGGGGGGTGAATAGGTGACTTAAATCTTTTTAACTTTTTAGACAGAATTCAGATTATATCATAGAATTAAAACTACTTTCTCACAGCAATCTATCAGCACACACAGCAAAACACATGCACACAGTAGACACACAGATTTATAGTGGTTCCCCAAGGTTTGGGTACATCCACTTTCCCCCTTCGCCTATCTAGTAGTGTACTAGATTCGGCCAAACTCCTCCACTATCTCAGATCCTCAGATCTTACACTCGGAACCTCAACCAGGTTCCTACAACTCAGGCCCAAGGCCCTACAACTCAGTCTTCTTCAAAGACCTACACTCAGCCACAGCAGGCCTACACTCAGCCACAACAGGCCTACACTCAAAGATACAAATCTCCTACACTCAGGCACACAGGCCCTACACTCAACCTTTATAATTACAGGCTTACAAACTCAGATCCCTAAGGATCCTACAAGATAATATGAATACAAAATGTATCTACCTACAACTCTGAATAGAGAGATTAGTTGATAGGTTCTTGATGAGTTCTTGGAAGAACTATGCTGAGATCAATCTGACTTATCTTTCTTCAAAGCTTCTTGAAAGTAGAACACAATAGGATTGATCTCCTCAGCAGCTGATCCTTGATCTCTGCAACTTAAGATTCAAAACAAAGTCTGAACCCTTCTTCTCAGCCTGGTTCCAACGGCTGACTTCTTGGATGGAGATCTCTCTCTCCAACTACTTAGATCTTCACTTGATTCTTCAATGAATAGCTAGATCTTCTTTAGTGTTTCTCTTGTTTATTGATCATCCAATCATTCAATCTCTGTAGACAGTATAAGCCTATTTATAGGTCTTCTTCATGGTAACCGGCTGGTCCGGTTCCTAACTGATTTCTGACAACTCTGACAGGTGCAGTAGACCGGCTGGAATGGCAGCTGTCAAGTCATCCAGTTAGTTTTTGAAAAATCAGTAACTGTCTGAAAGTGTCGAGACAGTCTGTCTTTAAGTGTCGACACTTATAGACCAAGTGTAGGCACAAGTGGATTTAGTGTCGATACTAGCCTACAAGGTGTCGACACAACTCCTTGTGTTGTAGAAATCACTTCTCGACATTGCTTCTTCTTTATGTGTCGACACTTATATTGTGTGTCGACACAAGTCCTTGTTCTTCAGTATTTTGCTGAATTCTTGTAAGTGTCGACACATCTCCTTGTGTCGACACATCTTCATGTGTTGAACTTGTTCAGTGTCGACACTTCTTCTTGGTGTCGACGCATGCCTTCAGTGTTGATACTTGCTGAGTGTCGACACAGCTCCTTGTGTCGACACATTCTTCTTCTATTGAGACTTTAGCTGAGTGTCGACACATCTCCTTTGTGTCAACACTTGTACTTAGAAAATTTTGTTGAACTTTGTTAAGTGTCGACACAGCTCCTTGTGTCGACACTTTCTTCAAGTGTTGAGTCTTCTGCTGAGTGTCGACACATTCTTTCTTGTGTAGACACTTTCTTCAAGTGTTGACTCTTCTGTTGAGTGTCGACACATTCTTCATCTGTCGACACTTATACTTAGACTCTGCAGACTTTTGCTGAGTGTCGACACAGCCTCCAAGTGTCGACACTTTCTGATGTAGACACAGTTTCACTGGGTCTCGACACAACTGCTAAGTGTCGACACTGCTTCACTGGACTTTTCTTCATTGAGTGTCGACACAGCTCCTTGTGTCGACACTTTCTGTCTGGTGTCGACTCTGCATCCCTGGTGTCGACACAAGTACTCCAAGTGTCGACACTGCTTGCCTGGGTGTCGACACAAGTCTTCTTAAGTGTCGACACTTTCCCTCTGGGTGTCGACACATGGACTTAGAAACTTTTTCATCTTTCCTGCAAATACTTGACCTGCACAACTAAACTCAAAATACATCAAATACATTTTGATGTATATCATTGAGTAGGGTGAGGCTTCTTCAAATCAGGTACATTTAAACCAATGTACCCAACAATCTCCCCCTATTTGGAGAAGTCATAACCCTTAGTCAATGATATACACCATACAGAATAAAATCATAGCATGATGTAAAGCAGGATTGTATAACAGGGCAAATTCATAAACATGTATTAATCAAAACATGTAAACACAAATATCATCTCAGAACAATTATGAAATAGATTAATAACACATAAAATTATTCTTCACAACTATGTCATATTCATTATAAAAAAATTTACAGAATGTTTTAATACAAGTGATTACATAGTAAACTTAAGATAATGCAATTCTATTTCTGTTCAGCCTCCTTAATCACAATTCATTTTCCTGATTGTACTTTGGCTTGAACAGGAGCTTCAGCAACTTCAGTATCTGCAGGCTTTTTCCCTTTCAAATCCTTCTTCTTTAGCTCTTCAGCTTTAATCTTTTGCCTCTCAAAATAATGATAAGGCTTGGGAAAGTACTTGCTAGGCTCCTGAGCAGTAGGAGGTAGCTTTCCCATCTTGGCCTTCCTTCTATATTGCACTATGGCTTCTTGCCTGTTTTCATGCTTCCTCCATTCTAGTTCAGAAAACCACTTGTTTCTGTCTTGCACATTATCTTTGGCAGCCTTCCATGCAGTTAGAATGATGTTCCTTGAAGTGGGACTCCACTGCTCAAAGTCTGGTCTTTGTTCATCTTGCTCTCTGAACCTCTTCTTGGACAATCTAGCTTCTTGTTCAGCTTGTTCCTTCAATATAGCTTCCTGTAAAGCCTCAGATACTGGCTGAACCACCTTATCTATTACAACATTGTGCTTTCCCTCATGTGGGCTATACATAGTCTGGATCTCAGCTTGTACCATATCAAAATCTGGTGGAGGATACATCACTTGAGCTACTTCAGGTTGTTCACCTCCAAGATATGCAGGGTTAATTCCAGATTCTGCTACATTGTCATCATCACATAAAGGAGGATAACCAAGAGTTGCTCTGATAGAATTAGAAATCCACTTAGCATGATCAGAGCTGGCTTTGACTAATACCCTCTCCCCCTTTATGACTTCTCTTTCTATGTGATCCCTTAGATCATCCTTTTGAAATCTCACTTGAGCATCCAAATAGTTGACTCCATCTTTAAAGAAAGGTTTTAACCTTTGGAGCTTTTCTGTTATCAATTTCTGAGAGTCTTGAATTGCAGAAGTTACAGCAGTGAGGCTCTCTTGCAATTCCTTATCAAATTCTGCTTTGGCAGTAGTCAGGGCAGCATTCTGTGCAGTGGCTATTTGCTTAAGCTCAGTGACAATAGCATTGTGAGATGCTGTCAAGTTATCATTCATTCTGATTTGATTTTCCAGTACATAGCCTTGCTTGACTTCAAGTTCATCCACTTGAGCTTTAATTTTCTCTTGATGTGTAGCCAAGTACACTACTGCGTTCCCTCCCTTGTGGAAGCAGTCAGTCATTTCCTTTTTATTGAGATTCATCTCAAATCTTATAGACTTTATGTCTTGGGCCAGATCAAATTGTAGAGACTTATGACTCTCATCCATATATGTCTCTATAGCTTTCATGTGCTCATCAAGCTTGATTTGCATAGCAACCATCAATGCACTGTAATCTACAGTTGGTGCTGGCTGTAGTGCAGGTTGTGGTGCTATAGTTTGCAAAGCCTTCTTATAATTCTGGCTCCTTCTCTTAAATACTTGAAATTTTCTTTTCTTAGCCCTTGCAGTCTCCTCATCTTCAGAAGCAGAGGTACTTGCAATATCTACCCTCTCCCTTGGTAGCTCCTCAACTTCCTTGGGCTTCTCAGGCTCTTGCCTTGCAGGTTCTTCTAGAATTTCCACCTGCTCCCCCTCAATTGGAGCATTCTCCCCCTCAGCAGCAGTACTTTCCTTCTCAAAATCAGTTTGATCCAGATTTAGGAAGAGATCTTCCATTGTATATTCTTGTGGAGAATGGGCTGGAGAAATTCTTGGCTCATCTACCACTGGATCAGATACTACTTGAACTGAAACAGATGTGTCCTTCATGACAACATCTGGGAGTTGACCATCAATCTGAGGTGGTTTCTGATTAACATGATTTAAGGAATCAGACAAATCAGTATCCTCTAGAGGAAAATCTAAAGCATTAATCTCAGTGATTACCTCAAGAATAGTGGTTGTAGCTTGTTCACTTTTCAGTGGAGTTGGCTCTTCCACTACAAGAGGCTCCCCCTGGATTGAATCCTTGTGTAAGGGGCTAGTTTGTGGTAGCTCCCTCCGCCTCTCTGCAGCATCTTGTTGAGCTGGAGACTTCCCAACATTTCCTTCTACATCCTCATCAGGAGTAAAGACAACTTGCTCTTCACTACCAGAGCTGCTAGATGATTCTTGAGCCACTGGGGCTGTTTTCTTCTTCTTCTTTGGAGGAGTAACTTTCTCAGGAGTAGGCATCTCCTTAGTTAAAACTCTGTCCCACCTAGAGAATATCCTCATGTCCATATTTCTCATATGATTGATTTTAGTGCCTGCAGCTTGACTCATAACTTCTGGTATACTACCAGCTAAGTATAGACTTAAGATCCTACCCAAATTGGGCTTCTTCAGACTTTTTTTGATCTTCTCAAATAATACTACAGACCAATCATTTTTTAATATGAAGATTATCCTTGTCATAAGGTTAAACATATGGGCTGATACCCTATCATGCCCTCCTGGCTTACTTAAGATCACTTTTCCAACAATTTCTGAAAGAACTTTTCCCTGGCTGTTCATCCCCTTCCTATTGAACACTGATCCAATTTTCAATTTGGAATCCAGTCCACACCAAGTTAAAGCTTCTCTTGTCTTAGAGGCAGTAATTTCATCTTCTTATTTTATCCTTGGGAGATTTAGGATCTTTCTCAAACTTTTAGGTGATACCTTCACCTTTTCACCATGAACCCTAGACTTTATCTTGAGTACAGATTCATCTACTTTAGCTCCATTCAGAAATTCTAAAACTTCTTTCTTCCAAATCTTTGTGGGCTCTGAAACAAGAAAATCCAACCCCGAGTCTGCAACTAGGGTTACCACATTCTTGATCTTCGGGTCTGCATCATCAAACGCATCTCGCACCAGTTCGTAGCCTTCATTGACGTTCTCCTCGAGCTTTGGCGCCATTAGGGTTTGAAGAATTTGATTGGAGAGAAGAGAGGTGTCGACACACAAGTTTGGTCTCGAAACTTTGGTGAGCGTGTCGACAGACAATGGAGAAAACCTATTTATACCTCTCTAGGTTTGAAGATGAAAGGGCGGGTTAACTAACTTAAATTGTGTCGACACTATTGATAAGTGTCGACACAGACTTATAATGTCTCGACACACTGTGTCGACACAAGTATAGTCGGCAGAATATATGTGTCGACACTTGTTTATGTGTCGACACCACTTAACTCGACATTTAGTCGAGACTTTACTTAGATAATTCTGAGTAAATTCTAAGTGTCGACACCACCTTGGTTGTGTCGATACCGACCCTGTAAGTGTCGACACTAATTTTCTGAGGTGTCGACACCAACTTCCTAGATGTGTCGACACATTTTTCCTGAAGTGTCGACACCACTTTTCTGTGTCGACACAGATAACTCTGTGTGTCGACACCTTTTTACTTAGTCATTTCTGTAAACTTATTCTAAGTTTATCATACCTAATTCAATTTTGAACCTATTGAATTTGGTTTCTTCTAGGGGCTTAGTATACATGTCAGCTAGTTGATTATCAGTATTTACATATTCCAGTAAAATATCTTCTTTTTCTACATGTTCCCTAAGAAAATGATATTTTACTTCAATATGTTTAGTTTTACTATGGAAAACAGGATTGTTAGCAATTGATATAGCACTTGTAGAATCACAAAACAGTGGTGTTCTACTTACTTGTGTACCATAATCCTCAAGCTGATGTTGTATCCATAGAAGTTGAGCACAGCAACTTCCTGCAGCCACATACTCTGATTCTGCTGTGGAGATAACCACACTTGTTTGCTTCTTGCTACTCCATGAAATCAGTCTTCCACCTAGGAATTGACAGGTTCCAGTTGTACTTTTTCTGTCTTCTTTGCAGCCTGCAAAATCTGTATCTGAATAACCTGTTAGTTCAAAGTCTCCACTCCTAGGGTACCAAAGGCCTAGATAGGGAGTGCCCTTTAGATATCTCAGTATCTTTTTGACTGCTGTCAAATGAGACACTGTAGGGCATGCTTGGTACCTTGCATAGATACATGTAGCATACATGATATCTGGTCTACTTGCAGTCAAATAGAGTAGGGAGCCAACTATCCCTCTATACAAAGTCTCATCTATAGGTTTTCCTGCATTATCTTTGCTAAGAGACATACTTGACCCCATAGGAGTCTTCATGGTACTGGATGAATCCATACCATACTTCCTTATGAGTTCTAGGGTGAACTTAGACTGGCATATGGATAATCCATTCTCAGTCTGTCTAACTTGGAGACCCAAGAAGAACTTAAGTTCCCCCATACTACTCATCTCAAATTGTCCTTGCATTAGTTTTGCAAACTTTTTGCAAAGACTACTTTCAGTAGACTCAAATATGATGTCATCTACATATATTTGGACTAGTATTATCTTGCCTCTGGATTCCCTAAGGAATAGAGTCTTGTCTATTTTCCCCCTTGTGAACTTATTCTCAATGAGGAAACTAGACAGGGTTTCATACCAAGCCCTAGGGGCTTGCTTTAACCCATACAATGCTTTCCTAAGTCTATAGACATGATTATGTTAAGTTGAATCAACAAAACCTGATGGTTGTTTCACATAGACTTCTTCCTTTAGATTACCATTAAGAAAGGCTGACTTTACATCCATCTGGTAAACTTTAAAACCTTGAAAGGTTGCATAGGCCAGGAATATCCTTATGGCTTCCAGTCTGGCTACTGGAACAAAGGTTTGATCAAAGTCAATACCTTCTTCCTGTATATATCCTTTAGCAACCAATCTTGCTTTGTTCTTTATGATCACTCCATGTTCATCCATCTTGTTCCTAAAGATCCACTTGGTTCCAATTATGTTGTGGTCTTTTGGTTTAGGAACAAGCTCCCAGACTTTGCACTTTTTGAACTGATTCAGCTCTTCTTGCATTGCTTCAATCTAATGTGGGTCTAGGATGGCTTCTTCAAACTTCTTTGGTTCTACTTGGGATAGAAAACTGGAGTAGAGTACTGCATTCAGATTTCTGCTCCTTGTTTGTACCCCTTGTCTTAGATCACCAATGATTTGCTCTACTGGATGATCTCTTAGATGCCTATTAGCTGGAGGCATCCTGACTTCAGGTTGAACTCCTTCAACTTCTTCATCTTGCTGCACTCCTTGGACTTCTTCTGCATTAGATACATGTAGTACTCCCCCTGGACAATAGCTACTATCTTCTACTTGCTGTCTTGTAGTAGATTCTTCTTCTATAGTGAGCTTGTCCATCTTCTTAGTTATACCTATGGAGCTGCAAATACTACTAGACAACTCATTGTTAATAAGTCTAGTTTCATCAAATACTACATGTACTGACTCTTCTACAACTTGAGTAGACAAGTTGTAGACCCTATAAGCCTTACTATTGTTGGTGTACCCAACAAAGATCCCCTCTTGAGACTTGGCAGCAAACTTAGTCAAGTAAGACTTACCATTGTTAAGTATAAAGCACTTACAACCAAAGATCCTGAAATAGGATAGGTTTGGTTTTTTGCCTTTCATAATCTCATAGGGGGTCTTATTGTGGCTTTTAGTAATGGTAGCCCTATTAATTACATGGCATGCAGTATTCACTGCCTCAGCCCAGAAATATTCTGGTAGTGATGTATCACTTAATAGGGTTCTACCAGCCTCAATCAAGGTTCTATTTTTTTCCTCTCAGCAATGCCATTTTGCTGAGGTGTTCTTGGTGAAGAAAACTCCTGAAATATCCCAAATTCTTCACATAGTTTTGTCATGCTATCAGACTAGAATTCAGTACCATGGTCACTTCTTATCTTGACCACTGTACTATCTAGTTCATTCTGAATTTGCTTGACAAAGCTATAGAAGATACTAGGTATTTCAGATTTCTGTCTAAGGAAGAACACCCAGGAAAACCTTGAGTAGTAATGTACAACTACAAAGGTATAGACCTTCCTACCTAGGCTGTGAACTGGCATAGGACCAAAGAGATCAATATGCAAGAGATATAAACATCTCACAGCATCTTTGATTTCAATGCTACTAAAGGTGGATCTAGTCTGCTTGCCCTTTTGACAAGCTGAACATATTTCATCTTTAATACACTTAACTTGAGGACCATTCCTCACTAACTCTTTGATATAGAGTTTGGCAATTGTCTTGTAGTTTAGATGGTCTAGCCTCTTGTGCCATTTGACATAATGAGAGACTTTCTCATCAGCTACAAGACACACTGGAGAACCATTGTTCTCAACCATAATGTCTAGGCAATAGACATTCTTCTTTCTATAACCTGTCAAAATGATCTCTTGATCATTTGACCTCTTGATATGACAACCATCCTTAACAAATGAGATGTCATATCCTACATCACTTAATTGACTTATACTAATTAGGTTGTGTTTCAAACCTTTAACATAAGCCACTTGAGTAATGGTAACTAAGTTACTAAAAATGTTACCAAACCCTTTGATGATTCCTTTTTCAGAACCACCAAAGGTGACTTTTGGACCATCCTTGATAGGTGTGTAGTCCTTTAGTAATCCCCTAGTTCCAGTCATGTGTCTGGAACATCCACTGTCCAAGTACCATATTGGGGCATGGCCACTTGGACTCACCTGCAAAACAGATTAGTGAACCTTAGAACCCAAACAATTCTTGGGTCCTTGGTACTGGTTAGTTTGCTTCCTAACAAAGCTACCTGTAGGTTTTCCAATAGGCAGTTTGCTACTCACTTTGGCACTAGCATTGTGCCAACAGTCCATGGCAAAGTGGCCTACCTTGCCACAGCACCAACACTCAAACCTATTGTACCTTTGCTTAGGTACATTCTTAGCTGTTTTATCTACAGCTGGCTTGTTGAGAGCTGGGGCTTTCTCCTTGGACTTGGACTGAACAGTCATAGCTGGTTTAGTAAACCCCAGTCCAGCTTTACCTTTTTGATGAACAAATTCATCAATTAAGGCTAGAACTGACTTTGGTTTAGAAAACCTAGCAACTAAATCTCTCTCCTTCTGAAGACTAATCTCCAGAATTTTGATTTGATCATTCTTAAATGATATAGTCCCCATTTGAATCACAGTTATGTGTTTCAATCTGGCTATCTCATTTAGTTTTTGATCAATCATTTTCTCAAAATCAGTTGCAGCAACTTTGAGACCAGCAATTTCCTTTGCCTGACTTTTGGCTAGGGACTTGCTCTTCTTAAAAGCTTGCAACAAAACTTTATATTCATCTATCAATTGATGAATATCCTCTTCAGACTCAGATACACTCTCATCACTTGATGATGATGAATCTGATTCTGAGCTAGCACATGAAATTGAACTTAAAGAACAATTTTGTACCTTACTAGGTCCTGGCTGCTCCAGGATTTTGTCACTTTCTGTCAATGCCATCAGTCATTGGCACTGACTGTCCTCTTGTTCATATATAGAGTTCATGATCTGGATGAACTCTTCTTCCTCTTCCTCAGCAAATAGTCCTATGTATGCTTCAGCATCTGACTCAGTTTATGATGAAGATATGTCTGACAGGCTCTTATCCTTTTTGGCAACAAAAGATCTTTCCTTCTTGACCTTGAATTGAGTCTTTTTCTTATCATTAGACTCCTTCCTTTTTTCAGGACAGTGAGCAATAACATGTCCTTGTCTATTACAGCAATAGCAAACAATTTTTGATAGAGGTGCTTTGCTAGACTTGGTCTTTTTCCTGTCTTTCTTTGATGACAACTTGTTCTGATAATAGTCATTTTTTCCTTATGAAGTGGATGGCTTTGTCCTCCACTGTTTCTTCTTTAAGAACTTTTGAAAGTGTCTTGTGAAGGCTGCAAAGTCCTCATCACTTTCACTGCTCTCAGACTTTCTGCTTGCTGACTCATCTGATTCTGTCTCAGCTACTTTAGGAGGTGGAGTTGGTGACTTACTTCTGTATTTTCTGGGGGCTTCTGTTTTAAATGCCATAGTTCTTTCTCTATGTTCACTTCTTATAGATTTCTCCTCTTCTTTTCTCACCATTAACTGCATCTAATAGGATAGCAGTTTTCCAAACAGTGTTGGTGGAGGGATATCTGCTAACTTTGTCATTTCCCTAATGGCACAGATCTTGGTGTCCCAATCCTTTATTAGGGACCTTAGAAACTTATCATTAAGCTCATAATTACTGAACTCTCTGCCATATGACATTAGCTCATTCACAATCCTATAGAACTTCTTATAACATTCAGTTATGCTATCAGATCTACCTTGCCTGAAGCTTTCATATTCTTGGTTTAATAAGGACTTTCTGTCCTGCCTCACTTCTTCAGAACCCTCCATGTACACAATAAGAGTATCCCACATCTCCTTAGATGTCTTACAGTGTATCAAATTCTGAAAGGTAGCATCATCTATAGCACTCGCAATGATATTCTGAGCCCTCTTGTCCATTGTGGCTAGAACTATCTCATCCTTTGTCATTTCAGAGAAATCCTTAGGTGTTTTCTGATTTTGCATCTAAGACTGAAAACTTCATGGGCACATATGGCCCTTCTTTAACTGTGATGTAAATCCTAGGGTCTGAGGCTTCCATAAATAGTATCACCCTTTCCTTCCAGATGCCAAAAATTTCTTTTCTGCAAATGGGTAACTTCATGGATCCTAGTTCCTTATGATTCTCAGTAGAACCCATGTTTCTTGATTTTCTTGATTCTGCAATTTACTTAGACTAAATCTGCCAACAGGATCTACTCAGACTGTTAAGTTCCTTTTTGAGTAACCTCCCTCTGATACCACTTGAAAGATATTATACCTAATCACCTAGAGGGGGGGGGGGTGAATAGATGACTTAAATCTTTTTAACTTTTTAGGCAGAATTCAGATTATATCATAGAATTAAAACTACTTTCTCACAGCAATCTATCAGCACACACAGCAAAACACATGCACACAGTAGACACACAGATTTATAGTGGTTCCCCAAGGTTTGGGTACATCCAATTTCCCCTTTCGCCTATCTAGTAGTGTACTAGATTCGGCCAAACTCCTCCACTATCTCAGATCCTCAGATCTTACACTCAGAACCTCAACCAGGTTCCTACAGCTCAGGTCCAAGGCCCTACAACTCAGTCTTCTTTAAAGACCTACACTCAGCTTCTTCACAAAGCCTACACTCAGCCACAGCAGGCCTACACTCAGCCACAACAGGCCTACACTCAGAGATACAAATCTCCTACACTCAGGCACACAGGCCCTACACTCAGCCTTTATAATTACAGGCTTACAAACTCAGATCCCTAAGGATCCTACAAGATAATATGAATACAAAATGTATCTACCTACAACTCTGAATAGAGAGATGAGTTGATAGGTTCTTGATGAGTTCTTGAAAGAACTCTGCTGAGATCAATCTGACTTGGCTTTCTTCAAAGCTTCTTAAAAGTAGAACACAATAGGATTGATCTCCTCAGCAGCTGATCCTTGATCTCTGCAACTTAAGATTCAGAACAAAGTCTGAACCCTTCTTCTCAGCCTGGTTCCAACGGCTGACTTCTTGGATGGAGCTCTCTCTCTCCAACTACTTAGATCTTCACTTGATTCTTCAATGAATAGCTAGATCTTCTTTAGTGTTTCTCTTGTTTATTGATCATCCAATCATTCAATCTCTGTAGATAGTATAAGCCTATTTATAGGCCTTCTTCATGGTAACCGGCTGGTCCGGTTCCTAACTGATTTCTGACAACTCTGACAGGTGCAGTAGACCGGCTGGAATGGCAGCTGTCAAGTCATCCAGTTAGTTCTTGAAAAATCAGTAACTATCTGAAAGTGTCGAGACAGTGTGTCTTTAAGTGTCGACACTTATAGACCAAGTGTCGACACAAGTTGATTAAGTGTCGACACTAGCCTACAAGGTGTTGACACAACTCCTTGTGTTGTAGAAATCACTTCTTGACACTGCTTCTTCTTTATGTGTCGACACTTATATTGTGTGTCGACACAAGTCCTTGTTCTTCAGTATTTTGCTGAATTCTTGTAAGTGTCGACACATCTCCTTGTGTCGACACATCTTCATGTGTTGAACTTGTTCAGTGTCGACACTTCTTCTTGGTGTCGACACATGCCTTCAGTGTTGATACTTGCTGAGTGTCGACACAGCTTCTTGTGTCGACACATTTTTCTTCTATTGAGACTTTAGTTGAGTGTCGACACATCTCCTTTGTGTCGACACTTGTACTTAGAAAATTTTTTTGAACTTTGTTAAGTGTCGACACAGCTCCTTGTGTCGACACTTTCTTCAAGTGTTGAGTCTTCTGCTGAGTGTCGACACATTCTTTCTTGTGTCGACACTTTCTTCAAGTGTTGACTCTTCTGCTGAGTGTCGACACATTCTTCATCTGTCGACACTTATACTTAGACTCTGCAGACTTTTGCTGAGTGTCTACACAGCCTCCAAGTGTCAACACTTTCTGATGTAGACACAGTTTCACTGGGTGTCGACACAACTGCTAAGTGTCGACACTGCTTCACTGGACTTTTCTTCATTGAGTGTCGACACAGCTCCTTGTGTCGACACTTTCTGTCTGGTGTCGACTCTGCATCCCTGGTGTCGACACAAGTACTCCAAGTGTCGACACTGCTTGCCCCCCTCGCGATTGCACCCGGATTGAGCACTTACGTTCTCCGGCACCAGGATTGAGCACCTACGTTCTCCTACGGTCAGATTGAGTACTTACTGTAACGCCCCCACTCGTCACGTGACATATAACGGTGGGTCCGGCCGGGGCCCCACGCCATATGTCACAGACAAGCGACGGAATTACTAGTGGAAATCAAAATCTACTCGCATCCTAACTCAATACATTCTAGTGCAGCATTTTAAGTTACCATGAACTCAATTCAAAGAATGTCCACTACGATATAAATGTCACATTTATATCAACACCAGGAATGTAACTCACACACACTAGCCTTAAGGCCTTACAGGTTTGTCTTTACACAAATACATTTTCGTACATTGGCACGCAGGCTGGCCACACATGAAATCCAAACACGCTTCACACGGCCTTCAAGGGCCTTTAGCAGCAGTCCATCCATTCCGCTTATTTCATTTCAAGCAGCAACACCTGCAAACACATATCCACCCAAGAGCGGCAAACAAAGTAACGGTCAGCTTTAGCTGACCACTTATAACGACCCTACTACTTACTCTGGGTAGTGGTTCCTTCTCTGTATGCATTGCCATCACAAACTATCAATCTACCAAGCACAAACATATCACAAACGCCAGTATTCACCATACGCTTCGTGCACTCAGGGCACCTTATTAGTGTACTGGATATACCAGTTGTACACCGCTGATCCGAGGCTCTTCACTTGTTGGTTGGCAGGTTCCATCCTAGTCCACCAATCTCCCTGTTAGTGATATTCCGTCCATACCACTCAGAGGTACTACCTCACGGCATCCGCAAACAACCAGAGTAGATAGACCCACAACATGTGGTGTGGCAGCCAGGTCTATCGCGGCTCCCCCGGTATTACTACCCATCGACCCCTCACTGATCGACCCACACTATGTGGTGCAACACGTAGGGTCCACCTCACTTCCTCCCAAACATTGCCACCCATCGATCCCCACTAATACAGATCAACCCACACCATGTGGTGTAACAGGCCAGGGCAATCTCGCACTTCCCAGGCGTGGTACCAATTGATCTCCTCTCCATAACCAGGAGCTTATTCAAAGCCTCCATACATTCATTCATCAATATCCATAGCATCACATAGCCATACCATAAAGCATAAACCTTTCATATCAGCAAAGCCACGGTGTCTTCTTCGATTTACCCATATACATCACCAATCCAGACTGACGATCCAGATGGGCTTCACACAGCATGCCTATGCCGTACTCCACACTTCCGGCTCTAGATGCAAACTCAACCAAGGAATCGCGTACGACATCCACCTCTTGGTGGAGGATTCCATGCACATGCATAAAGAAAGGACTTCGATGTCCAAGAAGGAGATCGTTACCCCAGAAAATCGCTTCAGCGCCATGAAGTAGCCGGATGGAAGTCACCGCCTCGGTTTTGCCTTCCCAAATCCGAACTCGGATCTAAATTCCGCACTCCGCAGCTTCTCCTGCAGCTAGCTTTCCCTTCACTTACCTCCTTCCCTTGACCTCTCTTATCTCTCTCTTTGTGAAGAAGAATGGAAATGATGGAAGAAACCTTATTCTCGGCCCTTTTATCCACAGGGAAGAAGCCTGAACCATTAGATCCAGAACAGGGAAATGAACGACCAGAAAACTCTGACAAAATCACTTTTCGGGCCTGACATGCCCTGTGACACGCCCGTGTCACAGGGCGTGTACCTTAAGCGGCACACGAACCGAATCATTCCGACTTATCCAAAATAGAACACGGCTAAGGTACACGCCCGTGTCGGCCCAGTCACGCCCGTGACACAGGGCGTGTAACCCACTCGACACCTACTCGAGAGAAAATTGTCGACCTCTCGACATAGAGGGACATGCCCTGTGACACGCCCGTGTCACAGGCCATGCACCCCATGCTTGCCACTCGACGATCGTCGAGCGCAGTTCGTCGACCAGAGGGGACACGCCCTAGGTCACGCCCCATGTCACACCCATATCACTGGGCGTGACCTCCCGAAAACTTCGTCGACCGAATTTCATCGACCACGCGCCCAACTGCTCAACCCGAGCGGGACACGCCCTGGGACACGCCCGTGTCCCAGGCCGTGTCACCCAGTTTTTCTCATTCTGAAATTTGGGATGTTACAACCCTCCCCTTCTACAAGAAATTTCGTCCACGAAATTGCACAGAGGAAGGAAAACATCAACCAAACTGTTATGACATCAAAATAATATGTTACAACAACCTTTGTACTGTACAACCTCCACATGTGCACATTAATCCACAGTTTCAGCTAGTGATCTCTACCACAAACATTCTATATACCCTCAAACAGCATATACATATATTATAATCGATCGATCACTTCAATTTCACCAAGTGTGCACCAACATTTCAACATGTAACACGACATATAACATATATGCACACAACCATCGCATTAGTCATTGCCTTATATACAACATTATTCACATCACCAAAGTGATACAAGTCATTATTCTTACTTCCGCTCAGCCTCCTGATTTTGCATTTCTCATGTAAGAGTCAAATTATGCACTCAAGGCTGAATTTCACCAATTGAGCTTTGCGGCTCTTGTACTTCCAAATTACGCAATCGAGGTTGCGTCCGGGATGCAGATGACTCGGCCACTACTTTACCCTTTTCTTCATAAGACGCACCTATCGTTTTTTCACTCCCTGCAAGGGCATTCTAACAAAATTTAGCAATATGTCCTTGCTTCACACAATCATAACATAGACGTGTATCAACACGTCCTTGCCCATAAGTTACCCCTGGAGAAACAGTCGATGGAGCTGATTCAGCAGCTGAACTTTTTCTTATCTCGTCTTCTCAACTCCGACTGCTCTGACTGTGGCACTTTAAATTCTGTCTTCTCCATTGTCAGTCTCTTCTTCTCTTGTACCCGCTTCAAATATTTCTCCAGGGCACGGACCATATCTACCAATGCTTGGAAGCCTTGGTTCACTGAACTCGGGAGGACCAACCTTAACTCATCCCGCAGTCCCTCTTTAAAGCGATTCGTCTTTCGTGCTTCCTCCACGAAGGTAGACACTGCATATCTCCCCAGTCTGGTAAACTCATGCAGGTATGTATCAATATTAGCCTCACCCTTCACCAGGCGTTGAAACTCGTTCTCCATCGCAATCCGCTGCGACACCGGCAAATACTTGGAGAGAAACAATCTGGAGAATTCCTCAATTGAAACCTCAGCTAAACCTCGACCTACCAAGTGATGTACCTCCATCTCATCCCACCACAATCTCGCTTCTCCTTCTAGCAGAAAAGTGGCTAAAGTCACTTTCTGCTCCTCCGCAGTCCTGATTGCCGTCAGGATCCGCTTCACTCTTGCCAGCTAATCCTCCGCCTGCGTTGGGGAAGTCGCCCCACCAAACGTAGGTGGATGAAACTCCATAACGTGCTTCAATGACTCATCCGTTTCTTGCTCGTCCACCACAACTGTCTCACGCTCTTGCCTTGCACTAGGCCATACTAGCACCCCTGCCGGCCTTGCCTGCCCCGTCAGCTGTGCCTGTAACACCGCTATCACCATTTCCGTCACAATCTGTTTGGTCTCCGCCGAAGGAGGCGTAGGCACTTCAACGGGTGCTGCACTCTCATCGGATCGCTGGGGCTCCGACTACCCAACACCACTCCTCGCCACCTAGCAATGTACAAAACACCATTAATCAGCCATGTCATAATGGTAATTATACATTGACTACACATTCATGCCCCTTACGTGCATGAAATACATTCCTAGTGAACATTCGTGAGTTCAATTATGTTCTCGCCTCCCAAACAATCTCAACCTGGCTCTGATACCACTTTGTAATGCCTCCACTTATCACGTGGCATATAATGGTGGGTCCGGTCGGGGCCCCACGCCATATGTCACAGACAAGCGGCGGAATTACTAGTGGAAATCAAAATCTACTCACATCCTAACTAAATACATTCTAGCGCAACATTTTAAGTTAACATGAACTCAACTCAAAGAATGTCCACTACGATATAAACGTCACATTTATATCAACACCAGGAATGTATACAACTCACACACACTGGCCTTAAGGCCTTACAAGTTTCTCTTTACAAAAATACATTTTCGTACATCGGCACGCAGGCGGCCACACATGAAATCCAAACACGTTTCGCACGGCCTTCAAGGGCCTTTAGCAGCATTCCATCCATTCCGCTTATTTCATTTCAAGCAGCAGCACCTGCAAACACATATCCACCCAAGAGAGGCAAACAAAGTAACGGTCAGATTTAGCTGACCACTTATAACGACCCTACCCGTTACCCGGGGCAGTGGTTCCTTTCCTGTCTGTATTGCCATCACAAGCTATCAATCTACCAAGCACAAACATATCACAAACACAGGTATTCACCATACGCTTCGTGCACTCAGGGCACCTTATTAGTGTACCCGATATACTAGTCGTACACCGCCGATCCGAGGCTCTTCACTTGTTGGTTGGCCGGTTCCATCCTAGTCCACCAATCTCCATGTTGGCGACATTTCGTCCATACCACTCAGAGGTACTAATTCACGGCATCTACAAACAACCAGAGCAGATCGACCCACACTATGTGGTGGAGCAGCCAGGTCTATCGCGGCTCCCCCGGCATTACTACCCATCGACCCCTCACCTATTTTTGATCGACCCACACTATGTGGTGCAGCACATAGGGTCTACCTCACTTCCTCCCAAACATTGCCACCCATCGATTGCCAATAATACAGATCAACCCACACCATGTGGTGTAACAGGTCAGGGCTATCTCGCACTTCCCAGGCGTGGTACCAATTGATCTCCTCTCCACAACCAGGAGCTTATTCAAAGCCTCAATAAATTCATTCATCAATATCCATACCATCGCATAGCCATACCATAAAGCATAAACACTTCATATCAACAAAGCCACAGAGTCTTCTCCGGTTTACCCATATACATCACCAATCCAGACTAATGATCCAGATGGGCTTTACACAGCATGCCTATGTCGTACTGCACACTTCCGGCTCTAGATGCAGACTCAACCAAGGAATCACTTACGACATACACCTCTTGGTGGAGGATTCCATGCACATGCATAAAGAAAGGACTTCGATGTCCAAGAAGGAGATCATTACCCTTGAAGATCGCTTCGGCGCCATGAAGTAGCCGGATGAAGTCACCGCCTCGGCTTTGCCTTCCCAAATCCGAACTCGGATCTAAATTCCGCAATCCACAGCTTCTCTAGTAGCTAGCTTTCCCTTCACTTCGCTCCTTCCCTTGACCTCTCTTCTCTCTCACTCTTTGAGAAAAAGAATGAAAATGAGGGAAGAAACCCCATTCTCGACCCTTTTATCCACAAGGAAGAAGCCTGGACCATTAGAACAAGAACAGGGAAATGAACGGCAAAAAAACTCTGATAAAATCACTTTTCGGGCCTGACACGCCCTGTGACACGCCCGTGTCACAGGGCGTGTACCTTAAGCGGCACACGAACAGACTCATTCTGACTTATCCAAAATAGAACACGACCAGGGTATACGCCCGTGTCGGCCCAGTCACGCCCGTGACATAGGGCGTGTAACCCACTCGACACCTACTCGAGAGAAAATTGTCGACCTCTCAACATAGCGGGACACGCCCTGTGACACGCCTGTGTCACAGGCCGTGTACCCCTTGCTTGCTACTCGACGATCGTCGAGCGCAATTCGTCGACCAGAGGGGAGACGCCCTAGGTCACGCCCCCTGTCACGCCCGTGTCACAGGGCGTGACCTCCCGAAAACTTCGTCGACCGAATTTCGTCGACCACGCGCCCAACTGCTCAACCCGAGCGGGACACGCCCTGGAACACGCCCGTGTCCCAGGCCGTGTCACCCAATTTTTTCCCATTCTGAAATTTGGGCTATTACACTTACATTCTCTGATGCCACTCTTCATGTCATCGTCAGGGCCTGCCACCCTCACGATTGCACCCGGATTGAGCACTTACGTTCTCTGGCACCCGGATTGAGCACCTACGTTCTTCGACGGTCGGATTGAGTACTTACATTCTCCGACGTCACTATTCATGCCAACGCCTGGGACTACCCCCCCCCCTCGCGATTGCACCCGGATTGAGCACTTACGCTCTCTAGCGCCCGGATTAAGCACCTACGACGGTCGGATTGAGTATTTACATTCCCCGACGCAACCCCGTGTAACATCGTGGGGGCCTGCCCCCCTCACGAAGAAGTCGCGAGCGTCCATCACACAAGCCAAGCCACGAGCATCCCTCGTGCGAGCTAAGCCGCGAGCATCACTCACATAAACTAAGCCGTAAGCAACCCTCGCGCAACACCGTGGGGGCATGCCCCCCTCACGAAGAAGCCGTGGGCATCCCTCCTGCAAACTAAGCTGCGAGCAACACTCGCACAACACCGTGGGGGCCTGCCCCCCTTTCATGAAGAAGTCGCGAGCATCCCTCGCACAAACTAAGCCGCGAGCATCCCTCGCGCAACACCGTGGGGTCCGGCCCCCTCACGAAGAAGCCGCGAGCATCTCTCGCGCAAACTAAGCTGCGAGTAACCCTCGCGCAACACCGTGGGGGCCTGCCCCCCCCCCCCCCCTCACGAAGAAGCCGCGAGCATCCCTCGCGCAAACTAAGTCGCGAGCAAACCTCGCGCAACACTGTGGGGTGCTGCCCCCTCACGAAGAAGCTGCGAGCATCCCTCGCGCAAACTAATCCGCGAGCAACCCTCACGCAACACCGTGGGGGTTTGCCCCCCTCACGAAGAAGCCGCGAGCATCCCCCGCGCAACACTGTGGGGGCATGCCCCCCTCACAAAGAATCCGCGAGCATCCCTCGCACAAACTAAGATACGAGCAACCCTCGCGCAAACTAAGCGGCAAGCATCCCTCACTCACTATGAGTCACAAACCTAAGCTATACAAGGTAAGCAGGGAGCTAGTGCAAACAAGCTGCCAACTGACATAGAAACAATAACAATGTCATAACAAAACAAAGCTGAAATGATATAAGTACAATCAGCAACAACAACAAAGCCTAAACAAGGGGCAAAACAAAGTACAATCAAATGTAAACATACAATTACAAAAGTACCCCTACTCGTCTTCAATGTCAGAATGCTCATCCTCAGAGACATCTGCAAAACCAAAACTGGAGCTGTCACATCCCGGGCTCTTGCTAACAAAGCGAAAGCTTTCGAGACACCGCGCCGAAGCGCTAGCTCACGAACATCGTCCATTTGGAGCTCCACCTACTTGGAACAAATCGCGTCACGAACCTCCTTCTCAATCAAGCTGCGATCTCGCATGTAGTCCAGCGAGTCCAGGTATTATGCAAGTCCTGCGGCCTTCAACTCCGACGCATGACTGTCAGAAGACAACATCTCTACTTGGGCCTTTGCCACCCGTAGCTGAGTCTCAAGGCTTGGACCTCCTCCTACGCCGCTTGTAACTGGGTTCCCAAGCCTGAAGTCTCCTCCTTCGAATGCTTCAACATCTGGGTGGTCCTCTCCACCAGAGTTTTCTCCACTTCCAAAGCCGCACGTGCATCCTCTAGCTCAGACTTCAGCACCGAACCAGCCCGGCGGAACCGCAGAATGTCTCGGTCGTGTTCCTTCCTCAAGGAGGCAAGCGAACTCGTTGTCGACCGAAGCTTCTCCTGAAGAGTAAGGTACCCATCCTTCAGGCTCACGTAATGATCATTCCAGGTCAATGCAATCTGCGTCTGGGTCTCTATCTGCACAAAAATGAAAAGAGCAAAGTTAGCCTCTATTAACAAAAGTTGATAAGGGAAAAAGCATTGGAAGCGAACCAAATCCATACCGCATCGCTCATTGCCCTTAAGGAAGAGGACATCTGCGGAGCAGCTACACCAACAGATGACAAGGGGACTGGGGAAGCAAGTATCTACACCTTAGGAGTCAAATCATGACAAGCATCAGAGGTCACCGCTGCCACCACATCAAGGTCACCAGAAGGCGCCGTCATTGCTTTCCTATTAGGTCCCCTCCTAGAGAAGTCTCCGCCGGTCGGCCTGTATCCGCCGAAATACAACATTGCACCAACCGCTTCTCCTCCACATAAACATAAATGCTGAACAGACGATTGGCCAACTCACGAGACTCAGAAAATCCAAGCACCGGAGAAAAATCCCGCTCCTTCCCCCTCACGCGGCGACAGTGATCGGGAAGCATATCTCACACCTCAGGAAGACCCCATGAATTCTTGACGTATCCAAACAAAGTGTTGCCACGACGACGGTCTTTGCGGGCCTCAAAATCCAACCAGACCTTGTTGTTGCGTACCTCCATCCACTCGCTACCATCAGAACGAACATCACGCCAATCTCGAAATTGGTCCAGGGAAAGCCGGCCTCCATGCTCGCGGAAGAAAGCAACTAAGCCCATAATTCGAGCAATTCCAGCCGGAATGAACTGGGAAATAGGCACCCCGCAAAACCTCAAGATCTCAACCACCTCATCGCACGGCAGAAAATGGAAGCCGGACCTCAGAGAAACTTCGCAAATCGTCAGCCAGCCGCGAGGAGGATTTTGAACCCGCTCCTCAGGGCGCGGGATCCTCACTTCCAAATCGGCAGGAAGCCCGTATTTCTTCCTCAAAATATCCACACCATCTTCAGTCAAAGAGGAACGAAAATGCATCGGGCCGGAGGAGCGCTTCGAGACCAGCACAGGACAAAAATCAAAAGTTCAGAATCACCCGAAAAATGTGACCAAGCAGCCTAAGTGGCACGCAAAAAAGGAAAACGTGCGGCCTGCCACACATGTACAACCGGCAAGCGCGCGCACGCCACACACGCACAACCGGCAAGCGCGCACACGCCACAAACGCACAACCGACAAGCGTGCGCACGAGCGGCCTGCCGGCGCGGCTTACGGGTGCGGCCTGCTCGGCCGGCGCGCACGGCCTGCGCGGCCTGCACACGCGGCCTATGCGGGAGGCCAGCGCGCGCGCAGCCCGCGCGCAGCCTAGACCCAGCGCGCGACTAGGACCCGCGTGCACGGCCTGCGCGGGCAGCTAGCGCATGCGTAGCCTACGCGCACAGCCTGCACGCTTGGCCTGCGCGCACGGCCGACGCGGGCAGCCAACGCGCGCGTGGCTTGCTCCCGCGACCTGAGCGCGCAGCCTCCGCACACAGCCTAGGCGCGCGGCCTATGCGCGCTCGGTCGGCGTCTTTGTCCGCTCGATGCCTCAACATGCACTATCCGCCCGGACTTGGCATCATCGTCCTTCAAATCCCCCTCTGAATACCTTGGAAGTGTTGGCCACCGCCGCCTCAGCCCTCTCACCAGAAGTCGTCATGACAGCAGGAACCAAAGGAAATCTCTCCTCTCTCGCTCACTTCGCTCTCGGATAGCAAATATTTGGGGGGCAATTGATGTGTTCCACCTTCATTTATAGGAGAGAGGCCCCCCATGATCACTTCAAAAGTGGATAATTGGTGGCCACCCCCTCCATGAACTCTTATGAGGAGGAAATCATGGGGGTGGGGCCCACACCCTCATCACATGGAGGAAAACTGCCAGCCGGGAGGCCTAACCTCCGCCGGCATCCGGCCTCCCGCCGGCCTTGTCGCGGCAGGCCGCAGCCGGCCTGGTCGGTCGCGCTGCGTCAGGTCACGCCGTCCTCGACGCGGCAGTCCTGGCCGGTCATGCCGCGGCAGGCTGGGTCGGGCACGCCGTGGCAGGCCGCGGGCGACCTTGCCCCGGCCGGCCTGGCCGGGTGCGCCGTGTCAGGCCACGCCTGGCCTCGCCACGGCAGGCTACGACAGGCCGCGACCGACCTAGCCGGCCTCGTGGTGGCAGGTCGCGGCCGGCCTGGCCGGGCACGCCGCGGCAAGCCGCAGCTGACATCGCCGCGGCAAGACGCGGCCGGCCTGGCCGGCCTCGCCGCAACCAGCGGTGGACAGGCTACGACAGGCCACCGCCGCCGGCCGACGGGCCGGCCGCCCCCGCCGCCGGCCACTTGGCCGACCTCCTCTGTCGCAGTGGACGACCTCCCCACCGTCCGATCGAGGGGAGGCTCTCCTCGTCGTCCGATCAAGAGGGTAACCACCCACTAACCCACTACTTTAGTGCTGGGGCCTGCCATGATCCTTCCCTGGAGGCTATAAAAGAAACCCCAGGGCTCTTCATTCTTCACCTTTTCTCTTCTCCGGGTTGCCTTCTTCTTCCTCAGGAGAGAGCTCGCTTGCCTCCTCCCCCGAGTCGGCCTCTTGTCGCCTTGAACCACCGGCGGCCACCAGCGGCCACTTGCGGCCACCAGTGCTCCACCAACACGCCACCAGCAGGAAAACGCTCAAGTCCCCAAAAAGCAAAAGGAAGAAGGCAACCGTCGCCAGCAAGTATACACGACCGTAAGCGCCAGAGCATCAGGATCATCCCACGCATTTCAACACCCAAGTGACTCCCGCGACGCAGTCTGTTGCCCGTCGGGAGCCGTAGTCTCTCTCCCCCAAGTTGTAACGGGCGCGGCCTGTCGCCCTGATTCTCCAACACACCGTAATCACTGGAATCTACTGGAATTTGATCGGCACAGACCCCGTCACGTGGTTTTTTACCCATTTAAGGGATTTTCCACGTCATCACATCTTGGGTCAACTTTCTACTTTCATTGACTGTGTGTGCGCTCGACAACCTCGTGAGCTAAGACGGTTCGAACAAATCTGGTCCGACCGGGGCATCGAGTTAGTCCGCAACAATTATTATATAATAAATATGTTATTTACTATATAAATATAATAGTATAAAATATTTAATGTTGTATAACGTTAATATCATTAACATTTTCAAAATAATAATAATAATTATTATTATTATAATATCATTTTATACATTACATTAATTAAATGTAGAATATATATTATGTCTTTAATTATTAAAATATTATCATAATTATTATTAAATAATAATATAATGATTATTCATAAAAATAAAAGTTTCCAAAACACCGCATCTGTGCAAGACATGTTCACCCGATTAATTATGGGTGTTTATATTGGCAGCTCGTATATCGATATTGGCAGCCCCAAATTTTAAAATAAAACCTAATATTATAATCTTATCCTCTCTCTAATAGCAGCCCCCTGTCGCCTAATAGAAATCCCGCAATCATGCCCGATACTCCTGTCGCCCCTTGTTTCGCCCCCGCAAAGCGCCGACGCCGGCCTGAAAAAATCGCCGGAGGAGCACGATGGACGCCGACGAGCTACTCTGAAATGTTGGATCTTCTCTCCCAAAGTCTTTTTCACTATTTTTAAGTCCGTTCTTGTTCTCTCTTCCGGGGTATTAGGGTTTAGGTTCTTCCATGGAGATTGCTCTGACATTTACTATGGAGGTGAGAATGGTGATTTTTTTCTCCTTTATTGTTTGATTTCCTAGCGGTGGCGACCTAGTTTTTTGCTTCTATTCTCCTAGCTGCAGTGCACTCCATGTGTTTGTTCAAATGCTGCAATGGCTAAGCCGAAAATTTGTTGATCTCTTTCTGCATGATTTCATTATAAAAATTCAAATCGATTGTTATCAATTTATTTCAATTTTCCCTATTGTTTTACAGTATCAGATATAAGAACGCCAACACAACCTAACTCCCTGCTGTTGCAGTCTCCTCTTCAAGCGGAAACACTTTCTTGCATTTCGCTGAAGATATAATTACAAACTTTAGATACAAGGACTATGCATGTACATTGTGTGGTTTTTAAATTTTTTTCGCTTACTATTTAGATTAAAATGAGTTTCGATGGAGAAATGAAATTATTGACATATGGAGATTGCTCAGAACAAACTTCAATCGATGTTGGTTCGCGTTTCATTACAAATCAGTCATTTAGTAGCAAAGAGGAGATGATTGAATGTGCGAGAAAAATTGGTAAAGATTTGGGTTTTATTGTAATCATTGAAAGTCTTTGATTACAAGGGTAGCTAATCACCTAGGGGGTGAATAGGTTATTGCAGTCTTGTCAAGTTCTTTCAAGTCTTCTAAGACTTATGTCCTACTGTGTATACTTAATCCAGCTTTCAAGAACACAATACACAACACAACAAAAATACAAGACATAGCACACCAGATTTATAGTGGTTCCCCAGTATATGGGTACATCCACTGTCCCTCTCTGCCTTTCTAACAGTATGTTAGATAAGGCTCTTCTCCAAAAACTATGGCTCCTCAGAGATTATTGCACGATGCCACTGGATCAGTCAGTCTCCACTGAGACTAAAAGCACAGGCTCACAACCCTCCACACAGTAATCACTGACTACCAAACACAGGCACACATGCCCTTAACATAGGCTGGGATAAATAGCCCCACCCAGATCCACACACAGGATCACATCACACAGGACCTCGGCCCTAACAATTATCCCTCATTGGATCCTACTCACGGGCTTTATAATTTAGGCTTTACAACACAGATTTGTAAACAGATCCTCTGAATTTGAATGAGTTGTTGATTTGACTCGAGAAATTGTTCTCTGAGTCAATCTCTTCCTGAGCTAAGAGAATCTCAACACTATCTTCTTCACATCAACAAGACTGACAATCTTTGACTATTTGCGGCTTGTGCTAGAAATTCCTCAGGACCTTGATCCTGTTCTTGCTGATGAAGGAGGAAGATCAGAATTAATCTCTTCAATCAGCTAACTTTTAATGACAGAAAATGAATTGTTCTGCCTCTCCTTCTGTCCAAAGAAAACTTTGTACATATATCTTCTTCTTCTTCAATGATCTAGAGAATTATCTTCAGATTTGGCTTGGCTTGGATCGTAAAACAGCTTCAGCTAGGGCTTGCCTAGACTGATTTGTCTTCCTCAGTAATATCCTATGTACTTGCTGTAGCAAATGTTGATTGCACCAGCGAACTCAGATGCCCTTCAGATTTTTCAATTTGAAGTTCTTGGCTCTGTAACAATGGCGGATGAAGATGACGAACTCCCGCTTCTTGTTTTCATAATGAATTAATGTTAATCAGAAAGTTAATTTGATCTCGATCTCAGCTGCTATTTATAATCACATCGATTTGCGGGATGATTGACACGTGTCCCAGTTTTAACGGTGGTTAAAACCTCAGCTTAATCAAATTGAGATTCATTGTAGACTGACAGCGACGTTACCGTCGATTTGCAGCATAACGAATCTGAAATTGTTGACTTGGTGACTTTGTTGACGTCGGCATCATTCTGGACTTAGCAAAATCAAGCATAATTCGAGAAATCCTCAGTTCGACGAACTCAAACCTCAGTTCGACGAACCCTGATCTCAGCTCGACGAAATCAAACATCATTTCAGAAATCCTTTGTTCGACGAACTCAAAACTCCGTTCGATGGACCCAGAGCTCAGCTCGACGAAATCAAGCATCATTCCAGAAATCCTTAGTTCGATGAACCTATAGCTCAGCTCGATGAAATCAAGCATCATTCCAGAAATCCTCAGGTCAACGAACAAGTGAAAGCTGAGTTCGACAAACTCTGAACTTAGTTCGATGAAATCAAAGCTTAGCTCGAAAAAAGTGGATAAGCAATACTCAACAATTCTGAACTTTGAATTTCCTCCAGCTCTGCTAGGCGTTTAATGGCGTTGAGTGAATATGCCATACTCAACGAATCTGGACTTAGAAATATTTCAGCTCTGCTGGGCGTTGAGAGCGTTGAGTGTATATGCCTCACTCAACGCTTTTTGCCTTACCCATATTCTTCTGTTGTACAACCCCGTGTCCGGCGAGCGGGTCCCGCCAGGGAGGTCGAGCAGACCTAGCCCCGCGACCCGCACCCAAGCGGCAAAACGGATATACGGGAGGAGCGCTGGCCCGCTCCCGCCCATTTCAGGCGAGCGAGCCGGGCGAGGCGGGCGAGCGGGTCGCGCGAAGAATCACTGACCAAAGCGGGTGGGTTTGGCGACCCGCGACTAGCGAGCCGATCGGGGGGTCGCGGTGGCCGCCGGCCAGCCCCCATACGCGACCTGGCCGCCTGTCCGCCCCGGTAGAAGACAGGCAGGTCGTGACGGTCCGGCTCGCGCTCGCCCAGGGAGAATAGGCGGGCAGCTGGAGCCAGGTCGTGACCGCCTCCCGCGGAGGAGGATTGGAGGCGAGCTGACTCCCCAGGGGTGCGAATAGCCCCTCAGAATGGCGGAGCCACGCTGTTGGCAGACCAGGTTGGACTGCGCATAGCTACTTAGAACAGCGGAGTTTGGCTGTTGGCAGACCCAACCAAGGGCTTTTGGTATTTTCAGGTCAGTTCTTTTGGTTATTGGCAGTTCAGATTCCAAAAAACTATAAATGAGACCCAAGGGGTACCTCAGAGGACACGCTTTAAGTGCCTCCTTACTCTCGTTTTCAAGTGTTCTCTGAGGGTGCCTTAGCTCGGCTTCTGGCTAAGGAGGGGAAGCGCTCAGAGATCTTCCGGGTTTGTGGTGGGACCTCCCTGCCGAGCCCTTGAGTCTGTTTCTTCTTGTCTTCTTCGTTGTTTTTCTTGCAGGAGTAAAGTAGGCGCGAGACCACCCCTTCCCCAAGGGTCGAACTCCACAAGAGGCCGGATTCCGGTTTCAACATTTTGGTGCAGTGAGCGTGGACCGTGGTCAGCGCAGAAAAGCTTCGGCGAGCTCAATGACGGGAGGTCAAGGATCTGACAGGCAGGACTCGCCTCCCCCACCGCCTCTTGCAACGGTGGGAATGTTTGAAGACTTCAGGAATGAGGTGCTGACTCTGGTCAAGTTCGCGCTCGACACGCGGGCCGAGTGCTCGACTCCGGCAATCCAGATCGCGGCCGCCCCCTCCTTGGGCGAGGACGCTCCCGGCAGGTGAGCTGGGAAGGAAGTAGCCGAGGAAGGCCGAGGAAGCGAGCTCCCATGGCGCGAGCTTTCCCCGGCTCGGCAGGCCGAGGCGGCTCGGCGACTGGGCCCGCGAGACTCGCCGGCCCTCCAGGTGGGGGGGGGGGGGGCAGCCCTTTTAGCGAGCTGGTCTCCTCAGCACCAGTACCAGACGGGTTCAGGGAGCCCGAGATGTCCTACTACACGGGAAGGGAGACCCGGTTCAGCACGTCCAATGGTTCGAAGACGTGGTCTCCATCCATCGGATGTCGGATGGATTCAAGTGCCGTCTCTTCTCCATCACCCTCCGAGAGAAGGCAAGGGAGTGGTTCCACCAGCTCCCGGCCAGCTCCATCTACTGTTTTGAGGACCTACGCCGAGGATTCATGCTGAGGTTCACTACTTCGAAGAAGAGGAAGAAAGAGTCTGAGTCTCTGTTCCACATTAAGCAGGGAGTAAACGAGACGTTGGGGGAGCTATGTGGAGCGATTTCAGGAGGAAGTCACCCAGGTCCAAGAGATGTCGGGCCATAGTCTAATGATGGCTTTCACCCTGGGCCTACAGCAGGGTTTCTTCCGAATGGAGCGGAAGAGAGTTCCCCCCCCCCCCCCCTCTCCTATGAAGAATTGATGGATAGGGCTGCAAGAGAAGTCTACGGGGAGGCGTCGAACCCGGAGTTTGCAAGGAAACTGGCCAGGTGGGCCACAGAGGAATAGAAGGAGTCGAAGGGAGGAAGAGCGCGGGAGGAGAGAAGAGGGGAGCCCAGGCAGAGGGAGCAGAGGCAGCTCCAAGGGTAGCAGCCGGGGTGGGGCCGTCAGCAGCCCGACCGTCGGCTGGGCTGGAGACCAGAGCGGCAGGGGCAGGGGCCACAGAGAGGGTACTTCGGAAGGGGTCACCATCAGGGGAGGCAAGATCAGTTCCACCCTCCGGGATGGAGGCAGGGCCAGAGGCCCCGGCTCCTCGATCAGGAGGAGGCCATGGCCATAGCTTTGGGAGCAAGGAGGGGGGTCATGAGGAGGAGGAGAAGGGAGGTCAGGGTAGAGCTGCCCTATTGCGACTTCCATCAGGAAGAGGGGCACGCAACAGCCACGTGCCCGGAATTCTTGGAGATGAGAGGGAATAGGGAGCGGCAGCAGCAGCAGGAGGAGGCGCGGCAAGAAGTGAGAATTGAGGAGGTCCTGCCTCGGGCGGAGGAGGATCATTGCGAGGACCGGGTTGATGTCGGGACCCGAGGAGGGATCGGAGTGATCCACGGGGGAGTGGGGATCGAGGCTTCCCGCAAGGCAAGCCTCCACACCATGTACCGGCGGAGCGTCGCCTCTACATCCCAAACCCCACCGCCAGAGGAGAGGATCACCTTCTCTAGAAGTGATATGCCAGACCACGAGGATCCGTTCTGTGATGCGCTGGTCATCAAGGCCGCCATCGAGAATTTCACTGTCTCACGAATCCTCGTGGACAACGGGAGCTCCGTCAACGTCGTCTTCAAGAAGGCGTTTGACGCGATTAAGGTGGAGGCTAAGAGGGTGTTGGCCTCGGACAGGCCCTTGTTCGGGTTCTCGGGAGAAAGGAAGGAAGTGGAGGGAGGAGTTGGCCTCCATGTCATCTTGGGGGGGCAATCCCGAAACTGCAGGCTCGTCATCGTGGACGCCCCCAGCAGCTACAGTGTAATCTTCGGGAGGCCCCTTATCAGCACCTTCCGCTGCGTCCCCTCGTCTTTCCATCAATGCTTAAAGTTCAACGCTGAATGGATCCAGGTCAGAGTCAGGGGGGACCCAAAGGTAGCACGGGAGTGCTATGTCACCGCGGTGAACACCATCTCTTGGCAGGAGGGAGCCGAGGAGATGGGACGGAGGATGGAGGAGGTCGAGCAGGAGGCAGGAGGAGAGGAGCCAAGAGTGAAGGACCACGCAGGAGAGGCGGCGGGAGGAGATCTGGAGGAGGTAGCCGAAGTGAGGGGCGCGGGAGAAGAGATGGAGGTAGAGGTCCCCGTCCCGGAGGAAGGGGATATTGAAGGATGGGCGGAGCAGTCCAGGCTGGAGGCCGCGGAGGAAGTGGTAGAGCTGGAAGTGCTCACCCGTGGAGGCAGGATGGAGAAGATCAACGTCAGCGGGGGGCTGACCCCGGAGGACCAGGGCAGGATGCTAGAGTGCATCCGGAAGAACGTGGACTTCTTCGCCTGGAACGCCGCGGAGATGCCGGGGGTTGACGCGGATGTGGCGTGCCACCGCCTCAACCTGGACCCGGGAACACGCCTCGTTCAGCCGAAAAAGAGATCCACAGCAGACAAGTTGGCGGAACCCATCAGGGAGGAGGTGGCGAAGCTTCTCAAGGCCAACTTCGTGTCCGAGATTCAGTACCCCGGCTGGGTCTCCAACGTCGTGATGGTTAAAAAAGGAGACGGACGATGGAGAATGTGTATCGATTTTTCATTACTCAATAAAGCTTGTCCTAAGGACTGTTATCCTTTGCCTTAGATTGACGCGCTGGTTGACTCAGCCGTCGGCTTTTCTGTAATGAGTTTTTTAGATGCCTTTTCAGGTTACCATCAGATCAGGATGCACCCCCCGGACATCAAGGATGTCTCGTTCATCACAGGGGACGGCTGCTACTACTACAAAATGATGCCATTCGGGCTAAAGAACGCTGGGGCCACCTACCAGAAAATGATGGATAGGGTCTTTAAGGAGCAGAGGGGGAGGAATTTTGAGGTATACGTGGACGACCTCATGATCAAAAGCCGGGATGTGGACTCCCACCTCAGGGACCTGGAGGAGACCTTCGCCACCCTGCGCAGATACAAGATGCGGTTGAATCCCCTTAAGTGTGTCTTTGGGGCCAGCCGGGGAAAGTTCTTGGGGCATCTCCTCACCCCCGCGTGGGTCGAGCCGAATCCGGATAAGGTCAAGGCTATCTTGGAGTTGGGGTCCCCACGGAACGCAAAGGAGGTCCAACAGTTGATGGGGAAGCTAGCAGGGTTGAGTCGCTTCCTTTCTCGGGCAGGGGAGAAGTGCTCCCCCTTCTTCAAAACGCTGAGGGGTGGTCAGAGGTTTGAATGGACCAAGGAATGCGAGGAGGCATTCCAGGCCCTCAAGGCGCAGTTGACACAGGCTCCGCTGCTCCAAGGACCGAAGGAGGGGGAGGACTTGTTCTTATATCTCGGAGTCGGGGCAGAGGCTCTGAGCTCCGTCTTGGTTCGAGAAGAGGGAAAGCGACAGCTCCCTATCTATTACGTCAGCCGGGTCCTGAGGAAGGCCGAGCTCCGGTATCCGATCTTGGAGAAGCTTGCATTCGCCCTAATCATCTCGGCCTGGCGGCTGCGACCTTACTTCCAGGCACAATCAATCCGAGTGGTGACCGACCATCCCCTCCGCAACATCTTTGAGGGGGTGGAGCATTCAGGCCGGCTGGCCAAGTGGTCGGTGGAGCTGAGCGAGTTCGATGTCTCCTTCGTTCCGCGGCTCTCGATCAAAGCTCAGGCGATGGCCGACTTCCTGGCCGACTACGTGATGGAAGTAGCGGAGGAGGAGCTCACCCGCCCGACTCCTTGGAAGGTGAGGGTGGATGGAGCCTCAGGGAGGCATTCCCTTGGAGTGGGGGTGGTCCTAGAAAGCCCCCAAGGGACTCAGATTGAGCAGACGGTGGTGGTGCACTTTCCCATTACCAACAACCAGGCCGAGTACGAGGCAGTGATAGCGGGGCTGCGCCTGGCCAGGGAGCTGGGGGTGCGGGATGTGGAGGTCCTAACCGACTCCATGGTGGTGACTTCCCAGATCAACGGGGAGTTCGAAGCAAGGGAACCCACTCTGAAGTTGTACTTGGCCAAAGTGAAGGGGGTCATAGGGACCTTCCAGACCTTCTCCATCCGACATGTGCCAAGGGGAGAGAACGTACAAGCCGACCAGTTAGCAAAGCATGGTCCCCGGGCAGGGGGCACCATCACCGACCTGTTCTGCCCCTCCATCGAAGAAGGGGAGCTCATGGAGATCGACCAGCAAGCTTCGTGGATGGATCCAGTAGTAGTTTTCCTCTCCACGGGAGAATATCCAGAGGGGGTAGACAGGAAGAAGCTGAGGCACAAGTCAGCTTACTACCTCCTTAAGGACGGGCAGCTATACAGGAAGACCCTCTCCGGGATGCTGGCTCGCTGCGTAGCCGAGGGTGAGGCGCAGAGGATCTTGGAGGAAGTCCACTCCGGGGAGTGCGGGAGTCATTCCGGGAGTCGGACCCTGGAGGGAAGGATAGTCAGGCAAGGGTATTTCTGGCCCACCCTGGGCCGAGACGCCGCGGAGTTCGCAAGGAGATGTCATAAGTGCCAGCTGTTTGCCCCCCTCCAGCTACAGCCGGCCCAACAACTCAAGAGTATCACGGCCCCCTGGCCCTTTGCAATCTGGGGAATGGATTTGGTTGGACCGTTTCCCCAGGCCAGCGGTCAGAGAAGGTTCCTCCTAGTGATGATCGACTACTTCTCGAAGTGGATGGAGGTGAAGGCATTGGCCAAGGTGACCTCTCGAGTGATCAGGAACTTTGTTTGGGGGGAGATCATCTGTCTCCATGGGCTGCACCAGGCCATCGTCACCGACAACGGACCCCAGTTCGCCAGTGCCGAGTTCACCAGCTTCTGCGAGCAGCTTGGAATCGACCTCAGGTTCTCCTCGGTCCACCACCTCAGGTGGAGGCCGCGAACAAGATCATCGTCAATCTCCTCAAGAAAAAGGTGGAGAATTTGAGGGGGAGCTGGGTAGAGCAGCTCCCCGCAGTTCTTTGGGCCCTGAGAACCACCCCTAACATGGCTACGGGGGAGACCCCCTTCAAGCTCTCCCATGGGTGCAAGGCGGTGCTCCCCATAGAATTTGAAGTCCAAACGCCGCGAGTCGGGGCGGCCAGGGAGGGCCGAGAGGAATGGCGAGCCGAAAACGAGGGGGATCTGAGACTCTCCCTTGACATGGTGGAAGAATTGAGGGACCTTTCGGCCATCCGACAGGAGGAGGTAAAAAGAAGGATGGCCAAATACTTTGACAAGCATGTCAGGGTCAAGCAGTTCGCGGAAGGAGACCTGGTGCTGAAGAAGGTGGACGTGGCAGGGAGGTCAGCGTCTGTAGGGAAGCTCAACCCCAGCTGGGAGGGGCCGTTTATTGTGAAGGAAGCTTTGAAGTCAGGGGGCTATCGGCTCCAAAATGTAGAGGGCGAGACCCTGAGTCTCACCTGGAGTGGAGACGACCTGAAAAGATTTTTTTCCTAAGCGCCTGTAAGCAACACGTTGGTTATAATGAATTCCCTTCCCCCCCCCCATTATTACCGTAGCCAGCTAGCATAGAGGATTGGAATGTGTTTGGACCCCGAGAAGATCCCGCTGCCAGGCTCCCACCTAGCTGGCAGGGCCGGAAGTCACTCGGTGTCATCCCTAGCCTTGAGAAGATCCCGCTGCCAGGCTCTCACCTAGCTGGCAGGGCCGGAAGTCACTCGATGGAATGTGTTTGGACCCCGAGAAGATCCCGTTGCCAGGCTCCCACCTAGCTGGCAGGGCCGGAAGTCACTCGGTGTCATCCCTAGCCTCGAGAAGATCCCGCTGCCAGGCTCTCACCTAGCTGGCAGGGCCGGAAGTCACTCGATGGAATGTGTTTGGACCCCGAGAAGATCCCGCTGCCAGGCTCCCACCTAGCTGGCAGGGCCGGAAGTCACTCGGTGTCATCCCTAGCCTCGAGAAGATCCCGCTGCCAGGCTCTCACCTAGCTGGCAGGGCCGGAAGTCACTCGATGGAATGTGTTTGGACCCCGAGAAGATCCCGCTGCCAGGCTTCCACCTAGCTGGCAGGGCCGGAAGTCACTCGGTGTCATCCCTAGCCTCGAGAAGATCCCGCTGCCAGGCTCTCACCTAGCTGGCAGGGCCGGAATTCACTCGATGGAATGTGTTTGTACCCCGAGAAGATCCCGCTGCCAGGCTCCCACCTAGCTGGCAGGGCCGGAAGTCACTCGGTGTCATCCCTAGCCTCGAGAAGATCCCGCTGCCAGGATCTCACCTAGCTGGCAGGGCCGGAAGTCACTCGATGGCAATAATTTGCGACCCAGAACGAATCACGCTGCTGGGCTCCCACCTAGCCGGCCAGGCCGGGAACTCCTCGAATGGTGTTAATAGCAGTTCGGAATCACAAAAACTAACCAAAAAGGGGGGGTCTAACATAGCCCCCCAGCCCCAGGGAAGGCGGTCGAATGGAGGCGAAAACCTGGGCGAGGGTCCGCAAGAAGTTTGATAACCCGGACAAAGGACGAGCCGGCTCGCCTCGCTTGATGGCCGAAGCAGCCGCATCATCAAGGCTGGGCCGCAGAGGCAGGCCACCCTGCGCGGTAATAGCAAATATACGGAGGCAGGCGAGAAAGCATTTATAAAAGCAATAGTAGATAAAAATCACGAAGTCTGGGCACAGCCCGCGCGTGCATCTCAAAACAGGTAAACATACATGATAATATACATCTAACAAACAAATGTCAAAAAAGCGGGGGTGATGCGAGATCCGGCGCGAGAAGTCCTAAATGGGCTGGAAGGATTTGTCCCCAGGGTCCGGCACGGGAAGGAATAGCGCTGGCACCACGTCGTCTGCCGAGAGTTCTGCCGCCTCGCTCTTGAGGAGATTCGCGCGTCGCAGCATTTGCATCGTGTACTTCGCGGCGCTGGCGGAGTTCTTTTGCATCAGCACCTCCAAGTCGTAGTCGGAGAGGTGTTCGAGCAGACAGCCCCTACTGTCTGGAGGAGGGACAGCGGCGGCGGCCTCCAGCTCGCGTACCCGTGCCTCCAGCGCTGACTTGTCCCAAGCAAGGGTGGAGATCTCAGCACCCATCCGTCTGGCCGTCGCGGCATCCTGAAAAGAGGAAAAGAAAGTTATAAGGTGGATTCGCGAGAAAGGGCGGTTGTCGAGGGTGAGCACATACCACCCCGCCCAGGTACTGCGCGAGGGACTCCTCTGCCGCGTCGGCCCGCCTCCTCTGAAGGTTCGCGTCTTCCCGAGCAAGCTTTTGGGCCTCCTCACTCTCGTCCGCCAGCTTCTTCAGGGAGGTGGCGTTCCGCTCCAGCTGGGTGCAGCGCCTCCCTACCATATGAGCTAGCTCCAGGCCGCGTAGCTGGGCCCGCGCGCTCTCGTGAACCAATACTCGCGTCGCCTCTTTGTCGTAGATGGCGGTGTCTTCTCGCGAGTACAGGCCGAACGAGAAATTATACGCCTCCCCGCCGATGGTGTCCTGCTCCAGCCAGCTCGGCAACAGAGTCGAGACCACCGCGCGGTTAGATTCCTTGTCCCATGACAGGAGCGGGACGCCGAGCTCGTCCAGGTATTTCTCGCCGTAGCCGAAGTTGCAATGCCCTCTCGGCACCGGCTTCGCGGCGGTCTGCGACCCGTCTGGCGGCCCCGAAGTACCCGCCGCTCCGGCGGGAATGTCGCTGGTCGAAGCGATCATGGGAGGGGAGCCCTCGGTCGGTAGATCTGCCGGGGCCTTGCCTTTCCCTTGGCTCACAGCGGGTTGCCGACCCGAAGTCTTCGCCACTTTCGGCGGGGGAGTGGGCTGTCCGCCGCCCGGCCACTTCTTGGCCGGGACCGACGGGGGGTCGCTCCGAGCGGCGTCCGCGGCCTGCGCTCGGGCGAGCACCCCGGGGGCAATCCGAGCGCTCTCGTAGGGGGGATGAAGAGGGATGTCCCGCTCGCCTGCCAAGAAGAGGGGATGAGACAGGGAAGAAAAGGGGTAAGGCGGAGCAGTGACAAGTGGCAAACCTCCCCCTAGTGGAACGACGGCAAGGTCATCAAGATGGCGGCGCAGATAAGCGACCTCGAAGTTCTTCCCGGCGAAGAACCCGCACAAGTCGGCCTCGTGGCCCCCTAGGCTGGGCGGACGGTAACTCGCCTCGCTGAGTTGCACCGGCGAGAAGGGGACATTGCCGAAGTCCCCTTTGATGAACAGGAACTTTTTGAGCCAGTTATGACTCTTATTTACTGTCTCCCGCACCTTGAGGTGGGCGCTAGAGAAGTAGGCGGTACCATCCCGGTTCGCCCGAAAGGAGAATAGCTTCCGGAAAACAGCAAGACTAAACTCGACTCGCTCCTCACGCAGAAAGCAGGCGAACCCCACCATAATGGCTATGGAGTTCGGGGTCATCTGACCTAGGACGACCCCGAAGTACTTCAGCACTTGGCGTACCTCGGGCCACAGGGGAAGTCGCAAGCCAACCTCAAAGTGAGCCAGGGGTATGGCGAGCTCGTCCCTGGATAAATCGTTGATCTTCTCTGTTTCCCCGGGCCGTCTCGCCGAAAAACCAGGCGGGACGTGGTCGCCGAGAGCATCCAGGTACTCGCGCTCCGAAAAGACGGCGTGAGGGAAATCGTGCTCTGAGAAGGTCCAGGCGCACTTGCTTCGACCGTCCGCATCGTCGCCGCCACCGCCCATTTCCACCAAATCGCCACCAATCGTGCGAGACAGATCCAGAAGGCGAGCACGAGCCGAGCTTCGCGGAGAGCAGGAAGCGGGAGAGTGTTTTGAACCGGTGAAAGAATAAGAACCGGCAAGGCCTATTTATAGGGAGAGAGAAAGAGCGGGAAAGTTCCCGCCAAATGAAGGGGTGCGTGTAATCAAAAATCAGCCCGACGGTTCGACTTCCCAGCGCTCAACCGCACCGCAAAGGCCGATCAGGCGCGGTTCTCGCCCGGCCGCATCCGCGCAAGACTTGAGTGGGCGAGTCTCGGCCCGCACCCGCCCGGGATTCCGCGCGAGTCGGGAAACTCCTGGCTGGCGAGCCCCTCGGCTCGCCCTCGCCCCGATCGGCAGGACGGGTAGAGCGAATCCTTCCCCTGACCCGCCCACAGAGAGCAAAAGCAACAACATGGTAATTTCAATACACATCAGCAGCAAAAATTATGCCCACACGCGGGCAAAAAGAGTTGTGAATCGCTACAAATACAGGATAACTTTGAAATAACAGCAACTCCGCGATATCCCGCGAGCGGGGGGGGGGGGGGGGAAAGGCTGGATCAGTATTCGACCCACTTCCACCTGTGTCGCCGCATTGTTCCCGATCACGGCGGCACGCGAGGATAGTGGTAATCGCGAACCGCCACTAGCTCCCGCTCAGCCAGGCCGACTTGCTCTGTTGTGCTCCTAAGATGCTCCTCGGTTCGCGTAATGTTCACGCCCGGTGAAGTGACATCGTCGTCTTCTGCTGCGCGCGGGGGTCCCTCTAAGGCCGCGAGCCGGGCCGCGGTGTCAGCCTTGTCTTGATCGACCCTCTTCACGATCTCCTGAAGCAGCAGAGTGTGTTTCTGGAACAGCCGCGTCACCTGCCTCTTCCTCCCCACCGCATCGGTCGGGTCGCCCAGGTAATCAGAAACACTGTCCACGTCGGGCGGAGGCGAATACCCTTCGCTCGTCTCAGTTTCGGAGGAGACCATGTTGTAGCCTACAAAAGGGCGATTCAGAAGGAGCGAGCGAGGACAAAGCCAACGGTGAGTACTAGCTAACTAGGGGATGGCACGTCACCCGCGCCGACGGATGGGCGAGAGGAGCCCGCCCGACCCTGAAAGGCTTCTCCCTCGAGGGTCTCAAGAGATTTTCCCAGTCCGTGGGGAGCCGGTGAGCGGGGGGTTTTCGGAGGTGGGCGGTCCAGACCTGGGGGACTAGCAACCATCTCAGACGACAAGGTAGGGGGCGATCCTTTCCCCCGTTCCCCACCACTTCACAAGGAATTTCCTGCAAGACAAAAGATCAGAGGTACAGCGATAAGCCGAAGAAGGTCAGTACCCCAGGGACGACCTCAACACCCGCCGCCGAGCTGGAGCCCGGACAGTCACCCGCCGGAGACCGCCTAACAATCTTCCCTTCGCTGGCCTAAAGAGAGAGCCGGGAGACCCACGTGCTAGCCAAGGGGCGGCCTCGAGGGCCTCCTCCCGAGTCTTCAGGCCCGTTGCCGCCAGGCGATCTCGCACCTCTTCGCTGACTGGCATCGAGAAACTGAAGTCTGTTCAAGGAAATGAGGGGATCTGGGGAGCCCCCCTGGGCTCGGCGGTATATTTATAGCCGGACAGTGGGGCCCCACCAGAAGATTCCCTGCCAGCTCAGCACAGTACTCGCCGAACACGCGGGTTGGATATATTCTTTCCGAGCTTGAATCAAGCTCAAAAAGAGCGGGGATTGTGTACAACCCCGTGTCCGGCGAGCGGGTCCCGCTAGGGAGGTCGAGCAGACCTAGCCCCGCGACCCGCACCCAAGCGGCAAAACGGATATACGGCAGGAGCGCTGGCCCGCTCCCGCCCATTTCAGGCGAGCGAGCCGGGCGAGGCGGGCGAGCGGGTCGCGCGGAGAATCACTGACCAAAGCGGGTGGGTTTGGCGACCCGCGACTAGCGAGTCGATCGGTGGGTCGCGGTGGCCGCTGGCCAGCCCCCATACGCGACCTGGCTGCCGGTCCGCCCCGGTAGAAGACAGACAGGTCGCAACGGTCCGGCTCGCGCTCGCCCAGGGAGAATAGGCGGGCAGCTGGAGCCAGGTCGTGCCCGCCTCCCGCGGAGGAGGATTGGAGGCGAGCTGACTCCCCAGGGGTGTGAATAGCCCCTCAGAACGGCGGAGCCACGCTGTTGGCAGACCAGGTTGGACTGCGCATAGCTACTTAGAACAGCGGAGTTTGGCTGTTGGCAGACCCAACCAAGGGCTTTTTGGTATTTTCAGGTCAGTTCTTTTGGTTATTGGCAGTTCAGATTCCAAAAAACTATAAATGAGACCCAAGGGGTACCTCAGAGGACACGCTTTAAGTGCCTCCTTACTCTCATTTTCAAGTGTTCTCTGAGGGTGCCTTAGCTCGGCTTCTGGCTAAGGAGGGGAAGTGCTCAGAGATCTTCCGGGTTTGTGGTGGGACATCCCTGCCGAGCCCTTGGGTCTGTTTCTTCTTGTCTTCTTCGTTGTTTTTCTTGCAGGAGTAAAGTAGGCGCGAGACCACCCATTCCCCAACGGTCGAACTCCACAAGAGGCCGGATTTCGGTTTCAACATCTGCACCTTCTGCTTAAAAGCGTTGAGTGTATAAGCTTCACTCAATGTTTTTATACAAGTTATTTAAAAAGGCCAACAAGATGCAGAATGGGAGAAAATGTCAAAGGCCCTGATAGAAAAATCGCAGTCTAACTTTCGTATTTATGATGGTAGTATTCTATGATGTGGTACGAGATATGAAGTTCCTAAAGTTGATAACCTTTGAGAACAATTATTATAAGAAGCACATCAGTCGAAACTCTCAATCCATCATAGAGCGACAAAGATGTATCATGATTTGAAAATATATTTCTGGTGGCCAGGTATGAAATTAGATATTGCAAAATTTGTTCAACAGTGCTTGGCCTGCTAGCAAGGTAAGGCTGAACATCGCTATCCAGGCTGAGAACTACAACCACTACCAATCTCTAAGTGGAAATGTGAAGATATCTCGATGAATCTAGTAGTAGGTATTCCAAAAACCCCTTCGGGAAATGATGCAATTTGGGTAATCGTCGAACGATTAACCAAGTCAGCCCATGTCTTGCCAATAAGAGTCGGTGATTCAATGTCAAGGTTAGCTCAGAAGTACATTAACCGTATTGTAACCTTGCATGGAGTCCTAGTCTCGATTGTGTCCGATCGTGACCCAAGATTTACATCGAGATTTGGAAGGCTTTTCAAGTAGCTCTTGACACACAACTTACCTTTAGTACTACTTATCATCCTCAGACTGATGGACAGACTGAAAGAACAAATCAAACACTAGAAGACCTATTGCGGATGTGCATACTTGAGTTTGGAGGAAGCTGGGAGCAACAACTTACGATGGTGCAATTTACCTATAATAATAACTATCACTCTAGCATCCAAATAGCCACATATGAAGAAGCTCTATATGAAAGAAGGTACCGTACTCCTCTATGCTGGGTTGAAGTTGGGGAGAAAGCTATTTTTGGACTGCAGTTGATTGAAGATTGTAATAAAATTATTCAGATAATTCGAGACCAGTTATTGATCGCTCAAGACAGACAAAAGAAATATTTTGACCTAAAACATAGCGATGTGGAGTTTCAAGTCGGAGACCATGTATTCTTAAAAGTAAAACCTGGACCTTGTATCAAAAGATTTGGAGGAAGCGGGAAACTTAAACCTTGATATATCGATATGTTTGAAGTTCTTGCTAAAATTGGTCTGGTAGCATACCAACTGGCATACCACTAGTCTTGAGTGGGATGCATGTTTCATGTATCAATATTAAGACAATACAACTATGATCCTTCCCACGCCATCCAGTTTGATACAAAAATGTTAGAAATACACCCAGATCTCAATTATGAAGCTATCTGTAACGAAATCATAGATCATAAGGATAAACAATTGAGAAACAAAACTATTCCCATGGTAAAAGTCATTTGGAAAGGTCGATCTGCAGAAAAAGTAACCTGGGAATTAGAAGAAGACGTGAAGAAGTAATACCCTAACTTATTTTAATATAACAAATTTCAGGGATGAAATTTTTATAAGGAGGGTGATTGTAATATCCTGTAATTACTTAATCATGATTAGTGTTAAATAATGTTGATTGTGTATTAATAATCACGTTGAAGAATTCAATTATCAAAAAGGGCTGAACCTTAGGAAGTGGAGTCCACAGTTAGAGTCAAAAGGTCGGAAAACCTCTAAATTGATATATTATTTGTTGAAATCAGAGTTCACAAGAAAAGTGCGTTCAAGTTCAACAGAGACGAATTTTGAGAAACTGAGTCTTCCAATAAATTCAAAATATCAAAATCTTTTAAAATAAATATTATATTGTCAAGATTGGGGAATGAAAGCAAAAATTATAATTTGGGCAATAACCACTCAGAATTTGGTAAAACGGATGACGGATTCAGGTCTGGAACGTCGAAAAATGCTAGAGTAGCTATTTTTGTAATTTCACGGGACAAAAATGAACCAAAAGACCAAAAATGCGAGACAACGTCACGTGCCACTGCGCCACATGCCTGCCCAGCCACATTTTGCACATGCCTTTATAAGGCTGCCCGGATGAGTGACATGTGGCACCATCTAGATGAAGTAAAGTTCAAATTGAACTTTACTTCGTTTTTTCGTGTTTCTGGGAGCTACAGAGATCGGATTGAGACGATTTTGGTGGCATTTCAAAATTCATATAAATAGCTATCTAAAGAGATGTATTTCTCACTCCAATTCCTTTTCAAATTTCGGGAATCATAGAGATGTGTGAGAAAAGTCTAGAATCGTTGCCTAACTTTCACAGAAACTCATGGAGGGGCTTGAGAGCTAGTTTTTGGCCTTGTCTTATGACGAAGCTTTCCTAGGTGTTGCTAAAGCGACACCGAAGTAATATTTTTTTCGGCGAGCGCACAATTATTTGTCAGGGTGCTGTCAGATTTCTGCCAAACTGTTGATTTTTCTAAGAGGAGGTTCAAAGCTCAAATTTGGGAGCGTGAAGATTGCGATAGGTGGAAAATAATGCTATACTTATATGTTACGTTAGTATTCATTAACGCTATAATTAATAGTCATTAAGAGATAATAATGCTGAAATTATGATATGAATCTATTTGCTTACAAGAATAATGCCGAAATTTCCGTTAAACATAACAAAAGGTAGAACTATGTGTATTCACATGATAATGACATCCAAAGTTTAAATATACATGCATGAATTTTGAAACCTTTAAATTTTATATATCAAGAATATGAAAATGTTATTGTATCATAATACGCACGATGTTATGCGAATGCTATTATGCGGTAACACACATGATGCTATGTGAACACTATTATGCAGTAACACACATGATACTATGTAAACGCTATTGTGTCATAACATGCACGATACTATGCGAGTGTTATTATGCAGTAACATGCATGATGTTATGTAAATGCTATTGTGCAGGAACAACACGATTCTATGAATAATACTGTACAAGATGACAAATTGTGTACGATAAAAATAAATAAAGAATGTATAATAAAAAATATGCATAATCAGCATGCCAAGTATTTTTAGAAAATAAAATGTGTGTATTTATTCACTATCCGGCATACATATTAGTATTGTGTTATTCTTTCAGAGTGGGCGAGAATGTTCACCGGTCTACTTACGTTTTTAGGTACCGAAGCGGATATGGAGGACCGTGAGAAGTAAGGAAGACTATTATTATGTACTATGAAAAAGAAAATTGATGTTTCAAATGATGTACTCATATAAACTTTTGAATTATGAATAAAAATGTTGATTATATTGATTCTTGTTTTGAAATGTGTAACTATTTAAAAGATCCTAATCTCACATTTAATGTTCCCGGCTTGTTAATTCGAACTTACCAGGCTAGGGGTGTGACACGCTGCATGGCCGCTCTCATCCCAGCGCCCATGCGCACTACACCTACGCAGGTCCACGCCACACCACGCCCGCGCGAGTGCCGCGCAACCTCGCAGATACCTCGTCGCGTGGGTACCTCCCGACCGCGCACTCGGGCACCACGCATGGCACCGCGCCCAGGTCAATACCGCTTGGCGACCTGCACGCACCGGGCTACCTACATGATGTACAACGTGCCGATCAATGCCCCTCGCGCATGGCGACCGGCGTGTCTCCTACTCTTTCCTTTGTTTTTTCCACAGCAAATAATTTTTTCTTTGCACGAAAAATTATAAAAAAACACCACCTTCTTGGATTGAGACATGACGACGAATAACCAGTTGGGTGTGGTTCTCATCCGATGCGGAGAAAACCACCGAGCTTGTGTGTATCGAGTTCATAATACGTTCTCGTGACTCCCGAGCGTTTCTGTTTCCTTCTTTCCTAAAATTTGGCAGATTATATATATATATATATATATATATATATATATATATATATATATATATATATATTTATATATATTTATATATTTATATATATAGATGTTGAATGGCAGCTAGGGATGATAGCAGCTTAAGAAAAAAAAGGAGAGGCACCGAGAAAATAACAGCTTGAGAGAGCAGAGAGGTTGCAGCTCCGCCATCGCTGTTGCCGCCACCGCTGCGTTATTGAAACGTCATCGCCGCGTCGTTAAAAAGCTGCCATAGCCGCCTTTGTTTGGAGGCCGCCGCCACCGCCGTTGCTTCAGGAGTTTGGGCGCCGTACTACGACGTTGATGTGATCACGCTGCACAAATCAAGAAGGTTCACTTGAGAGGATTTCTTAAATCCGTCATTTATTCCTATTGGGTATTTTGTATTCTATTATATATCATTTGTGTAGCGACGTGGTGAAGATCCTTTATGGATCGAGGAGGGAAAGCCTGTAAATTTTTTTGCGTGTCTCTATACACGTTCTAGTGGAGGCTTTCCGGGTTGTACTCCGATCGTCCCGTGGTTTTCACCCAACTGAGTTTCCACATTAAAAATTCTTGTGTGATGTCTTTATTTAATTTTCGTATTTCTACCCGCTAAAACGATCGTGCAAGTACTCGCACTAAATTAATTTACAGGTGCTCAGGTCGGGTTTGCGTGCTCTTAAACCCAACAAGTGGTATCAGAGCGAGGTTCAGTGACAGAGCAGATACTGAGCTGACCTTTGGGGTTTTAGGACGAGTCGATCGGGATCTCGGGTGTGCAATTGGGAGTGGTAGTTTACGACCATTGGCCCGCTGGCTATCCTCTCCAGTTGCATACTTTGAGATAGTCGACTCAAAGATCAGTGGTCGGTCCGGCCAGTTGGCAAAGCAGGATGGAGTCTACATCTGGTTCAGAGTAGATGATAAAGTTGAATGGTGTCAATTATCACCAGTGGCATCTATTGATGGTGGATCTAATATATGTGAAGGGTTGGCATGCTCCTATCTTTGAGGAGATGGCAAAGGACACGGATCCAGCAAAATGGAAGGTGGAATATCAGAAGCTGTGTGGGTTTATCAGACGGTTCGTGGAGCCGAACGTCTACAACCATGTGGATAACATCAATGATGCAAAGGATCTGTGGAAGACTCTCGAGACCTTGTATGTCAAAAGCACGGGCATCAATAAGTTATATTTGCTGAAGAAGCTTAGAGAGTTCAGATACCGGGAGGGCTCACCTATATTGGATCATGTCAACGAGTTCCAGTGGATAATTGATCGTCTGACTGCTATGAAGGTGACTTTCTAAGACGAGGTGAATGCATTGTGGCTTCTCAAGTCACTTCCAGACTCTTGGGAGATGGTCAGAGTGTCTCTGATCAATTCTTCCCCCCCCCAGAGGATTGTTTCCATGGAGATCGTCAAGAGTGGGATCTTGAATGAGGAGGGGAGATGAAAGTCTCAGGGGACTTCAGGCTCTTCTTCACGAGCTGACGTTCTCTTTACTGAGTCCAGGGGGAGAGGAAGAAGTAAGAGCCGAGGAAGGAAGGAGGACAGGAGTCAGAGTAGGGGCAAGCCGAAGTCACGTTATCAGAATGTGGAATGCCACTACTGTCATAAGAAGGGTCACATCAAGAAATTCTGCTACTCATTGAAGAACGATCAGAAGAAGGGGATTGTCACTGAGGGCAAAGATGAGGGTCATACGACAACCACCATTTTGACTGAGGAGGACGACGTCATTATTATTGGCAACGATGTCACTGCTGCACTCTCGTGTGACGACCGATGCTGGATCGTTGACACTGGAGCTCTGCACATGTCTCCCACAACAGGGAGCTATTTGCCACTTACACCACTCATGGCTGTGGGGTGTTGAGGATGGGCAATGGGGATACGTCTAAGGTACTTGGGCGTGGAGACATGCATTTGAAAACAAGCACTGGAGCACTACTAGTTTTAAGGGATGTATGACATGTGCCAGACATCCGTTTCAATCTGATATCTGTTGGCAGACTTGGAGATGAAGGACACCTGATTGTCTTTGGAGGAGATTTCTGGAAGCTGATCTGGGGATCACTTGTGATGGCTAGAGGTTATAGAGATTCTGGATTGTACTACATGGAGGGGAGGCCTGAAGCTGCTCAGGCCAACTCCGTCAGGGATGAGGCATCCACTTCCGTATGGCATAGGAGACTGACACACATTAGCTAGAAGGGTTTGAGATGCCTGGCGAAGAAAAAGCTCATTAGTGACATTTCTGGTGATCATTTGGAAAGGTGTGACCATTGCATGGCTGGGAAGCAGAATAGGATTTCATTCCTGAGCCACACGTCCACCAAGAGATCGGATCCTTTGGAGCTAGTTCATACTGATGTTTGCGGACCTCTGAAGGTCCAGACTAGAGGAGGAGCTTTGTACTCCATTGCTTTCATCGACGATCATTCAAGAAAGCTTTGGGTCTACGCTATCAAGACCAAAGATCAGGTCCTTGATACTTTCAGGAGATTCCATGCTGAGGTAGAGAGACAGTCTGGGAAGAGTCTGAGATGCATTAGGTCCGACAACGGGGGAGAGTACATTGGTCCGTTTGACGAGTACTGCAGGGACCATAGCATCAGACATGATAAGACCCCACCGAAGACGCCGCAGCTAAATGGCGTAGCTGAGAGGATGAATCGGACACTGATGGAGAGGATTCGGTGCATGTTATCTGAGTCGAAGCTGCCAGGGATGTTCTGGGGCGAGGCTCTTCTTACTGCAGCGCATATCATCAATCTCTCTCCGAGTTCAGCTTTGTAGGACGATGTCCCTGATAGGGTATGGTATGGGAAAGATCCCTCTTATAGTCACTTACGGGTATTTGGTTGCAAAGCCTTTGTGCACGTCCCCAGGGACGAGAGATCGAAGTTAGATTCGAAGACCCGACAGTGTATTTTCTTGGGGTACCACTACAGTGGAGAGTTTGGGTACAGGTTCTTTGATCCGGTTGAGAAGAAGCTTGTACGTAGCCGTGATGCTGTTTTCTATGAGGATCAGACTATTGGTGATCCTGAGGGGACTGTTGAGTTTGAGGTTGATTCTCGCACTACTGCAGAATTACCTATGGTTGGAGTTGATGACACCGAGGAGGCCATTGAGCCTGTGCCAACACAGGGTACTGATACCCTTCCGGATCATGGTATCACCACTAATGATGAACCAGGAGTTGCTGATGACATTACTGATGATGTGCCTGCCCCGGTACCTGAGCCTGCCCTGCGGAGGTCAGATCGGACCAGGCACTCGTCTGCTAGATATTCTGCATCAGAGTTCATACTGCTGACTGATGCGGGGGATCCTGAGAGCTATGATGAGGCTGTGGAGAGCACTGAGAAGCGACAGTGGATGGTTGCTATGCAGGAGGAGATGCAGTCACTGCAAAAGAACCACATGTATGACCTGGTGAGATTGCCTAAGGGCAAGAAGGCCTTGAAGAATCGGTGGATTTTCAGGGTGAAGCAGGGTGATTCCTCCACACCTCTCAAATACAAGGCCAGGCTGGTGGTGAAGAGCTTTGGACAGCGACAGGGTGTTGACTTTGATGAGATCTTCTCGCCTGTGGTGAAGATGTCATCTATTCGGGTTGTACTTGGACTTGCTGCAAGGCTTGATTTGGAGATAGAGCAGATGAATGTTAAGACCGCCTTTCTGCATGGCGATCTTGAGGAGGAGCTATACATGGAGCAGCCTGAGGGTTTCGGTGTTAGAGGGAAGGAAGGTCTGGTGTGCCGCTTGCAGAAGAGTTTATATGGCCTGATGCAAGCCCCGCGACAATGGTATAGAAAGTTTGATTCTTTTATGGGGGAGATCGACTTCAGGAGGACCACCCTTGACCACTGCGTGTTCATCAAGCAGTATGCTCCAGAGGATTTTATCATTCTGTTGTTGTACGTGGACGATATGTTGATCGTCAGGAGGAACAATGCTCGCATTACTGAGTTGAAGAGCAGTTGAGTTCTACTTTTGAGATGAAGGATCTGGGTGCTACGAAGACTATTTTGGGGATGCACATTCGCAGAGACAGGGGAGCCAGATTACTTTGGTTATCACAGGAGCGGTACATCCGCAAAGTTTTGCAGAGATTTGATATGGATCAGGCGAAGAAGGTGAGCACGTCTCTTGCGGCTCACTTTAGGCTTACCGCTGATCAGTGCCCCAGCACACCCGAGGAGATCGAGGCGATGCAGAAGGTTCTGTTTGCATCTGCAGTTGGAAGCCTTATGTATGCGATGGTGTGTACACGACCAGATATTGTGCATGCCGTTGGGACAGTCAGTAGATTTCTCCCCAATCCTGGGAGAGAGCATTGGAGCGCAGTGAAGTGGATACTGAGATACCTGCAGGGGACTTCAGATTTGACGTTGAGATTTGAGGACAGTGAGCCTGAGCTGTTGGGCTACACTGATGATGACATGACTGGAGATATGGATTCTAGGAGATCGACGTCAGGATACATGATTCTGTTTGTAGGGGGAGCTGTCTCGTGGGCGTCGAGGTTGCAGAAGTGTGTTGTACTGTCCACTACGGATGCTGAGTTCATTGCGGTTACTGAGGCTGGGAAGGAGTTGCTTTGGATGAAAAGGTTCATTAAAGAACTTGGATTTACTCAGGACCGATATACACTCTTGTGTGACAGTCAGAGCGTTATTCACCTGGGGAAGAACCCCATGTTTCACTCGAGGTCGAAGCACATCGACACTCGGTATCATTGGATTCGAGATGTTTTGGAGCAGAAGGAGCTCGGCTTACAAAAAGTGCATACAGATGACAACGGGGCAGATATGCTCACAAAGTCATTAACGAGGGGGAAGTTTGAACACTGCCTGAGGATCGCCGGAATGGCGGTTTCCTCCTCATCGTTGTGAAGGGGGAGAATTGTTAGGTGTGATTCTCATCCGATGCGGAGAAACCACCGAGCTTGTGTGTATCGAGTTCATAATACGTTCTCGTGACTCCCGAGCGTTTCTGTTTCCTTCTTTCCTAAAATTTGACAGAATTTTTTAATATATATATATATATACAAGCATGCAGATCATGCTTTGTATATATATATATATATATATATATATATATATATATATATATATATATATATATATATATATATATATATATATATATATATATATATATATATATATATATATATATATATATATATATGTAGAATGACAGCTAGGTATGACAGCAGCTTAAGAAAAAAAAAGGAGAGACCCCGAGAGAATAATAGCTTGAGAGAGCGGAGAGGTTGCAGCTCCGCCATTGCTGTTGCCACCGCCGCCGCGTTATTGAAACGCCATCGCCGCGTCGTTAAAAAGCTGTCATAGCCGCCTTTGTTTGGAGGCCGCCGCCACCGCCGTTGCTTCAGGAGTTTGGGCGTCGTACTACGACGTTGATGTGATCACGCTGCACAAATCAAGAAGGTTCACTTGAGAGGATTTCTTAAATCCGCCATTTATTCCTATTGAGAATTTTGTATTCTATTATATACCATTTGTGTAGCGACCTGGTGAAGATCCTTTGTGGATCGAGTAGGGAAAGTCTGTAAATTTTTTTGCGTGTCTTTATAAACGTTCTAGTGGAGGCTTTTCGGGTTGGACTCCGATCGTCCCGTGGTTTTCACCCAACTGGGTTTCCACGTTAAAAATTCTTGTGTGTTGTCTTTATTTTATTTTTGTATTTGTACCCGCTAAAACGATCATGCAAGTGCTCACGCTAAATTAATTTACAGGTGCTCAGATCGGATTTGTGTGCTCTCAAACCCAACATAACCGTCTCATACTCAGAGGAAAACCTTCTCCAAACACTCCACAACAACTTAAATGTGAAAGACAGGAATACTCTCCAATTTATTAGTCCTACACATAACCTACAATGGAAGGCTCAATTAAAATTAAAAAATATTCTGTCATATTTTATTCTCTTTAAATTGGAAACAGAGCTAATCACAATGAAATCAATTATCTGGCAGAAAGGGCAGAAAGGGCAGAAAATATTAGCCTCAATCACAATGAATCTCTGTGTCCAATCAGAAAAGATGCTCGTAACTTAATACCACAAGTGAATAATAATTCGTAGCACGTGACCGCCATTATTTTCAAAGTCTACAGCTCAAAGTCATCACGGTTGCAATTAAAAATTATCAAAGTGAAAAATTTTGGAGCATTTGATAAGATTCCCCCGAAAAATATTTGAGTCAAAATGGACCAAAACACTCAAGCGAGTCGCCCGACCAAGTGAAGCATGAGGTCGAGCCGCGCTCGCCCGAAGGGCCGCTAAACCACCCTAGGGGGGCTCCAACAAGGCACAAAGCACAAACGCACCCGCACACACGGGCATCGCGCATGCCCGACCAGCGCGAGCGGCCAACCTACTCATGTGTCCAGCCCCAACGCCTGCAGCCTGCCCCCGCATGCACACGATCGTCTAGCACACGTGGCCACCACTTCATGCGTATGATCGGCCCGCGCGGGCGCCAGCGCCGACCGCCCCTACTACCTCTTCCGGCCGCCGACGTTGCCGAGTAACTTGCCCAAGATGTCTTCGGGCACTTTCGTGATTCCGAGAAAATTGATGATGCAGGTGACCGGAAATGAGCAACGTCATTCGTTAACTTAAGATCCAGGCGGGCACAATTACCAATGCGTTACTTGAAGAATGCTATAAAAGACCTAGAGCCTTTTTTTGAAGATAAGCAACTAGAGAGACAAGAGAGTGCTCTGAGCTTTTTTAGGCAAGTACGTATGACTTAGATCGTTCATTCTCCCTGAATTCCCCTCTGTTCGCTCTCAAGTATGCACACTCTCAATGCTCGCGTGGACGCTTCAGCTGTCGTAGGAGAAGACATAGAAGAACGCTCTCGTAGGTGGACGCTCTTTGCGGAAGCTCTGTACACTTGGCCTTTTCCCCTTTTTCTTTGCCTTCAAAGCTTGTAAACGAAGATGTGGCCCGCCACCCTCTTTGAAACTCAAACTCTAGTAACAACAAAAGAACTAGTGGATTTCGGCCCGACACAGATCCTATCACATGATTTTTTACCCTTTTCGAGTTTTCCACATTAAAACGTTTCGTTTGACATTGCTGTTGAATCTCTTTTGACTGTTTGCCCGCTCGACTCACTCTCAAGCTAAGAGTGTCCAATTCTAAAAACCGTGGAAAAACGGAGCTGCCCGCAATCAAAATAAACTAGATAAATATAAACAAACAATATAAAAAAAAATAAGTCTTGATAGAAAATTTTGTAACAATTAAATGTATTATAGCCTAAAAAATTAATATTATTAATTTATTATTCTAAATTTATTTTAATATATTTAGACAGCAAGAATGATTTTTTTTAAACATAAGTAGATAGCACGTTGATCGTCAGTTCCAGATTATTTGATGACTGAAGTGTCGCTGTCATTGCTGGGAATACATTTATCCTTGAATATTGTGCTTTGGCGGACATCGTGATTCGTGCCGCAATGCTAGTAAATATAGAAACCGTGTTTGATACGTATCCCGCTTATTTTCGGAGGTGCGCGAGCAGTTCTTACGGAAGAATTGCAGATTTTAATGGTGCAGATCATTCTCTGCGAAATGCGGCCGTATTTCTTGAATACTGTCGTATCCAAAAGTGACCGAAGCATGGTCACTTCAAATCTACGTCGTTGATCTTGGGGACTATACGGTGAGATCTGTCCGCGCACTAGCATAAGGTACGCATATGCACCAAATTATTTTACATAAATATAAGACATTATATAAGCCAAATTTGTATTACTAGGTGAGCTAATGAGATTCAGTTTTTTGTGCATATATTGTACCTCTATCCTATAATAAGCTCCTTTTGACATGGTGATAGCGGTCATGAACATATTGGTTAAACTGTCATTCATTTAAGGCCCACCTAAGGAGCTTAATACACTTTTATGTTTAAACAGTTGATATTTTTTAGGTGATTCTTAACGAATGACTGATTCAACCCATGCGTTTACGACCACCACCACCGTCTCAAACGGAGCCTAGTCAAATTGTACTGGATCCCCTCTTAGAGTTTTATTTAAATATGATAATTTTATATCGATTTCATAGTGTTTATTGTTTGGTCTCTACACTAATTAATGTAAAAACTCAAAATCATTTGAAATGAATCAAAATATTTGCAATTTCTCATCATGAAAGGTAGGTTGAGACCCTTTAGTTGTTAGATTGTGACACCTATTCGCGCCCAGACCGTTAGGATTGCGCCATATCACCAATCCGTGGGATTCCCATTTTTCTAATCCAGGCCAAATCTTTTTTTGGAAGTTCATCAAAGGAGATTATTCTCCGTTCCCCCTTTATGCTCGCCAAACATGGAATGACCGGTCCTCTCTTGTGCTATAAAATGGAGGGGAGGCTATGATCCCAATCATCCCAACACCAACAGCAATCCGAAGGAGTTCTTAGCCACCCAACGTTCTTATCCCAGCGGCATCAGGCGGCGACGGCGGCAGCAGGTGCGCAAGGGGGCGACTCCAGGCGGACGACTTCAGGCGGAGCTATCGGAGCGGCATCCGGTCGAATCCAGTCGGATCGACATCAGGCCGGTCTCCCGCGGTGGTTCCAGGCAGCGGAGGTGATCCCAGGCGGCGCGGCGACATCAGGCGGCCGAACCCAGGCGAGGTCGGCTTCAGGCGTGCAGTCCAGGCGGCGATTCCGCAAAGGAGGTGAACAGTACTACTGTCGCCCGGCGACATCACTATCGCAGGCGACAGTCCGGTTTCACCCTTTCGGTTTTCTCTTCATTGCTCGACCTTACGGTCTCTATTGTAATCTGTACCTCCATACCTTATAGTGGATCTTCTCCGGCGCGCTCTCCCCGTGGATGTAGGAGCTTCTCTCCGAACCACGTAAATTTTCTGTGTCGTCTGTGTGCTTGGATATCTCGTTCTGTGGTTTTTTATTTTGCGCGATTGTTTTTGCTCGATTTAATTCCGTTGCGCTACCGCGGTACTCGGTCCGATTGCATAACAATTGGTATCAGAGGGAGGTTCCGCGGGGGTGATCGTCTGGGCGTTCTGGTTCTAGATCTGGGTCAACGGTAGGTGATGACAAGGTCCACTCCCTACCTTCTCAAGATCTGATCCGAGAACATTTTTCAGATCACTCAGTAGCACTGCGAGCAAAACAATGGCGGCAAAATTCGAGATTTCCAAGTACGACGGCAAGATCGATTTCGGCTTATGGCAGAAGCGGATCAAGGCGGTTCTCGTTCAGCAAGGACTCCACAAGGCGCTACTCGGCAAGGAGAAGTCCGGCGTGAAGAAAGACGAGGAATGGGAGGAACTGGATCTGAAGGCCATCAGCACAATCCAATTGAGTCTCGCCGACGAGGTCATGTACAACGTGGTCGACGCTGACACCACCGTAGACCTATGGAAGAAATTGGAGGAGCTGTATATGTCGAAATATCTCACAAACAAGCTCTATGTGAAGAGACAGTTATACAGCTTAAGAATGTCCGAGAGCAACAAGCTGCTAGAACACATGAATGTGTTCAATAAGAATGTCGAAGAGGAAGACCAGGCGCTTCTACTATTGTCTTCTCTACCGAAGTCCTATGACCATATGGTCACCACGATCCTCTACGGAAAGGATACGCTCAAAATGAAGGAGGTGATGACGACGCTGCTATCGAACGAAACGCGGAGCAAACCCGGCCCCAGCACCAGCGAAGGTTTGTTCGTGAAGAACAAAGAACCGGTCAGAGGGAGATCGAGAGATAGAGGGAAGAAATTCAATCGGACTAGGTCTAAGTCTCGGGACAAGAAGAACCAGTGTCACTACTGCAAGGAAGAAGGGCACTGGAAAAACAACTGTCCTAAGAAAAAGGCGAAAGAAAGGAATCAGGAACAGGCGGCTGTGGCGTCCGACCCCGAGAGCGATGCTGACGTACTCCATTTACACTCCACCCTCGATACCACCGACACGTGGATCATGGATACGGGATGCTCGTATCACATGTGCCCGAACATAGAATGGTTCACTAGCTTCAGGCAATGTGACGGCGGTCGCGTTCTGATGGGAAACGACTCGGAGTGCAAGACGCTCGGGATCGGCAGTATCAGAATTAAAATGTTCGACGGAACAATCAGGACCCTTACTGATGTAAGATACGTGCCCGATCTGAGAAAGAGTCTAATTTCCCTAGGCACTCTAGAGGCGGCTGGGTGCTCATACACCGGCGAGGGAGGATATCTGAAGGTCAAGAAAGGCGCTCTGGTGGTCATGAAAGGAGAGCGCTCTGGTACTCTCTACAAACTGATCGGCACTACCATCGCCGGCGACGCGGCGGTTTCTGAGACGATAGATGAGGACTCCTCTCTGCTGTGGCATGCTAGACTTGGCCACATGAGCGAGAGAGGACTGCTGGAGCTTCACAAGAAGGGCCTACTGAAAGGAATCAAGACATGCAAGTTAGACTTCTGCGAGACCTGCGTTCTCGGGAAGCAGCACAGAGTGAAGTTCGTGACATCTACGCAGCGGAGTAAGCAGGCCCTGGAATATATACACTCAGACGTTTGGGGGCCTGCCCCAGAGCCGTCTCTTGGTTGGGCCAGATACTTCGTGACTTTCATCGACGATTTTTCGAGAAAAGTCTGGATCTACTTTCTGAAGCACAAGTCCAAAGTATTCGAGAAATTCAAAGTCTGGAAGACGACAGTGGAAAAGCAGACCAGGAAAAGAGTTAAATATTTGAGATCTGATAACGGTGGCGAGTACACCTCAGCGGAGTTCCAGGAATACTGCAAACAGGAGGGCATCACTCGACACCTCACTATTCCTGGTACACCGCAGCAGAACGGCGTGGCAGAAAGGATGAACCGAACGTTGCTAGAGAGAGCTCGGTGCATGCGGTTATTTGCAGACCTACCAAGGTCTTTCTGGGCCGAGGCCATTAATACGACATGCTATCTAGTGAATCGATCCCCATCGATGTCACTGAATCTGAAATCCCAACAGGAAGTTTGGTTAGGCAGGCCGGTTGACTACTCTGACATCCACATCTTTGGTTGTCCTGTGTACACCCTTGTACAGGACTCTGAGAAGACAAAGTTGGATGCTAAGTCCAAACGGTGCATCTATCTGGGACGAAAGTCCGACACGAAGGGGTTCAAACTGTGGAACCCGGACACAAAGAAGGTGGAGGTCAGGCGCGATGTGATCTTCGATGAGGCTTCTATGCTCAAGAAATCTGAGGCTCAGTCTAAAGAGGTGGAGGAGACTCCAGTCACACCCCTAGAGGTGGAGCTGGAAGGGAGCGACCAAGCTGATGACCACGGTGATTCCTCTGACCCAGAAAATGCTGATGCTGTGCAACCTACGGAAGCAGAGCCGTACTCTATTGCTAGAGAAAGGGCAAGGAGAGAGGTCAGACTGCCTCTCAGGCTACAGGACACGGTAGCGTACGCTTTCCAGGTGATCTCCACAGATCCTGGATATTATAAAGAAGCTGTAGAGAGTAGAGAGAGTTCTCAGTGGAAAGCAGCTATGGAAGAAGAGATGGAGTCCCTTCGTAAAAACCAGACTTGGGACTTGGTTCGTCTGCCCAAAGGGGCGAAGGCAATCAGTTCCAAATGGATATTCAGGAAGAAGGAATCTACATCCGGCAAAGACCAGTGGAGATACAAGGCCAGATTCGTTGCCAAGGGGTTCGCGCAGAAGAAGGGTGTCGATTTTGATGAAATATTCTCACCCGTGGTAAAACACTGCTCCATACGGGTGCTTCTTGCGATGGTGGCAATGTACGATATGGAGCTAGAGCAGATGGACGTGAAAACGACGTTTCTTCATGGCAACTTGGAAGAGGAGATCTATATCTTGCAGCCTGAAGGGATTGTACAACCCGGTGACGAGAAGAAGGTGTGCAAACTAAGAAGGTCCCTCTACGGTCTGAAGCAGGCTCTAAGAATGTGGAACAAGATATTTGATACGTTCATGGTTTCACAAGGATTCAGCAGGAGCCAGTACGACAGCTGCACCTACTACAAGTTTCTGGCAAACGACGACGTTCTGATACTGATGCTATACGTCGACGACATGCTGATTGCGTGCAAGTCAGCTCAGGAGATCCAGTCTTTGAAGCAGAAACTGCAAGCTGAGTTTGAAATGAAGGATCTGGGTCAAGCACAGAAGATCCTTGGCATGGAAATCAGGCGAGATAGGAAGCGGGGCATGCTTTGGCTTTCTCAGACAGGGTACATTCAGAAGGTTCTGGAAAAGTTCAATATGACTGAATCTAAGCCCGTTTCAACCCCTCTCGGGCAATAGTTTAGATTATCGTCACAACAGTGTCCAGACACAGAGGGAGAACGACAAAAGATGCTCGGGGTGTCGTACGCTAGTGCGGTAGGATGCTTGATGTATGCCATGATCTGTACCAGACCAGATATCGCTCAGGCTGTGAGCGTAGTCAGCAGATATATGGGGAATCCGGGGCGACAACACTGGGAAGCAGTCAAGTGGATTCTAAGATATCTGAACGGAACGAAAAACGTCGGCTTGCTGTTTAAGAAGAGCGGAGTTTCTAGAGTCCTAGAGGGCTACGTTGATTCCGACTATGCGGGCGACCTCGACCGAAGAAGATCTACCTCCAGGTACATCTTCCTTTGTGGTGAGGGCCCCATCAGTTGGAAAGCCACTCTGCAGGACATTGTGGCTTTATCTACGACAGAGGCTGAGTATATTGCTGCAGTGGAAGCTGCGAAGGAAGCTATCTAACTCAAAGGTCTCGCCAAAGAACTCAGGATTTCTCAGGAAGCGGTGAAGCTGCACTGTGACAGTCAGAGTGCGATTTGTCTGGCCAAAGACCCGGTCTATCATGCCAGGACAAAACACATCGATGTGCGGTACCATAAGTTGAGAGAGTTCGTTGCTGGCGGAGATATTCAATTACTAAAGGTGCACACTGAGAATAACATTGCAGACATGTTGACCAAGCCGTTGACCGGAGTCAAGTTCAAACACTGCCTTGACTTGGCTCATATCTGTGCGTGCTGATCGTGGAAACCCCAGGGAGAGGGGGTAGTTTGCCGGAGGGAGGAGATCCAAGTTTCAGGTAGAGTCTGTCGCGTGAGGCGTCAAGGTGGAGATTGTTAGATTGTGACACCTATTCGCGCCCGGACCGTTAGGATTGCGCCATGTCACCAATCTGTGGGATTCCCATTTTCCTAATCCAGGCCAAATCTTTTTTTGGAAGTTCATCAAAGGAGATTATTCTCCGTTCCCCCTTTGTGCTCGCCAAACATGGAATGACCGGTCCTCTCTTGTGCTATAAAATGGAGGGGAGGCTATGATCCCAATCATCCCAACAACAACAGCAATCCGAAGGAGTTCTTAGCCACCCAACATTCTTATCCCAGCGGCATCAGGCGGCGACGGCGGCAGCAGGTGCGCAAGGGGGCGACTCCAGGCGGACGACTTCAGGCGGAGCTATCGGAGCGGCATCCGGTCGAATCCAGTCGGATCGACATCAGGCCGGTCTCCCGCGGTGGTTCCAGGCAGCGGAGGTGATCCCAGGCGGCGCGGCGACATCAGGCGGCCGAACCCAGGCGAGGTCGGCTTCAGGCGTGCAGTCCAGGAGGCGATTCCGCAAAGGAGGTGAACAGTACTACTGTCGCCCGGCGACATCACTATCGCAGGCGACAGTCCGGTTTCACCCTTTCGGTTTTCTCTTCATTGCTCGACCTTACGGTCTCTATTGTAATCTGTACCTCCATACCTTATAGTGGATCTTCTCCGGCGCGCTCTCCCCGTGGATGTAGGAGCTTCTCTCCGAACCACGTAAATTTTCTGTGTTGTCTGTGTGCTTGGATATCTCGTTCTGTGGTTTTTTATTTTGCGCGATTGTTTTTGCTCGATTTAATTCCGTTGCGCTACCGCGGTACTCGGTCCGATTGCATAACATTTAGTCCCTCCCACATTGTTTGGAATTCAATTCTTTTGTTTTTAACTTTAATGAAAATTAATTCACAATAACTCTTCATTTTGTTTAGTCTAATGTTTAAAAAAATATAGAATAGAAATATGAGATTTCTATAATACCTTATTTTAAATTCATACTAATACATTTTAACTATTATACTAATAGTAGATAAGGTAATAGCTAAAAAGATAATAGCTAGAAGTGATATAAATAAATAAGATCGTGCTCTCTATGATATAATATATGCCATTCAAAATTGTTGATTTTTTTCATGAAATATGAGCTGGACAAGAAAACGTATTTATCAAAGTTAACAACGATATAATCGTGTCTTATGAAAGGTTCGTCTTAGACATTTTGATTTAGGACCTAAGATAATTTGATCATATCTATAGCAGTCTCTCAAAAGATGTGAAGTACCCCACATTTATGAAACCTATTGAAAATTATGTGCATTTCATGCCCTTCTCCCATCTGGTTCTTGTTGAAAAAACCAACGCCAAGAGGAGTATAAGAAAATGGGATTGTTAACCGCAGATCAAATATGGCTATTCGCAGACTCAAAAAATGCACTTTTAAAAGGCGTTAAATATTCCTCTTCCTTTCTGAAAGTCTTTATTCACAAACCAACCCTAATTTCTTTACTCTTCCCAGCAACCCACCTGTACAACCCCGTAGACGGGCGAATGAGACCCTCCCCAAATATAAGCCTAGGGGCGTGGTATGGGCGACGGGTCGGTGCGACCCCGTTTGAGGACGTGCGGGTTCTCGTGCGTGCGGAGGTTCTATGCGCAAGGGTTCTTAACTTATATACAATATATATATATATATATATATATATATATATATATATATATATATATATATATATATATATATATACACTATATATTATATGATAATATATATAATATATAATATATGTATTATATATTTTTTGTCATAAGTTAAAGGGGGGCTTTAGGGCTCGGGAGGGAAGGAGAAAAATAGAAGCGGGTAGGTCACGGGGGACAGCAGCAAGGGTCGGGGGAAAATGAGAGAGCAGAGGAGAAGGAGAGAGGAGGAGATCGGGGGATTTTCTCCCGCTAGGGCTCGGCCAAGCAGGGCCGCCGCCGCCGCCGCCCCATTTCCCATCGCTGGCAAGACAGCGCAGCCGCCGCCCCCTCCCTCTCTTGCCGGCTCGGAGCAGCACAACCACAACCCCGGCCGCCCCTTCCTCGCTCCTTCTCTCCCGTCGCCGGCAAAGCAACGCCGCCGCCGCGCCCTCCCTCTCTCGCCCTAGGCCTGGGGCAGCAAGGGGCCGCCCGCCTCCTCTCTCCCTCCGGCCACCGCCTGGGCTAGGGCACGGCCTCCTTCGTTCTCTCCCGCCGTCGCCGGCAAAGCAGCAGCCCGCCCCCCCCCCCCCCCCCCTTTTCCCTATCTCCCGTCGCCGGCAAAGCAGCAGCCCGGGCGAGGCTCGGCCTGGAGCGAGGCTCGGCCTGGAGCGAGGCTCGGCCTGGAGCGAGGCTCGGCCTGGAGCGAGGCTCGGCCTGGAGCGAGGCTCGGCCTGGAGCGAGGCTCGGCCTGGAGCGAGGATCGGCCTGGAGCGAGGCTCGGCCTGGAGCGAGGCTCGGCCTGGAGCGAGGATCGGCCTGGAGCGAGGCTCGGCCTGGAGCGAGGCTCGGCCTGGAGCGAGGCTCGGCCTGGAGCAAGGCTCGGCCTGGAGTGGAGGTCGAACGCCGACGCGACCGCATGCAGTAGGATCGACTCGGAGCTCCTCTCCCGTCCCCGCCGCCAAACACGCGACAAGGGTAACGATGTTTCAACTTGGGCATGTGAAGCCTTCAGTTTCCATATTCGCACGGAAGCCCCTCTCCACCAACGGGTGGGGGGAAGGGAGCTCCCCGACGGGTTGACGCGTACGTCCCCGCAGTTAATTGCATTAGTACCCGGAAGCGTGAGTACGGGTTTAGGCATGCTGTGAGAAGCCCATCCGGACGTGTGAGCCGGATTGGTGATGTTCTGGGGTTCTTGGAGAAGACTCCGAGGAAGTTGTTTGTTTAGCCGCTTGCAGGGAATGCGCGCCACGAGCCCCAAAAAGGGGGTGTGCGCAATATGTTTGGTCCGCTTATGTTGGCCGACCGATGACTAGTTGGCCGCCGCTCGTCGAGACGTTGGCGTACAGGTGTTGCAGTACCAGGCGGGGAGTAGCGTACTTAAGCCCAAACTTGTGCCGGCCCTCGAAGGCCTTTTTGTTTATATTTTCGGCCTGCGTGCTGAGTATGGAATTTATATTCCTGTAATATTCTTTTATATCTGTGATGCTCTGAGAATGCAGCTTACTCCTCTTGTCTTGGGCGAGCGGTGTGTTCGTGAACCGCTCCCCCCGTGTGGGCCCCGAGGTATAGATGTCGGGAAGCCCCTGATGGCCCGTTGCCATCCTTTCAGAGTATCGGAGTTCCGCTATTAGCGGCCCAATTGGGGCTGCATAGAGTAGGGCTGCTGGGCGGTTTTGCGCCAAGAGTAAGGCGGGCGGGGAACACTTTACATAGACCCGAGGTGGCACCTCTAGTTTGGGAGTGGATCTCGAGATCCTCCTTGGATTTTCCGGTCGGCCATGAGAGCCCTCCGAAGGTGCCTTAGCTCAGCCCTTGGCTTGGGAGGGGAAGAGTTAGTTAGTCTTCCGGGTATGCGGCGAGTCCTCCACGCTGAGACCTTGGGTCTGTCCCTCGTGTTCCTAGTCTTGTGCCTAGATCGTTCGCTTGAGGGTAGTAGGTGCGCGGTCACCCCTTCCCCAAGGGTCGAACTCCACGGGAGACCGGATTTCCGGTTTCAACATTTTGGTGCGGTGAGCGTGGAAAGTGACCAGCACAGAAGAACTCAGGCGAACATCATGGCTATAGAAGTGGAACCAGGTGACGACCACGGTCATGCATTGACACCATATGTGTAAGGTCCTCATACTCAGGGTTGTCCCCTCCCATAGCTGTTGTTTGAATCCCATAGCATTTGGAGTAAGATATGCACCAATTTGAAGCGCTCTTTTCTTTTAGGTATGTAAGTGGTGCTTTGATTTTTAATAAGAGTTCTTTAAGCATGCCAATACTATTGCAATGAGCTCACATGAAGAAGTGAATTTGGACCCCGAGCAGATCCCGCTGTCAGGCTCTCACCTAGCTGGCAGGGCTGGAAGTCACTCGGTGTCATCCGTGGGCCTCGAGCAGATCCCGCTGTCAGGCTCTCACCTAGCTGGCAGGGCTGGAAGTCACTCGATGGCGGTAGTAGTTTTGGACCCGGAGCAGATCCCACTGTCAGGCTCTCACCTAGCTGGCAGGGCTGGAAGTCACTCGGTGTCATCCGTGGGCCTCGAGCAGATCCCGCTGTCAGGCTCTCACCTAGCTGGCAGGGCTGGAAGTCACTCGATGGCGGTAGTAGTTTTGGACCCCGAGTAGATCCCGCTGTCAGGCTCTCACCTAGCTGGCAGGGCTGGAAGTCACTCGGTGTCATCCGTGGGCCTCGAGCAGATCCCGCTGTCAGGCTCTCACCTAACTGGCAGGGCTGGAAGTCACTCGATGGAGGTAGTAGTTTTGGACCCCGAGCAGATCCCGCTGTCAGGCACTCACCTAGCTGGCAGGGCTGGAAGTCACTCGGTGTCATCCGTGGGCCTCGAGCAGATCCTGCTGTCAGGCTCTCAGCTAGCTGGCAGGGATGGAAGGAGGTAGTAGTTTTGGACCCCGAGCAGATCCCGCTGTCAGGTCACTCACCTAGCTGGCAGGGCAGGGCTGGAAGTCACTCGGTGTCATCCGTATCTCGAGCAGATCCTGCTGCTCAGGCTCTCATCCGTGGGCTCGAGCAGATCCCGCTCAGGCTCTCACCTAGCTGGAGGGCTGGAAGTCACTCGATGGCGGTAGTAGTTTTGGACCCCGAGCAGATCCCGCTGTCAGGCACTCACCTAGCTGGCAGGGCCGGAAGTCACTCGGTATCATCCGTGGGCCTCGAGCAGATCCCGCTGTCAGGCTCTCACCTAGCTGGCAGGGCTGGAAGTCACTCGATGGCGGTAGTAGTTTTGGACCCCGAGCAGCCGGTAGTAGTTTTGGACCCCGAGCAGATCCCGCTGTCAGGCTCTCACCTAGCTGGCAGGGCTGGAAGTCACTCGGTGTCATCCGTGGGGCCTCGAGCAGATCCCGCTGTCAGGCTCTCACCTAGCTGGTAGGGCTGGAAGTCACTCGATGGCAGTAGTAGTTTTGGACCCCGAGCAGATCCCGCTGTCAGGCTCTCACCTAGCTGGCAGGGCTGGAAGTCACTCGGTGTCATCCGTGGGCCTCGAGCAGATCCCGCTGTCAGGCTCTTCACCTAGCTGGCAGGGCTGGAAGTCACTCGATGGCGGTAGTAGTTTTGGACCCCGAGCAGATCCCGCTGTCAGGCTCTCACCTAGCTGGCAGGGCTGGAAGTCACTCGGTGTCATCCGTGGGCCTCGAGCAGATCCCGCTGTCAGGCTCTCACCTAGCTGGCAGGGCTGGAAGTCACTCGATGGCGGTAGTAGTTTTGGACCCCGAGCAGATCCCGCTGCCAGGCTCTCACCTAGCTGGCAGGGCTGGAAGTCACTCGGTGTCATCCGTGGGCCTCGAGCAGATCCCGCTGTCAGGCTCTCACCTAGCTGGCAGGGCTGGAAGTCACTCGATGGCGGTAGTAGTTTTGGACCCCGAGCAGATCCCGCTGTCAGGCTCTCACCTAGCTGGCAGGGCTGGAAGTCACTCGGTGTCATCCGTGGGCCTCGAGCAGATCCCGCTGTCAGGCTCTCACCTAGCTGGCAGGGCTGGAAGTCACTCGATGGCGGTAGTAGTTTTGGACCCCGAGCAGATCCCGCTGTCAGGCTCTCACCTAGCTGGCAGGGCTGGAAGTCACTCGGTGTCATCCGTGGGCCTCGAGCAGATCTCGCTGTCAGGCTCTCACCTAGCTGGCAGGGCTGGAAGTCACTCGATGGCGGTAGTAGTTTTGGACCCCGAGCAGATCCCGCTGTCAGGCTCTCACCTAGCTGGCAGGGCTGGAAGTCACTCGGTGTCATCCGTGGGCCTCGAGCAGATCCCGCTGTTAGGCTCACACCTAGCTGGCAGGGCTGGAAGTCACTCGATGGCGGTAGTAGTTTTGGACCCCGAGCAGATCCCGCTATCAGGCTCTCACCTAGCTGGCAGGGCTGGAAGTCACTCGGTGTCATCCGTGGGCCTCGAGCAGATCCCGCTGTCAGGCTCTCACCTAGCTGGCAGGGCTGGAAGTCACTCGATGGCGGTAGTAGTTTTGGACCCCGAGCAGATCCCGCTGTCAGGCTCTCACCTAGCTGGCAGGGCTGGAAGTCACTCGGTGTCATCCGTGGGCCTCGAGCAGATGCCGCTGTCAGGCTCTCACCTAGCTGGCAGGGCTGGAAGTCACTCGATGGCGGTAGTAGTTTTGGACCCCGAGTAGATCCCGCTGTCAGGCTCTCACCTAGCTGGCAGGGCTGGAAGTCACTCGGTGTCTTCCGTGGGCCTCGAGCAGATCCCGCTGTCAGGCTCTCACCTAGCTGGCAGGGCTGGAAGTCACTCGACGACGGTAGTAGTTTTGGACCCCGAGCAGATCCCGCTGTCAGGCTCTCACCTAGCTGGCAGGGCTGGAAGTCACTCTCGTGTCATCCGTGGGCCTCGAGCAGATCCCGCTGTTAGGCTCACACCTAGCTGGCAGGCTGGAAGTCACTCGATGGCGGTAGTAGTTTTGGGACCCCGAGCAGATCCCGCTATCAGGCTCTCACCTAGCTGGCAGGGCTGGAAGTCACTCGGTGTCATCCGTGGGCCTCGAGCAGATCCCGCTGTCAGGCTCTCACCTAGCTGGCAGGGCTGGAAGTCACTCGATGGCGGTAGTAGTTTTGGACCCCGAGCAGATCCCGCTGTCAGGCTCTCACCTAGCTGGCAGGGCTGGAAGTCACTCGGTGTCATCCGTGGGCCTCGAGCAGATCCTGCTGTCAGGCTCTCAGCTAGCTGGCAGGGATGGAAGTCACTCGATGGCGGTAGTAGTTTTGGACCCCGAGCAGATCCCGCTGTCAGGCACTCACCTAGCTGGCAGGGCCGGAAGTCACTCGGTGTCATCCGTGGGCCTCGAGCAGATCCCGCTGTCAGGCTCTCACCTACCTGGCAGGGCTGGAAGTCACTCGATGGCGGTAGTAGTTTTGGACCTCGAGCAGATCCCGCTGTCAGGCTCTCACCTAGCTGGCAGGGCTGGAAGTCACTCGGTGTCATCCGTGGGCCTCGAGCAGATCCCGCTGTCAGGCTCTCACCTAGCTGGCAGGGCTGGAAGTCACTCGACGGCGGTAGTAGTTTTGGACCCCGAGCAGATCCCGCTGTCAGGCTCTCACCTAGCTGGCAGGGCTGGAAGTCACTCGGTGTCATCCGTGGGCCTCGAGCAGATCCCGCTGTCAGGCTCTCACCTACCTGGCAGGGCTGGAAGTCACTCGATGACGGTAGTAGTTTTGGACCCCGAGCAGATCCCGCTGTCAGGCTCTCACCTAGCTGGCAGGGCTGGAAGTCACTCGGTGTCATCCGTGGGCCTCGAGCAGATCCCGCTGTCAGGCTCTCACCTAGTTGGCAGGGCTGGAAGTCACTCGATGTCGGTAGTAGTTTTGGACCCCGAGCAGATCCCGCTGTCAGGCTCTCACCTAGCTGGCAGGGCTGGAAGTCACTCGGTGTCATCCGTGGGCCTCGAGCAGATCCTGCTGTCAGGCTCTCAGCTAGCTGGCAGGGATGGAAGTCACTCGATGGCGGTAGTAGTTTTGGACCCCGAGCAGATCCCGCTGTCAGGCACTCACCTAGCTGGCAGGGCCGGAAGTCACTCAGTGTCATCCGTAGGCCTCGAGCAGATCCCGCTGTCAGGCTCTCACCTAGCTGGCAGGGCTGGAAGTCACTCGATGGCGGTAGTAGTTTTGGACCTCGAGCAGATCCCGCTGTCAGGCTCTCACCTAGCTGGCAGGGCTGGAAGTCACTCGGTGTCATCCGTGGGCCTCGAGCAGATCCCGCTGTCAGGCTCTCACCTAGCTGGCAGGGCTGGAAGTCACTCGACGGCGGTAGTAGTTTTGGACCCCGAGAAGATCCCGCTGTCAGGCTCTCACCTAGCTGGCAGGGCTGGAAGTCACTCGGTGTCATCCGTGGGCCTCGAGCAGATCCCGCTGTCAGGCTCTCACCTAGCTGGCAGGGCTGGAAGTCACTCGATGGCGGTAGTAGTTTTGGACCCCGAGCAGATCCCGCTGTCAGGCTCTCACCTAGCTGGCAGGGCTGGAAGTCACTCGGTGTCATCCGTGGGCCTCGAGCAGATCCCGCTGTCAGGCTCTCACCTAGCTGGCAGGGCTGGAAGTCACTCGATGGCGGTAGTAGTTTTGGACCCCGAGCAGATCCCGCTGTCAGGCTCTCACCTAGCTGGCAGGGCTGGAAGTCACTCGGTGTCATCCGTGGGCCTCGAGCAGATCCCGCTGTCAGGCTCTCACCTAGCTAGCAGGGCTGGAAGTCACTCGATGGCGGTAGTAGTTTTGGACCCCGAGTAGATCCCGCTGTCAGGCTCTCACCTAGCTGGCAGGGCTGGAAGTCACTCGGTGTCATCCGTGGGCCTCGAGCAGATCCCGCTGTCAGGCTCTCACCTAGCTGGCAGGGCTGGAAGTCACTCGATGACGGTAGTAGTTTTAGACCCCGAGCAGATCCCGCTGTCAGGCTCTAACCTAGCTGGCAGGGCTGGAAGTCACTCGGTGTCATCCATGGGCCTCGAGCAGATCCCGCTGTCAGGCTCTCACCTAGCTGGCAGGGCTGGAAGTCACTCGATGGCGGTAGTAGTTTTGGACCCCGAGCAGATCCCGCTGTCAGGCTCTCACCTAGCTGGCAGGGTTTGAAGTCACTCGGTGTCATCCGTGGGCCTCGAGCAGATCCCGCTATCAGGCTCTCACCTAGCTTGCAGGGCTAGAAGTCACTCGATGGCGGTAGTAGTTTTGGACCCCGAGCAGATTCCGCTGTCAGGCTCTCACCTAGCTGGCAGGGCTGGAAGTCACTCGGTGTCATCCGTGGGCCTCGAGCAGATCCCGCTGTCAGGCTCTCACCTAGCTGGCAGGGCTGGAAGTCACTCGATGGTGGTAGTAGTGGACCCCGAGTGATGCTCGGCCCCGGGTAGACTCGCTGTCAGGCTCCCACTAGCTGGCAGGGCTGTAGGCACACCTGGGGGGTAAGGGAGAGAGAGTTTGGAGTTTGGAAAGAGAGTTTGGATATTTTGCAGGACCGCGAGTGATGCTCGGCCCCGGGTAGACTCGTTGTCAGGCTCCCATTAGCTGGCAGGGCTGTAGGCACACCTGGGGGGTAAGGGAGAGAGAGTTTGGAGTTTGGAAAGAGAGTTTGGATATTTTGCAGGACCCCAAGTGATGCTCGGCCCCGGGTAGACTCGCTGTCAGGCTCCCATTAGCTGGCAGGGTTGTAGGCACACCTGGGGGTAAGGGAGAGAGTTTGGAGTTTGGAAAGAGAATTTGAGTATTTTGCAGGACCCCGAGTGATGCTCGGCCCCGGGTAGACTCACTGTCAGGCTCCCACTAGCTGGCAGGGCTGTAGGCACACCTGGGGGGTAAGGGAGAGGGTTTGGAGTTTGGAAAGAGAGTTTGAGTATTTTGCAGGACCCCGAGTGATGCTCGGCCCCGGGTAGACTCGCTGTCAGGCTCCCACTAGCTGGCGGGGCTGAAGGCACACCTGGGGGGTAAGGGACCCCGAGTGCTGCTCGGCCCCGGGTAGACTCGCTGCTCAGGCTCTCATTAGCTGGCAGGGCGGTAGGCACACCTGGGGGGAAAGGATTAGCTCAGCGTGTACAAGAGGATACAGAGGATACGGCTTTGTTGTTTCACGATATCACGAGAAATTGTATACTTGTTGTAAGTATTGGTATAAGGGCAATTCGATAGCAGTGAGCCAAAGGGTATCGAGTGATTCAAAAGATTCAGAAAGGTCATGGAGAGATTGATGCTCCAAGCGCAGATTCAGTTTCTCTCAGAAATTTGTTTTGGGTCGGCTCCCACTCGCCGGATACGTTGGGTTGCATGATTCTTTCCGAGCTTGTGCCAAGCTCGAAAAGAGCGGGGATTGTGTACAACCCCGTAGCCGGGCGAGTGTGACCCTCCCCAAATATCAGCCTAGGGGCGTGGTATGGGCGACGGGTCGGTGCGACCCCGTTTGAGAACGTGCGGGTCCTCGTGCGTGCGTACGTGCGGAGGTTCTATGCGCAGGGGTTCTTAATTTATATACAATATATATATATATACTATATATTATATGATAATATATATAATATATAATATATGTATTATATATTTTTTTGTCATAAGTTAAAGGGGGGCTTGAGGGCTCGGGAGGGAAGGAGAAAAATAGAAGCGGGTAGGTCACGGGGGACAGCAGCAAGGGTCGGGGGAAAATGAGAGAGCAGAGGAGAAGGAGAGAGGAGGAGATCGGGGGATTTTCTCCCGCTAGGGCTCGGCCAAGCAGGGCCGCCGCCGCCGCCGCCCCATTTCCTGTCGCCGGCAAGACAGCGCAGCCGCCGCCCCCTCCCTCTCTCGTCAGCTCGGAGCAGCACAGCCACAACCCCGGCCGCCCCTTCCTCGCTCCTTCTCTCCCGTCGCCGGCAAAGCAATGCCGCCGCCGCGCCCTCCCTCTCTCGCCCTAGGCCTGGGGCAGCAAGGGGATGCCCGCCTCCTCTCTCCCTCCGGCCATCGCCTGGGCTAGGGCACGGCCTCCTTCGTTCTCTCCCGCCGTCGCCGGCAAAGCAGCAGCCCGACCCCCCCTTTTTCCCTCTCTCCCGTCGCCGACAAAGCAGCAGCCCGGGCGAGGCTCGGCCTGGAGCAAGGCTCGGCCTGGAGCGAGACTCGGCCTGGAGCGAGGCTCGGCCTGGAGCGAGGCTCGGCCTGGAGCGAGGCTCGGCCTGGAGCGAGGCTCGGCCTGGAGCGAGGCTCGGCCTAGAGCAAGGCTCGGCCTGGAGTGGAGGTCGAACGCCGATGCGACCGCATGCAGTAGGATCGACTCGGAGCTCCTCTCCCGTCCCCGCCGCCAAACACGCGACAAGGGTAACGATGTTTCAACTTGGGCATGTGAAGCCTTCAGTTTCCATATTCGCACGGAAGCCCTCTCCACCAACGGGTGGGGGGAAGGGAGCTCCCCGACGGGTTGACGCGTACGTCCCTGCAGTTAATTGCATTAGTACCCGGAAGCGTGAGTACAGGTTTAGGCATGCTGTGAGAAGCCCATCCGGACGTGTGAGCTGGATTGGTGATGTTCTGGGGTTCCCGGAGAAGACTCCGAGGAAGTTGTTTGTTTAGCCGCTTGCAGGGAATGCGCGCCACGAGCCCCAAAAAGGGGGTGTGCGCAATATGTTTGGTCCGCTTATGTTGGCCGACCGATGACTAGTTGGCCGCCGCTCGTCGAGACGTTGGCGTACAGGTGTTGCAGTACCAGGCGGGGAGTAGCGGACTTAAGCCCAAACTTGTGCCGGCCCTCGAAGGCCTTTTTGTTTATATTTCTGGCCTGCGTGCCGAGTATGGAATTTATATTCCTGTAATATTCTTTTATATCTGTGATGCTCTGAGAATGTAGCTTACTCCTCCTGTCTTGGGCGAGCGGTGTGTTCGTGAACCGCTCCCCCCGTGTGGGCCCCGAGGTATAGATGTCGGGAAGCCCCTGATGGCCCGTTGCCATCCTTTCAGAGTAGCGGAGTTCCGCTATTAGCGGCCCAATTGGGACTGCGTAGAGTAGGGCTGCTGGGCGGTTTTGCGCCAATAGTAAGGCGGGCGGGGAACATTTTACATAGACCCGAGGTGGCACCTCTAGTTTGCGAGTGGATCTCGAGATCCTCCTTGGATTTTCCGGTCGGCCATGAGAGCCCTCCGAAGGTGCCTTAGCTCAGCCCTTGGCTTGGGAGGGGAAGAGTTAGTTAGTCTTCCGGGTATGCGGCGGGTCCTCCACGCTGAGACCTTGGGTCTGTCCCTCGTGTTCTAGTCTTGTGCCTAGATCGTTCGCTTGAGGGTAGTAGGTGCGCGGTCACCCCTTCCCCAAGGGTCGAATTCCACGGGAGACCGGATTTCCGGTTTCAAACACCACCCCCGATCCTTTCCTCCGCATGTTCCCCTCTCTCCCTCTCCCAACCCTCGATCTCACGCCTGCGTCGCCCGACTACTTGCCGAAGTCGCCCGACGTTGCCCGCCTTCGTCACTCTGCGCTCCGCAGCTTCCCCTCTCTCGCATCTTCCCAGTCATCAGCCCGACGTTGCGCGCCTGCTCGCCGAAGTCGCCCGCCTGCTTGCCGACGTCGCCCGCCCGCTCACCGACGAAGACCGCCTGCTCGCCGACGTCGCCCGCCTGTAATGGTGGTGCCCTCTAGGTCACCGTTCGCTGCACGCGAATTGATTTTGATTTTCACCTTTCTATGTGATGCATGCTCCATGAAGTGGCCGGAGGTGGTGGCGGGGTGAGGCTTCAGCTATGCAAAAGTAGCCCGCCTGCAAAGGTGGTGCGAATTGATTTTGATTTTCACCTTTTTATGTTATAGACATTTTTTGTTGTGGGGGGTGAGGAGGAGGAGGCGGAGGGGGAAAGCTGCAGAAAATTAAGAACAAATTATTTAGCAGTGAAATTTGTGGAGAAGGGAATTAGTTCTTGTTTGTTGAATTAGACAAGTGAGACAAATTAAGAATAAAGTTGTGTGTTCTTTTTATAGAGTTTAGGGGAGGAGTCTAATTATTGTTGTGGTGTTGCTGCTTCTGATTTTTTGATGCAGGTTATATATATATTGATGCAGGCTTCAATTTTGGTGGTAATGAACTATGCCCTTGCTGGTGTACTCCTTGATTTTTTTTTTACTTTTAATGTTGGTCTGCGAATAACAATAATTTCTGTGAATAACAATTTTGAGTATCTTTGGATCTGCGAATAGTAATAATCTGCGAATAGCCATATTTTGTCTGCGGTTAACAATCCCCTAAGAAAAATGTTTCACAGTTTTCGATGCATCTTTCGCTGATGAAAAGAGTTGAACTCAAATCCCAGTGATCCAACGGCGACTTCTTTTAGTCGGACACTTAAATTTTTAGTACTGTTGTAGGTCACCTGGTTTTCCTTTTGATGGGTTACACCATGATTTGTAAGGAAGTTTCCCCCATGATCTCCCCCCAAAATGGGAGATCATGGGGTTGACTTGTCAATGCCACCTCCCATGATGAGGAGAACATGGGGGGTGGGGCCCACTCTCTCTCTCTCTCTCTCCAAAACCACCACCTTTAGGGGGAAACCTCCGTCGGCCGCCGCCGTCGACGGCCGCCCGCCGCCGCTTGCCGCCGCCAACCGCCGGCCGCCGGCCGCCCGCCACCGGGCGCCCGCCACCGGGCGCCCGCCACCGGCCACCGCCGCCGGCCACCGCCGCCGGCCACCGCCGCCGGCCACCGCCGCCGGCCACCGCCGCCGGCCACCGCCGCCGGCCACCGCCGCGGCCACCGCCGCCGGCCACCGCCGCCGGCCACCGCCGCCGGCAGCCGGTCACCCGCCGCACGCCGCCGCCGCCGGCCTCCCGCCTACCGCCGCCGTGGCGGCCCGTCGCCTTGGACGACCTCCCCACCGTCCGATCGAGGGGAGGCTCTCCTCGCCGTCCGATCAAGAGGGTAACCATCCAATAACCCACTACTTGAGTGGTGGGGCCCGCCATGATCCTTCCCCGAAGGCTATAAAAGGGACCCCAGGGCCTCTTATTCTTCACCTTTTCCCTTCTCTGGATTGCCCTCTTCTTCCTCAGGAGAGAGCTCGTCTGCCTCCTCCCTCGAGTCGGCCTCCTGTCGCCGTGAACCACCGACGGCCACTAGCGGCCACCTGTGGCCACCAGCGCTCCACCAACACACCACCAGCAGGAAAACGCCCAAGTCTCCAGAAAAAGTCAAAGGAAGAAGGCAACCGTCGCCAGCAAGTGTGCGCAACCGCATGCGCCAGAGCCCCAGGGTCATCCCACGCATTTCAACACTCAAGTTACTCCCGCGGCGCAGTCTGTTGCCCGTCGGGAGCCGTAGTCTCTCTCTCCCCCAAATTGTAACGGGAGCGGCCGGTTGCCCCGATTCTCCAACACACTGTAATCACCGGAATCTAGTGAAATTTGATCGGCACAGACCCGATCACGTGGTTTTTTACCCATTTAAGGGATTTTTCCACGTCATCACATCTTGTGTCAACTTTCTGCTTTCATTGACTGTGTGCGCGCTCGGCCGCCTCGTGAGCTAAGAAGGTTCGAACAAATCCGGCCCGACCTGGGCATCAAGTTAGTCCGCAACAGTTTGGCGTCGTCTGTGAGAAAGCGATTCCCAACATCCTGCGAAAGAATTAGATCGCCAGCTCAGCCGCCTCCAAGTCCTGCTCCAATGGTAGAAGGAGGCGCCCACGCCGCTGAAAGATTCATCCTCGGACGGCTCACCAAACCAGCACGCACCCACTCGCTAGTGAGCGTGCCAAAAGAGGCAAAGGCTGCATACGCAGCTGTAGACACCCTCGAGAGACGCATCCACCAGATAGAGGAGCAGTAGATCGAAATTCTCACTCTACTCAAAAGTTTAGCGGCACCAGTCATTCCCCTGCCGCAGCCGAATTGTCGCCCAAACCAAGAAGTTCTGCAACAAGAAGAACAAGTCCTCGTAAGACATGGAGAGCGGCGTCAAGTTAGGCGCCATGGAGACAACCGTCGTCGTGATCCTTAGGGGACTCGGGGGGCAACATCCACTTCAAGAATATCCTTCTTTGAGCACCGCCCGCACAAGCATGATGCGCACAGTTCAGAATGATCCGACATCCCACCAGCCAAGAACTCCTCAGCCTTTCAAACTGGCTGACTTACAACCGCCAGGAGAACTCTCCGCCTCAACCAGACGTTTCCCACATAAGGAGTACGATATAGAGGAGTTCTCGAGCACAAATAGCTCCCGCGCGCCCGTGGCCCCATTCCAGGAGATGCAGGGTCACCACCTCGCCGGTTCACATTACGAAAGGAATCCCGGAACCAAGATGACACTCGATGCCCCGGCCGCGAAGCTGGGACCGAGTAAACGTCTGCCTAACTACAACTCATTTGACTCTCGGATAGAGTCGGACCCGGAAGACGACGTTGAAATCCACAATTTTAGCGGAACCGGCAACCCGCAAGCACACATAGAGTATTTCGAAGCTATCATGCACGCTCGCAATGCTTTAGATCAATTCATGGTCCAGACGTTTCCAACAACATTGAAAGGGGAAGCTCAGGCCTGGGTTCATTCTCTACGGGAGGAAAGGATAAGCAGCTACATTGAACTCACAGCCCTCTTCGTCAAAAGGTTCACCACGATCAGAAAGCCCTCACTGGAAGGTCCAAGTCCGGGTAGGGTTCAGAAGAGGAAGCTATAGAGCGGTGGATACCTCGAGCACAAGAGAAACTGCAGCCAAAAAAAGCTGCGCCAACTTGCGGCACTCAACACCCCTCAAAGCAAGATCTTTGAAGCAATTCGTGACCATCCGGCCTTGCACAGGCCCAGACCGCTCGCTCCCGTCCGAGGAGATTTGTCAAAATACTGCGAATACCACCAGGGACCAGGTCACAGCACTAATGGATGCAATCGGCTGAAGGAAGAAATCCAGCGACTAACCAGTCTAGGGGAGGTTGATCAATTTTTATCAAAAAAGAGATCACCTCCTAGTCAAAGCATGAGGTGTATAACCATCAGAATTGGCGAAACATCCACCAAATTGAGCCAGGTCCTTGCGGACAGGGAGGTTGTCGTTAATGTGTTGTTTCTATCCACATTACTCCAACTCAAGCTCACACGGGCAGCCTCGAACTAGCATCCGCCAGCGCATGTGTTTCAGGGGACGCTCCAGTACCAGTTATGGGCACCATCACTCTCCCAGTCACTCTTGAGGAAGCATCTCAGCAAGCACACTATGATGTACAGTTCGTAGTCATCCAAGCTAATTCGGACTACACCGCAGTACTCCAACGGTCGCTCGTGGATGCCTTCCAATCCCGTTCCCACCACTTCCATCCTTGAGCCATCTCCTTTTCCTCTCATTTACTTGTTTGAAGTTGTAAAAGCTGCAAGCTCGTGCTTGCAAGAACAATCTTTTTGTTATTTTATTAATACAATAGTTTGGCCAGGCTGAGTCATGCACCCGGATTGAGCACCTACATTCTCCGACAGTCAGATTGAGTACTTACATTCTCCGATGTCACTCGTCATGCCATCGTCAGGGCCTGCCCCCCTCGCAATTGCACCCGGATTGAGCACTTACATTCTCCGGCACCCGGATTGAGCACCTACGTTCTCCGGCAGTCAGATTGTGTACTTACATTCTCCGACATCACTCTTCATGCCATCGTCAGGGCCTTCCCCCTTCGCGATTGCACCCGGACTGAGCACTTACGTTCTCCAGCACCCGGATTGAGCACTTACGTTCTCCGGCGCCCGGATTGAGCACCTACGTTCTCCGACGGTCGGATTGAGTACTTACATTCTCCGACGTCACTCGTCATGCCAATGTCAGGGCCTGCCCCCCTCGCAATTGCACCCGGATTGAGCACTTACGTTCTCCGGCACCCGGATTGAGTACCTATGTTCTCCGACAGTCGGATTGAGTACTTACATTCTCCGACGTCACTCGTCATGCCATCGTCAGGGCCTGCCCCCTCGCGTTTGCACCCGGATTGAGCACTTACGTTCTCCGGTACCCTGATTGAGCACTTACGTTCTCCGGCACCCGGATTGAGCACCTACTTTCTCCGACAGTCGGAATGAGTACATACATTCTCCGCCATCACTTGTCATGCTATCGTCAGGGCCTGCCCCCCTCGCGATTGCACCTGGATTGAGCACTTACGTTCTCCGACACCCGGATTGAGCACCTACATTCTCCGACAGTCGGATTGAGTACTTACATTCTCCGACGTCACTCGTCATTCCATCGGTAGGGCCTGCCCCCCTCGCGATTGCACCCGGATTGAGCACTTACGTTCTCCGGCACCCGGATTGAGCACCTACATTCTCTGACAGTTGGATTGAGTACTTACTGAAAGATATAGTACCTAAACACCTACAGGGGGGGTGAATAGGTGACCAAATTCTTTTTAAACTTTAATGGCAGCAATCAGTTTTTGACACAGAATCTAATCTACTTTTGCACAGCAATCACACAGCATTCACAGCAAATCACAGCACACAGAAGACACACAGTTTTATAGTGGTTCCCCAAGCTTTGGGTACATCCACTTTCCCCCTTCGCCTATCTAGCAGTGTACTAGATTCGGCCAAACTTCTCCACTATCTCAGAACCCAAACTGGTTCCTACACCTCAGGCCCAAGGCCCTACAACTCAGCTTTTCCACAAAGCCTACCCTCAGCCACAAAGGCCTACACTCAGCCACCAAGGCCTACACTCAGAGATTTCAATCTCCTACACTCAGGCTCTCAAGCCCTACACTCAGCCTTTATAATTACAGGCTTACAAAAACTCAGATCCAAAGGATCCTACAAGATATAAATGATTATACAATTGTTAACTCAGCAACCCAAAGACAAGAGAGGGGAGTTGTGAGTTTCTTGATGAGTTCTTGGAAGAACTCAGCTGGAATCAATCTGACTTAGCTTTCTTCAAAGCTTCTTGAAAGTAGAACTCAATAAGATTGACTCCTTCTGCAGTTGATCCTTGATCTCTGCTTCTTAAGATCCAGAATAAATCTGAACCCTTCTTCTCAGCCTAGTTCCAATGGCTGATTTCTTGGATGGAGCTCTCTTTCTCCAACTTCTTAGATCTGCACTTTGTTCTTCAAGGTATAGCTAGATCTTCTTTGTTTGATACTTGATCAATAATGTGAATAACCACTTCTTCTTATAATCACAGTTTCTGTAGACTGTATGAGCCTATTTATAGGCCTTCTTCATGGTAACCGGCTGGTCCGGTCCATAACTAAATTCTGACATCTCTGACAGGTGCTGTAGACCGACTGGAACGGCAGCTGTCAAGTCATCCAGTCAGTTCTTGAAAATTCTCTAACTGTCTGATAGTGTCGAGACTTTCTGTCTTTAAGTGTCGACACTTATAGATCAAGTGTCGACACAAGTTGTGTAAGTGTCGACACAAGTCTACAAGGTGTCGACACAACTCCTTGTGTTGTAGATTCTATGTCTCGACACAGTTTCTTCTGCATGTGTCGACACTGATAATGTGTGTCGACACAAGTACTTGTACTTCAGTATTTTGCTGAATTCTTCTAAGTGTCGACACATCTCCTTTGTGTCGACACATCTTCATGTGTTGAATCTGTTAAGTGTCGACACTGCTTCTTGGTGTCGACACAGTCTTCAGTGTTGATACTTGCTGAGTGTCGACACAGCTCCTTGTGTCGACACTTGATTCTTCTGTTGAGACTTCAGCTGAGTGTCGACACATCCCCTTAGTGTCGACACTTGTACTTAGAATATTTTGTTGATCTTGCTGTTCTTTGTTAAGTGTCGACACAGCTCCATGTGTCGACACTTTCTTCAAGTGTTGACTCTTCTGTCGAGTGTCGAAACATTGTTCTGGGTGTCGACACTTACTTCAAGTGTTGACTCTTCTGTTGAGTGTCGACACATTGTTCTGGGTGTCGACACTTATACTTAGTCTCTGCTGACTTTTGCTGAGTGTCGACACAACTCCAAGTGTCGACACTTTCTGGTGTAGACACAGTTCTTCTAGGTGTCGACACTGCTGTTAAGTGTCGACACTGCTTTACTGTACTTTCTTCATTGAGTGTCGACACAGCTCCTTGTGTCGACACTTTGTGTCTGGTGTCGACTCAGCATCCCTGGTGTCGACACAATGACTCCAAGTGTCGACACTGCTTGCCTGAGTGTCGACACAAGTCTTCTTAAGTGTCGACACTTTCCCTCTGGGTGTCGACACATGGACTTAGAAACTTTTTGCTTCAGTCCTGCAAATACTTAACCTGCACAAGTAACTCAAAATACATCAAATACATTTTGATGTATATCATTGAGATGGGTGAGGCTTCTTCAAATCAGGTACATTTAGACCAATGTACCCAACAATCCCCCCCTATTTGGAGAAGTCATAACCCTTAGTCAATGATATACACCATTCATAATAAAATTACAAAATGATGTAAAGCAGGATTATATACAGCAGGGTAAACATAAACATGTATCAATTACACATGTATACAAATACATCATCACAGAACAAATATGAAATAGACATAGACATCATCACAGAACAAATATGAAATAGTTTTAACATATAACACATTGTTCTAATATCTGTCATATTCATTTCCAGAAGTTCACAAAATGTTTTACATCAAAAGGATTACAAAGTAAACTTCAAGAAAATTCTAATTCTATTTCAGTTCTGGCTCCTTAATAACTATTCCTTTTCCAACTTGAACTTTAGCTTGAACAAGAGCATCAGCAACTTCTGCATCAGCAGGCTTTTTGCCTTTCAGATCTTTCTTCTTAAGCTCTTCTGCTTTAATCTTCTGCCTTTCAAAATAATGGTATGGCTTTGGAAAGTACTTGCTAGGCTCCTGAGCAGTAGGAGGTAGTTTTCCCATCTTGGTCTTCCTTCTGTATTGGACTATTGCCTCCTGTCTAATCTCATGTTTTCTCCATTCAGCCTCAGAAAACCATTTGTTCCTGTCATGCACATTATCTTTGGCAGCTTTCCAGGCATTCAATATAATGTTTCTTGAGGTAGGGCTCCACTGCTCAAAGTCTGGTCTTTGTTCAGCTTGTGCCCTAAACCTCTTCTTAGACAATCTAGTCTCTTCTTCTTGCTGCAGTGCCTCTTGCATAGCTTCAGAAATAGGCTGAACCACTTTTTCTAGAATGACATTGGGCTTCCCTTCAGTTGGGCTGTACATGTGATGAATATCAGCTTGCACCATTTAAAAAAAAGGAGGAGGGTAGATGACTTGAGCTACTTCTGGTTGCTCACCTACAAGATAGGCAGGGTTAATTCCAGATTCAGCAACATCATTGTCATCACATAGAGGAGGATATCCAAGAGTTGCTCTGATAGAATTTGATATCCACTTAGCATGGTCAGAGCTTGCCTTGACTAACACTCTCTCCCCCTTTATGACTTCTCTAGCCATGCGATCTCTGACATCATCCTTCTGAAATCGGATTTGATTATCCAAGTATCTGACTCCATCTTTAAAGAAAGGTTTGAGCTTTTCAAGTTGTTCAGATATGGCCTTCTGGGAGTCTTGGATAGCAGTCTTAACAGCAGTGATTTCTTCTTGGAATACTTTGTCAAATTCAGCTTTAACAACACCAGTAGAGGTAGAAGGTCCAGCACCTATATTCTTCATTTCAGTGACAATAGCATTATGGGAAGCAGTCAAATTGTCATTCATCCTTATCTGATTTTCAAGAACATACTCTTTCTTCAATGCTATGTCATCTACTTGAGCCTTTATCTTTTCTTGGTGTGTAGCTAAGTACACCACTGCATTCCCACCCTTGTGGAAACATTCAGTCATTTCCTTCTTGTTGAGATTCATCTCAAATCTTATCGATTTAATATCCTGGGCCAGATCAAATTGCAATGATTTCTGCCCTTCATCCACATACTTCTCTATTGCCTGCCTGTGCTCATCCAGTTTAATTTGCATTGCCACCATTAAAGCACTATAATCAACTGATGGTGTTTGCTGAACTATAGGCTGTGGTGCAATAGATTGTAGAGCCTTCTTATAACTTTGACTCCTTCTTTTGAATACATAAAGTTTCTGCTTCTTAGCCCTGGTAGCCTCCTCATCTTCAGATGCTGAGGAGCTGGCAATGTCAACCCTCTCCTTAGGGCTTGGGGGTCTCTCAGTTTGCACATCTGGTGCCTTCTCAGTTTCTTGCCTCACAGGGTCTTCATGAAGGTGCACTAGCTCCCCCTCAGCAGCAGCATTATCTCCTTCAGCAGCAGTAGTTTCTTTTCCAAAGTCTTCTTGATCTAGATTTAAGAAAAGATCTTCCATGGTATACTCTTGTGGAGACTGAGCTGGAGAGACTCTGGGCTCATCAACCACTGGATCAGTAACAATTTCTACTACAACAGATGTGTCTTCTAAGACAGCATCTGGGACTTGGTTATCCAGCTGAGTTTGCTGATGAACATCAGACAAATCAGTATCTTCCATAGGAAAATCTAAAGTATTGAGTTCAGTGATTACCTCTAGGATAATGTTGGTTGCTTGGTCACTTTCCAGTGTAGTGAGTTCATCTACAACTGGAAGCTCCCCTGGCTTTGATCCTTGTGTATGGGGCTAGCTTAAGGTAGCTCCCCCGGGATCTCAGCATCATCTTGAGGAGCAGGAGATTTTACAGCAGGTTCTTCTACATTCTCATCAGATGAGAAGACAACATGCTCTTCACTTTCATAGCTGCTAGTGGACTCTTGTGCCACTGGAGCAGTCTTCCTCTTCTTCTTTGGTGGAATTTCTTTCTCAGAAACTATCTTCTCAGGAGTTGGCATCTCCTTAGTCAACACCCTGTCCCATCTAGAGAACAACCTCATGTCCATTTTTCTCATATGATTGATTTTGCTTCCAGCAGCTGTACTCATAACTTCAGGTATTACACCAGCAAGGTAAAGACTTAAGATCCTGCCCAGGTTGGGCTTCTTCATGCTTTCTTTAATCTTCTCAAAAACTATTATAGACCAGTCAGTTTGTAGAGAGAAAATTATCCTTGTCATAATACTAAACATATAGGCAGGCACTCTGTCATGCCCTCCTAGCTTACTGAGTATGACTTTGCCAACAATCTCTGAAAGGAATTTTCCTTGATTGTTCATGCCCTTTCTGTTAAAAACAGATCCTATCTTCATCTTAGAATCTAGTCCACACCAGGTTAGAGCTTCTCTGGTCTTTGAAGCAGTAACCTCAGCTTCCTCTTTAGTTCTTGGCAGCTGTAGAATCTTCCTCAGACTTTTAGGTGACACCTTCACCTTCTCACCATGAACCCTGGATTTGATCTTGTATCCAGATTCATCCACTTCAGCTCCATTGAGGAATTCAAGTACCTCTTTCTTCCATATCTTAGTAGGTTCAAAAACTAGATATTCTAACCCTGATTCTGCGACTAGGGTTACCACTGTTTTGATTTCTTGATCGGCATCCTCAAAAGCATTCCGCACCAGCTCGTATCCTTCGTTGACGTTCTCCTCTAGCTTAGGCGCCATTAGGGTTTGTAGAATTTGTCTTGAGAGAAGAGAGGTGTCGACACAGAAGTTTGGTCTCGAAACTTTGAAAGCGTGTCGATAAACAAAGACAAAACCCTATTTATACCTTTCTAATTTTGAAGATGAACAGGCGGGACAGCTAACTTAAATTGTGTCGACACTGGCAATAAGTGTCGACACTGATTTATAATGTCTCGACACATATGTGTCGACAAAAGTTTAGTCAATAGATTTTATGTGTCGACACTTGTTTATGTGTCGACACCACTCAACTCGACACATAGTCGAGACTTTACTTAGAAAATTCTGAGTAAAACATAAGTGTCGACACCACATTGGATGTGTCGACACCTACTTGACATGTGTCGACACTAATATTCTGAAGTGTCGACACCAACTTTCTAGATGTGTCGACACCTATTTCCTGAAGTGTCGACACCTACATTCTGTGTCGACACAGAAATCTCTATGTGTCGACACCTTTTTACTTAGCCAATTTCAATTCTGTAAACTTACTCTAAATTTATCATTCCTAGTTTAATTTTAAATCTATTGAACTTAGCTTCTTCTAGGGGCTTAGTATACATATCAGCTAATTGATTATCAGTTTTCACATATTCCAATAAAATATCTTCTCTTTCTACATGCTCCCTAAGAAAATGATATTTAATTTCAATATGTTTTGTTCTACTATGAGATACAGGATTATTAGCTATTGAAATTGCACTAGTAGAATCACAGAAGAGTGGAGTTCTACTTACCTGAAATCCATAATCCTCAAGCTGATGTTGTATCCACAGAAGTTGAGCACAGCAACTTCCTGCAGCCACATACTCTGACTCTGCAGTGGAGATAGCCACACTTGTTTGCTTTTTACTACTCCATGAAATTAGTCTCCCACCTAGGAATTGACAGGTGATGACTAGTTTTAGTCATCCTTTTTGGGGGCAATTTAGTATTCAAAATGCCTAATTTTATTTATATTTTATGATTGTTATTTCATGTTTTAATGTCTCTTTACAATATTTTAATTCCTAGTGTTATTAGAGTTTTGATATAAAAATCTATATAGTCTTATTATATGTATTATGTTATTATATGTTATGTCATGTTATAGTTAATGTTATGTCTTAATGTTTTAATTTTAATTTTGTAATGTTTTTATTATTATTGTGTTTTAAAATCTTGTTTTAACTTTGTTATTTTATGTAGACTAATCCATGTTTATTTTGTGTTGTTATTTGTAGGTTCATGCAACCCTCTTTATTGGAGCAGCCCATTAGTGCATGGTCGGCCCCTTCCCTTGAAGCCACATGATGCAAGCCAAGCCCTCATGGTGAACCCGAGCCCATGCTCAAGTCCAACAAGCATGCAGCCCGGCCCTCTCCTTGGTGCAGCCCGGCCACCCATCTACTTCAAACATGCAGCCCAAGCAGCCCCCCAACCTAAACCCGAGCCTATATAAAAGCCCAAAGCAGCCCCATGCAGCCCCTCCCTCAAGAGCAGCCCACCTAGCCTCCTACCCGAGCCCATGCATGAATTTATCCAAGTGCATGGCCGGCCACCTTGCATGGTTCTCTCATAAGTGCATGGCCGGCTCCCTATTCCCCCCTTCATTATTCTACATCCATTCCCCCTCTCTACTTTATTTTATTTCATTTCCATAAGCCACATTCATGCATGTTCCCTCCTCTCTCTCTTTTTTATTATTTTTCTCCACTCTTTATTACCATCCATCCCCCCTCTTATATTTATTTCATTTCTTTTAAATTTATATGCATGAATGTATCTTCTCCCTCTTCCTTCATTTAATATCATGCATGAATTCTCTCCATCTAATTAAATGCCATGCATGCACTCTCCCCGGCAACGACGCCAAAAACTTGGTCGGCCACCCCCCTTGCCTCCTTCTCTTCATTCCCATCTAGAATCTTCCCTCCTCATCTATAAAAGGCACCATGGTCTCATGCTTTGGGGAGTTGGATTTTGGAGAGCAAGTGAAGTACTAGTTCAAGAGAGTGCTTTCTTTTATGTTGCTTACATGTTGTTAAGTCTTTATTAGTGTAATCTTTGCTTTTGATAGTGTAATCTTTTCTTAGGTAGCATAATCTTGTCTCCTTATTATTTTGTACTTCTCCGTTTTTATATATCAATGAAAATGAATTTCTCTTATCTTTCCGTGCTTTCTTTCTTAACTATGCGTAGCTAATCTTCTTTTAGCATTTGATCATGAGGATCCATGATTTGAGATAGGAATTATTTGTACTTCGTAATTTTATTTTTGCTAACTTTCGCTCGATCCCTCTTTGATTTATTTCGAGCCGACTCCGTATTTCCGGTATACGGTAGTAGGCCTTTGATCTCATTTCATAATAGTCGAGAGACTTGTTGATTTGAAAGATCACCCAAAGAGGGAAGGAGTTGAACGCAATCCTAGAGATAGGACGACGTAAATCCTCCGGATTGGAGTCAAATCCAATAGTGCGGATCACCTCGATAATGCAACTTTAGGCCCCTTTGATTTGTAAAGATATTTCGATCAAAGCGTCTATAAGTTAGGAGACTTAATGCTCTAGCAAGATTTTGTCTTATTGTCGGATCCGTCACGGTCGAGTTAAGTCGCAATTATAAAATATTATTTTTATTTCTCCTATCTCTTTTCATGGTGAATCATCGATCAAGTGCTATCTTTTAATCCATAGTTCCGTTTCAGATTTCGTTTCAGTTTGATTTTAAAATTCTCAAATCCCATTAGTTTTCCGGTAGGATAATAGTTAGAGCGTGAGTAGAAGTAATTGACAGCCCCGTGTTTAAATACGACCTTGGTACTACGATTCGACAGGTACGCTTGCCTGTTCGGGTTTTGGCCCACCAAGTTTTTGGCGCCGTTGCCGGGGACTTTTCTTCGTCAATATTTTGAAAACGCTTGCGCTATTACTTCTCCAAAAATCAAAAAAAAAATTTATATATTTAAATATTTATAATCAACCCACTTCACCTTATTTCTACCCCACCTAAAATCTCTCGAAAAGGGTAAGGGGCTTTAAGCGCCACCATTTTACCTAGTACCGGGCGAACCCTTCACCGGGTAGTCCTCGGGAAGTTCGAGAGCCAAGCCGCCTAAAAAAAAAAAAAATCTTTTTTTCAAAAAAACAAAACAAAAAAATTTTCCTTTCTTTTCCTCTTTTTCTTTCTTTTCCAAGCTTTCATTTTCATCTTCCCTCGTTTTCTTTGCTAGTGCATGACCCGAGCGAATCCGTCGCTACTTGTTGATTTGGACCCGGAAATCGAACGCTCCTTTCGGAGACAACTATGATTCGGGGCTTCCACTTCTCAAACAGCGGTTGAGGATTCCTTCGGGGATTGTAATTATTCTGAAATGGGAGATCCCAACCAAGGAATGGCTCATCAAAGGACCATGTCCGATTATGCTCGACCCAACCTGGAGGGGACTGAAACGAGTATTGTTCGACCTGCAATTGCGAACAATAACTTCGAGCTTAAGCCTAGCATCATACAAATGGTGCAACAATATGTACAGTTCGACGGATTACAAGATGAAGATCCGAACTTGCATATTACCAATTTTCTTGAAATCTGTGACACCTTTAAAATAAATGGTGTCTCAGACGATGCTATAAGGCTAAGACTCTTCCCTTTCTCCTTAAGAACTAAAGCCAAACAGTGGTTGAGTTCTCTTCCAAGAGGCTCAATCACTACTTGGAACATTTTAACTAAAAAATTTCTTGCTAGATATTTCCCTCCCGCTAAAACTGCTAAGTTAAGAAATGATATAACTTCTTATTCTCAAATTGCTTCTGAGACCCTCTATGACACTTGGGAGAGGTTCAAAGAACTTTTGAGAAGATGCCCTCATCATGCTCTGCCTGTATGGTTACAGGTTCAGACATTTTACAATGGGCTAAACCAAGAAACTAAGCAAATGATAGATGCCGCTTCCGCTGGTTCCTTGGACCGCAAAACTCCGGAAGCCGCTCTTGAGCTTATCGAGGACATGGCGATGAACACTTATCAGTGGAATTCGTCTAGGACTCGCCCATCTAAACCTGCAGGTATCTGTGAAGTGGACTCGGTTTCGCAACTGGCGCTGCAAGTGAAAATGCTGAACAAGAAGATTTCGGAGATGACTGCTTCCTCCGCCGCTAAGGTATATGAAAATGTGAATGCTGCTGCTGCCGAGCAGGTGGATTATCTGGGGAACATACCCAGGCCTGCTCAAAATAATTCTTCCAATAATTTTTCTGCTTTTTCTAATTTTTCTGCACCTCCTGGTTTTAATTCTTCTTCGAACTCTTATCACCCCGGATGGCGTAACCATCCAAATTTCTCGTGGAGTAATAACGCTAACGCCATACGCCCACCGCACGATTTTACACCACCACCACCACCGCAACAAAATTTTCAAAAACCTTCCCCTTTGGAAGAGATCCTCGCTAAATATATAAGCTCGAACGATGCCACTATTAGAAATTTAACAGGATCAATGAAAAACTTAGAAAATCAAGTCGGCCAACTCGCCAAGGCCTTTTCCGAGAGACCACCTGGAACTCTTCCCTCGAACACTGAGCCTAACCCAAGGGAACACGCAAATGCGATTTCCCTTCGGAGCGGTAAAGTTGTTAACGAGCCCACAACAAGGGAAGAGCCAAGGGTGATTGTCCCTCCTGTTTGTACCCCCAAGGAAAATAATAACATAGATCTTGAAAAAGAAAAATCTATTTTTGAAAAAGAAAAGGATAGCTTCATTATTTCTAATTCTGCAAAAGAAAAAAATTGTTTTCAAAATGATGCTCCGATTGTTCTAAAAGAATTTCCGCCACCTCCTTATCCGGCTAGACTTAGGAAAGACAAACTAGATGATCAGTACCAACGCTTCCTTGAAATGTTCAAACAAATTCATATTAATTTACCATTTCATGAAGCGATTAGTCAAATGCCTAAGTATGCAAAATATCTTAAGGATTTATTAACAAACAAGACGAAATTAGAAAATTTATCGCATGTAACCTTAAATGAAGAATGCTCGGCGGCCGTTAAAAACTCTAATCTTCCTAAAAAGATAAACGATCCGGGTAGTTTTTCCATTCCGTGCGTTTTTGGTGATCTGTTTGTTAAACATGCGTTAGCGGATCTAGGAGCGAGCATAAATTTGATGCCCTTTTCTTTATTCAAAAAGCTAGGATTGGGCACTCTTAGCCCTACAAGAATGAGTATCCAGTTAGCCGATAGGTCGATCAAATATCCGTTAGGTATTGTTGAGGACGTGCTAGTAAAGGTCAACAAATTCATCTTCCCGGTGGATTTTGTCATTCTCGATATTGAAGAGGACGTCGAGGTCCCTCTTATCCTCGGTCGACCCTTCCTAGCCACCTCTCGAGCGGTCATCGATGTTGGTAACGGAAAGTTGTTTTTGCGTGTGGGAGATGATGAGGTCACATTTTCTATCAATCAATCAATGAAAAACTCTTTACAAAATGATGATTCATGCTACTTTCTGGATGTTTTAAATGAAGATTGTTCTCTTTCTCTTTCTAACATCTCTTCAAATGAATTTTCCTCTTCTTTTTCTGAAATTTCTTCACATGATTTTGAAAACACGGTTATGTCGATCCAAGAAAATTTTGAAAATAATTTTGTATGTAGTAGAAAAAAGTATGAAAATCTTGTTTTCGAAAAAGAGAAAAATTTAAAAAATTCTTATGACGAACCACCCCAGCTTGATCTAAAACCACTGCCTGACCACCTCAAATATGCCTTTCTTGCAAAAGATTCAAAATTGCCCGTTATAATCTCGGCTTTTCTTTCCCAATCCGAAAACGATCAATTGATCGAACTACTACAAAAGCATCGCCGAGCTATAGCGTGGCAAATTTGTGATATTCCTGGCATAAGCCCCTCTTTCTGCACACACAAAATATTTTTTGACAATAATCCTAAGGGTGTAGTTCAACCACAACGTCGTCTTAATCCAAATATGAAAGAGGTTGTGAAGGAAGAGGTGCTTAAGTTATTAGATGCGGGGATAATTTATCCGATTTCCGATAGTTAGTGGGTGAGTCCGGTACAGGTTGTTCCTAAGAAGGGAGGGATTACGGTAGTACCAAATGAAAATAACGACTTAATTCCAACTAGGACGATAACGGGATGGAGGATGTGCATCGATTACCGTAAGCTAAACGATGCCACTCGAAAAGATCACTTCCCCCTCCCCTTTATCGATCAAATTCTAGAACGTTTGTCCGGGCACAATTTTTATTGCTTCCTCGACGGTCTCTCGGGATACTTTCAAATCCCTATCGCACCCGAGGACCAAGAGAAGACGACATTCACTTGCCCCTTCGGAACTTTTGCTTATCGTAGAATGCCTTTCGGATTATGCAACGCACCCGCCACCTTTCAGCGGTGTATGCTTGCTATTTTTGATAAATACGTCGAGAATATTATGGAAATATTTATGGACGATTTTTCTGTTTTTGGCGACTCCTTTACTTTATGTTTGGAAAATTTGGAAAAAGTTTTACAACGCTGCGAAGAAACGAATCTAGTTTTAAATTGGGAGAAGTGCCACTTTATGGTACGTGAAGGCTTAGTCCTTGGCCACAACATTTCCGCTAGGGGAATTGAAGTGGACAAGGCAAAAATTGAAGTAATTGAAAAGTTACCGCCGCCTACAAATATTAAAGCGATTCGAAGTTTTTTAGGGCATGCGGGTTTTTATCGACGATTCATTAAAGACTTTTCAAAAATTACTAAGCCTCTCACCCACCTTCTCGAAAAAGACACTCCTTTCGTTTTTGATGAATCATGTCTCGCGGCATTTGAATTAATTAAATCAAAACTTATAAATGCTCCTATTTTGATCGCCCCAGTTTGGGATTTACCTTTTGAAATCATGTGTGATGCGAGTAATCATGCGGTAGGTGCGGTTTTAGGTCAACGAATCGCTAAGAACTTTCATCCGATTTTCTACGCTAGTAAAACTCTCACTTCTGCGCAAGCAAATTACACCACGACGGAGAAAGAGCTCTTAGCGGTTATTTTTGCTTTTGATAAATTCCGACCGTATGTTACTCTTTCTAAGGTTGTTGTTTTCATGGATCATTCCGCTTTGAAGTACCTCCTTTCTAAACCGGATGTCAAGCCGCGTCTTATCTGTTGGATCCTCTTACTTCAAGAATTCGACTTGGAGATTCGGGATAAGAAAGGAGCGGAAAACTTAGCAGCCGATCATCTCTCTCGTCTTGAAAACCCCAATCTAGATATTTTAAATGAAACTTTTATTAATGACTCTTTTCTGGATGAGCGTCTTTTTAATATTTCTTCATCTCCTACCCCCTGGTTTGCCGATCTGGCCAATTATCTTGTGGCCCGGGTCCTTCCAAAAGAATACTCCACTCACCAAAAGAAGAAATTCTTTTCGGAGTTGAAGTATTATTTTTGGGAAGACCCATTTCTATTTCGCATTTGTGCGGACCAGGTGGTAAGGAGATGTGTTTCGCGGGAAGAGGGTGGTCACCAAATTTTAAAACATGTTCATGAAGGTCCGACTGGCGGGCACTATCAAGCTAACCGCACCGCACACAAAGTACTTAGTGCTGGCTTCTATTGGCCAGGCATATTTAAAGATGCACAAATCTTTGTGGGCGGGTGCGATCGATGCCAGCGGACTGGAAATCTCTCAAATAAAAATGAAATGGAACAAAACTACTTTCTCGAATGCGAAGTTTTTGATCTATGGGGCATAGACTTTGTCGGCCCATTTCCCTCCAGCTTAGGAAATAAATATATTTTAGTCGCAGTCGATTATGTTTCTAGGTGGGGAGAGGCCCAAGCTCTACCAAATAATGATGCTCGCGTTGTTGTCAATTTTCTAAAAAAATTATTTTCTCGCTTTGGTTTTCCTCGAGCGATCGTTAGTGATAGGGGAAGTCATTTTTGCAACGCTCAACTCACTAAGGCTTTAGCCAAATATGGCGTTACACATAAATTATCCATCGCTTATCACCCCCAAACTAACGGTCAGGTCGAGGTAGTCAATCGCGAACTTAAACGAATTTTGGAAAAAAATGTTTCTACTTCTCGTAAGGATTGGTCTTTAAAATTGGACGATGCTCTGTGGGCTTATCGGACAGCGTACAAGACCGCCATCGGTTGTACTCCTTTCCGATTAGTCTATGGAAAATCATGTCATCTTCCGGTAGAAGTAGAACACCGTGCGTACTGGGCGTTAAAGTTTTTCAATTTCGATCCGCACTCGGTCGGCGAGCATAGAAAAAACCAACTAAATGAGCTTGACGAGTGGCGAGCGTACGCATATGAAAATAATAAAATTTATAAAGAACGCATGAAATTGTATCACGATAAGAACCTGCGCCACCCTAAAACTTTTAAACCAGGCGATCAGGTTCTTCTTTTTAATTCGCGTTTACGTCTCTTCCTGGGAAAGCTTAAATCTAGATGGTCCGGACCATTCGCGGTCAAGGATGTTTTTCCTTACGGCACTGTGCTACTTTCACACCCCGATAAGGGGGACTTTAAAGTTAATGGCCATAGACTTAAACTTTATTTCTCTAATGATTCTGTGACTCCTGCAAAGGAGAATCTTCTTTTTGATTCTTAGTTTTTTATTTTCTGATGGACATTTTTATTTTTGGACTACTATTTTATGAAACTCTTTTATTTGGACTGTTGTAATAAAAAAACATTATCGGGCATCTGCCCATGGACTCTTTCTATTTTTCTTTCATTTTGCTCTTTCTACCGGAGGCCAATCAAGTCCATGATCGTGGTCGCCGCTCCGCCGCTGCTGATATCAGATGGATCAAGTCATACCTGCTGACGATCAAGTACTCTAAAAAGCAAGCATGGGGGAGCGACATCCGCCTTCATCTCACGAACCCGGGGAAGACATGTTCTTATTTATTTATTTTTTCTGCATTTTTCCTTTTCTCTTTTTCTCAGTCCCCTTCTCTTTTTCTTTATGTTTTCTTCATTGAGGGCAATGAAGAATTTAAGCATGGGGGGGGGGGTCTAGTTTCTTTTGGTCTTTTCTTTCTTTCTTCTTTCAAAAGAAAAATAATATTATGTTTTATATTAGTATAGTATTTTATGTTATCAAAATCAAAATCCAAAAAAATTATAAAATATAAAACCCAAAAAAAATTAGAAAAACAAAAATTAAAAAAAAAATTGTGCTTAAATCGATTTGAAAAACAAAACCTAAAATTATTTTTATCTTTATTTTCATGTTTCTTCTAGTGAAGTGTAGGCCCGTGTGGTTTTTGTAGTTCTGTATAGATTTCTTTGAATTGGTTTTCTAAATTTATCAGTTTAACATAGCTTAGTTTTACTAGTTTCTTTTTCTTAAATATAGACATCCAATTTTTAAGTTTTATTCGGTTAGTTGCTTACGAATGGTTGCTAGGTAATGTTATCTCTTTTTCACTTGCGAGGTAGTCTTTCTTGGTGTCTAGAACTTGTACCAAGCTACTCTCGAAGCATTTGCGCCGTTTTTACGTTTTTTAGAAATGATTTAGGCCACCATTTGAATAGTTTGAGCTTTTCTTGCCCACCAAAAACAAAACCATTGCAAAACAATTTTGGGCCTTTTTCCTTTTTTTCCTTGTTTTAGCTCCACCTTTCATTTCATTATATTCACCAAAGCCAAAAATCTTTCCTATTTTTGCACTATAAATTTGAGCTTAAAAATTATTCTTTGTGGGAAGGGTATTATTTTTGAAATGAATAGGAAATTCTCAAGCTCATTTTTGGAGCTTTCTTATCAAATGCTATTCAAAAGGAAAAAAATTGAGAAAAAAAAATATATCAGTACAAAATCAAAAAAATGATGAATGCAAAAAGTTTATGTTTGGCCAAGTTTATAAAAGAAAAATTTTCATGGCCTTGTTTTTGTAGTTTCATATTGGAAAAATGACATACTCGTTATTTTTCATTTTTTTATGCTATGTTTATTTTTGAGCTCACCTTGATTTAGTGCCTAAAACCTTCATGTTTATCTTTGATTCCACTTCCTAATCATTTATCTAAGCCAAGTTTTAATGCCTAGTAGAAGTCCTATTGATCTTAGAATGTAAATTCGCGTAGTGGAGAAAGTGTGAACGTACAAGCCTATGGCCACCATCATTGATGGATTTCTTTGGAGGTTATCTTGGAGTGTTTTAGGGTTAATGTTTATCTAGCAACCGAGTAGTTTGTTAATGCGCCGTTTATTTAGAACCTCTACTCTTGTTTTCCTTATTTTCATTTATTTTGGATGCCTTGTTTTAAGATTTAGAAATTAGTAGACTTTTCTTATGTTCTAATGAGATCTTTAGGGTCCCATTTTCAAATTTTCTATTGTGCACTTCTCACCCCACTAGTTGGTAATATGAATATTAGGATAGTTTAATTTTTCATGTTTTGTTTTTCTTAACTATGGAACTTAAAAATATATATATCTTTTGTTTTCTTTTTGCTCCTCCCTAGTTTTTTATTTCTATTTACTTGAGGGCAAGCAAATGTCTAAGCATGGGGGAATTTGATGACTAGTTTTAGTCATCCTTTTTGGGGGCAATTTAGTATTCAAAATGCCTAATTTTATTTATATTTTATGATTGTTATTTCATGTTTTAATGTCTCTTTACAATATTTTAATTCCTAGTGTTATTAGAGTTTTGATATAAAAATCTATATAGTCTTATTATATGTATTATGTTATTATATGTTATGTCATGTTATAGTTAATGTTATGTCTTAATGTTTTAATTTTAATGTTGTAATGTTTTTATTATTATTGTGTTTTAAAATCTTGTTTTAACTTTGTTATTTTATGTAGACTAATCCATGTTTATTTTGTGTTGTTATTTGTAGGTTCATGCAACCCTCTTTATTGGAGCAGCCCATTAGTGCATGGTCGGCCCCTTCCCTTGAAGCCACATGATGCAAGCCAAGCCCTCATGGTGAACCCGAGCCCATGCTCAAGTCCAACAAGCATGCAGCCCGGCCCTCTCCTTGGTGCAGCCCGGCACCCATCTACTTCAAACATGCAGCCCAAGCAGCCCCCAACCTAAACCCGAGCCTATATAAAAGCCCAAAGCAGCCCCATGCAGCCCCTCCCTCAAGAGCAGCCCACCTAGCCTCCTACCCGAGCCCATGCATGAATTTATCCAAGTGCATGGCCGGCCACCTTGCATGGTTCTCTCATAAGTGCATGGTCGGCTCCCTATTCCCCCCCCCCCCCTTCATTATTCTACATCCATTCCCCTCTCTACTTTATTTCATTTCATTTCCATAAGCCACATTCATGCATGTTCCCTCCTCTCTCTCCTTTTTATTATTTTTCTCCACTCTTTATTACCATCCATCCCCCTCTTATATTTATTTCATTTCTTTTAAATTTATATGCATGAATGTATCTTCTCCCTCTTCCTTCATTTAATATCATGCATGAATTCTCTCCACCTAATTAAATGCCATGCATGCACTCTCCCCGGCAACGACGCCAAAAACTTGGCCGGCCACCCCCCTTGCCTCCTTCTCTTCATTCCCATCTAGAATCTTCCCTCCTCATCTATAAAAGGCACCATGGTCTCATGCTTTGGGGAGTTGGATTTTGGAGAGCAAGTGAAGTACTAGTTCAAGAGAGTGCTTTCTTTTATGTTGCTTACATGTTGTTAAGTCTTTATTAGTGTAATCTTTGCTTTTGATAGTGTAATCTTTTCTTAGGTAGCATAATCTTGTCTCCTTATTATTTTGTACTTCTCTGTTTTTATATATCAATGAAAATGAATTTCTCTTATCTTTCCGTGCTTTCTTTCTTAACTATGCGTAGCTAATCTTCTTTTAGCATTTGATCATGAGGATCCATGATTTGAGATAGGAATTATTTGTATTTCGTAATTTTATTTTTGCTAACTTTCGCTCGATCCCTCTTTGATTTATTTCGAGCCGACTCCGTATTTCCGGTATACGGTAGTAGGCCTTTGATCTCATTTCATAATAGTCGAGAGACTTGTTGATTTGAAAGATCACCCAAAGAGGGAAGGAGTTGAACGCAATCCTAGAGATAGGACGACGTAAATCCTCTGGATTGGAGTCAAATCCAATAGTGCGGATCACCTCGATAATGCAACTTTAGGCCCCTTTGATTTGTAAAGAGATTTCGATCAAAGCGTCTATAAGTTAGTAGACTTAATGCTCTAGCGAGATTTTGTCTTATTGTCGGATCCGTCACGGTCGAGTTAAGTCGCAATTATAAAATATTATTTTTATTTCTCCTATCTCTTTTCATGGTGAATCATCGATCAAGTGCTATCTTGTAATCCATAGTTCCGTTTCAGATTTCGTTTCAGTTTGATTTTAAAATTCTCAAATCCCATTAGTTTTCCGGTAGGATAATAGTTAGAGCGTGAGTAGAAGTAATTGATAGCCCCGTGTTTAAATACGACCTTGGTACTATGATTCGACAGGTACGCTTGCCTGTTCGGGTTTTGGCCCACCAACAGGTTCCAGTAGTGCTTTTTCTATCTTCTTTGCATCCTGCAAAGTCTGCATCTGAATAACCTGTTAGTTCAAAATCCCCATTCCTAGGGTACCAGAGGCCTAGATAGGGAGTGCCCTTTAGATATCTCAATATTCTTTTGACTGCTGTCAAATGAGACTCTTTAGGGCAGGCTTGATACCTTGCACAGACACATGTAGCATACATGATATCTGGTCTACTTGCAGTCAAGTATAATAGGGAGCCAACTATCCCTCTATACAAGGTTTCATCTACAGGTTTCCCTGCATCATCCTTGCCAAGAGACATACTTGACCCCATAGGAGTCTTCATGGTGCTGGATGAATCTATACCATACTTCCTTATGAGTTCTAGGGTGAACTTAGACTGACATATGGATAAACCACTCTCAGTCTGTTTAACTTGGAGACCCAAGAAAAACTTCAGCTCTCACATACTACTCATCTCAAATTGACCTTGCATAAGTTTTGCAAACTTTTTGCAAAGGCTGCTTTCAGTAGACCCAAATATAATGTCATCTACATATATTTGGACTAGTATAACTTTGCCTCTAGATTCCCTAAGGAATAGAGTCTTATCTATTTTCCCCCTTGAGAACTTGTTCTCAATGAGGAAACTAGATAGGGTTTCATACCAAGCCCTAGGGGCTTGCTTTAACCCATATAAAGCTTTCCTAAGTCTATAGACATGATTAGGTAAAGTTGAATCAACAAAACCTGATGGCTGTTCCACATAGACTTCTTCTTTAAGATTACCATTCAGAAATGCTGACTTGACATCCATTTGGTAAACCTTGAATCCTTGAAAGGTTGTATAGGCCAAGAACATCCTTATGGCTTCCAATCTGGCTACTGGAGCAAAGGTTTGATCAAAGTCAATACCTTCTTCTTGCCTATATCCTTTAGCAACCAATCTTGCTTTATTCTTTATGATGACACCTTGTTCATCCAACTTATTCCTGTAGATCCACTTGGTTCCTATTATATTGTGGTCTTTAGGTTTAGGAACAAGTTCCCAGACCTTGCACCTCTTGAACTGATTAAGCTCTTCTTGCATTGCTTCAGTCCATTGTGGATCTAGTATGGCTTCTTCAAACTTCTTTGGTTCAACTTGAGATAGAAAACTGGAGTAGATTGCTGCATTCTGATTTCTGCTCCTTGTTTGTACCCCTTGTCTTGGATCACCAATGATCTGTTCTACTGGATGATCTCTAAGATGCCTATTGGCTGGAGGCATCCTGACTTCTGGTTGAACCTCTTCAACATCTCCATCATGTTGTACTCCTTGAACTTCATCAGCAATTGGTACATGTAGTTCTCCCCCTGGACAACAACCACTGTCTTCTACTTGCTGTCTTGCAGTAGGTACTTCTTCTATAGTAAGCTTGTCCATCTTTTTTGTTAAACCTGTGGGGCTGCATACACTACTAGACAACTCATTATTAATAAGTTTAGTCTCATCAAATACTACATGTACAGATTCTTCTACAACTTGTATAGACAGGTTGTAGACTCTATAAGCCTTACTGTTGTTGCTGTACCCAACAAAAATTCCCTCTTGGGACTTGGCAGCAAACTTGGTCAAGTAAGACTTTCCATTGTTAAGTATGAAGCACTTGCAACCAAAGATCCTGAAGTAGGATAGGTTTGGTTTCCTGCCTTTCACAACCTCATAGGGGGTCTTGTTGAGGCTTTTAGTGATGGTAGCCCTATTTATAACATGGCATGTAGTGTTAACTACTTCAGCCCAGAAATATTCTGGCAGTGATGTATCACTTAATAGGGTCCTACCAGCCTCAATCAAGGTTCTATTCTTCCTCTCAGCAATGTCATTTTGCTGAGGTGTTCTAGATGAAGAAAACTCTTGAAATATCCCAAAGTCTTCACATAGTTATGTCATGCTATCAGACTGAAATTCAGTACCATGGTCACTTCTAATCTTGACCACTGTACTGTCTAGTTCATTCTGAATTTGCTTGACAAAGCTATGGAAGACACTAGGTGTTTCAGATTTCTGTCTTAAGAAGAACACCCAGAAAAACCTTGAGTAGTCATCTACAACTACAAAGGTATAGACCTTACTACCTAGGCTGTGAACTGGCATTGGACCAAAGATATTCATATGCAAGAGGTATAAACACCTCACAGCATCTTTGTTTTCTATGCTTCTAAAGATGGATCTAGTCTGCTTGCCCTTTTGACAAGCTGAGCAAATACCATCTTTAACACACTTAACTTGAGGATCATTCCTCACTAACTCTTTGCTAAAGAGTTTGCTAATAGTCTTGTAGTTAAGATGGGCTAGCCTCTTGTGCCATTTGACACAATGAGAGACTGTCTCATCAGCTATAAGACACACTGGAGAACCATTGTTCTCAACCATAATATCTAAGCAATAGACATTCCTTTTCCTATAACCAGTCAAAATGATCTCTTGATCAGTTGACCTCTTGATATGACAATCATTTTTAACAAATGAGATGTCATACCCTACATCACTTAATTGACTTATACTTATTAGGTTGTGTTTCAACCCTTTAACATAAGCCACTTGAGTAATGGTAACCAAGTTACTAGGAATGTTACCAAACCCTTTGATGATTCCTTTTTCAGAACCACCAAAGGTTACTTTTGGACCATCTTTGATTGGAATGTAGTCCCTTAGTAATCCTCTAGTTCCAGTCATATGTCTGGAACATCCACTGTCCAAGTACCATATTGGGGGATGGCCACTTGGACTCACCTGCAAAACAGATTAGTAAACCTTAGAACCCAAAAAATTTTTGGGTCCTTGGTACTTGTTAGTTTGCATCCTGACAAAGCTACCTACTGGTTTTCCAATAGGCAGTTTGCTACTCACGTTGGCACTAGCATTGTGCCAACAGTCCATTGCAAAGTGGCCAACCTTGCCACAGCACCAACATTCAAACTTATTGTACCTTTGCTTAGGTACTGTCTTTGTTGTCTTATCTACAGCTGACTTGTTGAGTGTTGGGGCTTTGCCCTTGGACTTGGACTTGAACTGCTCAGTCCTTGCATGTCTAATAAAACCCAGTCCAGCCTTGCCTTTGTGATGAACAAATTCATCAATTAAAGGTAGCACTGACTTAGGTTTAGAAAACCTAGCAACAAGCTCTCTCTCCTTCTGAAGATTATTCTCCAGACTCTTGATTTGATCATTCTTATAGGTGATAGTCCCCATCTGAATCACTGTTATGTGCTTTAGTCTGGCTATCTCATTAAGTTTTTGATCAAATAACTTCTCAGAATCTGTTGCAGTAGCTTTGAGATCAGCAATTTCCTTTGCCTGACTTTTGGCTAGGGACTTGCTCTTCTTGTAAGCTTGCAACAGTACTTTATATTCATCTATCAGCTGATGAATATCTTCCTCAGACTCAGATACACTCTCATCACTAGATGATGATGAATCTGATTCTGTACTGGCAAAAGAAACTGAACTTAAAGTTGAACTTTATACCTTACTGGGTCCTGGCTGATCCAGGATTTTGTCATTTTCAGTCAATGCCATCAGTCCTTGGCACTAACAGTCTTCTTGCTCATATATAGAATCCATAATCTGCATGAATTCTTCTTCTTCTTCTTCAGCAAATAGCCCTATGTATGCATCAGCATCTGACTCAGTTTCTGAAGAAGAAATATCTGACAGAGTCTTCTCCTTTTTGGCAACAAAAGACTTCTCTTTCTTGCCTTTGAAATGAGTCTTCTTCCTGTCACTAGACTCCTTTCTCTTTTCTGGACAATCTGCAATAACATGGCCTTGTCTATTGCAGCAATAGCACACTATTTTTGAAACAGTTGCCTTGCTAGATTTAGTCCTCTTCCTGTCTTTCTTTGAAGACTTTTTATTCTGATAGAAGTCTTCTTTTCCCTGTGAAGCAGAAGGCCTTGTCCTCCACTGTTTCTTCTTCAAGAACTTCTAAAAATGTCTAGTGAAGGCAGCAAAGTCTTCATCACTTTCACTGCTTTCAGACTTTGTGCTGACAGACTCATCTGACTCTGATTCAGCAACCTTTGGAGGTGGAGTTGGTGACTTACCTCTGTACTTTCTGGGGGCTTCTGATTTAAAGGCCACTGTTCTTTCCTTGTGTTCATTTCTTGTGGATTTTCCTCCTCTTTCCTCACTGTCAACTGCATTTCATATGACAGCAATTTGCCAAACAGTGTAGGTGGAGGAATTTCTCCCAACTTAGCCATTTCTCTAATGGCACAGATCTTGGTGTCCCAATCTTTAGTTAAGGACCTTAGAAACTTGTCATTGAGTTCATAATTACTGAACTCTCTTCCATAAGACATGAGTTCATTCACTATCCTATAGAACTTCTTATAGCACTCAGTTATGCTATCACCCTTTCCTTGTCTAAAACTTTCATACTCTTGATTTAGCAAGGATTTTCTATCTTGCCTTACTTCTTCAGAACCCTCCATATACACAATAAGAGTATCTCACATCTCTTTGGTTGTCTTACAGTGTATTAGATTCTGAAAAGTTGCATCATCTATGGCACTCACTATAATGTTTTGAGCCCTTTTGTCCATGGTGGCTAGGACAATCTCATCCTTTGTCATTTCAGAGAAATCCTTTGGGGTTCTCTGATTTGCATCTAGAACTGATATCTTCATGGGCACATAAGGCCCTTCCTTTACTGTGATGTAAATCCTAGGGTCTGAGGCTTCCATAAATAGTCTTACCCTTTCCTTCCAGATCCCAAATATCTCTTTCCTACATATAGGTAATTTCATGGATCCCAATTCCTTGTGATTCTCAGAGGAACCCATGGTTCTTGATTTTCTTGAATCTGTAATTTGACTTATACTGAATCTGCCAATCAGGATCTCCTCAGACTGTTAGTCCTTTTTGAGAAACCTGGCTCTGATACCACTTGAAAGATATAGTACTTAAACACCTAGAGTGGGGGGTGAATAGGTGGCCAAATTCTTTTTAAACTTTAATGGCAGCAATCAGTTTTTGACACAGAATCTAATCTACTTTTGCACAACAATCACACAGCATTCACAGCAAATCACAGCATACAGAAGACACACAGTTTTATAGTGGTTCCCCAAGCTTTGGGTACATCCACTTTCCCCCTTCTCCTATCTAGCAGTGTACTAGATTCGGCAAAACTTCTCCACTATCTCAGAACCCAAACTGGTTCCTACACCTCAGGCCCAAAGCCCTACAACTCAGCTTTTCCACAAAGCCTACCCTCAGCCACAAAGGCCTACACTCAGCCACCAAGGCCTACACTCAGAGATTTCAATCTCCTACACTCAGGCTCTCAAGCCCTACACTCAGCCTTTATAATTACAGGCTTACAAAAACTCAGATCCAAAGGATCCTACAAGATATAAATGATTATACAATTGTTAACTCAGCAACCTAAAGACAAGAGAGGGGAGTTGTGAGTTTCTTGATGAGTTCTTGGAAGAACTCAGCTGGAATCAATCTGACTTAGCTTTCTTCAAAGCTTCTTGAAAGTAGAACTCAATAAGATTGACTCCTTCTGCAGTTGATCCTTGATCTCTGCTTCTTAAGATCCAGAATAAATCTGAACCCTTCTTCTCAGCCTAGTTCCAATGGCTGATTTCTTGGATGGAGCTCTCTCTCTCCAACTTCTTAGATCTGCACTTTGTTCTTCAAGGTATAGCTAGATCTTCTTTGTTTGATACTTGATAAATAATGTGAATAACCACTTCTTCTTACAATCACAGTTTCTGTAGACTGTATGAGCCTATTTATAGGCCTTCTTCATGGTAACCGGCTGGTCCGGTCCATAACTGAATTCTGACATCTCTGACAGGTACTGTAGACCGACTGGAACGGCAGCTGTCAAGTCATCCAGTCAGTTCTTGAAAATTCTCTAACTGTCTGATAGTGTCGAGACTTTCTGTCTTTAAGTGTCGACACTTATAGATCAAGTGTCAACACAAGTTGTGTAAGTGTCGACACAAGTCTACAAGGTGTCGACACAACTCCTTGTGTTGTAGATTCTATGTCTCGACACAGTTTCTTCTGCATGTGTCGACACTGATAATGTGTGTCGACACAAGTACTTGTACTTCAGTATTTTGCTGAATTCTTCTAAGTGTCGACACATCTCCTTTGTGTCGACACATCTTCATGTGTTGAATCTGTTAAGTGTCGACACTGCTTCTTGGTGTCGACACAGTCTTCAGTGTTGATACTTGCTGAGTGTCGACACAGCTCCTTGTGTCGACACTTGATTCTTTTGTTGAGACTTCAGCTGAGTGTCGACACATCCCCTTAGTGTCGACACTTGTACTTAGAATATTTTGTTGATCTTGTTGTTCTTTGTTAAGTGTCGACACAGCTCCATGTGTCGACACTTTCTTCAAGTGTTGACTCTTCTGTCGAGTGTCGACACATTGTTCTGGGTGTCGACACTTACTTTAAGTGTTGACTCTTCTGTTGAGTGTCGACACATTGTTCTGGGTGTCGACACTTATACTTAGTCTCTGCTGACTTTTGCTGAGTGTCGACACAGCTCCAAGTGTCGACACTTTCTGGTGTAGACATAGTTCTTCTAGGTGTCGACACTGCTGTTAAGTGTCGACACTGCTTTACTGTACTTTCTTCATTGAGTGTCGACACAGCTCCTTGTGTCGACACTTTGTGTCTGGTGTCGACTCAGCATCCCTGGTGTCGACACAATGACTCCAAGTGTCGACACTGCTTGCCTGGGTGTCGACACAAGTCTTCTTAAGTGTCGACACTTTCCCTCTGGGTGTCGACACATGGACTTAGAAACTTTTTGCTTCAGTCCTGCAAATACTTAACCTGCACAAGTAACTCAAAATACATCAAATACATTTTGATGTATATCATTGAGATGGGTGAGGCTTCTTCAAATCATGTACATTTAGACCAATGTACCCAACACTTACATTCTTCGACGTCACTCTTCATGCCATCGTCAGGGCCTGCCCCCCTCGCGATTTCGCCCGGATTGAGCACTTACGTTCTTCGGCACCCGGATTGAGCACTTACGTTCTCCGACACCCAGATTGAGCACTTACATTCTCCGGCACCCGGATTGAGCACCTACGTTCTCCGACGGTCGGATTGAGTACTTACATTCTCCGACGTACCTCTTCATGCCATCGTCAGGGCCTGCGCCCCTCGCGATTGCACCCGGATTGAGCACTCACATTCTCTGGCACCCGGATTGAACACCTACGTTCTCCAACGGTCGGATTGAGTACTTACATTCTCCGACGTCACTATTCATGCCAACGCCAGGGCCTACCCCCCTTGCGATTGCACCCGGATTGAGTACTTATGTTCTCTAGTGCTCGGATTAATCACATACGATGATCGGATTGAGTATTTACATTCCCCGACGCAACCCTCGTGCAACACCGTGGGGGCCTGCCCCCCTCACGAAGAAGCCGCGATCATCCCTCGCACAAACTAAGCCGCGAGTATCTCTCGCACAAACTAAGCTACGAGCATCCCTTGCTCAATCTAAGTCATGGACCCAAGCTGTGCACATTAAGCAGCGAACCAGTGCAAACAAGCAGCCAAGATGACATAAAAAACAAAAATGTCATAACAAAATGATACAGGTACAATCAATGCCTATGAGCAATAACAGGCAAAACTAAACAAGGGGCAAAACACAATACGCCCGACTGAACAACGAAGCAAAAAACAATAAGTCTATACGTGTCGCTACTCATCCTCAGCATCTGAGTCGGAACGCTCATCCTCAAAAACATCTACAAAGCTGAAACAGGATGTGTCTCAACCCAGGCTTTTGCCAACTAAGCGAAAATCCTTCGAGACACCGCACCGAAGCGCTAGCTCACGAACATCGTCCATCTAGGGCTCCACCTCCTTGGACCAAATCTCGTCGCAAACCTCCTCCGCAATCAAGCTGTGATCTCGCATGTCGTCCAGCGAGACCAGGTATTCTGCAAGTCCTGCGGCCTTCAGCTCCGATGCATGGATGTCGGAAGACATCATCTCTACTTGGGCCTTCGCCGCCCGTAGCTGAGTATCGAGGCCGGAGACCTCATCCCGTTCCGCCTACAACTCGACCTCCAAGCCCAAGGTCTCCTCCTTAGAATGCTTCAACATCTGAGTGGTCCTCTCCACCAAAGTCTTCTCCACTTCCAAAGCCGCGCGTGTATCCTCTAGCTCGGACTTCAGCTCCGAACCAACCCGGCGGAACCACACAATGTCCCGGTCGTGTTCCTCCCTCAAGGAGGCAAGCGAACTCGTCGTCGACCGAAGCTTCTCCTGAAGGGTAAGGTACCCATCCTTCAGGCTCACGTAATGATCATTCCAAGTCAATTCAATCTGTGTCTGGGTCTCTATATGCACAAAAAAGAAAAGAGCAAAGTTAGCCTCTATTAGCAAAAGATGATACGGGAAAAAAGCCTTGGAAACAAACCAAATCCATATCGCATCGCTCATCGCCCTTAAGGAAGAGGACATCCGCGGAGCAGCTACACCAGCAGATGCCCGGGGGACTGGGGAAGCAAGTATCTGCACCTCAGGAGTCAAATCATTACAAGCATCAGAGATCACCACTGCCACCACATCAAGGTCGCTAGAAGGCGTCGTCACCGCTTTCCTCTTATGGTCCCCTCCTCGAGAAGTCTCCGCTGGCCGGCCTGTGTCCGCCGAAATACCACATTGCACCAACCGATTCTCCTCCACATAAACATAAATGCTGAACAGACGATTGGCCAACTCATGAGGCTCAGAAAATCCAAGAAACGGGGAAAAATCCCGCTCCTTCCCCCTCACGCGGCGGCAACGATCGGGAAGCATATCCCACATCTCATGAAGACCCCATGAATTCTTGACGTATCCAAACAAAGCGTTGCCATGGCGACGGTCTTTGCGGGCCTCAAAATCCAACCAGACCTTGTTGTTGCGTACCACCACCCGCTCTCCACCATCAGAACGAACACCGCACCAATCCCGAAATTGGTCCAGAAAAAGCCGGCCTCCATGCTCGCGGAAGAAAGCTACTAAACTCATAATCCGAGCAATTCCAGCCGGAACGAACTAAGAAATTGGCACCCCCACAGAACTTCAAGATCTCAGTCACCTTCTCGCCGGAGGTTGTCATGGTGAGAATGGGGGGCAGCAGGAAATCCTTATTCCCTCACTCGCAGCGCTCTCCGGCAAGAAGAATTTGGGGGGCAATTGATGGGTTACACCATGATTTGTAAGGAAGTTTCCCCCATGATCTCCCCCCAAAATGGGAGATCACGGGGTTGACTAGTCAACCTCACCTCCCATGATGAGGAGAACATGGGGGGGTGGGGCTCACTCTCTCTCTCTCTCTCCAAAACCGCCCCCTTTAGGGGGAAACCGCCGTCGGTTGCCGCTGTCGGCCGCCCGCCGCCACTTGCCACTGCCACCAGCCGGGCGCCCGCCGCCGGGCGCCCGCCACCGACCACTGCCGCCGGCCTCCCGCCTACCGCCGTCATGGCGGCCCATCGCCGTGGACGACCTCCCCACCGTCCGATCGAGGGGACGCTCTACTCGTCGTCCGATCAAGAGGGTAACCACCCACTAACCCACTACTTGAGTGGTGGGGCCCGCCATGATCCTCCCCCGGAGGCTATAAAAGGGACCCCAGGGCCTCTTCATTCTTCATCTTTTTCCTTCTTCGGATTGCCCTCTTCTTCCTCTGGAGAGAGCTCGCCATCCTCCTCCCTCGAGTCGGCCTCCTGTCGCCGTGAACCACCAGCGGCCACCTGCGGACACCAGCGCTCCACCAACACACCACCAGCAGGAAAAAGCCCAAGTATCTAGAGAAAGCCAAAGGAAGAAGGCAACCGTCGCCAGCAGGTGTGCGCGACCGCATGCGCCAGAGCCCCAGGGTCATCCCACACATTTCAACACCCAAGTTACTCCCGCGGCGCAGTTTGTTGCCCGTCGGGAGCCATAGTCTCTCTCTCCCCCAAGTTGTAATGGGAGCGGCCTGTCGCCCAGATTCTCCAACACACTGTAATCACCGGAATCTAATGGAATTTGATTGGCATAGACCCGGTCACGTGGTTTTTTACGCATTTAAGGGGTTTTTCCACGTCATCACATCTTGTGTCAACTTTCTACTTTCATTGATTGTGTGCGCACTCGACCGCCTCGTGAGCTAAGACGGTTCGAACAAATCCGGCCCGACCGGGGCATCGAGTTAGTCCGCAACATATTTGTTCTGGAGAATCTGTCTGCCTTAGCTCTGAGTCTGACCAGGCGCACAAACAGTCAAATGAAATTCAATCAGTAATGACAAGAATTTTTTTAACGTGGAAAATTCGGAAAGTGTGAAAAATTATGTGGTCGGAACTTTTCTTGGCCAAAATCCACTATTTTGCTTCGTTACAAGTGTTTGGAGTTCCTCGGAGGGTGACAGACCACCTCTCCATTACACGAGAGCGTTCGCGAGAGCATTCTCTTTATGATTTCTCCTGGGTTCACTGAAGCGTCCAAGTGAGCGTTGAGCACTAAACGGACTAAAGAGTCAGTAGAGCGAATCCTGAGCGAAGGAACGATCTAAGCCCCACGTTCTCGCCGGAAAAGCACAGTGCACGCGCTCGCCCTAGCATGCGCTCCCTTGCGCGGAGGGGAGGTGGGGGGTGGGGGTTGCGCATTCACGCGCACGTATCGTGCTTCAGCATGTTGTGCGCATGTGTGAGGGTTTCATACTCCATGTGCACTCGTGAGAATGACGTTCATCATACGCGAGGTACCTTTGTGTGGTGCGTGACACACATGTGTGTGCATTTGTGATGATTTTGGGTCCTTTCGAGCGAGCGCGATTCACTCGATCAGGTTGGCTTGCTTGCATGTTTTGACTGAAGTCTTCCCGATTTGACTCTGAAATCCTTAGGTGGAACCCATCAAATATCCCCTAATTTTCATAGTTCGTGATCCATGTGTAACATCCCATTTCCAACTAGACCCCTAAGAGTGGTTTTGGCCACGACTAGGTCATGACAAAACCCTAGGAAGCCAGAAATGGGCCAAGAGATAGGGGACAGAATGTGGAAGATCATCATGGTCTGCAAATAGTAGAACTCTAAGCATGGTTTAGGATGACCATGGGCCACACCCTAACCCCAAGACCCTACCACAACGCCCCTAATACCTTGGGAGGACCATTAGAGCCAAAAGAACCCATTAGGGTCAACCCAAGAGCCTCAGTTGACCAAGGTCAACCCTAGCCCTAAATGGGTCAAACTAGCCTACTTAGGGTCAATTGACCTACTCCTAGCCTAGAGGACCCCACCTATGCCCTCCTAGCCCTAAAGTGAGGTCAATGGGCCACTAAGGACACATTGGGGTCAGCCCTAGAGGCAGGTTGACCAAGTCAACTCAAGCCCCTAATCTGGTCAAAGTACCCTTACTAAGGGTATGTGACCTCCAAAGTGCAGGGTAACCCTACATAACCCTACCTAGACCCTAGGGGAAGCCAATGGGTCACCCAGGACCAATAGTGGTCAACCCAATTGGTCATGTTGACTCAAGTCAACTCTAGCCCTAAAATGGTCAAAGTGCCCTTACCAAGGGACATGTGACCCCCAAGATGCCCAACCAACCCTACGCAAGTTTCCTAGACCTCAAGGGAGTCCAATGGGTCACCAAGGACCCATTTGGGTTAACTCAAATGGTCATGTGACCAAGGTCAACTCTATTCTAGTGTTAGGTCAAATTAGCCTAAATGGGCTAACCCAGCTCAAACCCATTTCCCCCACTTGGGCTAACCTCATTTTATTATTAATATGAGTTAGTGGGCTGCAATAGGCTGGAGGAGAGATTAAAATTCGGCCATGGTGAGTAGGAGAGAGGAAGCTCCATTTTTCTCTTAATGGAGGAGAGAGAAAGTGAGAAAAAGAGGCCATTCATGGCCAAGGGAGATCAAGGGCCTCTCCAATTGATTCCAAAGGCTGAATACATTCCCCTCATCAGTTTTAAGGAGTTTAATAGCCATGGACAGCCATTCAAGGTGGCTGAAATCAATTCCTCCAATAGGGAAGGAGAGAAAGAAGAAAGAGAAGGCCATTCATGGTGGGGAAGGTGAATCACCCCTCCATTCTTCACCAATTAATTAGTATTCTCTCCCTATCAGTTTTGAGGAGTTTCCAAATGAATTGGGACAAAGGGGAGGTGAATTTCCATGGGTTTTCTCCAAAACCGAAATTCCAATTCATGACCATTAATGGATTTGAAGCCATGACCCTCCCTCTCCCCCAACCCATTTGATGCTTTTAAAAAGCTTCCCTGGGCCAAGAGGTATCGTTTCCACCCTTCACCTAAAGAAACCGGGCGGTTTGGTAGTGAAGTTGCAAGCTTCGGAAAGCTCCACCACCGGCCATGGCGCACCGCCACCACACTCGACGACAAGCTCGGTTAAGGTCCTCCTCTACTCCTTCTTCCGTGGGTAGATCTTAGAATCGTTTAGGACAAGAATCAGACTCAATTGAGCCGATCCAAGTTTTCATTTTCATGGTTTTTCCAAAAAAAAATGGTGGTCGGGTTCGCCGGAAACCACCCCTCCGGCGGCCGTGCCGCCGCCCGGCGATAGCCCCACCTCAACGAAGGTGGTGGCGGTGGTGGCCGGCCAGGGAGGTGGCCGTGTGGCCGGGAGTTGCACTTGGAATAAGCTCCAGGTTCGGCCAAATCATGGCCCTTGGCTGGAGGAAGAAGATGACCAGGAGCCCCACGATTTGCTTTAAGATTCGTGCAGCATCATTTCTTTTATTTAATTTTGATTTCTGATTTTCTGTCCTGTTTTTGGGCTGTTGTGCATTAATTATTAAAAATACTTAGGCCCACCTGGTGGGAAAACGGTCAATATGAAAATTGTAGGCCTATGGAGTCTACTGTAATACAAAATTTATTTGGACCAATTTGGCCCTGTGGTTGGACTAGGGCACCAGTTTGGAGGGACCTGTACCTAGGGCTGACCTGAGATTCAAATGGATGCCCACCTTCATCCCTGTCCAATTGGCTGAAAGTTGTACAGAGGATCATTATTATCTATACCTAGGGCCTGTCCAAAAATGGAATTTTTGGAGAGAAACTATTTCTATAGTTTTTATAAAAATTTAATAATCCATAAATAAATTAAATAGGTGTCCTAAACATCTCCAAACCCTCCCAAATTTTGGAGAGTGGTCCCTGGGTCATTTTAGGTATTTGTATAAAATTTTATTTGATTGGATGTGTTATAAATAGGTTTTGACTCAACCCTAACTATACCTTAAAAGGGCATTTTGGTCAAAAGGTGCACTTTTGATTTTGAGTGACCCAATCACCTCAACAGAGGCTGAAATTTGGGCCATGACTTGCTATGGCTTATCACCTCCCCATGGAATATGGGATAGAGATGAATAGATTTGCCCTAAGTTCCTAGGTCAAACCATAAGGAGGGACCCTTTGGCCTTGTGAAGGGCATGAGTCCTAAACACCTTGGATGAATACCAAATTTTGCAAGAAGGTTCCTAGGATATATAAAACCCTCTGGTAAAAATATTAGCAAATTGTGAAAATGGTAGGGCCCCCAAAACTCTAACCCTAGCTTAGGTCCTAAAACTTATGTGTAGGGTTAGGTTAGCTAAACATCTTGAAACTTAACAAATTTGGGTAGTGAGGGGATTAGGGTATTTGAAATCTCTGATAATTTACTGAGGAATTTTGATCAATATTTGTAGTACTTCATTTGTTAATTACCAAGGCCCAAAATGACGTTTGATTTTATTATGGATGTTATGTGCTTTAAAATATGATGAAACTTGGTCAGAGGTTATTATAGTTCTAGTTGATCATCTCTGAATTTTATCACAATTTACAATTAACTTTATTTGGTACTTCCTTCATTAATTTCAGAAAGGGGCTTTGGTAAGGAAAATTCATTATGGTTGATATATCTGTTTAAAAATCATGAGGCTTAGGTTTTGAGGTATTTAGGCCAAAAGTACTTGTATAAATTTATTTATAATTTTTAGAGGTCTGTTTTCAGAACTTTCTTTACAAGGCCATATTTTTGAGAATAGGATAATTAATTAATTTGGGCAATAATTCTTTCAAACAAATTATGAAAGTTTACATAGAGGTTTTTATATGCCATTACCATCATCCTGGAATTTTCTCTGAATTGTTGAAAGTATTTTCATTGTACATCCCCTTTTTATGAATTATTTTGGAATAAATTGGAAATACTATTTAAGGGCTAAAATCTTGCTGGAAAATTTGGAGCTTCTGGATTTTTAGATGATTACCCATCTTGCATTTATCATAATTTTAGTGGAGCTTTATATTGCTTAAATCTTGTACTTCCTGTTCAACCTTGGAACTTTTGGATATTAAAATAAATAATAAATTAGTATTTAAATCATAAAAATTAGGAAATTGTGGATTCAGTCTGCATATGCCCATATGGACTTCTAATAATTTTTATATGAGCATTGGATGATCATATGACATACTTCCTTTTTACGGGTCATATAGCTTAAGTGGGTTGCATTTAGTAATACTGCAGAAAAGCAGTTGGGACATGAATAGGGCACATGTGATGGGTTTGATTGGTTTGCTGGAAGGATAAATAGATTTAGGTGCATCTTGGAAGATAAGTGAGTAGGGTGTTATTTTGTCTGGGGTTTAGAGGCGCTCGGGTCCGACGAAAGATCGTCCTCCCCGAGGTGAGTGGAGTCAAATCACCCTAGGATTAGCTTATCGGAACATGAGAAAATAATGGGTAAGGGAATCAACCAATAATAAATAAGTACCTTGCGAAAGGGAACGCTGGGCGTAATCCCAACACAGTTCCTAGTGCCCCTTGAGAGCCCTTCACAGGGAATACCGGGGGCAGTCCTGGGTTAACGTAAACTGTTTAACAAGCTGAAAAGAGTAACTTAGTAATTAGGGTTGCACATTTCACAAACACTGAGGGCACCAGATGTTAGCTGGGAGCTTCGGCTCGGATGGTTAAAAGGCGGACTTTGGGTCCGGGGAGCTTCGGCTCGGTTCTTGATTACGCTAATTTGCATGTGCATAACATGATGGAAATTAAGGTGGTGGGTCTTCGGTATCGGAGGGTCGATGCACTGACGCCAATACGTTGACTCGGCAAGTGTGGTTAGCACTTCGCCAACAGAAGTCCGGTGCGCCAGCCGGCAAGAGTACGCAGGAGTCTGCTTAGTGCACCAACGTTGAGGCGTACGATAGGTCTGACGGTAGTGCTTTACCGGTTTAGAGGTGGGCGAGGCCCAACCCACCGCTTCCGTCTGCCACTACGGAGGTATCCTGGGAGGTAACGGCTCCAGAAAGGGGGAACTAAAGGTCTGTGTGCACAGAGTCGGGTGTGTGTGTTGCACTTGCATGTCCATCATACCCACTTGCATGTCATACATAATCGTCTCCTTTAACCTTGACACCTAAAGTATAAGTGAATGGGACGCTTATACTCTAGGACCTGCAAAACGACCCCTTGGTCTATAAGCTTGTGTGGGCAAGTTTATAAATTAAGGTTAAATTTGGATATATATATTTACTGCTGTTTGATAACCGACACCCCATCGTATAAATTGGTATGGACTTTTTATACGATGGGAGCCTTGCAGAAGACCCCTTGGCTTATGTGTTTTTCACATAAGTGAAGGTTACATTCATATATCAGCTTATGTCTATAGAATTGCTAGTATAGGTCTGCTGTCATCTGCTTTTTGATTATTCTCCACCATTAAGTCCCCCCTTTCATCCTCTCCGCTCGGTGCTTAGGAGCCGTGGGGGAAGGGGCGGGGATGATAGGACTTAGTCTTTTAGACTAACGGTTTTCGAACGTATCATTTAGGGGATCGTGGAGACCAGCATGGAGGAGCAGCCCCAGAGGACCGGTGCGAATGGAGGGGGGCAGTCTAGCCCGGAGTTCATACAGCCGGGACAGTGAGTCTCGACCTTGAGTAGTTTTCTACTTTTGTTTCTGCATGAGAGATCTTGTAGTGAGGTTATGATGTACCGGGCATAAGCGTTTTTGCCTACTCTGATGTTATTTTCTGTGGACACTCCCTCGGAGTTATATTTATTATGTCATATGATCTCTGTGGACAGATAGTTTCTTTTACTTCATTATGCTACTTTTCTGTGATCGAATTGGCCGGCAGAATCGGCGCTTTGTGGTGATGACCCTTCAGGGCGTGAAGGAGTCACCGCAAAACGGCGGTTCTAGGCCTAAGACCCCGGTGTCGAAAAAGAAAAAAAAAGGGGGGTTTACAAGTGGTATCAAAACGAGGTTTCGATCCTCGGACCTGCGAGGTCTTACAAGTGGTATCAGAGCGAACCTCGATCAAAAAGTAGCAGTCACAAACCCTGGGTCACCCCCCGCGCGAGTTTAGTTGGGGAAAAACTAAGCAGCGGAAGCGTGGTGTGCCCATATGGGGGATCACATGTAAATTGTCCACTTTCATTAGGCATTGAGTCGATTACCTACTAATGTAGTTCGTTTTGCAGCCCCCAGCTCAGCCCACCCCACAAGGTGGAGCTCAGCAGACCCCAGATATTGCACCACCTCCCATGGTCCCCACACCTTTTCTCCAGTCGGACATGGGGCAGACCCTTACAGCTATCCTTGAGGCCTTCCGGGCTCAGCAGGATCCAGCCCAGCAGCCAAACCCAGGGGCCAACTGGATGAGCACCTTCCGAGGACTCTCTCCCCCATCATACTTAGGGACAGAGTCGGCAGTACGGACAGAGGAGTGGCTGGATGTTATGTACGAGATGTTGACTGGGATACGATGCCCTGGGAGGAGAGGGTGGCCCTGGTGGTATCTTGCTTGGAGTCCCATGCTAAGAGGTGGTGGAAGACGCTGTTGGACATGACTTTTGCTGATAGGGAGATTGCAGAAATCACTTGGGAAGAATTCAGGGCCACGCTGCTGGAGCACTTTGTTCCTCAGTCGGCCAGGGATGAGTTGGAGGAGCGGTTCTTGCAGCTGAGGCAGGGCACCAGGACAGTGGTGGGAGTACCACCGAGAGTTCGATCATTTGGCCCGATATGCGGGCTCCTATCAGCTGGACGAAGCAGGTTACGTCAAGAGGTTTTATAAGGGCCTAAAAGAGAGTGAGGGAGGCCTTGCTTTTTGTCTCTGACGGGCCCATCTCCCGGATTTGGAGATGGCGAAGAGGATTGAGGCCGACTGGCACACCACTCGGGGCCGGAAACGGCAAGCGGAGGACCAGGGCCGGAGGGCCCGAAATGATCAGCGGCGAGGACCATACCAGAGGGAAGGAGGACAGAGGAGCAGCCTCGTCAGGAGGTGAGGCAGGAGCCGAGAGAGCAAGTGGTTTTGGCCCCTCAACCTCTCCGGATCCAGGAGATGCAAAGACCCCGGGGTATGGCGTATCCCCGTGGAGTGCTTCCATTATCACCAGGTGGGACATCTCCGGAGAGACTGCCCTATGAGGGGGGCACCCCCTCCAGCACCACGGGTGGCCCACCGGCCCAGCATTCGGAGGCCGAGGACGCGGCCGAGGACGTGGTTACCAGGGAGGCGACCGCAGGCAGAATGGGGAGCAGATTTACGCTTTGGACTTAGCACAGCCCCGGAACCCGGACAGGGTTATTGCAGGTATGAGAGTAATCTTAGTTTTGGATTTATTCTTTGCTCATATTAAGTGTTGATAGAACTACTACACAACCTAGGTTAGAAAACCTTACACCAGAGTTTTCTTTCAAAACTGATTTAGGAATGGTGATGTGTGTGCGGCAAGCCTGCCCATACCCTGTTCGACACGGGGGCATCGCACAACTTTGTGTCGGAGGATTTCGTCAAGGACCTGGATCAAATTCGATATTATACAGGATACCCAGGAGGGTGCGTCTCCCCAATGGGATGGAGATCCAGTCCACAGAGAAGTGCCTCCTGGAGGTTACCATAGACAGGTTGACACTCGAGGCCCCGGCGACGATCCTGAGAATGCCGGACTTCGACCTTGTCTTGGGCATGACATGGCTTGTCTGGAACCATGCCCAGATTGACTGCCCGGCAAGGAAGGTCATGCTGAGCCACGGCGATACTTATGCAACATTCGAAGGTACTACACCGGTTTCCCGCCGCCTGCTTTCATCTATTCAGGCCGTTAAGGCTCACATGCAAGGAGACGAGGTATATCAGGTATTATTCGAGATGACTGAGGAGAAGGACCTGATTGCTAGCATTCCGGTGGTTCGTGACTACGCCGATATTTTTCCGGATAAGCTGCCAGGACTGCCTCCACATAGGGAGAAGGACTTTCAGATTCAGTTGGTACCAGGGGCTAAGCCGGTATCCAAGGCCCCTTATCGGATGGCCCCGAAGGAGTTGGCGGAGTTTCGGACACAGTTGCAGGAGCTGGTGGAAGCAGGATTTGTTAGGCCGAGCTCCTCATCATGGGGAGCTCCTGTCCTATTCGTGAAGAAGAAAGATGGCACTCTTCTCCTGTGCATTGACTATCGAGCACTAAACAGGCTGACCGTCCGAAATACCTATCCGCTCCCTAGGATAGACGAGTTGTTCGATCAGCTGGAGGGAGCCCATTATTTTTCGAAGCTGGACTTGAGGTCAGGCTACTACCAGCTGCGGATCCAGGAGGAGGATATTCCGAAGACGGCCTTTAGTAGCCGATATGGATTGTATGAGTTCATCGTGATGCCCTTCGGGCTCACGAATGCCCCGTCGGCGTTTATGAGCCTCATGAACCGGGTCTTCGAGGCTTATTTGGATGTGTTCGTCATAGTATTCATAGACGACATCCTTATCTATTCTAAGATGGAGGAGGAGCACACACGACATCTGACACTGACCTTGGAGAGACTGCGGGAGCATCGCCTTTATGCGAAGTTCAGCAAGTGTCAGTTCTGGTTGAAGGAGGTGGCTTTCTTAGGCCACATTATCAGCGGAGCCGGGCTGGCGGTGGACCCGGCAAAGATTCAGGCAGTCAGGGATTGGCCGCCGCTGAAGACGGCCACGGACGTGCGGAGTTTCCTGGGACTTGCCGGTTATTACCGGAAGTTCGTAGAGGGATTCTCTCGAATCGCCCTCCCGCTCACATCCTTGACGAAGAAGGAGGTACCGTTCGTATGGACCCCGCAGTGCCAGACAGCTTTCCAGGAGCTGAAGGATCGGCTAACCTCGGCTCCCATTCTTACACTCCCCTCGGGGAGGGAGGGATTTCAGGTCTACACCGACGCATCATATCAGGGGATGGGAGCGGTGCTGATGCAGAACGGACACGTCATAGCTTATGCCTCCCGCCAACTAAAGACCCATGAGAAGAACTACCCAGTGCACGACCTTGAGATGGGAGCGGTGGTATTCGCACTGAAGATATGGCGGCACTACCTTTATGGAGTCCACTGTGATATATACTCCGATCATAAGAACCTTAAGTACGTGGACACGCAGAAGGAACTGAACATCAGGCAGAGGCGGTGGGTGGAGTTTCTATCAGACTATCAGTATGAGATGCACTATCACCCGGGGAAGGCGAACGTGGTAGCAGATGCACTGAGTCGGAGAGCCGCCACAGCAGGAGCAAAGCCTCAGCTGATGTCTATGGAGCTGCTGCAGAGACTAGAGGACATGCACATTACTCTGGTGTCGTCTGATGATCCTGAGCTCTATGAGGAGTACTTGGCCGCGATAGGCGTTACCGATGACATCAGAGACCGAGTCAGAGAAGGGCAGAGGTAGGATGCCAAGTTAGAGCCCATCTTCCAAGCTCTAGAGGCAGGCACTGCAGGAGATTACACACTGAGGGACGACCTGGTGTGCTTCAGAGGACGGGTGTATATACCGGAGGGAGGCCAGATCCGGGAGGATATTATGACGGAGGCGCACTACAGCCGGTATTCTGTACACCCGGGGATCACAAAGATGACGACTGATTTGAAGAAGACGATGTTCTGGCCGGGCATGAAGAAGGATGTCTCTTACTTCGTGACCCATTGTGAGGCATGTCAGATAGTGAAGGCAGAGTGTAGGAACCCCGCAGGATTATTGCAGCCACTCCCGGTGCCGGAGTGGAAGTTCGATGACATAGCCATGGACTTCATACATGGGCTTCCCCGGTCTCGGACAGGGAATGACTCGATCTGGGTAATCGTTGATCGATTGACCAAGGTGGCACGATTTATACCAATCAGGAAGGACGATTCAGTGGGTGTACTGGTGCGGAAGTTTGTGGAGCAGTTCATTCGTTATCATGGCGTTCCCAGGACGATAGTGTCAGATCGTGATGGGCGGTTTACATCCACGGAGTGGCGATCAGTCCAGGCTTACTTAGGCGCGCGATTGACCTTCAGCACTGCATTTCATCCCCAGACAGACGGGCAGACAGAACGCACCAACCGGACACTGGAGGACCTTTTGAGGCTATGCATCTTGGACCGCGGGGAACCGTGGGAGAAACTCTTACCCCTGGTCGAGTTCTCCTATAACAACAGCCACCAGTCCAGCATCAGGATGGCGCCTTACGAAGCCTTGTACGGGAGGAGATGCCGGACCCCGCTTTCCTGAGTTCAGAACGAAGATCCGAAGGTGTTGGGGTCGGAGTTTGTTGAAGACACCGAGGCACAGGTGAGGCTGATCAGAGACAGGATGCTAGAGGCGCAGAGCAGACAGGCTAAGTACTATGACGCCCGGCATCAGCAGGTGGAGTTCCAGGTGGGAGACCGGGTGTTTCTGAAGATCCGACCCATGCATGGAGTCTCGCGGGTGCGTGGTCGGAGGAAGAAGCTCAGCCCTAGGTACATGGGTCCTTACAGGATCCTGGAGCGGATCGGACCCCTAGCCTACCGGCTGGAGTTACCACCAGAGCTGGAAGCGCTGCACGACGTCTTCCATATTTCTTCGCTGAGGAGGGCTCTGCTATGCCCGGAACAGTAGATTTTGACCCCCGAAGGGCCGGTAGCTTCAGACCGGTCAGTTCGTTTGGAGCCAGTGAGGATCGACGACCGAGGAGTACGGGTCTTGCGACGCAAGAAGGTCCCACTAGTCAAGGTCCTGTGGAGGAACCACGGCCAGGAGGAGCATACCTGGGAGCCGCAGGACCTGATGCGACAAAGGTACCCAGAGCTATTCAGTCAGGTATACCTCTCAGACCCCTCAAGATGTTAATTTATTCTCCTGCTTTAATTTACTAAGGGCTGCTCTAGGCAGATAGAGGCTTATCTTTTGTTTATTGGGGGCTTATCCTTATTTATTGGGATCTTGGTTTGCCGATTGGGCGTAATGGTCATAGATTTAGGTTTCCCTTAAAACCTATTTTAGCAAGCAAGGCGCCATGCTGGGATGTTACAAGGTTCTTTTCTTCGGTAGTAAGTCCCGTAGACTCAACCTTGATTTCGGGGATGAAATCTTTGTTTTGTTTATTGGGATTTGTAACATCCCATTTCCAACTAGACCCCTAAGAGTGGTTTTGGCCATGACTAGGTCATGACAAAACCCTAGGAAGCCAGAAATGGGCCAAGAGATAGGGGACAGAATGTGGAAGATCATCATGGTCTGCAAATAGTAGAACTCTAAGCATGGTTTAGGATGACCATGGGCCACACCCTAACCCCAAGACCCTACCACAACGCCCCTAATACCTTGGGAGGACCATTAGAGCCAAAAGAACCCATTAGGGTCAACCCAAGAGCCTCAGTTGACCAAGGTCAACCCTAGCCCTAAATGGGTCAAACTAGCCTACTTAGGGTCAATTGACCTACTCCTAGCCTAGAGGACCCCACCTATGCCCTCCTAACCCTAAAGTGAGGTCAATGGGCCACTAAGGACACATTGGGGTCAGCCCTAGAGGCCAGGTTGACCCAAGTCAACTCAAGCCCCTAATCTGGTCAAAGTACCCTTACTAAGGGTATGTGACCTCCAAAGTGCAGGGTAACCCTACATAACCCTACCTAGACCCTAGGGGAAGCCAATGGGTCACCCAGGACCAATAGTGGTCAACCCAATTGGTCATGTTGACTCAAGTCAACTCTAGCCCTAAAATGGTCAAAGTGCCCTTACCAAGGGACATGTGACCCCCAAGATGCCCAACCAACCCTACGCAAGTCTTCCTAGACCTCAAGGGAGTCCAATGGGTCACCAAGGACCCATTTGGGTTAACTCAAATGGTCATGTTGACCAAGGTCAACTCTATTCTAGTGTTAGGTCAAATTAGCCTAAATGGGCTAACCCAAGCTCAAACCCATTTCCCCCACTTGGGCTAACCTCATTTTATTATTAATATGAGTTAGTGGGCTGCCAATAGGCTGGAGGAGAGATTAAAATTCGGCCATGGTGAGTAGGAGAGAGGAAGCTCCATTTTTCTCTTTAATGGAGGAGAGAGAAAGTGAGAAAAGAGGCCATTCATGGCCAAGGGAGATCAAGGGCCTCTCCAATTGATTCCAAAGGCTGAATACATTCCCCCTCATCAGTTTTAAGGAGTTTAATAGCCATGGCCAGCCATTCAGGTGGCTGAAATCATTCCTCCAATAGGGAAGAGAGAGAAAGAAGAAAGAGAAGGCCATTCATGGTGGGGAAGGTGAATCACCCCTCCATTCTTCACCAATTAATTAGTATTCATCTCCCCTATCAGTTTTGAGGAGTTTCCAAATGAATTGGGACAAAGGGGAGGTGAATTTCCATGGGTTTTCTCCAAAACCGAAATTCCAATTCATGACCATTAATGGATTTGAAGCCATGACCCTCCCTCTCCCCCAACCCATTTGATGCTTTTAAAAGCTTCCCTGGGCCAAGAGGTATCATTTCCACCCTTCACCTAAAGAAACCGGGCGGTTTGGTAGTGAAGTTGCAAGCTTCGGAAAGCTCCACCACCGGCCATGGCGCACCGCCACCACACTCGACGACAAGCTCGGTTAAAGGTCCTCCTCTACCCTTCTTCCGTGGGTAGATCTTAGGAATCGTTTAGGACAAGAATCAGACTCAATTGAGCCGATCCAAGTTTTCATTTTCATGGTTTTTCCAAAAAAAAATGGTGGTCGGGTTCGCCGGAAACCACCCCTCCGGCGGCCGTGCCGCCGCCCGGCGATAGCCCCCACCTCAACGAAGGTGGTGGCGGTGGTGGCCGGCCAGGGAGGTGGCCGTGTGGCCGGGAAGTGCACTTGGAATAAGCTCCAGGTTCGGCCAATCATGGCCCTTGGCTGGAGGAAGAAGATGACCAGGAGCCCCACGATTTGCTTTAAGATTCGTGCAGCATCATTTCTTTTATTTAATTTTGATTTCTGAATTTTCTGTCATGTTTTCTGGGCTGTCTTGCATTAATTATTAAAACTACTTAGGCCCACCTGGTGGGAACATGGTCAATATGAAAGTTGTAGCCCTATGGGTCTACTGTAATACAAAATTTATTTGGACCAATTTGGCCCTGTGGTTGGACTAGGGCACCCAGTTTGGAGGGACCTGTACCTAGGGCTGACCTGAGATTCAAATGGATGCCCACCCTTCATCCCTTGTCCACATTGGCTGAAATTTGTACAGAGGATCATTCTTATCTATACCTAGGGCCTGTTTAAAAATGGGAATTTTTGGAGAAACTATTTCTATAGTTTTTATAAAAATTTAATAATGCATAAATAAATTAAATAGGTGTCCTAAACATCTCCAAACCCTCCCAAATTTTGGAGAGTGGTCCCTGGGTTCATTTTAGGTATTTGTATAAAATTTCATTTGATTTGGATGTGTTTTAAATAGGTTTTGACTCAACCCTAACTATACCTTAAAAAGGGCATTTTGGTCAAAAGTGCACTTTTGATTTTGAGTGACCAAATCACCTCAACAGAGGCTGAAATTTGGGCCACTGACTTGCTATGACACTTATCACCTCCCCATGGAATATGGGATAGAGAGGAATAGATTTGCCCTAAGTTCCTAGGTCAAACCCTAAGGAGGGACCCTTTGGCCTTGTGAAGGGCATGAGTCCTAAACACCTTGTATGAACACCAAATTTTGCAAAAAGGTTCCTAGGATATATAAAACCCTCTGGTAAAAATATTAGCAAATTGTGAAAATGGTAGGGCCCCCAAAACTCTAACCCTAGCTTAGGTCCTAAAACTTGTAGTGTAGGGTTAGGTTAGCTAAACATCTTGAAACTTAACCAAATTTGGGTAGTGAGGGGATTAGGGTATTTGAAATCTCTGATAATTTACTTGAGGAATTTTGATCAATATTTGTAGTACTTCATTTGTTAATTACCAAAAGGCCCAAAATGACGTTTGATTTTATTATGGATGTTATGTGCTTTAAAATATGATGAAACTTGGTCAGAGGTTATTATAGTTCTAGTTGATCATCTCTGAATTTTATCACAATTTACAATTAACTTTATTTGGTACTTCCTTCATTAATTTCAGAAAGGGGCTTTGGTAAGGAAAATTCATTATGGTTGATATATCTGTTTAAAAATCATGAGGCTTAGGTTTTGAGGTATTTAGGCCAAAAAGTACTTGTATAAATTTATTTATAATTTTTAGAGGTCTGTTTTCAGAACTTTCTTTACAAGGCCATATTTTTGAGAATAGGATAATTAATTAATTTGGGCAATAATTCTTTCAAAAAAATTATGAAAGTTTACATAGAGGTTTTATATGCCCTTACCATCATCCTGGAAGTTTCTCTGAATTGTTGGAATTATTTTCATTGTACATCCCCTTTTTATGAATTATTTTGGAATAAATTGGAAATACTATTTAAGGGCTAAAATCTTGCTGGAAAATTTGGAGCTTCTGGATTTTTAGATGATTACCCATCTTGCATTTATCATAATTTTAGTGGAGCTTTATATTGCCTAAATCTTGTACTTCCTGTTCAACCTTGGAACTTTTAGCTTTTAAAATAAATAAATAAATTAGTATTTAAATCATAAAAATTAGGAAATTGTGGATTCAGTCTGCATATGCCCATATGGACTTCTAATAATTTTTATATGAGCATTGGATGATCATATGACACACTTCCCTTTTTACGGGTCATATAGCTTAAGTGGGCTGCATTTAGTAATACTGCAGAAAAGCAGTTGGACATGAATTAGGGCACATGTGATGGGTCTTGATTGGTTTGCTGGAAGGATAAATAGATTTAGGTGCATCTTGAAGATAAGTGAGTAGGGTGTTATTTTGTCTGGGTTTAGAGGCGCTCGGGTCCGACGAAAGATCGTCCTCCCCGAGGTGAGTGGAGTCAAATCACCCTAGGATTAGCTTATCGGAACATGAGAAAATAATGGGTAAGGGAATCAACCAATAATAAATAAGTACCTTGCGAAAGGGAACGCTGGGCGTAATCCCAACACAGTTCCTAGTGCCCCTTGAGAGCCCTTCACAGGGAATACCGGGGGCAGTCCTGGGTTAACGTAAACTGTTTTAACAAGCTGAAAAGAGTAACTTAGTAATTAGGGTTGCACATTTCACAAACACTGAGGGCACCAGATGTTAGCTGGGAGCTTCGGCTCGGATGGTTAAAAGGCGGACTTTGGGTCCGGGGAGCTTCGGCTCGGTTCTTGATTACGCAAATTTGCATGTGCATAACAGGAAGGAAATTAAGGTGGTGGGTCTTCGGTATCGGAGGGTCGATGCACCGACGCCAATACGTTGACTCGGCAAGTGTGGTTAGCACTTCGCCAACAGAAGTCCGGTGCGCCAGCCGACAAGAGTACGCAGGAGTCCGCTTAGTGCACCAAACGTTGAGGCGTACGATAGGTCTGACCGGTAGTGCTTTACCGGTTTAGAGGTGGGCGAGGCCCAACCCACCGCTTCCGTCTGCCACTACGGAGGTATCCTGGGAGGTAACGGCTCCAGAAAGGGGGAACTAAAGGTCTGTGTGCACAGAGTCGGGTGTGTGTGTTGCACTTGCATGTCCATCATACCACTTGCATGTCATAGCATAATCGTCTCCTTTAACCTTGACACCTAAAGTATAAGTGGAATGGGACGCTTATACTCTAGGACCTGCAAAACGACCCTTGGTCTATAAGCTTGTGTGGGCAAGTTTATAAATTAAGGTTAAATTTGGATATATATATTTACTGCTGTTTGATAACCGACACCCCATCGTATAAATTGGTATGAGACTTTTTATACGATGGGAGCCTTGCAGAAGACCCCTTGGCTTATGTGTTTTTCACATAAGTGAAGGTTACATTTCATATTTCAGCTTATGTCTATAGAATTGCTAGTATAGGTCTGCTGTCATCTGCTTTTTGATTATTCTCCACCATTAAGTCCTCCCCTTTCATCCTCTCCGCTCGGTGCTTAGGAGCCGTGGGGGAAGGGGCGGGGGATGATAGGACTTAGTCTTTTAGACTAACGGTTTTCGAACCGCATCATTTAGGGGATCGTGGAGACCAGCATGGAGGAGCAGCCCCAGAGACCGGTGCGCTTGGAGGTGGGGCAGTCTAGCTCCGGAGTTCATACAGCCGGGACCGTGAGTCTCGACCTTGAGTAGTTTTCTACTTTTGTTTCTGCATGAGAGATCTTGTAGTGAGGTTATGATGTACCGGGCATAAGCCCGTTTTTGCTACTCTGATGTTATTTTCTGTGGACACTCCCTTCGTGGAGTTATATTTATTATGTCATGTGATTCTCTGTGGACAGATAGTTTCCATTTTACTTCATTATGCTACTTTTCTGTGATCGAATTGGCCGGCAGAATCGGCGCTTTGTGGTGATGACCCTTCAGGGCGTGAAGGAGTCACCGCAAAACGGCGGTTCTGGGCCTAAGACCCCGGTGTCGAAAAAGAAAAAAAAAGGGGGGTCTTACATGGTTCGTGATCCATGAAGTGACGAGCCCAAAACTTTTTATATAACCAACTTGTTCTTGGGTTGTGAACTTCAAATTATTTTAGCACATGTGTATTACAAATTACTTTTGTTTGTGGCGTCAAATGTCCCTTTGGTTAGGCTATGACTTGGTATTATTCAGTGTCAGCCTTTCAAGATGAAGTTCTTACAGTTGACATTAGGAGGGGCTCTGAGAAGTTGATAACTTGCGTATTGCTTTCATCCATGCAGCGGTTCGAGCGACTTAGCGTCGTAACGTGCTTTTGCATATTTAGTGGCCCTTGCTATGTTTTACGGGGACAACCACTTGTTTTGAGATTTGTGTGTTGCGGTGGTTTAGAAGTATCTTGTGCTTTGTGTTCCTTGAGCGTTGTGTGCTACCCTTGGAAATCGTCGCCGAGCATTTGTGTCGAGGACTTGTTGCTCAAGTGCGATGAGGAGCAAAATTTTCCCTACTTTCCTTGGCGGCATGGATGGTGTTGGGAATATTGCCCTTTAATGTTCCCTAGATTTGAAGAGGCATCACTATCAATTCTAAGAGAATAGATGTATTTGATGCATGCTTTAAGTTCATTGTGTGCATGAGGTTATTTGGAACAATGATTAGACAAGTTGTCTAAGTGATAGTGACAGGTGAACACAAGGAAGAATGGTGGAAAGACAAAAATTTGTCTAAGTCCACAGGGATTTAGTGAAACCAGTTCACTCAACGCCAAATGTCAAGAAGTGCTGAGTAAAGCATGGGCAGTCAAAGCCTGAATGTTGACAAGACAAAAATTTGTCTAAGTCCACAGGCGTTGAGTGAAGCCAGTCCACTTAACGCCAGATGAAAAGAAGCACTGAGTAAAGCATGGGCAGTCAAAGCCTGACTGTTGACAAGGCAAAATTTTTGTTAATTCCACAGGCTTTAAGTGAGGACAGTTCACTCAACGCCATATAACAAGAGGCGTCGAGTAAAGCTCAGACAGTCAAAGCTTCAACATTGGCAAGAAAGAAATCTGGCTAAGTGCAGAAGTGCTGAGTGAAGCCAGTTCACTCAACGCCAAGCTCAGAAAGTGTCGACAAAACAAGCTTCAATAAAAGTCTTAGAAGATGTAGACAGAAAATCTATCTAAGTCCAGAAGCGTTGAGTTAAGACAGTTCACTTGACGCCAACTCAACAGAGAAATTAGCTAAGTACAGAAGCATTGAGTGAAGATAATTTACTCAACGCCTCACCAAGAAGATAGATAAAGATAGAAAGCATTGAGTGAAGACAGCTCACTCAAAGCATTCATAAAGATGAAAATAAACTAAGTACAGAATCGTTGAGTGAAGGCTGTTCACACAATGTCTCATCAAGATGACTAGAAAGTCAAGTAAGCGTTGAGTGATAAAAGGCTCACTCAACGCATATCAAACAGAAAGTTTGTCTAAGTACAAAAGATTTGAGAGATGAAGGCTCACTCAACGCACTCAACGTCTATCAAACAGAAAGTTTGCCTAAGGATAAAAGCGTTGAGTGATAAAGGCTCACTGAACGCACTTAATGAATATCAAGAGAAAGTTTGTATAAGGACAAAAGTGTTGAGTGATGAAGGCTCACTCAACGCACTCGACGTCTAGTGAGACAGAAAACTGTCTAAGTGTTTTGTGTTGACTGAAGATTGTTCACTCAATGCTTATGTAAGACCCCCCTTTTTTTTTCTTTTTAAAACACCGGGGTCTTAGGCCCAGAACCGTCGCTTTGCGGTGACACCTTCGCACCCAGGAAGGTCATCACTACAAAACGCCGATCCTGCCGGCCCAAATCGATCGCAACTGTAGCAGAAAAGTAAAGCAAGTCCACTGAAATCACATATATATGTAAATAATCTCCACGAAGGGAGTGTCCAAAGATACACAGAAATATAAGATCTTGGGCTCATGCCCAGTACATCATGTCCTCACTACAAATCTCTCAACGCGGAAGCAAACTAATATAACTACTAGTAGCGATCAGGACTCACAGTCCTTGCCGTCTGAACTCCGGAACTAGACTGCCCGATCTCCAAGTGTGCCGACCTCTGGGGCTGCTCCTCCATGCTGGGCTCCACGGTCCCCTAAAATGATGTGGTTCGAAAACCGTTAGTCTAAAAGACTAAGTCCTATCATCCTCCGCCCCTTCCCCCATGGCCCCTAGGCACCGAGTGGAGAGGAAGAAAGGGGAGGACTTGAAGGTGGAGAGTAATCAAGAATCAGATGACAGCGGACCTATACTAGCAATTTTTATAGTACATGTGGCAGTAAAGCATAGTATGAAAAATAACCTTAACTTATACGGAACGTATAAGCAAGGGATCTTCTACAGGGCTCCCATCGTATAAAAAGTCTCATACCAATTTATACGTTGGGGTGTCGGTTAATAACAACAGTATATATATAAAGAATTTAACCTTTAATTTATAAACTTGCCCACACAAGCTTATAGACTAAGGGGTCGTCTTGCAGGTCCTAATGTATAAGCGTCCCATTCCACTTATACTTTAGGTGTCAGGGTTAAATGAATCGATTATGCTATGACATGCAAGTGGGTATGATGGAACAGGCAAGTGCAACACACACACACGACTCTGTGCACACAGACCTTTAGTTCCCCCTTTCTGGAGCCATAACCTCCCAGGATACCTCCGTAGTGGCAGACGGAAGCGGTGGGTTGGGCCTCGCCCACCTCTAAACCAGTAAAGCACTACCGGTCAGACCTATCGTACGCCTCAACGCTTGGTGCACGAAGCGGACTCCTGCGTACTCTTGCCGGCTGGCGCACCGGACTTCTGTTGGCGAAGTGCTAACCACACTTGCCGAGTCAGCGTATTGGCGTCGGTGCATCGACCCTCCAATACCGAAGACCCACCACCTTAAATTTCCTTTCCTTTTATGCACATGCAAATTAAACGTATCCAAAAACCGAGCCGAAGCTCCCCGGACCAAAATGTCCGTCTCAAACAATCGAGCCGAAGCTCCCCGGACCCAAACGTCCGTCTCTTAACCATCCAAGCCGAAGCTTCCAACTATCTTTCAGTGCTATCTGTGTTCGTGAAATGTGCAACCATAATTACTAAGTTACTCTTTTCATCTTGTTAATACAGTTTACGTTAACCCAGGACTGCCCCCGGTATTCCCTGTGAAGGGCTCTCAAGGGGCACTAGGAACTATGTTGGGATTACGCCCAGCGTTCCCTTTCGCAAGGTGCTTATTATTATTATTGGTTGATTCCCTTACCCATTACCTTCTCATGTTACAATAGGCTAATCCTAGGGTGATTTGACTCTACCTCACCTCGGGGAAGACGATCTTTCGTCGATCCCGGGCACCGCCTAACTCTAGCCAATCCATCCCTCTACTCCTCCTACTACCAATAATGAACTTATTTTTATCCATCCAAACCAGCCTACCACTAATCCCAAGACATGCATCCAATTTATACTCCAACATGATTTCTGCAGTTTTTACTATATGCAGACCACTTAAGCTATATGGCTCGTAAAATGGGAGGTACATCAAATAATCAACCAGTACCCCTATGATAATTATTAGAGGGCTATAATGATATTTTTAGCATAAATCCAGAAATTCATAATTTTCCTAATTTGTCTGATAATTTATTTATTTATTCTAGCATCCAAAAAGCCCAAGTTTGAACATGATCTATCAATTTCAGACAAGATAATAATCCACTAAATTTATTTTAATTACAAAATGAATATTCAACTCTAAATCCTAAGTCTTCCAATTTTTCAGCAAGGTTTAGGCCCTTAGATTTAATTTCAAATATATCTCATAATAAGTCATTTAAAAATATTTTACAGCAATAATACCTCCAAAAATTCAGATAAAATTCAAGGATGGTTATAATGGAATATAAATACTCTAGAGCAAGTTTCATAATTTATCATTTAATAATAAGGCTATACTTGATTTTCTCATGAAATTCCAAGTTTAAGGATTAATGAACAAAGTATTCTAATTATCCATCACAAAATTCCAAATAAATTCCCACTTGATAATGATGAACTTGTAACACTATGTATCAAATTTCATAATTGTTAAACAAGTATTGAGCTCTGTAGGAATTATTTAGCATGTAACCAAAATAATGCACTTGTGAAGGAAATACCATAATTATGAATCCAAAAATTCTATTAAAATTCATATATTATCATTATGCTCTATTACTACCTCTGCCAAATTTTCATGACCTTTCAATTGGCAGTGAGATCTCAATAGTCAAATTATTAATTAGGGCAATCCTATTGGTTACAAATGAAGTGCAACAAATATTGATCAAAAATTCCCAAATAAATTACTAGAGGCTCATTATATCATTATTCCCACACTACCCAAAGTTTATTATATTTCAAGGAGTTTAGCTAACCTAAACTAGTACTAGAATTTTTATGACCTAAGCTAGGGTTAGGGTTTTGTAGGCCCTACCCTTTTCAAAATTCTTTAAGGTTTTTACCAGAGGGTTTTATATACCCTAGGACCCTGCATACAAAATTTGAAGTTCATCCAAGGTGTTTAGGACTCATGTCCTTCACAAGGCACAAAGGTCCTTCCTTAGGGTTTGGCCTAGGAACTTAGGCCAAATCAATTCCACTCTACCCCAAATTCCATGGAGAGGTGCTAAATGCCATGCCAAGTCAGTGGTATAAATTACATCCTCTGTTGAGATGATTTGGCCACTCAAAACACCAAAGTGCACTTTTGACCAAAATACCCTTTTAGGGCAAGGCTAGGATTTGCATGATTATAGTCCAATACACATCCAATTGTGATCAAATTTTAACCAGAGCACTATAATGACCCCAAGCACCACTGACCAAAATTTGGGTGAGTTTGGAGGTCATTTGGCCCTTAAATTAATTTACCCTAGATAAATTAAATAATTTACAAAACTATAGAAAAATTGTCCCCAAAAATTTCCATGTTTGGGAAGCACCTAGATATGGTCTAGGGTGACTCCCTGCCAAAATTGCAACTCATTTGGACAAGGGATGAAGGGTGGGCATCCATTTGAATCTCAGGTTAGCCCTAGGTATAGGGCCCACCAAACTGGGTGCTGTGGTCTAACCACTTACCCAAATGTGTTGAAATCAATTTTAAATTAAAGTAGACTCATAGGGCTACAACTCCTATATTGAACGTTTTCCCACCAGGTGGCCGTAAGTATTTTTAAAAATTAAATCAATACAGCCCAGAAAACAGGACAGAAAAATCAGAAATCAAAATTAAATAAAAGAAATGATGGAGCACGAATCTTAAAGCAAATCTGACGATTTCTGGTCATCTTCCTCCTCCAGCCAAGGGCTGTGATCAGCCCGACCTGGAGCTTCTTCCAAGCCATTTTCCCGGCCACCCGGCCACCTCCCTGGCCGGCCACCACCGCCACCACCTTCGTTGAGGTGGGGGCTATCGCCGGGCGGCGGCACGGCCACCGGAGTGGTGGTTTCCGGCGAACCCAAAAGGTTGAAAAACCATGGAAATTCTGAATTTTCTCTCTCCCAATCGGGCTCAATTGAGCCCGATTTCTCTCCTAAAATATCTAAAGATCTAGCCCACGAAGAGAGGAGTAGAGGAGGACCTTTTTGGTGGCTTGAATCCTTGCCGATCGCCGGGACGCCATTTTTGGTGGTGGTGGTGGTCGGATTTCTGCAACAACACAGTGAACAGCTCTGGCTCCTTCGGGTAAGGGGTGGGATTGATTCCTTGGAGTCCAGTGAAGCTTTTAAAATGAAGAGAAGGGGTGTTAGGTGGCTGGAAATGCATTTGCCATTATTGGCTCTTGGTCAAGCTTGGCGGCCATGGTAGGTAGGGGGAAAAACGTGGCTCAAACCAGTCAATGGGTAGCTGGTTGCACTCCTCTGGTCTTAGGGAATTGAATGGGAGGTTGGGGAAGGTTGGGGAAGGGGAAGGATGAGCCCAAGTCTTCCTCCATTTTTTTCTCTTCTCTTTCTCTCTCTTCCCTTTGAAGCACTTTCTCTCTCCCATTCACCAATCTGAATTTTTGACTCCTACCTAACCCTAAGGCAGCCCACATGTTTATTTCACCAATCCAAGCAAGGTTAGCCCAAGAGAATTGGGCATGAGCTTGAGTTAGCCCATTTGGGCTAGCTTGACCCAAACTTAGGCTAGGGTTGAACTTGGTCAATTTGGTCTTTGAGCTTGCCCCTAATGGGTCCTTGGTGACCCATTGGACTCCCCTAAGGCCTAGGTAGGGTTGTCTTGGCCCCTTGGAGGTCACTTGACCCTTAGGTAGGGCACTTGACAATTTTAGGGCTAGAGTTGACTTTGGTCAACTTAGCCTTTTTGATTGGTCCCAATGGGTCCTTGGTGACCCATTGGCCTCTCACTAGGGTTATGAGAGTATGTGTGGGGTCCACTTGGCTAAGGTAACTTCAATTGGCCCTTGTGTATGTCAGTTTGACCCAATGTAGGTTAGGTTGACCCATTTAGGGTTAAAGTTGACTTTGGTCAACTTAGCCTCTTGGGTGGACCTCAATGGGTTCTAGGTGACCCATTACCTCACTATAGGGTTAGGTGGGCTTGGGTGGGGTCCACTTGGCTTGGGAAGGTCAGTTGACCATATATAGACCAGTTTGACCTATTTAGGGTCAGAGTTGACTTTGGTCAACTTAACCTCTTGGACTGCCCTTCTTGGGTCCTTAGAGACCCATTGACCCCACTTTAGGTCTAGGAAGTCCATGGTAGGGTTATTTGGGCTTTACTAGGGCTCCTACCCTTAGTTAGGGCACATTGCCCAATTTAGGCCTAAAGTGGTTCTAGATCAAATTGGCCACCTGTGGTTGACTCCAATGGACCCTTAAGGCTCTAGTGGACCCTCTAATGGGTTAGTGATGTTGTGGTGGGGTCATGGAGTCATGGTGAAGCCCTAAGGTCAAACCCTATGTTGGGTGATGTGGTTGTGCCATAGGCAGACCATGGTGATCCTCATCTTGACCTTCTATTTCTTGGCCCATTTCTGGCTTCCTAGGGTTTTGTCATGACCTAGTCATGGCCAAAACCACTCTTAGGGGTCTAGTTGGAAATGGGATGTTACAAATCCCAATAAACAAAACAAAGATTTCGTCCCCGAAATCAAGGTTAAGCCTACGAGAATTTCTACCGAAGAAAAGAAACTTGTAACATCCCATCACGACGCCATGTTTACTAAATTAGGTTTAAAGGGAAACCTAAATCTATGACCAAGTCGCCCAATTGGCAAACCAAGATCCCAATAAACAAAAGATTAGCCTCTACTCTTCCTCGATCAGCCTTACTAGTTTAAAGCAGGAAAACAAATTAAACATTTTGAGGGGTTGTGAGGTATACCTGACTGAACAGCTCTGGATACTTTTGACGCATTAGGTCTTGCGGTTCCCAGGTATGCTCATCCTGGCCGTGGTTCCTCCACAAGACCTTGACTAAGGGTATCTTCTTGCGGCGCAAGATCCGTACTCCTTTGTCGTCGATCTGTACCGGCTCTAAGCGGACTGACCGGTCTGAGGCTACCGGTCCATCTGTGGTCGAAATGTGCTGCTCCGGGTGTAATAGAGCCCTCCTGAGCGAGGAAATATGGAACACATCATGCAAGGCTTCCAGCTCTGGTGGCAACTCCAGCCTGTAAGCTAGGGGTCCGATCCGCTCCAGGATCTTGTAAGGGCCCATATACCTAGGGCTGAGCTTCTTCTTCCGACCACGCACTCGTGAAACTCCATGCATAGGCTGGATCTTCAGAAACACTTGGTCCCCCACCTGAAACTCTACCTGACGATGCCGGGCGTCATAGTACTTAGCCTGTCTGCTCTGCGCTTCTAGCATCCTGTCTCTGATCAGCCTCACCTGAGTCTCGGTGTCTTCAACAAAATCTGATCCCAATAACTTCGGATCCTCGTCCTGAATCCAAGAAAGCGGGGTCCTGCATTTCCTTCCATACAAGGCTTCGTAAGGCGCCATCCTGATGCTGGACTGGTAGCTGTTGTTATAGGAGAATTCGACCAGGGGTAAGAGCTTCTCCCACGGTTCCCCGCGGTCCAAAATGCACAGCCTCAAAAGATCTTCCAGCGTCCGATTGGTGCGCTCCGTCTGCCCATCTGTCTGGGGATGGAACGCGGTGCTGAAGGTCAAACGCGTGCCTAAGTAAGCCTGCACGGATCTCCACTCCCTTGAAGTGAACCGGCCATCCCGATCTGACACGATCGTCTTGGGCACCCCGTGATATCGAACGAACTGCTCCACAAATCTCCGCACTAATACTCCCACAGAGTCGTCCTTCCTGATCGGAATGAATCTGGCCACCTTCGTCAACCGATCGATGATGACCCAAATCGAGTCGTTTCCCGTCCGTGATCGGGGAAGTCCATGGATAAAGTCCATCGCGATGTCTTCAAATTTCCACTCCGGTACCGGGAGTGGTTGCAGCAATCCTGCGGGGTTTTTGCACTCCGCCTTCACTAGCTGGCACGCTTCGCAGTGGGTCACAAACTGAGTGATATCCTTCTTCATGCCTGGCCAGTACATAGTCTTCTTTAAGTCCGCAAGTCATCTTTGTGATCCCCGGGTGCACCGAGTATCTGCTGTGATGGGCCTCCGCCATGATATCTTCCCGGACCTGGCCTCCTTCCGGTATATAAGTCCGACCTCTAAAGCATACGACGCCGTCCCTCATCGTGTAATCCCCTACTGTACCGTTCTCCAAGGCCCAAAATATCGGCTCCAATTTGGCATCTCGCCTCTGCCCATCCCTGACTCGGTCCCGGATATCATCTGTAGCACTTACCGCAGCTAAATACTCCATGTAAAGCTCGGGGTCCTCAGATGACACCAGTGTGATGTGCATATCTTCCAACCTCCTCACCAGCTCCATAGACATAACCTGGGGCCCAGCTTCGGAAGTGGCAGCTCTCCGACTCAACGCGTCGGCCACCACATTTGCCTTCCCTGGATGGTAGTGCATCTCATACTGGTAATCCGCTAAGAACTCCACCCAGCGCCTCTGCCTGATGTTCAGTTCCTTCTGCGTGTCCACGTATTTTAGGTTCTTGTGGTCGGAGTAGATGTCGCAGTGGACTCCATAAAGATAGTGGCGCCAGACCTTCAAAGCAAAAATGACTGCCCCCATCTCAAGGTCATGCACCGGGTAGTTCTGTTCGTGCTTCTTCAGCTGGCGAGACGCATATGCAATCACATGACCCTTCTGCATCAGTACAGCTCCCATACCTTGGTAAGAAGCATCAGTGTAGACCTGAAATCCTTCTCTCCCGGAGGGGAGAGTAAGTATGGGAGCTGAGGTGAGTCGATCCTTCAACTCCTGGAAAGCCGCATGGCACTGCGGGGTCCACACAAAAGGTACCTCCTTCTTCGTCAAAGATGTGAGTGGGAGGGCGATTCGAGAGAATCCCTCCACGAACTTCCGGTAATAACCGGCAAGTCCTAGGAAACTTCTCACGTCGGTGGCTGCCTTCAACAGTGGCCAATCCCGAACTGCCTGAATCTTTGACGGATCCACTGCCAACCCGGCTCCACTGATAATATGGCCTAAGAAGCCCACCTCCTTCAACCAGAACTGACATTTGCTGAACTTCGCATATAGATGATTCTCCCGCAGTCTCTGTAGGGTTAGTGTCAGATGGCGAGTGTGCTCCTCCTCCGTCCTCGAATAGATGAGGATGTCATCGATAAACACAATGACAAACACATCTAGATACTCCTTGAAAACCTGGTTCATGAGGGTCATGAATGCTGATGGTGCATTCGTGAGCCCGAAGGGCATCACCGTAAACTCAAATAATCCATATCTGCTACTAAAGGCAGTCTTATGAATATCTTCCTCTCGAATCCGAAGCTGGTTGTAGCCCGACCTCAAATCTAATTTTGAGAAGAAATGCGCTCCTTCTAGTTGGTCGAACAACTCGTCAATCCGTGGCAGTGGGTATGTATTCCGGATCGTCAATCTGTTTAGTGCTCGGTAATCAATACACAAGCGGAGACTTCCGTCCTTCTTCTTGACAAATAGCACTGGGGCTCCCCACGGCAAAGAGCTTGGCCGGACAAACCCCGCCTCTACTAGTTCCTGCAACTGACTTCGGAACTCTGCCAACTCCTTCGGGGCCATCCGGTAAGGGGCCCTAGATGCCGGCTTGGCCCCCGGCACCAGTTGTATCTGGAAGTCCTGCTCCCTGTGCGGGGGCAATCCGGGTAATTTTTCTGGAAAGACGTCCTCAAACTCCCGCACCACCGGAATATTCGATATAGAACTCGCGGCCTCCGCCATCTCAAACAACACCTCGTAGACCTCCTCCCCCTGTAAATAGGCCTTAACGGCCTGTTCTGAAGATAAGGGTATACGTGAGGCAGGTCTTATACCTTTGATGATGATGGTAGAGTCCCCGTGCCTCACGGTGATCCTTTTCGCTTGACAATCAATCTGGGCATGATTCCACTGCAACCAAGTCATGCCCAGGATCAGCTCGAAGACTGGCATCCTCAGGACCGTTGCCGGAACTTCGAACGACTTCCCTCCAATCTCCGCCTCCATGCTGCAGTGGGCTGAGGTGAGTATCTCTGATCCGTCGGGTAGACGCACCCTCCTCATCCGGCCTGTGAACCGTTCCACTCCTTCCAACCCTTCCAGAAAGGCTTCCGACACAAACGAGTGCGAGGCACCCGTGTCGAACAGAGTATAAGCGGGCTTGCCGCTGATGAAGACTATACCTGGGACGGTTAATTGTCTTAGTATTTTATAACGCGTTTTCTTTGCTATTTATTCTACTTAGGGCAGTTCTACTTATTGGACAATTGAGAACGGGAATTTAATTTAAACACTTTAAAACATCTTAGCTTACCTGTGATGACCCGCTCTGGATTTCGAGGCTGTGCCAGATCCAAGGCATATGCCTGCTCCCTTTCCTGTCTTCGATCTCCTCCCTGGTAACCACGTCCTCGGCCACGTCCTCGGCCTCCGAAATGCTGAGCAGGTGGGCCACCCTGTGGTGCTGGAGGTGGTGCCCCCCTCATGGGGCAGTTTCTCCGGAGGTGTCCCACCTGATGACAATGGAAGCACTCCGGCGGGGGATATGCCATACCCCCGGGTCTCGGCATCTCCTGTATCCGAAGAGGTTGAGGGGCCAAAACCACCTGCTCTCTCGGCTCCTGCCTCACTTCCTGACGAGGCTGCTCCTGTGTCCTTCTCCCATCTGGTATGGTTCCTCGCCGCTGATCATTTCGGGCCCTCCGGCCCTGATCCTCCAATTGGCGCTTCCGGCCCCGAGTGGTGTGCCAATCGGCCTCAATCCTCTTCGCCATCTCCAAAATCCGGGAGATAGGCCCGTCGGATACAAACAACAAGGCCTCCCTCAACTCCTCTTTTAGGCCCTTATAGAATCTCTTGACGTATCCTGCTTCGTCCAGCTGGTAAGAACCCGCATATCGGGCCAAATGGTCGAACTCTCGGTGGTACTCCACCACCGTCCTGGTGCCCTGCCTCAGCTGCAAGAACCGCTCCTCCAACTCGTCCCTGGCCGACTGCGGAACAAAATGCTCCAGCAGCGTGGCCCTGAATTCCTCCCAAGTAATTTCTGCAATCTCCCTATCGGCGAACGTCGTGTCCAACAGCGTCTTCCACCACCTCTTAGCGTGGGACTCCAAGCAAGATACCACCAAAGCCACCCTCTCCTCCCAAGGGCACCGTATCCCGGTCAACATCTCGTACATAACATCCAGCCACTCCTCTGTCCGCACTGCCGACTCTGTCCCCAAGTATGACGGGGGGGACAGTCCTCGGAAGGTGCTCATCCAGTTGGCCCCTGGGTTTGGCTGCTGGGCCGGAGCCTGCTGAGCCCGGAAGGCCTCAAGGATAGCTGTAAGGGTTTGCCCCACGTCTGACTGAAGGAAAGGTGTGGGGACCATGGGAGGTGGTGCAATGTCTGGAGTCTGCTGAGCTCCACCTTGTGGGGTGGGCTGAGTTGGGGGCTGCAAAACGAACTACATTAGTAGGTAATCGACTCAATACCTAATAAAAGTGGACAATTTAAATGTGATCCTCCATATGGGCACACCACTGCTTCCGCTGCTTAGTTTGTCCCCAAACTAAACTCGCGCGGGGGTGACCCAGGGTTGTGGACTGCTACTTTTAGATCGAAACCTGGCTCTGATACCACTTGTAAGACCCCCTTTTTTTTTCTTTTTAAAACACCGGGGTCTTAGGCCCAGAACCGTCGCTTTGCGGTGACACCTTCGCACCCAGGAAGGTCATCACTACAAAACGCCGATCCTGCCGGCCCAAATCGATCGCAACTGTAGCAGAAAAGTAAAGCAAGTCCACTGAAATCACATATATATGTAAATAATCTCCACGAAGGGAGTGTCCAAAGATACACAGAAATATAAGATCTTGGGCTCATGCCCAGTACATCATGTCCTCACTACAAATCTCTCAACGCGGAAGCAAACTAATATAACTACTAGTAGCGATCAGGACTCACAGTCCTTGCCGTCTGAACTCCGGAACTAGACTGCCCGATCTCCAAGTGTGCCGACCTCTGGGGCTGCTCCTCCATGCTGGGCTCCACGGTCCCCTAAAATGATGTGGTTCGAAAACCGTTAGTCTAAAAGACTAAGTCCTATCATCCTCCGCCCCTTCCCCTATGGCCCCTAGGCACCGAGTGGAGAGGAAGAAAGGGGAGGACTTGAAGGTGGAGAGTAATCAAGAATCAGATGACAGCGGACCTATACTAGCAATTTTTATAGTACATGTGGCAGTAAAGCATAGTATGAAAAATAACCTTAACTTATACGGAACGTATAAGCAAGGGATCTTCTACAGGGCTCCCATCGTATAAAAAGTCTCATACCAATTTATACGTTGGGGTGTCGGTTAATAACAACAGTATATATATAAAGAATTTAACCTTTAATTTATAAACTTGCCCACACAAGCTTATAGACTAAGGGGTCGTCTTGCAGGTCCTAATGTATAAGCGTCCCATTCCACTTATACTTTAGGTGTCAGGGTTAAATGAATCGATTATGCTATGACATGCAAGTGGGTATGATGGAACAGGCAAGTGCAACACACACACACGACTCTGTGCACACAGACCTTTAGTTCCCCCTTTCTGGAGCCATAACCTCCCAGGATACCTCCGTAGTGGCAGACGGAAGCGGTGGGTTGGGCCTCGCCCACCTCTAAACCAGTAAAGCACTACCGGTCAGACCTATCGTACGCCTCAACGCTTGGTGCACGAAGCGGACTCCTGCGTACTCTTGCCGGCTGGCGCACCGGACTTCTGTTGGCGAAGTGCTAACCACACTTGCCGAGTCAGCGTATTGGCGTCGGTGCATCGACCCTCCAATACCGAAGACCCACCACCTTAAATTTCCTTTCCTTTTATGCAGATGCAAATTAAACGTATCCAAAAACCGAGCCGAAGCTCCCCGGACCAAAATGTCCGTCTCAAACAATCGAGCCGAAGCTCCCCGGACCCAAACGTCCGTCTCTTAACCATCCAAGCCGAAGCTTCCAACTATCTTTCAGTGCTATCTGTGTTCGTGAAATGTGCAACCATAATTACTAAGTTACTCTTTTCATCTTGTTAATACAGTTTACGTTAACCCAGGACTGCCCCCGGTATTCCCTGTGAAGGGCTCTCAAGGGGCACTAGGAACTATGTTGGGATTACGCCCAGCGTTCCCTTTCGCAAGGTGCTTATTATTATTATTGGTTGATTCCCTTACCCATTACCTTCTCATGTTACAATAGGCTAATCCTAGGGTGATTTGACTCTACCTCACCTCGGGGAAGACGATCTTTCGTCGATCCCGGGCACCGCCTAACTCTAGCCAATCCATCCCTCTACTCCTCCTACTACCAATAATGAACTTATTTTTATCCATCCAAACCAGCCTACCACTAATCCCAAGACATGCATCCAATTTATACTCCAACATGATTTCTGCAGTTTTTACTATATGCAGACCACTTAAGCTATATGGCTCGTAAAATGGGAGGTACATCAAATAATCAACCAGTACCCCTATGATAATTATTAGAGGGCTATAATGATATTTTTAGCATAAATCCAGAAATTCATAATTTTCCTAATTTGTCTGATAATTTATTTATTTATTCTAGCATCCAAAAAGCCCAAGTTTGAACATGATCTATCAATTTCAGACAAGATAATAATCCACTAAATTTATTTTAATTACAAAATGAATATTCAACTCTAAATCCTAAGTCTTCCAATTTTTCAGCAAGGTTTAGGCCCTTAGATTTAATTTCAAATATATCTCATAATAAGTCATTTAAAAATATTTTACAACAATAATACCTCCAAAAATTCAGATAAAATTCAAGGATGGTTATAATGGAATATAAATACTCTAGAGCAAGTTTCATAATTTATCATTTAATAATAAGGCTATACTTGATTTTCTCATGAAATTCCAAGTTTAAGGATTAATGAACAAAGTATTCTAATTATCCATCACAAAATTCCAAATAAATTCCCACTTGATAATGATGAACTTGTAACACTATGTATCAAATTTCATAATTGTTAAACAAGTATTGAGCTCTGTAGGAATTATTTAGCATGTAACCAAAATAATGCACTTGTGAAGGAAATACCATAATTATGAATCCAAAAATTCTATTAAAATTCATATATTATCATTATGCTCTATTACTACCTCTGCCAAATTTTCATGACCTTTCAATTGGTAGTGAGATCTCAATAGTCAAATTATTAATTAGGGCAATCCTATTGGTTACAAATGAAGTGCAACAAATATTGATCAAAAATTCCCAAATAAATTACTAGAGGCTCATTATATCATTATTCCCACACTACCCAAAGTTTATTATATTTCAAGGAGTTTAGCTAACCTAAACTAGTACTAGAATTTTTATGACCTAAGCTAGGGTTAGGGTTTTGTAGGCCCTACCCTTTTCAAAATTCTTTAAGGTTTTTACCAGAGGGTTTTATATACCCTAGGACCCTGCATACAAAATTTGAAGTTCATCCAAGGTGTTTATGACTCATGTCCTTCACAAGGCACAAAGGTCCTTCCTTAGGGTTTGGCCTAGGAACTTAGGCCAAATCAATTCCACTCTACCCCAAATTCCATGGAGAGGTGCTAAATGCCATGCCAAGTCAGTGATATAAATTACATCCTCTGTTGAGATGATTTGGCCACTCAAAACACCAAAGTGCACTTTTGACCAAAATACCCTTTTAGGGCAAGGCTAGGATTTGCATGATTATAGTCCAATACACATCCAATTGTGATCAAATTTTAACTAGAGCACTATAATGACCCCAAGCACTACTGACCAAAATTTGGGTGAGTTTGGAGGTCATTTTGCCCTTAAATTAATTTATCCTAGATAAATTAAATAATTTACAAAACTATAGAAAAATTGTCCCCAAAAATTTCCATGTTTGGGAAGCACCTAGATATGGTCTAGGGTGACTCCCTGCCAAAATTGCAACTCATTTGGACAAGGGATGAAGGGTGGGCATCCATTTGAATCTCAGGTTAGCCCTAGGTATAGGGCCCACCAAACTGGGTGCTGTGGTCTAACCACTTACCCAAATGTGTTGAAATCAATTTTAAATTAAAGTAGACTCATAGGGATACAACTCCTATATTGAACGTTTTCCCACCAGGTGGCCGTAAGTATTTTTAAAAATTAAATCAATACAGCCCAGAAAACAGGACAGAAAAATCAGAAATCAAAATTAAATAGAAGAAATGATGGAGCACGAATCTTAAAGCAAATCTGACGATTTCTGGTCATCTTCCTCCTCCAGCCAAGGGCTGTGATCAGCCCGACCTGGAGCTTCTTCCAAGCCATTTTCCCGGCCACCCGGCCACCTCCCTGGCCGGCCACCACCGCCACCACCTTCGTTGAGGTGGGGGCTATCGCCGGGCGGCGGCACGGCCACCGGAGTGGTGGTTTCCGGCGAACCCAAAAGGTTGAAAAACCATGGAAATTCTGAATTTTCTCTCTCCCAATCGGGCTCAATTGAGCCCGATTTCTCTCCTAAAATATCTAAAGATCTAGCCCACGAAGAGAGGAGTAGAGGAGGACCTTTTTGGTGGCTTGAATCCTTGCCGATCGCCGGGACACCATTTTTGGTGGTGGTGGTGGTCGGATTTCTGCAACAACACAGTGAACAGCTCTGGCTCCTTCGGGTAAGGGGTGGGATTGATTCCTTGGAGTCCAGTGAAGCTTTTAAAATGAAGAGAAGGGGTGTTAGGTGGCTGGAAATGCATTTGCCATTATTGGCTCTTGGTCAAGCTTGGCGGCCATGGTAGGTAGGGGGAAAAACGTGGCTCAAACCAGTCAATGGGTAGCTGGTTGCACTCCTCTGGTCTTAGGGAATTGAATGAGAGGTTGGGGAAGGTTGGGGAAGGGGAAGGATGAGCCCAAGTCTTCCTCCATTTCTTCTCTTCTCTTTCTCTCTCTTACCTTTGAAGCACTTTCTCTTTCCCATTCACCAATCTGAATTTTTGACTCCCACCTAACCCTAAGGCAGCCCACATGTTTATTTCACCAATCCAAGCAAGGTTAGCCCAAGAGAATTGGGCATGAGCTTGAGTTAGCCCATTTGGGCTAGCTTGACCCAAACTTAGGCTAGGGTTGAACTTGGTCAATTTGGTCTTTGAGCTTGCCCCTAATGGGTCTTTGGTGACCCATTGGACTCCCCTAAGGCCTAGGTAGGGTTGTCTTGGCCCCTTGGAGGTCACTTGACCCTTAGGTAGGGCACTTGACAATTTTAGGGCTAGAGTTGACTTTGGTCAACTTAGCCTTTTTGATTGGTCCCAATGGGTCCTTGGTGACCCATTGGCCTCTCACTAGGGTTATGAGAGTATGTGTGGGGTCCACTTGGCTAAGGTAACTTCAATTGGCCCTTGTGTATGTCAGTTTGACCCAATGTAGGTTAGGTTGACCCATTTAGGGTTAAAGTTGACTTTGGTCAACTTAGCCTCTTGGGTGGACCTCAATGGGTTCTAGGTGACCCATTTACCTCACTATAGGGTTAGGTGGGCTTGGGTGGGGTCCACTTGGCTTGGGGAAGGTCAGTTGACCATATATAGACCAGTTTGACCTATTTAGGGTCAGAGTTGACTTTGGTCAACTTAACCTCTTGGACTGCCCTTCTTGGGTCCTTAGAGACCCATTGACCCCACTTTAGGTCTAGGAAGTCCATGGTTGGGTTATTTGGGCTTTACTAGGGCTCCTACCCTTAGTTAGGGCACATTGCCCAATTTAGGCCTAAAGTGGTTCTAGATCAAATTGGCCACCTGTGGTTGACTCCAATGGACCCTTAAGGCTCTAGTGGACCCTCTAATGGGTTAGTGATGTTGTGGTGGGGTCATGGAGTCATGGTGAAGCCCTAAGGTCAAACCCTATGTTGGGTGATGTGGTTGTGCCATAGGCAGACCATGGTGATCCTCATCTTGACCTTCTATTTCTTGGCCCATTTCTGGCTTCCTAGGATTTTGTCATGACCTAGTCATGGCCAAAACCACTCTTAGGGGTCTAGTTGGAAATGGGATGTTACAAATCCAGCTCAATTGGTGATGAGAGTTGAAAGAACTCCATAGTTAAGCGTGCTCGGGCTGGAGAAATTCTGGGATGGGTGACCTCCTGGGAAGTCCCCGTAGTGCGGGCTTGACTATCGAGTTTACCTCATCAAAGGGAGGCTGCGGCCACCAACAACCCGCCGGTGGGCTGGAGAGGGGTTGGGGTGCATGGCCTGCAGGCTTGAATGTGAAAGGCTGACTACCAGTGGTGGGCCCGGGTCTGGACCCTGGTAGGCCGGCGGTTCCAGCTGGGTCCCATGTTGATGGGCCTGGACCGTTACAAAAAGTGCACTTTTTGTAACGGTCCAGGCCCATCCCATGGGAACCCGCTGGAACCGCCGGCCTACCAGGGTCCAGACCCGGGCCCACCACTGGTAGTCAGCCTTTCACATTCAAGCCTGCAGGCCATGCACCCCAACCCCTCTCCAGCCCACCGGCGGGTTGTTGGTGGCCGCAGCCTCCCTTTGATGAGGTAAACTCGATAGTCAAGCCCGCACTACGGGGACTTCCCAGGAGGTCACCCATCCCAGAATTTCTCCAGCCCGAGCACGCTTAACTATGGAGTTCTTTCAACTCTCATCACCAATTGAGCTGCAGATCAATTGGTGATGAGAGTTGAAAGAACTCCATAGTTAAGCGTGCTCGGGCTGGAGAAATTCTGGGATGGGTGACCTCCTGGGAAGTCCCCGTAGTGCGGGCTTGACTATCGAGTTTACCTCATCAAAGGGAGGCTGCGGCCACCAACAACCCGCCGGTGGGCTGGAGAGGGGTTGGGGTGCATGGCCTGCAGGCTTGAATGTGAAAGGCTGACTACCAGTGGTGGGCCCGGGTCTGGACCCTGGTAGGCCGGCGGTTCCAGCGGGTTCCCATGGGATGGGCCTGGACCGTTACAGCTTATACTAATTTGCTTGAATTTGTCTAAGTCCACAGATGCTGTCGTCAACAGAATTCAAAATCATTGCGGAAAGTCTACAGCACGCGACAAACGGCGCCACATGCCTACTGTACGACATATACTGATAAAGCGAAGTTGCAGCTAATAACTATTACGGGTCCCGAGGCTCAAAGAGCTGTTGGATGGTGAAAGATAAAAAAGCATTCTAATCAACGAGAAAAGATTAACTTTTCAGGATCGAATTTCGAAAAGGGGCGGAACTTCATCTTCTTCCTCTCGACATTGTTGTAGAGCCGGAAGAAGAAGTTCAATCTTTTGATTTGAGAGTTCAATAAGGTAGCTGTTGCGATTCTCAGTTGCAACAGCAAGTTCAGAGAAACCTCTCTAAGAAAGAAGCAACAGCAAGGCCTAACCGTAGCTGCAGCAGATATATTGATACAAGATAGTTGTTTCCATTCTCACCTGCAATAACAAGTTTATAAAGCTTCTCTTTCTGAGTTAGAAGAAGAAGCAGAGCAAGCTTACAGCTGCTGCTCATCTTCAAGGCCTATGTTCTAAACTCAACTACAATCAAGTCTTGAAGAAGCAGTGCACTGTAGGTTACATTATAGCTCAATCAGAACCAACTTGAAGATCCACCATCTTGTTGCTGTGAAGAAGATAAGAGTAAGCTTTCTTAGTTCAGGAAGAGGAAGGCTCAGAGAATCATCTCTCTGGAGTCAATGATAGGGCTGAGTATTTCTCAGTCCAGAAAGGTAGACTCAGAGAACATTATCTCTGGATTCAAACGTCAACAACAAACTCATTTACTCTATAGGATCAATCTTGATCTGAGTTGTAAGACTAGATTATAAAGGCTAAGAGGTTGGATATTTATTCTTTGAGTTGTAGGATCCAGTTGTGGATCTGAGGTATGGCTTGTATGCTTGAGCTACAGGAGATTTATTCTCTGAGGTAGGATCTAGTTGTGGATCTGAGGTAGGGCATGTGTGCCTGAGGTAGGAGCTGGAGCAGATTTAAGGTATGAGAGTTAATCTCTCTGAGTTGTAGGGCTATCCTCCTAGCCTGAGTGTAGGGGATCTTGTGTGCCTGAGGTAGGTGATTTGTGGATCACTGAGCTGTAGGAGATTTTATCTCTAAGTGTAGGGCATTAGGACCGAGGTAGGACTTGGAGGAGTATGAGAGATCCTGCGGGATCTAAGTTGTAAGCTCATTGAGCTAAGATTGGAGAAGTTGGACTTGTATAACACACTGCTAGAAAGGTGGGAGGGAAAGTGGATGTACCCATATCTTGGAGAACTACTATAAATACATGTGTGTTGTTGTGTGTCTTGAAAGCAAAGTAACCAAACTAAATCACAACACACCAAAACAAAAGATAGTCATAAAAGACTAAGAAACCTATTCACCCCCCATCTAGGTGCAAAACTACTCTTGAATTAAAGACTTTTAAGTGGTATCAGAGGGAGATTGCTCAAAAAGGACTTAACAGTCTGAGTTGATCTCCAAGGGTAGCTAAAAGGATTATACTTATGGGTTTAGGAGAGAACCATAAGGAGTGGAGCTCAATGAAGCTTCAAGTTTACAGAAAGGAAAATTTGTTATTTGGAAAGAGAGGGTCAGGTTGTTCATGGAAGCCTCAGATCCTAGGATCTTCATTACAGTCCAAGAAGGACCTTTCATCCCCATGAAGATCTCTATCTTAGATGCAAATGTCTAGACTCTAAAGAAGTATTCAGAGATGATCAAGGATGAAATCATCCTAGCTACTATGGATAAGAGGGCACAAAATATCATTGTTAGTGTCATAGATGATTCAACCTTCCAAAACTTGGTCCACTGCATGACAACCAAAGAGATATGAGATTCTCCTATTACCTACTTGGAAGGGACAGAGGAGGTGAGGGATGACAGGAAATCTCTCCTGAATCAATAGTATGAATCATTCAAGCAGGGGAAGAAGGATTCCACAGCTGATTGCAATGAAAAGTTCTTCAAGATAGTGAGCAGTCTAATCATCAATGACAGACAGTTCTCTAACTATGAGCCGAATGATATGTTCTCGATATCCCTTAACAAGGAATGAGACATCAAGATTTGTGCCATCAGAGAAGTTGGAAATCTGGCCAACACATTGCCCCATAATCTATTTAGGAAGCTGCTATCCCATCAGATACAGCTGAACTCCAGGAAGGCTGAAGAGGATGCTGCCAGTTCTCATGACAAAGAGAAGTCTGTGGCCATCATAGCTGAAGCCACAAAAGAAGCAGGAGAAAGACTCCTCCCCCAAGAAGAGCTGTAAAATCAAAAAGCTCAGATCCCAGCTCCTCTGGGAATGAACTATCAGATGGATAACTAGCATTATTCTCCAAGCAGTTCAAGAAGTTGTTGTGTAGAAGGAGACAGTGGAAGAACAATGGCACTTCTACTCCACCTCAAAGAACCCTTACTCTAGCAAGGACATCCAGAAATGACTCCTCTGGGGAAAGGTATGACTCCAAACAGAACAAAACTTGTTAAGTCTAATGTTGTTTGCTACTATTGCAACATGAGTGGACATGTCATTGTTGACTATCTAGATAAGAAGAAGGAGCAGATATGGTCAGAAGGCAAAAAGCATCACATGGACAAGAAGATTGAAAAGAGTTTCTTGGCCAAGAAGAAAGTCATCCTATCAGACAGTGATTCTGAGTCTTCGAATTCAGAAGAAGAAGAAGAAGCCTTCATAGGGCTGCTTGCTGCTATTTTAGATGAAGCCGAAGACTATCCTGATGCTAGGATAAGTAACAAAGTCGTTCTGTTACATTCAAATAATGACTCGGATGATGATGATGAGGATGAAGATGCCAACAACTGCTATGGGTTGATGGCCATGTCAGATGAGGAATCCAGCTAGTATCAGCATGGTCTAGACAAGGTACATTCTCTATTTAGTTCTTCTTCTGAGACTGGCTATAAAACTAGTCAAAATTCTGATACATCCTCATGCAGTGATGAAGACGACTCATATTCTGAGGAATATGTCAATCATATGATTGACAAGTATGCTGCCCATCTGGATGCTTTGAAAATAAGCAAGAAGTTGGCCAAGAAGCAGGCTGAGGAGATTATCTCCCTACAAATAGCCGCTTCCCACCAGTCTGAGTCAGCATCCTTGCTGGATCAAAAAATGAGGGAAGTCAGTCAACTAAAGTTCATATCAATCATCCAGATTGGGACCATCAACAACAAGAACATGATCATTTTGGATCTTGAAGAGAAACTCCAGAGTGAAAAAAGAATAGTGGTTATTTTCTCTAAGCCTAAGTTAGTGTTACCCTTGATAGACTCTTTCTCTTCTTAAAAGGGTAAGAAGGGGTTTGGATTCAAAGGGAACACTAGAGTTGCCCATTCCAAAGGGAAAGGGAAAGTTCCAATTCAGCCCATGTCATCAAAGCCTATCATCCCTTTCAAGAAGGTGATGTTACCATCAAACAGGTATGACCAAGAGGGTATCTATGGTCACTGGATGAATGGAAGATTCACAAGTGTGAAAAAATGTGTTCATAGACTTGGTGGAAGATATGGTAGGGGGATGAGTTTCTTTAAGGCTCCCCATGAGGAAATTTAGATGACCCATTATGAACCATTTGTATTTGGTGCACCAGCCCCCACACTCAAGAATATGACAGCGGCCAACTCTCAAGACCATCCAGCAAAGACTCAGACCAAGAGTAAATCTATTAGTAAGCCTGATCTGGATATCTCTGATGCTATCAATAACTTGTCCTATGCAAAGAATACTGATGTTAATGACATTCAGAGCAAGCCAAATAAGTCTACTAGAAGACTCGCTTTCAGTTAGATTCTTACTGAAAGGAACTTGAAGAAGGTTGCTGCTCTTCCTTCTGTATAGTCAGCAGCTAACCAAACTGCCAGACCTGATCAGAAAAGAAGATACAATATACATGAGTGTTGGTGCTGTGGCAAAGTGAGTCATTTTGCCTTAGATTGCTGGCACAATCCAACTGTGCCCAGAGCAAGTGCTAGTATTCCTATCAGAAAATCTGCAGGAAGACAATTTCTTTTTCAGGCTAACCAGAACCTAAGACCCAATAAAAATTGGGGTCCTAAGGTAAGTTAAATCTGGTATTGTAGGATAGTCTAAGTGTCCATACCCTTATATGGTACTTGGACAGAGGTTGTTCCAGGCATAAGATTGGAACATGGAGCCATCTTAAAGATCATACTCTAGTGAGGAATGGACCTAAGATATGCATGTCCATTCCTCACTACTGCCCAAGAGGAAGAGGATGGTGTGATATTGTGTGCATTCTTAAAAAAGGACAAAGTACACAAGTCATGGGTGAAGACCAGCAGGATCCAGCCATTGAGGCTCAAAGATGTCTGACTGGTGGGACACAATTTTTTTGCCATTTCAGCAGAATAGTGAGAAGAAAAAGCAGGTTGTACTCATCACTGAGGAAAGCACTAGAAGAAGCTCTTCTGAGAGCACAAATAATATCCAAGTCAGTGGGTATTGTGGACATGATCTGTGCAATTATTGAGGGGTGAGACTGACAAGCTAGATGCTCATGTTGAGGGGGATCTAGTACAGTCTGGTATGCTGGACAAGCTTGAGTCTTACCCAGAGAATCTCCGGGATAGAATAGATCAGAAGAATACTGCTGAAGATCAGAATGTCCCTATAGAAAATGCTGGGGTTGAGGGGTGACTACTCAGATGGTTGCACCTGCTATGGGGGGAGCAAGTACAGTCAGTTTAAGAATAGCTAGATTGCTCCAGCTATAGTTGATACAAGTCAGCAACTTCTTATGGGAAATGCAGAGATTGAGTGGGAGATTCCAACAGAACTCCCTGCTCAAGGAGATGAGAATGTCATTTAATTTTCAGAGGATAGTGATCTATCAGGATGAAAAGATTGATCAAGCCAAAACCTCCCTGACTGCAATTGTATCTGAAGAATTCATAAAGTGGGGTAGACAATGATCAAGGGGTAGAATACTATTTGTGTTACCAATGTAATCAGAGGTTCATTGTGGCTTGAACAATATAAAGATGTAAACATGACTGGCCTTATTCAAGATAGACTGTGTGATGAATAGTATGGTGATCAGTAGGATTCATGGTCAGTTCGGTTGTATGTGGTAAACGACCTTTATACTTTTGGGCCTCAGGAGGACCTAGGGTCCATCCAGTGGAGGTAGCGAAGAATATTTGTTTGTTCGTGTCTCAGGAGGACTCTGGGTCCGTCCGATTAAGGCGGCAAAGAACATTTGTTCGCTCGCACCTCAGATGGACTTGGGGTACATTCCAGAGGAGGTGGTGAAAAACAATTGTTTGTTCGGGACACAAGAGAACTCTGGGAATGTTTGGTGGTGGTGGTGAAAAAGATTTGTTTGTTTGCTCCTCGAAAGGTCTCCAAGATCGTTCCAATGGAGGTGGCGAAGGAAATTTGTTCGTTCGGATCTTAGGAGGACTCGAAGTCTGTCTAGTGGCGATGTAGAAGAACATTTATTCGCTTGTACCTTAGAAGTACTCGAGGTCCGTTCTAGTGGAGGTGGCAAAGGAACTCTGTTCGTTCGGGCCTTAGGAGGACTTGGGGCCCGTCCGATGAAGGCATCGAAGAAACTTTGTTCGTTCGTGTCTTAGGAGGACTCAGGGTACGTCTGGTTGGAAGTGCAGATGAACCTTTATACATTTCACTTTGGCAGTAGAAGGACACGAGGTTCGTTCTTTTAGGAGGCGCTGAAGGATTTTCGTCCATCTTGCCATGGTAGTTGAAGAGCGCGGGGCCCATTCGCTATCTCGAGATCCAACTATAATGGAAGGAAAAACAAATGCTTTGTTGCTGAAAGGGAAAATACAGGTGCTGGCAGACTTCTCCTCGCGGCTTATTCATGTGAAAGTAGGAAAAAGTAGTAGATAATACGAAGAGTATTTTGTCCTGCCACCCAAGTCCAACTTAAGCTCCGCGTGGATCTTCGTGTTTCGGATCCTGGTCATGGTGTGACTACTACGAATAGTAGGGTTGTACTGCCTCCTAATATCCTCGCACAATGCCCCTCCTGGAGTGATGAACTTCATGGCCAGGTGCATAATGGATGGGATCGCCTCGAAGAGCATTTGAAGTGGCCAACTAAATATCATGTAGTATCCCGATCGAGCTGGAGATGACTACCATGAATTGGACATCCCGGGTAACCTATTTCGGGAACCCCCCAGGGCGAACCCCAGTATCGATACTGAGCTATTGTCAAACTGTTGGGAATTGTGCCCTACAATATTCCTCAGGATTTGAAGTGGCATCACCAATCATGCTAAGGGGCATAATGTATTTGATGTGTTCTCTAGTTCTTGCATACAAGTAGTCCATGATTGGACAGGTGAAGAAAAATAAGTTGGGCAGTAAACTCAAATTTCGTCGAACTTAGCTCAGAGTTCGTCGAACTCAACTCACTGATTGTCGAGCTCAACTCAACATTCCTTGGGTTAAGCTTAAGAACTCAGGATTCAAAATTCGTCAAACTCAACTTGAAGTTCGTCGAGCTCAGGTTATTGTTCGTCGAGCTCAGCCCAATGCTTGTCAAGCTAAAGCAAAAGAAAAATTGACTACGACAAAAAGCACTGAGACCACTGAGAAGATCAATGTTCGTCGAGCTCAGTTTGCGGATCGTCGAGCTCAGCTCAATGCTTGTCGAGCTCAGCTCAATTCTTGTCAAGCTAAAGCCAGAAAATTTTTCCTAGCAAAAAGCCCTGAGACCGCTAAGAAGAATGCGTTGAGACCGCTGAGACAGCTGAGAAGATAGCATTGAGACCGCTGAGACAGCAAAGACGAAACTGGATGGATTTCTCTAAGTCCAGAAGCGTTGAGTGAAGCAGATTCACTCAACGCTTCTAATAAAGCAGGAAGCGCTGAGACAGTTAAGAGGTAAATAGCTGATACAAAACTAGCTAGAATTTTTCTAAGTCTAGAAGCATTGAGTGAAGCAAGTTCACTCAACGCTTCTAATAAATAAGGAAGCGCTGAGACAGTTAAGAGGAAAACCACTGAGACATCAAAGTGCAAAAACCACTGAGACAGCAGATAAGAAGAAAGCACTGAAACAAAGGCTTGTTTCAACTGATAATGAAAAATCGTTGAGACCGCTGAGACAAAACTGCTGAGATAGTTAAGTGCAAAAATCACTGAGACAGCAGATAAGAAGAAATCACTGAGACAAAGGCTTGTCTCAATTGATAATGAAAAATCGCTGAAACCGCTGAGACAAAACCATTATGACAAAGCCAGGGAATTTTCTCAGTCCAGAAGCGCTGAGAGCCAAGGCTAATGGCATTGAGTGTCTCAACATCACTCAACATTGTATGGGATTCTGGAATATTTTCTAAGTCCAGATGTTGATGACCACTGCTGATGTCATTGAAGTCAAAATTGCAGGAAGCTATTACGGGAAAGCTGCTACAGCGCCGAAAGATGTTTTGTCCCTTTTTGATGGAGTTGGCGCTCACCAATCCTTGGTGGGCCACATACTATGATGTCGTTGATTCAAATCAATGCATATAAAAGGGGAAACAGAAAAACTGATTAGGGTTAATGAATATTTGTGGATCAAACGCAAAAAATATAGAAAGAGAAAAAGAAAGAGGAGGCTGGACATCTTCTTCCCCATCAAGCTTGAAAGCTAAAGTCCAGCCAAGATAGCCTGAGGGCGGATAAAGACAGCTGAAGCACTTCAAATCTAAGCAAGTTAGTTCTCTTCAGAACAGTGTAGCTTATTCATCTCTTCAACAAGGTGGAAGCTGCTCATCTATGCAGCAGTAAAAAGTGATAGGTGTAGAAGAAAGCTGATTCCTTCTATAACAAGTGAGCTGGACTGAAATCTGCTCAGTACAGCAAAGTTGACTCAGAGTTATTTCTCTGAGTTAGTTATTTTATTTTCTTCAACTTACTGTTTTATTTCCTGTAGGATTTAGGTTTCCTGAATCTAAGTGTAGGGCACTTTGTGCCTGAGCTGTAGGTGACAAATTTGTCACTGAGGTAGGTGCCCTATTGGGGCATTAAGGTAGGATCCAAGTGAGGATCTGAGTTGTAGGGCTTAAGTGCCTGAGGTAGGAGAGTGTTACTCTCTGAGGTAGGTTCCAAGTGTGGATCCGAGGTAGGGCTATCCTCCCAGCCTGAGTGTAGGGCCTTGTGCCTGAGGTATGTGACTGAAGAGTCACTGAGCTGTAGGTGACAAGTTTATCACTAAGATTGTAGGCCTTGGAGGAGGCTGAGCTGTAGGTACCTGAAAGGGTACTGAGTTGTAGGAGTGTTACAACACTCTGAGAGTAGGGTCATGTGCCTGAAGCTGTAGGGCTGAAGAGCCTGAGTGTAGGCCTTAGAAATAAGGCTGAGGTAGGTGATCTCTGGATCACTGAGCTATAGGAGTTCTACAGAGCTCTGAGGTAGGAACCCTTGTGATTATGAGTTGGATTCTATGAAGAATCTGTGTGCAAGGCTGTGGGCCTGAGGTGTAAGCTCTGAGGAGCATAGTGAAGGAGTTTGTGCCGAGTCCAACAAATAAGTTGGATAGGTGGGAGGGAAAGTGGATGTACCTAATTGGAGAACCACTATAAATGTTTATGTTTGATGTGCTTGCTTTTCTTTGTTACTGCAGGACTTAAGGACAAGCTCTAGCTAGAACAACTTTAAAAATAACAAAAGATTTTACTAAAGCTCAAAGACCTATTCACCCCCTCTCTAGGTGATTAGCTAACCTTGAATTAAATAACTTTCACAAACCCGTATAATTTTCCCGTCGTTAGTTCAAGGCATTCCTGAGGGATCTTCATGCTGTGTAGTGTGGACATGAATAGGACATCCACCAAGCTCCCAATATCGATCATTATTCCCCTATCCCTGAAGCAGGGGTTGTTGATTCCAGCGCTGATGATAAGGGTATTCTAGTGTGGTGTGTGCACTCCATTAGGGCCCACATTTCCAAAGCTGATGGCGGTGTCCAGTAATGTCTTCGGGTCTTTTGGGTCCCTTCTTAGTTTAGGGATGAAGGAGACTTGGGCGAAGAGGAAGGGAGAACCTGCAATGGTTTTTACTTCCCCGACCATTTTCCTGCCCCTATACATCTTGTCATATAGGGGTTGCTCCCATCCTGGCTGGTGCTGCGAAGGCAGATTTGGTACCTGGTTCTGTACTAACCTTCCCAGATGTCCTTGGCAAATGCGATGCTCTTTTTCCTGTTTTAACTAGGTGTAGTTCTCCACACTGTGTCCGTTCTAGCAGTGAAAATCACAGTACTGTGCTTGATCTCTCCTATTTGGTGGCAATGGCTTGGGCCGGCAGATCATACCAGAGTACTGGATAGCCATGAACACATACATCTGAGCGATGTTTAGAGGGGTAAATTTCAGGTTCTTACGAGAGCCCTTGTCCATGCGAGGGTTGTCGCGGTGGTTGTCATTTCTACAGTGTGATGGATGTGGGGACTCTGGCTCCCTCTTCCACTTGAAGGTTCCCTCGAACTACTGGTGATGGGCCTCGATGGACTCATCTCCCATGATCTGTGCCTCGACCTGGTGAATGAGGTCTGCATAACTCGGTACTATTTCCCACATTAGAGCGAAGTAGAATCCGCTTGGGAGGATCCCTCCGAAGAAGATGCCGCGAAGGAGTTTCAGGTTGACTCCCAGGATTTATCGCGCCTTGGAAGGGAAGCGACGAAAGAACTCCTTGTGCATTTCCCCCTCGATGTAGCGGATGTCGGAGTGGTGAGAGGGGTTTCCGAAGGTCTGGCAGTTTGCTATGTATTGATCAACAAAGTGATGCATGAGCTCCTCGAAGTTGTTGATCTACCTCTCCCATAGATAGTGCTAGGAATATTGTCCCAAAGATTCTTGATTTGAAGATGGTCTCAAGATGATAATAAATATCTTGTATTTGATGACTATTTGAGTATTAGTGTGATAAGTATAACTAGAGTGTATGGGTAATATATTGTAATACACATGGTCACCCAAACATGGTTGTGCCCTTGTAATCCCTCAAGGAGCAAAACTCATGTTGACCTCTGTCCTAGTCATATATTAGACATGTCACTATCAGGAAGAAAGCCACTGTAAAGCCCCAGATTTTTCGATGTTTGGTTTAATTATTTGTTTGGCGTATTGATGACGTTAGGACGTTACGTCGACGCATATTCGGCATGTGCCGTGGTCAGAGCGTGATTTTTGTTCTTTGAGTTTTCATTATGGGTGGGTTTAGCCTGTTTGCAAGATTCTCTTACGAGTCAGGTCTGTTTTGGTGACTCGGTGGAGCCTTTTTGGGAATGCTTGTGTTTTGGCTTCGGGAGATTTTTGCCCAAGTTTGTTTTGTCAAATTTGAGTTTTGACTATGTCATTGGATTTGTAGCGTCGGTATTTAGCTACGACACGATTTTCGTTAAATTTTAAGTTATTATGGACTTCAGATCGTTTTGGATTAATTAATAGTAATTGTAATGTAATATTTTATTATTAATTAATTAATTATTATTATTATATAATATTTAAGTATATACTTACGCATAAAAGGTAATCAAAAATCCTAGTGTTACTATTCATCGTCTTCCCGACAGCAGCAATTTCACAAAAGAAGACGTTCGGCGGGCGGAGCTTTCGGCCGGCGAAATCGGGAATTCGGGTGGTCAGTGTCGACGTTTGAGTAGAGATTTGAAAAGCTCTCGACGAGGGCTTCATGATCGTGGTAAGATCTTCCAGTTTCCCCGATTTTTGTGAGTTAGGGTTCGAGGTTTTGACCTCCTTTATCCTCCAAAAGTTTCAGGAAACGCTGCTTTGGGCTTTTTACGGTTGATCCTTAAAGCGGTGCGAGCGGGCGGCGTTCTCCGGAGTTTCAAGGCAAATGAATCTTTCCCCCTTGCTTGTTCGTTTTTTACTTGATCTTCCTTCTTTTTTCCTCCTCCCTTAGAGAATATGAGTAGTGTAGGAAACATGAAAAGATCCCTCTAAGTTAGGACTTGATTTTCGACCAAACCATAGAAATTAGGAAAATTCGGGTGAAGTAAAATTCGGCATATATCGAGTTGAAATTCGTCGAGTATCGTCGGGTTTAGGTAATGAATTTTCGTAGAGTAACAATATGTAGCCTAAGTAGAATTCGGCGGGTGTCGGGTTGGAATCCGGCGAGTATCGCCGAATTAGGATAAGTTATTTTTTGCGTGTATCACTTTGTAGTTGCCGGATATCTTAATTTAGCTCAAGGTAGATTTGGTGAGTATCACCAGTCCATTTCGTCGAGTATAGCAATTAGGCTAAGGGAGATTCGCCGACTATTATAGGAATTCGCCAGATATCGTCTTGGAATTCGTGGAGTATACTCGACGAATCGTGCCGACTCGTCGAGTACAGTCGGGTAGATTTTCGTTGCCAAGTCCTTTTCGCTGATTCGACAAGTACCATCGTGTGTGTCGAGCATACTCGCCCAATTTTCACTGGACTTGGTGATTTACGCCGAATTTGGCCAGGACTTAGAATTATTTTTGCTGTTTTTGGCCCAATTCGTCGTGCATGGTCCTTTGTGCAGTTTTAGGACTGGTTTAAGTTGTCTTGGGGTTTAGACTCGGGATTTGGGTTAGGATCTGATGTTTCTTTGGCTATAAAGGTTGGCAGTGGATAAAGTACTGCCAACTGGACGTCGGGTTGTGTATCATTACACTTGAAGGATGGTTGGTCTCTGTTTTCGAGGACTGTTGGTTTGGGTTTGGACAAATGGTCACCACAGCAGGGCATTCTTTTTTGAGATATTTGGGTCTGGGAGCCTGGTATGGGACAATTGGTCAACGACTCCATCCCGGTTGATTTTGCCAAGTGTTAATGATTCTTGTTTTTATCGAGCTGGTTTGTGCTCAGTTTGTTTCTTAGATCAATCTATGCTTTTTATACTGATCCTAACAGATATTGTCGAAGCTTGGATTCATTCCACACTTGGTGCATTCATTCGATTAACTCCTTTATTACAGACTTTCACTGTACTTATATTTATTTGGCTAACCAGCTGTGGTCTTCAGCATTTCTTGTACTCGGGTTTGGTAAATATTTTTTCTTTATTTGTACTTATTACCTGATTATTTTCAATTGTCACTTATATTTTCTTGCTGAGGTATTCTTCTTTTGACTGCCTCAGGTTTAGGGTAGTTGACGGTTGAGCGGCTAGGTTGGTGTTGCTAGTGGACAGCTGTGTTGCAGAGGTTTTCCTCACCCTTATGAGGTAGTCTTTGGTTGCTTCTTGTTAGTACAGACATACATGCTCTCTAGTGGGTTCGTATCAGGTTGTTGACGTCCACTAGTGGAATTCTTCTAGAATGCTAATTACTTTGCTAAGCTGATAGTTTTACCTATTTGTGTGTGTTTTTACTTACTCTCTGAGAAATGTTTTATGCTAGCTTGCATGTTAGGTATTTTAACTTATAAAAGCATTACTACTATACTAGTATTTCATACATGCCATCTTTCTAAAACTAATATACTGTTTTCTAAGCTAACGTAAAGACTATTTTTATACTTATAATAAATTTAGAGTCTTGCATGTCGCGGGTTGTCCTTCGGGGATGTTTATGCTCGCGTAGGATGTTAAATCAACATAATAAAAGTATTTCTGCAGCGTATAACTATATTTTTACTCGTGGACTAGTTGATCCACCGTGTCGAGGGATACAACCATCTTAACTTAAAACTGGATTTCTTTCATAATAACTCACGAATTTCATTTAAATAGTAGAGTTTGAAGTCTTGCCTGAGCGTCTGAAGTTTTCCCCTGCTGACGTGGCATCATGACACACATTTTCCCTTACTCTGATACATTGTTAAATGTGGAAAAATACGGGTTGTGACAGCCACTAAGGACAAAGAAAATTTGAGGTTGAAATAAAATTTTGGTTACGTAAAACATCGGGTGCATAAGCAAAATTTTAAAGAAAAGTTTGACTGCATTGACTTCAGGGTTAAGGAAAAATTTCGACAACATCGACTTCACAGTTACGGAAAAATTCGACTGCATCAACTTTATAGTTTAGAAAAAGTTCGACTGCATTGACTTCATGGCTAAGAAAAAATTTGACTGCATCGAATTCATGGATAAGGAAAAATTTGCCTGCATGGACTTCATGACTAAGTAGAAATTCAACTACATCGACTATATTAATTGCCTGGTGACATAATTTTTTTACAAGCTGAATTGGCTAAGTGCCGGGAGTTTTCTTATATGGCTTTAATGTGTTTAAGCTGATTACATATAAATCTTGAGAGCCATTTGACCTTGTATATGACATCATGTTATGGTCACTTAGAATTATTTTCACCAGCCTAACACGTGGCATAATAACTATATCCTTGATTTAAAGCACAGATTATGCAGAGAATCTAAATTAAATTAATAGACGCGATTTGTAGCATATATTCAGGGATTGCCAGCAGGAAGAATTATACTCATTCATTGAAGAATATTTTTAGATTTCTAAATTCTTCCTTAGATAGATTTTGCCAACTTATGAAGACACTATTTTTGGATTGTTACCTAAATTACTTGCTAGCTGATTAAAGAATTCAAGCCAAAATGTTTTCTTTTCATTAATTCTTCCTTAGGCCAAATAAAAATAACCATTTAAGTATTCCTAATTTAGAATTTGCCTAACAAGGATTGACTAACAGTTGGAAAATACTATTTCAGTCCTTATTCTCTCTGTTGACCAAGTCAAGTATATAAAAGGGACTTGAAAATTCGTGAAGAACTTCTTTGCCAAGTTTTACAAAAAAACTTTGAGAAAATGTTCACTCCAAGTTCTGTGAAAGTATTGAGCAGTGTTCATACATTCTGAATAATCCATTCTTCACACACTGTACGATTCAAAGAAAGGCTCTTCCCGATCTTACTTCAGCAACATTACTTCTGAAGATCTTTTCTCTGGTACAAGTATTTCAAGTGCTGATCAAGGGAAAGAAGAAGAAGCATTTTGTGTGCATCTACCTGAAGACTCAAGCTCTAGGGTGTTGAGTCAAATCTATATTCTATTTCTTTGAAGGATTCCTTTGTGAATCTGAGTTGTATGATCTGTTATAGATCTGAGTGTATATCTTTGATGATTGAGATTGAGTTGTAGGACTTGTAAAGTCTGAGTTGTAGTGCTTGTGGGAAGCCTGAGCTGTAGGGCTTGTGTTGAGCCTGAGGTGTAGGATTTGTGGAAGATCTGAGATGTAGGATCTGTGTGAAGATCTGAGATAAGGAACTTGTGTTCCTGAGTTATAAGATCTGAGGAGAAGTTTTAGAGAAGTTTGACCTAAGCTAGCTCTTTATTAGATAGGTGAAGGGGGAAAGTGAATGTACTAATTCTTGTGGAACCACTATAAATACTTGTATGATGTGTGCTATGATGTGGCTTACCGTAATATTTACTTTATCATTGTGCTCATCAAAGAAAAACTCAAGAAACTCAAAACTAAGTAAAACACCTATTCACCCCCCTCTAGGTGAGTATCAACCCTTGGCTTTCAGAGAGTGAAACCATGTGCGTGCTTTCCCTTTCAAGGTTGCGGGAAAAACTTGACACAATAACTGACCCGACACATTTAAAAGGCGCATGATTATCTCGAAGTGGATGATGTGCTTCAGTTGGTAGTCCGTCCCATCAAAGGCCTCAAAGTGGGGTAGCTTGAATCCATGGGGCACGGGGTGCGCTAGAACCTAAGGAGCGAGCGGGGATCCAAGGTGAAATGCGCATCGTGCGATTGCGGAGAAGCGCCTACCCTAGACGTACTTCTCCTTGATCATATACCTCACTTCCTGGCGGGTGAGCCTATAGTTGTTATTGGATCTTACGACGTCCTTAAAGGGGGGGGGGGGTGAATAAGGGTTTTATGAAATTTTAAATCTTTAATAAAAATATAAGAGTTTATAAATGAAATTTTCAAATATTTTACAAAATCTTAATTTAATAATTTAGAAAAGATTATATTGGATATTAATTATAAAAAATATAGGAATTCAATATTTCTTAACTACCGCTCGCGCTATGTTTTATCGCAAGACGCTAGCTCACATATTTTGAATTCAAGAGTTTCTTTCTTACAAAAATGAACATTTCAATATATTTTGTAATAAAGCTCCTGGATAATTTTTTTCAAAATATTTATAACATGAAAATAAAATCAAAAATGTTTATTTCATTGGAAATAGAATACAAAAATGTTTGATTTCTATAACACTATTAATCGAGGCAAAATATAAAACTCTTTTTTTATGCTTCACCGGCACTCCTCCCGAGGACCGACTGACTATAATTTATCTTACCCCAGATACGATCTCTAGCCTCCCCCAAGATTTAACCTTGAACTAGTCGCTACACATAGGGAGATGAATGTTGATGCGCGAAAACGGCACCGCCTAGTTAACGGGATGTTCGATCTCACAAGCTAGGTGAAGAAGAAGATTACGGAGTTGAGGAGAGGGAGGAAGCTTCTGAGTGCTCGAGAGTGGAGCAAGCGCTTGTTCAAGGGTTGTGGGGATAGAGGAGAGAAGGGAGTTGATCCGAGTGCGGAGATGGTTGGGAAGGTTGATCAGGAGATGTCGAGCAGATGGTTACTTTGACAGTTGTGCTTGCAGGTTGATGCCGAGGGAGTTGAGCTGAGAAGAAGAGAGGGGGCCGCTAGCAGCGGCAACAGCAGACTTCGCCCGTCGCGGCTTAAATGACACTCTTGCGAGGGGCTTTCCTTTGATTAATATTGAGTTATTACAGCTTGTATTACACCTTTCAAGAAAGAAAATAAAGGGTACACAGGGGAAGCTGGCAGCTAAGGAAAGGAGGTGCCAGAGAGGAGGCCGCGCGGATTGGGAACTGAGGCCGGCAGGCTGCGCAGTTACAAAAAGAGAGGGTGCGAACTGAGAGAAGGAGTCTGTGGGAGGTGAAGATTTGAGCTTATCGTGGGCTATCCTCGAGCGTGAGAGCGAAGAGACTGTCCTCGAATGAGAGGTATGAGGGTCTATTTATAGGCCCGAGGAGGTAACGGCTTTCGGTGACATTACCCCCGGTGAGGCGGTAACTTGTGCGAGTAAAGACTTGGGTCCGCCGAGTCCGCCGTGTCCGCATGAGGCCGCGTGGATGAACTTGCTTCTGGAACTGGTTCTAATTCCTGGTGGACTGGGAAGAGTCTGCGCCTGCTGTACTAAGCGAGCCCGCGCTAAACGTGCGAGCTGAGGAAGTTGTCCGCCTGGTACTGGGGAGAAGCGGGTGCTGGAGTCTGAGTGGCGGACTGCGCAATGAGTTCGCCCCTGCTAAGCTGAGCGAGCCCGCGCCAAGGGTGCAAGTTGAGGGATATCTGCCCGTATCTGGGAGGCGGGTGCTGGAGGCTGTGTGGCGGACTGCGAGTAGAATCCACTGAGTCAGCGGTGGGTAAAATGAGTCCGCTTCTGCTGTTGAATGAAGCGGCTGGCTGCTGAAGCTGGAGCTGGGGTTCTTCAATGTAGGCGGACTGGAAGGTTTGACTGCACCTCGAGTACGCCCAGCTCACGAAGAACGGGATGTGCGCTGATATTTGCAGGTAGCCAGAGAGTTGGAGCATCCGCGCTTCTTAGGCGGACTGATAGAGTTCGTAAATAGCTGAATTGGCCGGCTGGGCAACCTGGCGGACTAACGAGGCAGGTCGCCTCATCTACCGAAGTCCGTCGTCTGTTGAAGGGAAAGGCTTGCCGCTCCTGCTGGGTTACAAGGGATGGGCGACCTACCGGACTGATGAGGCAGGCCGCGCATTTTGGCGAGGTGGAAACTGGGGTAGCTGGCTGGCGGCCTGGGGGGTCAGGTCGCCAATCTGGCTATGCGGCGAGCTGGAGGGTTGTCGACGTTGGTGATGGTGTGCGGCCTAGAGGCAGGCCGCTTGACGTTGTGGCGATCTGGGCGGATAGACATCCGAGTCCGTCAACATTGGACGTCACCTGTCAGGATGGAGCTTGGGGCAGTTAGCGGAACAAGGCATGCGGTCTGCAAGGGCGGACTGAAGAAGCAGTCAGCGGCCCCTGCCGACCAAAGGAACAATGCATGACCTTGGCGATTAGACTGCTGAGACCGCTCAAGCCGCGCGGCCTGAGCGGAAAGAAAAACATGTCCGCCTATCCTAAGACGTCGCGACCTCCAAGAGGAACCTGGAGCAGGCCACGACTAGCGAGCTGGCTGCCTTGGGAAGGATTGCCGATTTCGGGGTTAACTTAATCCCCGCACTTTTTTAAGTTCAGAAGGGAACTTCGAAAAAGTTGGAGACCCACGAAAATCGTGATCCACCCCAAAGAAAGAGGAGAGGATAAGGAGAGATAGAACCTGATGTCTCTCCTTAGGAGTTTGGTGCTACCTGTCTTTTTCCTGTAAAGGAAAAGTTAGTGTAGGCATGTATGGAAGGTACATCTTGTGTGTACCTGGGTTTGCCTTTGCAAAATGAAGAAGATGTCTTCCACTGAGTTCTGCAAAATGAAGGTGAGAGGAAAACTTGGAAGCATAATAACTTGCAAGTACCTGATGGAGGCATGCAAGCACCTGTTGTCCTCTACCAAAAGAAGAGTAAGCAATATGCATGAAAGGAAAAATAAGTTGCAAGTACCTGAAGAGAACTTGCAAGTGTTTGCTGGTTTCTGCAAAAGAGAAGTTAGAGGCAGACATAATATGTGAAAGTTTCAAGTACCTGTGAAGAAACTTGCAAGCATCTGCTGACCTCTGCAAAATGAGAGTTAGAAGCAGACATAATATGTGAAAGTTGCAAGTACCTGTGAAGAAACTTGCAAACATCTGCTGATCTCTGTAAAATGAGAGTTAGAAGCAGACATAAAATGTGAAAGTTGCAAGTACCTGTGAAGAAACTTGCAAGCATATGCTGATCTCTGCAAAATGAGAGTTAGAAGCAGACATAATATGTGAAAGTTGCAAGTACCTGTGAAGAAACTTGCAAGCATCTGCTGATCTCTACAAAATGAGAGTTAGAAGCAACCATGGTGAAAAAGACTAAGTTGCAAGTACCTGGATAAGGCTTGCAGGTGCCTGGTAATCACTACAAAGAGAAGAGTGAGCAGTAGAAATAATATAGTGTGCTAAGCTACAAGTACCTGAATGGAACTTGTGAATGCTAACTGTTGATGAGATAAGATGGATAAGATCAAATAGTAGAGAAAATTTCTGATGCACTCTGCTAATAATTGAATGAAGATCAAACCAAAATAGTGATCTTCTTGCTATATTAAAGATGATATCTTTAACATGAAGTCCAGATCAATAAGTCAAATATTGACTGTTTATATAACAAGATAGATATGATCACATTGACAGAGAAAAAGCTTAACGCATTCTGCAAATTTGAATAAAGATTAGACCATAATGGTAATTGTAGAAAGATATGATATCTTCAATATGAAATCCAGATCAATAAGAAGAGATTATCTTACTTAGACTCCGCTTGCATGGCTTGTTAATCAAGGAGAGCCAGATTCTTTGATCAATGATTGATGCAATTATCATTTAATAAGAGTAATGAAGAGCTTTGTAGATCATCATCTAATAGAGCTTGGAGCAAGCAATGCATATAAGATGAGAATAAGTAGAAAAGATTGTTGCAAATCCTTTTGATAGGTTGGATTTATCCTGCTCACCTGTGAAAGAGGCAGTTGATAAAAAAGAGGTCTATATGCGGAGATGACCAAGAAAGGTCATCACTAGCATAGTCCTACTTAGAGCGGACTAGTTATACTCCCTTGACAGAGCACAAAAGGGAGACATGCACAAAATCCTAAGAAGGAAACGACAGATACACTTCTCTCTTGCCTTGGGTACAACATCACTGATCAATGAGACTAGTTGCGCCAAGTGGCTTATAACATTGCTTGTCTGTGGAAAGATCAACAGAGTTGTGGATCCCGCAAAGGCACGGATTGAGAGTACCATAGAGTGTTCGGCCATCATAGTTGTGAGATAATCGAAGAGACAAGACTACGCTTGATCGCCATTGCTTGTCAAGCAAAGATCACCGTAACTGTAATGTATCCTTAACGAAGCACAGCAGAGCTAACACATGGGGCCTCCCCGGTGCACACTCTGTGTTAGACACCTGCTAGGATCCGAAGTCTGAAGCCCACCATCGTAGATTGAACGACTCCCACTGCACATACATGAACACTCCCCACAGTATGTGGTCGTAGCGGTCGTGCCAGAGAACAATCTATGGAGGGAACAACAAGACTTGACAATATCTCAGTGGTTCAGCGATCTCTTTGGCAAAGAGAAATTAGAGGAAGAAGCATTCCAAAAAGAGAAATGTGTCAGTACGGCATCCCTGATGTAAGCTTTATTGAAATGTAAGAAGGAACACTTAGAAGTGTTTCGAGATGAAAATGTTCAAAGAGTAAGAGTAGAGATAACCCGTCATGGTTGTGAAAAAACTTTGAAGAACTATGAAGTCCTTTGTCGGCTTAGAATAGTCTTCCAAGCACGCCCTTGTCATCGGCATTGAAGCATTCAACAGTATTGTTAAGAACAAGCAGAGGGTGTTCTTCGACTAGGCTCACTCCTCTTGAGCAGCAAGGAATGTCTGCAACTTATTTGCCCTTTGAGGTTGTTGGATCAGGGCAATCATCTTTGGGAATCAGGTTACACATTTTACCCTGCCGGAGCATCCTTTGCGCCAGTTGGCGAAGTGCTCGGCAGTCTTCAGTTAAGTGGCCTGGCTCTTTGTGGAATTCGCAATATGGATCTGAGTCTTTAGATCTTTGATCAGCTGGTTGATAAGGCCTTTTGTAGTTAGCCATATCCATCATGACTTGGCTTACTTGTAGCATGGCTTCATCTAGTTCAGAGTTATGCAAGTCATCGTCTTGCTGTTGATGGACCGCAGCTGTTTGCGAAGATGGAGCTGGTGGTAGTAGCGACTGGTCTTGAGAACGATCACAGCTCGGAAAAGGGTATCGATGGCGTTGAAATCTTCTTTCCCTCCTTGAGTGAGTTGGGAAATCTTTGTGAGGAGACCTCGGAGGCTGCTTCTGAGAAGGATCTTTCTCTGATATAAGCCTGGAGACGAATCCTGGGTTGCTCTTTTCGCCTCGGATGTATGAGTTGGCTAAGGCAATCAACTCTTGGTACGTTCTTGGTGCTCGGACATTGGCTTCAAACTTGAGTGGCCCTTCACGAAGACCGTGGATAAGAGCTACTCGGTACATTTCTTGACCAACAATCTCGATGTCCAAGATTTCTCTCTGGAATCGATCAACGAACTGAGACCAAGTCTCGTTCTCACGTTGCTTGATCTCAAAGAGGGCCTCTGGATCGCCCTTTCTCTTGGTGGAAGTAGAGAATCTGAGCAAGAACTCCCTTCGTAGATCAGCAAAGGAAGTGATGGGCTGAGGGCGAAGACCATAGAACCAATCCCTCACTTTTCCATCAAAAGTTGTGACAAGGAGCTTGCACTTAGTTGCATCTGAGAGAGTTTTGAGAGAAACGACCGATTCGAAGGCTTGAAGGTGCTTCACTGGATCAGTCTCTCCAGCATAGATTGGTAACCGGGGCTCTCTGAAATTAGCTGGAGTAGGTTCATCACAAACATTCTCTGTAAATGGTGAAGGCTCTTCCTGCTCTCCTACAGCATAAGGATAAAATGGAGCATAAGTTGCAGCTGCAAAAAGAGGAGGAGGATAGAAATTAAAAGCTGCTGCAGGAGGAGCAAGGGCAGGAGCTGATGGGTAAGGATGACTTCCCTGAAAGTTGAGAAATCTTGCAGGACTTCCCCGGGCTGCTTCCCAGAAGAAGTTTTGACGAGCTACAAACTCTTCATCTTGAGGTCACAAAGGGGATAGAGGCCCTTGCGGAAAGGTTGTTGTGTAAGGAGGATAGACCGGTGGGCAAGCTGGAGGATAAGCCTATTGATTCTCCAATATTGGGGTTGGATTGATCGGAGCAGCTGGAGCAACTGGAGCTGCTACAGGTTGAGTGTCTAATCGCCACGTGATCACAGCAAGCATTTGGCTGATTACTTGAAATTGTTGAGCATTTTCACGGCGTGATTGCTCGAAGGCCTCCCAAAGAGGATCATCTCTAGGACTTGATTGAGCAAGGTTCTCGGCTGAATGATGATCTGACATAGCTAACTATCAGTTTTCACCGTCTGTTCGGATCTGAAGGTCGCGTGTTAACTGTTGATACATGAAAACGGCACCGCATAGTTAACAGGTTGTTCTATCTCACAATCTAGGTGAAGAAGAGGATTGCGGGGTTGAGGAGAGGGAGGAAGCTTCTGAGTGCTCGAGAGTGGAGCAAGCGCTTGTTCAAGGGTTGCGGGGATAGAGGAGAGAAGGGAGTTGATCCGAGTACGGAGATGGTTGGGAAGGTTGATCCAGAGCTGTCGAGCAGATGGTTACTTTGACAGTTGTGCTTGCAGGTTGATGCCGATGGAGTTGAGCTGAGAAGAAGAGAGGGGGCCGCTAGCAGCTGCAACATCAGACTTCGCTCGCCGCGGCTTAAATGACACTCTTGCGATGGGCTTTCCTTTGATTAATATTGAGTTATTACAGCTTGTATTACACCTTTCAATAAAGCAAATAAAGGGTACCCAAGGGAAGCCGGTAGCTAAGGAAAGGAGGTGACAGAGAGGAGGCCGCGCGGACTGGGAACTGAGGCCAGCAGGCCGCGCGGTTACAAGAAGAGAGGGTGCGGACTGAGAGAAGGAGTCCACAGGAGGTGAAGAATTGAGCTTGTCGTGGGCTCTCTTTGAGCGTGAGAGCGAAGAGACTGTCCTTGAATGAGAGGTATGGGGGTCTATTTATAGGCCCGAGGAGGTAACGGCTTTCGGTGGCGTTACCCCCGGTGAGTCGGTAACTTGTGCGAGTAAATACTTGAGTCCGCCGAGTCCGCGGAGTCCGCATGAGGCCGCGTGGACGAACTTGCTTCTAGAACTGGTTCTGATGCCTGGCGGACTGGGAAGAGTCCGCTCCTGCTGTATTGAGCGAGCCTGCGCCAAACGTACGAGCTGAGGAAGTTGTTCGCCTGCTGCTGGGGAGAAGCGGGTGCTGGAGGCTGAGTGGCAGAATACACAATGAGTCCGCCCCTGTTGAGCTGAGCGAGCCCGCGCCAAGGGTGCGAGCTGAGGGATATCCGCCCGTTTCTAGGAAGCGGGCGCTGGAGGCTGTGTGGCGGACTACTAGTAGAATCCGTTGAGTCCGCGGTGGGTAAACTGAGTCCACCTCTACTACTGAACGAAGCGGCTGGCTGCTGAAGCTAGAGCTGGGGTTCTTCAATGTAGGAGGACTGGAAGGTTTGACTGCACCTCGAGTCCGCCCAGCTCGCGGAGAACGGGATGTGCGCTGATCTTTGCGGGTATCCGGAGATCTGGAGCGTTCGCGCTCATTGGGCAGACTGATAGAGACCGTAAACAGCTGAATTGGCTGGCTGGGTGACCTGGCAGACTGACGAGGCAGGTCGCCCCATCTGCCGAAGTCCGACGTCTATTGAAGGGAAAGGCTTGTCGCGCCTGCTGAGTGACAAGGGATGGGCGACCTGCCAGACTAACGAGGCAGGCCGCGCATGTTGGCAGGTGGAAACTGGGGTAGCTGGCTGACGACCTGGGGTCAGGTTGCCAATCTGGCTATACGGCGACTTGGAGGGTTGTCGACGTTGGTGAAGGTGTGCGGCCTAGAGGCAGGCCGCTTGACGTTGTGGCGGTCTTGGCTGATAGACATCCGAGTCCGTCAACATTGGATGTCACCTGTCAGGATGGAGCTTGGGGCAGTTAGAGGAACAAGGCACACGGTCTGCAGGGGCAGACTGAAGAAGCAGTCTGCGGCCCCTGCCGACCAAAGGAACAATGTGTGGCCTAGGCGATCAGACCGCTAAGACCGCTCAGGCCGCGCGGCCTGAGCGGATAGGAAAACCTGTCCGGCCATCCTAAGACGTCGCGACCTCCAAGAGGAACCCGGAACAGGCCGCGACTAGCGAGCTAGCTGCCTTGGGAAGGATCGCCGATTTCAGGGTTAACAATGAATTTACCTTGAGCCAGACAAACACATAGTCACCACAAATAAGGTGAATTTCCTATGGAATCTTTCCTGGAATCTAACGTTCTCCCCGAACGATTTCTCCAAACCCATTACAAAAAGTGAAAATAAAAGATTACAAGTTATATAAAATGTAAGAGAAACTGCCTAAGGATTTCTGAAGATAAAGATGAAGGCGATGTAGACGTTGGTGTTCTTGGTGCTTTCAGCCTTCGTGTAAAATGTTTGTTATACCACTTCTTCTTCAAAATTCTCTTTCAATCTTTGTGTTCGCCTAAGGGAACTCTCTCAATCTCTAGATATGAACCTCTATCAAAATATTCAGAGTTCTGGCATTGGTGGAGGAGGAATCCAAGTTTCAGGAGATGCCACACCTTAATCACACGAACTTTCTACCTTTTATACGAATCAATGCTATCAACGATGATAGTGAGTTATCACTGGTGTTATCTCCTTAAGCTGCCACATGTCCCACATCGAGGTGATCATGCCGGTTGATCAGAGAACATTGATAGATCATGGAGCTACCGCCCTCGATAGCTCACTATCGCCCGACGATATTGCAAAGTCATGCGCGCTGGCTTGGATTGTGTGGGACATGGATACCATCAGTCTGACATCATCTGAGATATCTACAACAATATCTAATTATCACCCACAATATTACTTGTGAATCTAGGTTTTCTAGATTGTAAATGATGTCGCTCTCATTCCGAAATGAGGTGGCACATTCCGTAACTCTTCCCGAATTGAAAGTTATGACTGTTTTAATATTCAAAAATAAAAAAATCATCTTTTTTACTATTTCCAAAGTGGACATTCCCTTGGGTCACACCCATGAATGAGGGCTTGTCTCCTCATTTAACATGTACAACCTGCGCACTATAAATACACAAAGATTAGATCAAATGCATCACGTTATTTAGTATTCTCAAACCAAGAGATGTAGAACGCATGCTTCAACATTCTCAACCTTTTGATAATAACAAATACATATATGAGTAATTAGTGAGTTTAAGAACATTTGTGTTTATAGATAAGTGCGATAAAAGATATACATGAATAATATGTGTATAACATGAAAGATTTAATATAATAATGCATACTACTCTAATATGAATGCTATCTTACATAAGTGTTCCTTATATATTTTACTCCTAAAAATAATATCTACTTCACTAGATTTCTCATTTAGTTTTCCCCCTTTTGTTATTAGCAAAAGTGAGTATGGATGAGTGTAGAGGTGTGAGAGTTACTTGAGTCCACTTAATGAAGGATTTTCATGATCAAACAAAAAATAAAGTATGCATCTCCAATGAATACTCCTCCTACATAAATGATTCCTATGAAGTTTTCAATGTATTGCCCCCAATTTTTTAAAAAATTTTATACAAGTTATTCTCCTCTTTTGGTATTATCAAAAGAGGATTTAGTTGAGTTTATGTAATAAGCATTAATTGTGTACTATGTAAAGATAAAAAAAATAGGATGCAATATAAAGCTTGTTAAACACTACTCGTTGAGAAAAATTATGGAGCATAAAAACGTAAGCAACATAGCTGAAATGATAAAGTAAGCATTCATATATTAAGATACCACTTGTTGCAAAAGTAGTCATGAAAGAACACACACTATAATCACAGCAGAAATTTTAAAGTAAACATTTTTCTTTTAAGATGTAACATGTTGAGAAAATTATTAATCTTGATTGAACACAAGTGGTAAACATAGAAAATATAATAAGCACTCTTAAAATATAATTCTTTTTAGAAATAAGTTCATATAAAGATAATAAGTTTTAATTGTTTTCAATAAAAGTCAAAGAGAAGTTATGTCATTGAAATTTTGCAAGCATGATTTTAAAATATCAAAAAGAGATAAGTATTATAATCTAAACTAATTTGCATTTCAAGTAAAAATCAAACATTGTAGTGGTTATGCTTAGTTATCTTGTGCATTTACTAATATTTGTAGAGAATAATATAGATATGTTTTAGGGTCCAATTCTCATGAGTATAAGTTATACATTAGATAATGATGTATACAAACGTGATTCGATAAATTATACAAGTGTATTAATCAAAATACGTTATATATAAAATCAAATAAACATAACATTAAAGTACACAAATAATATTACTTTCATAATATTTCAATGCACATGAATAAAAGGTACAACTATCAAGGTGTTTCGCACACACAATGCTCATTAAGACTTATCAGAGAGTGAATTAGTGCTTAGGAGATCACTTTTATTCTATTTAACCTTTTGAAAGTGCAGCTAGATCTGAAATACTCTAGAGGGGGGTGAATAGAGTATGATGCTTAAAAACTTTTTACAACAGTTGTTGTAATCTGAGTGAACAGGGAAGCAAATAATAAATCTAAACACAGCAGATAACTAATTACAACTACAAAAGAACTAATCACAGATCCTAACAATCACAAAACAATCACAGCTAGAAACAAAAATAAAGACAAGCAAGCCAGATGACACAAGGAGCTATAGTGGTTCCCCTAAACTTGGGTACATCCACTCTTCTACCACCCTAGGTAGGAATCCACTGCAGGATGAGTTGATCAGGTGTCCTGGGCACCAATGAGCTTTTGATAAGGTGCTCAAAAAACAAATCAGATTTTTTGATCAGGTGTCTTGCCACCAATGAGCTTTTGACAAGGTGCTCAAAACCCAAGCTCAAACTTTTGAAGGGAGTTTGAAAAACCCTTTACAGAGATGGGGATGAGAGAGTGATGGAAGTCTTCTCTTTCTCTGAGCAGCTGAGAAGACTATGTGGATTTGATGTTGTCAAAGCTCCCCCTGAGTTCTTGAGATTTTCGGGAATTGAAGCTTTGCTGTATGGTGATAGGCCTTTAGAAGTTGATCTCCAACAAATGATAATTTCAGCAACAGCTGAAATGTTAGGTGTCTGGAGTCTTTGAAAGATGTTGGCCTTGAACACTTGAATCAAAAGGGGATCTGAAGATTTCAGATTTGTTGATCTCCTTTGGTGTGTGTTCTTGTATGAATTTTTTGAGACAGAGAATGTTTTGTTTTTGTTCTTCTTGTTTTGTGTTGTCTATTCTATGTGTTGTGTGAGAGATTCAAAAATCTTGTATTTTATTCTCTAGTTCTGAATAGAAAATCATCCTCTGTCAAGAATAACCGTTGGCCTGACATTAATTGCATCCTTAATTGCAAATGTCTTCTAGGGGAAAGTCCAAAGAAACATTCCTTGATAATCCCTTGAAACTTGGTCCAGAATAAATGAAAACGGCTAGAAAATCTTCTGAATTAATTGCTGAATAACTCCTTAACTGTTCTGAATTTGAATCTTGAAAATCCTTGAAGTCTTTAGAAAAACGTCGAACTGAGCTCTGCTATCGTCGAACTGAGCTCAGCGATTTGGACTTAGACAGCAACAGAGATCGTCGATCTGATCTCAACTATCGTCGAACTGAGCTCAGAGAGAATCAAAACTGAGTCAAGATCATCGAACTGAGCTCGAAGATCGCCGAATGGAGTTCGACGATTTATTGAAGTTGATCTCAGCGATCGTCGAATGGAGTTCGACGATCCGTCGAAGTTGAGCTAGACGATCGTCGATTGGAGTTCGACGATTCGTCGTACCGAGCTCGACGATATGACTTAGTCTCCAAACTGAAAATCCTTGGTCTTGAGGGCAGCTTCCAAACCTAACTACTAACCCTTAGAGTCAATTCTAGTTGACCTTTAGATCTATACAATGAGGTCAAAAATAGGTTTCCTAAAGACATAGTGATCCTGACCCAAATTAGTAATAGGGTGTTCCAACACCTTTTATTTTATTTTGTGATCTAGTGTACAAAGAGAAGTGACAAATATTTTGTTTATTACAAGACACTTTACAATCCTTTCCAAGGTGCTCAACCTCACAATGCTCATTAAGACTTATCAGGAGGGTGGATAGTGCTTGGTGGAATTTTCCTTGTCATATATTATTTGCTTTTTTGGCTTGTGACCAAGGACTCTAGATTCCCTTATTTTGCAAACAATAACATTTATTTTTAAACCACATTTCTCTAATAAATAAGTGCATTAAAAACAAAGAATTGAAATAATCAATTTAATGTAGTGTAGGTAATCTATTTATGTATTTTAATTATTATATTATTACACTATACAATCATGCAAATATATGATTAAAAACACATGTAGGTAATCACAATAAGTGAGTGTGTAAAATCATTATGAAACAAAAATATTACTCATACTTAGAGGCATGCTAAACAATCCTGCACATTTTCTACAATCAATTCATTGCACCCTACAAGATAATATTAAAGGCATCACATAACCAAGGCAATGGATCAGTACATGCCCATATATAGGCGTATTTAACACATATTTGTCACAACTATGAAAATAATAATAAATATTTATCTAGTTGTTCTATATCTAATGGTCTTCTCTTGTAGTCAGCATTGCTGAGCCGACACCATCAATAGAATATACAATTCACATTTGTTATAAATATTGCATGACTTTATATAAATTTATCTTATATCTTCAAATATTCTATATATGTTTAAATTTGCTTTAACATGTTCACTTTCAAGTTCACACTTTTAATACACATTCAAATGCTTCTCAATGATTTGGGAGCTAAATCATGTAATAATATGGTGATCAAGACAAAGGTTGACTCATGAGCAACGTGATACACACAATGTAACAAGGAAAGAACTTCAGCCAACTCGAACAATTGCCAAACTTTTAGGCTTAATTATAGGCATTTATCTTTATGCTATAAGGGAAGTCACAGAGGCCGAAGTTACTATCATGTGCTTATGTACTGTTACAACCATATATTCTACTGTGGAAGGAGGTATTTTGATTATAATTACTATCACTATCAGAAATACTATCGCACATGCATGGAGCCCCCATGCACTACCACGCCAATAACATATTTGTTATATTGGCCATTTTTCATTAGATAGAAGAATAAATTTTGATGGTTATAATTGATGATCATGACTGGGATTATTTCTGTGATCTCATGTTCTATATATAATATAGTATATAGAATAAAAAGTAAATTACTTTTTTAGTGTCATATTTTGACTCTTATTTTTTTTATTCATCTTATCCTATTTTAAGATGAAACTTTCTCCCATTTTTATTCTTCCACATTACATCTTCAAAAAGAATAGTTTCTGTGTAAATTGGAGGATAATGTTTTGGACTGTGAATTCTTAAATAATTGAGATTCTTTGAGCATATATATGTTCATTTGTGCAAGTATCATATCTATACAATTGAAATTGGTTTGCAATATGAAGAATATACAAAAAATTCTATTTGGACTCATTTATGAAAGAACAAAGTGAGGAAGTCAAATGTGCACTTTATTTGTACTTGAACCCTCAAAATTTAATAGATTTTCCTCTTCAAATTTCATTGTTGTTGCTATTGACATATAAACTGACACTATCACTCTCAACTCACTAATCTTCAAAAGATCCATCAAACTCTTGAATGAATAACTTGATCACTAAATATTGGAATTCAATTCTTTTTCAACTTCAATGAAAATTAATTCACAATAACTCTTCAATTTGTTATAGTCTATATTCTAATAAATATAGAATATAAGTAAGAGATTTTTATAAAACCTTATCCAATATTAAAACTAATACAATTTTACTATTATGCTAATAGTAGATAAGATAATAGCCAAATGTGATATAAATAAATAAGATCATGCCCTCTCTGATATAATATATGCCATTCAAAATTGTTGAAGATTTTCATGAAATATGGAAAAGAAAACGTACTTATCAAAGTTAATGATGATTTAATCATGTCTTACATATGAAGGATGTGTCTTAGAGGTTTTGATTTAGTAAGTGAAGTTGAGACTGGCACACAAGATATGTCATTAAAAAAGAAAAGTGTGTGCAAGATGCATGTAGTATAGTGAGGCTTGACTCACCCTTAATCCCTTATGGAGTTAGAGTAGGGAACAATGGACACACCCCATATGGGTAACAAAAAGTAGTGTGACCCGAAGGACCAAAGATAAATTGATCATATCGATCATAATCTCTTAAGAAATGTGAAGTACCGCATTTATGAAAGCATTTGAAAATCACGTGCATTGCATGCCCTTCTCCCATCGGACGCTTGTTGGAAAAATCAACGCCAAGGTGATTATCAATATCTCTTACGCTCTGTTCGTTTGACAGGAAATGAGATGCAAAAAATTGGAATTTTCCCAATTCAAATTCTTGAAGGAATTGAAATTGAAATCAATTTCAATTATGTTGTTCTGCTAAATACAAGAATTCATTCACAAAAATTGGAATAAGTAATACTGATATTTGGCCGTTTATCATTTTTCTATTAATGGAATTGAAATGCAAAATTTAAAACATTAAAACAGAATACACTTGCACAATTACAACCACATACGACCACACACATGGACACATACAACCACACACACAACAATTCTCCCTTTTGGTTACGTCAAATAATAGTTACCATGTAGTAATGAATGAATATGCATTGCATTTCAAACATATTTCACTTTATAAAACTAATGAACAAAAAAGTTCATTAAAATTGAACATTTAACAACCAATGATCAAAGACTCATTATGAAATATATCAGGGAAAGATCAAAGCTTATTCATAATCTATTGGGAAAAAATAAGGAGATAAAGGTTGAAAATTAAGAAAATGAAAGGCAACCTGTAAGCTTGCATCGAGATGATTACATTGTTTGACTGAGTCTCTGTCTTCCAGGACCAGAAAAAACCCTAAGTGGTAACATTATTTTACTAGATCTCCGTCTTACATTCGGGTACTTAAAACCGACCCGTGCACCGAATTATTGAAATTAAGTATCTGAAATATAGGAGTCATATGATCCTTATTTCATTCAATATGAATGTTCTGAAATAATCTAGTTTAAGTTAAACTTAAAAGTTTCACCATTCTTACATATCCACACCCTATTTAAGTGTCTAATAGTCTTGTATTCAAAAATTAGTTCGTGTCATTGTCATATGCATTTTTTTGCTCTTCTAAGAGTATGTTAGTGCACATTGAAGAAGATAATATATGCATATTTTTTGCTCTTCTAAACTATAATTTTCTAATCATATTATTTCTTTTATAAAAGATACTTTGTGTTTATATTTATACTATTTGTTTAAATGAATACAAAAGTATTGAATGCTTACTAATTCATAAGTTAATAAGAAAAATATTATGCTTGGAGAGTGGAATCGAGCATCATATCAGAACCAAACCAAGTTTTTCTGTTCAGATTTGGTTTTATACCTTGGGTACATGGGTCGGTTCCAGTTCCAAAAAGTCGAAATCGAACCTACATGGATTGGTTCTTGGTTTTAGGTGGAACCGATCAGAACCGAACCGAGTTGCACCCCTAATTAACCACATATCCAATAAGTATGTGTTGGTTCTTAAATGTTGTATCATTAACACCCAAGTTGAAAGAGATAAATTGAACATGTACAATCGTCCTCTAATGGGATGCACTATTAAATCAAAATTGGAATTATCCTCAAAAAACTAATGTAAAGCTGTTTATGAATGTGTACGGGGTTAACATAATTTTACTAAGGATGAAGAAAACTTGAACTTATAACCATTTATGCATTCAAGAGATCATTTTTTATTTTGTGCACAATCAATTTATAAAACGGAAGCAAAAAAAGGTGAAATCAAAGGGCATTACATTAACGTAACTGCGGGTACCTTCGAAGAAATTGGGAGTTCATATCGTAATGCATGACTACATAACAGGGGTTTCACAACAAATACAATTGTGGCTCATTATTTCTGCAATGACAGTCTGCTTCTTCACATCCATCAGACAATGACTGTAATTCATTGATTTGATTCCACTCCAAGGCAGAGGAACCCAATATGGATAACAAGCTCAACATGTTTGGATCAGACAATACTTCGACATGTTCGGCTCGAGATGGCAAGACATGGAAATAAATTAGTCGCGCACGATGTAAAGCTGTAGGGGGGTTCTTTTGGAGTCAACTTAATTTATGGATGTCTTATTGCACTAGGCTTTACTGCCCAAATCCATTAACCAACCCCTCCCCATCATTCTCTACGGCTTTGCACGAGTTCTTCATGAGTGGGGCGTGGGGAATCATTTTTTCTCAATGGAGCTCATTATACAAGAAGGTGGAACAAGGGGTATTGCCAAATATTTAGTGGATTTGGATTCCCCCCATCGAGCCAATAAATTTTGGCTATTTATATGTAAAAAAGTGTGGCCGAATGATGGAGAAACAATTTCGGTAAGATGGAGGTGTTCAAAAAATTGATATTACTGGATCTGCCCATGGTGAAACAACCGTCATACTCCACCTTGAGCAATCTCCATTTAAGTGACGAGCATGGATAAGCTTGTGCATACACATGGAGAGGCTTGGCGATGCAGATGTAGTCATGAGGAACAATGCTCGGCTAGTGTAGGCATGGTGAGAGGACTCAAACATAATCGCGAGCATTGAGAAGATCAGGCTTTAGGGGGAGAATGAGGAAGTAGGGCTTATTCAGATCCATGAACGTTTGTTGCATCCGTGTTTGACTTGGCCGTCAAAAGCGAGGCATAGCGATTGTATGTGAGTTGCTCACAAGGTTAACGTTTGGTCGAAGAAAGATGAAGATAAAGGGGGTCTACATGTTTGAGTCTTGGAGCTTAAAGATAATCACATCGATACATCCACGTGATTAATAACGCTCTATTAGTATCTTTGTTTATCAAATATAGCTCTTCGCGAACCGGTGGTTATCCATTTTTAGAACGGGTGAGAAAAATTTGGAGTTGTGTATACTTTCTTATAATGTTTTTTAGTGTTGAACTATGATCTCCCCATGTTTCTTTATCAAACTTCAAATTTTCCATGCAAGAATTGCCGTGTTTATGCATGTGAAAATCTTTTGTATGCATGGGGTAGTCATTTGATTGTTGAAGTTACATGTATTTTGATATTCCAAATTGTCGCTCCCTAATGAGCGGTATCCGTAGCTCCGTAATACACAATTTATTGCTGCCATAATTCTTGGTTAGGAGTGCAAGCGGTTCAATTTGAGTCGGTTTAGACTCAAACCAAAACTGAACGGACAACATTTGGTTTTTGGTAAGTACAAAATGACCCGAGCCAAACCCGATCTCTACACTTTGTAGTGGGTTCGTTTTTAATAGTTTTTGGCGGTTCGTTTTGGTTTTCATGTCCTTTCACAAAAAATCTGTACACTTTGTACCGGTTCAATACTAACAATTGCTTTTTTATGCAAGCGAGTTCTAAAAATTGATTTCAAAATAAGTGATCCTGGATTAATAGGCTCCGTTTGGCACCGTGGTGGCGGCCGTAAACGCATGGGTAAAACTGTCATTCGTTAAAAATCACCTAACAAATATCATCCCTTTGAACATAAAAGTGGATGAAGTTTCTTTGGTGGGCGTTAACGAATGACAATTTAACCCTCATGTTCATGACCGCCACCACCGTGCCAACTGAAACCTAATGAAACCTAACGTACAAGTTTAGGAAACTGACTCAGTATAATAGGACCTAGACAGAGTAATTTAAGCAATTGAAATGATTTTGGGCCATTTTGAAACTCCATTTCTACAATTATTTTTCAGCGTGTGCTGCTCACAACAAACTGGATGATAACAGGCCATGAGCACAAGAACAGTGATAACTTGGGGCGGATTTAGAGGAGAGACAAAGGGACACTAGCCTCAAATTTTTGCAATTTGCTATCAGCAGATCAAAATATTGTCATTCACAATAACAAATTTGGCTATTCGTAAATTAAGTTTGACTATTCGTAGGTCAAACTCAGCTGTGTACCCTCAAAATTAATTTGGAATATTTTATGTACTATTGTACATATAAAAAAAATTGAGCACCCCATTTAAAATTTTCTGAATCCGCAACGTAACTAAATTAACAGACAACAAGCAGTCTCAAAATCTTGTCCAACTTCCAAAGCCCTATAAAAAAATATATGTTCAGGCAGCAAGAATGAGAACTTTCATGTACTTGTATTAGTGAATTACAGATAGAAATCCTGTAACTAATTTGTATTTGAGCAAAGAATGGCTTCTCTTATCAAAACCGATGTCATGACGAGGCCTTACGGACTGGTTAGCTCGTGACTCCGTGGCCTTAAGGAGTGACGAGGAGCTGCTTGCCACATTTTAATCTCTTAATTAGTTTGGTTCAGTGTCTAGAACTTGGAAACCAATCTGAACCGATATAAATTTAGTTTTCACATGCTTCAAACAAACCGACAGACAACACTAAACCGGTCGTCTTGACTTCAAAATCGGTGGTTCGTTCGGTCGGCTTTCGCTCATCACTCCTACTCTGGGCTGCTTCCATTATAGTTGAGCAAAAAGTTAAAAGACTCGGTTAACTTGAACATCAAGTCCATGAGATTGAGTATAACCTTGGTTCATGGTATGTTATTATGATGCTAAAAAGCATTCATTTGGGAGGAAAGTGAAGTGCAATGTAAAGAACTCTCACATGATCATAAAATTATTAAGACATGCAAACAATAAATTTAGTCCCACATCTATACTAGTGCAGAAATACCCTTGAGCATAAGAAATTAAGTTGAAGGGGAGCCTGGGCGCACTAGTTGAGGTGTTGCCATGAGACCTTGAGGTCACAAGTTAGTGTCCTAGAAGCAGCCTCTTACACAAATACGTGGTAAGATTTACGTGCATTTCACCCCCGTGATGCGACCCTTCCCCGAACACTCACTGCGCGGAAATGCTTTGTGCACGGGGCTTCTTTTTTCGCCTGGTAGAATTAACAAGAAGTACTTCAAGAGGGCGCTCAGCTAATTAAAGTCACTCTCACTATCTTCCAACATTTTAAATAGTTCAAGAGGCATATTTTACTGTTTTGAAAATGTTAACAATATATTACTTGTGTATTTTAGCTTATTTTTAAACATTGTTCAGTAAAATTAAAATATTTTATTTTAGATTTAAAAAGTGCGTTCTAAACTTCAAATACACATTTTGTATTTTATTCAACACACATTTTCTAATTTATAAAACCTGAACTCATTAGTGTTTTAATGCTTCATATATCATTTATTCAATATTTTTTAAATTTATTAGGTATTGCTATTAGATTTAATTTCGTGTCTTGAAATAGTTGAAGGAAACATAATATTCTATTATTAATATATGGATATAGAGTATCATTCTTGATTCAGAGAGACTATGAACACTGCTTCTCACTGCTAAATTGCCAATTAGTGCTATATATGTTTTGAGCTTTAAAAGATGCATTCTTACTGTTATCTACTATTATAAAGAAAGAAGTGCTGCTCATGTAACATTCTTTAGATCAATTTTATCATTCTTCTTTAAATTATGTATTTGCAAGACACGAAAACATGGGCAAAGCCCGTGTGCTCGAGAGCAGTCGAGCACAAACGAACATGCATTCACGACTATCAATAATTCTAAATATTAAGACAATTATAATACACCCCTGGTCTATTTGAAGGAATGATGTTTAGGGTTACGACATCTCCTTACCCTATATTGCTCGTTCAATTGGCATCGATCTTTGGGCTCGAGCGACAAATAGTCATGGACCCTCATGACAACACATGAGATTAATCTGAACAATTCTCCGGATAATATTGTTCTTTGATTTTTTGATAATTAGCACAAAAATGATCAAATTACCATCTGCTAAAACAAAACGGCACATTCATGCAGTATTTTCTCTGTATTGTTTTAGTTGCCAAACTTCAAATTAGAATAAAATTCAGCCCATTTAGGTTCGTTCCACATGAATGCTAACACCAATCACCCACTCTGCTTTGAGCGCAGAGTTGCACCGCACACGAAACTGCGCCCGAACAGGCCATCACAAGGGCTCAAAGATATGAAAACTATATATCAATTATTATATAAAAAAATAAAATATAATCACAAAAATAGAATGTAATCAGTTAGTTGATGAAGTTGAATATTACCGGTAAAGAAGTATACAAATGACTACACATCCAACAGACTATTCCAGCGTTTTCTGAGCGTCTCACATGCCTGGGAACAAGAAATAGCTTCTGCTGTGAAATTTGCTTCAGGAGAAAATTCAGAAACAAGCCCCAACCTCATTAATGTATCCATCGCCTTACCAACGAGCATATCAATCTGCAGTCAGCAGCACGCTAATCCCAAATTATAACATAATAATCGAGAAAATAATGCAATAACTATATGCAGGACGACTTCAGCTATGTGCAGGCCGCATAATTTCATAACGGTTATGTGCAGGTCAAAAGGCCTATACGGGTTCACAACTTCTTATGATTTTTTAGTTTGACATGCATTTATCTTTGGGCTGCACATATCCGAAAATGACCTGTATACAACATCACCCGTCATATTTAATACCTGTTCGTTAAACTTGTCATACAAAAACATTTCACACTCGGCCCCAATGCTGTTCCGATTCAACACCTGCAGCACATCTCGATGCAAATATCCCGCCCAGAATCGAGCAATAAGATGTCAAATCGAGGGCTCTTTGCAATCAATTAGGATTTATCTACACACCTCTATAAAAAAAAATCATACTAGATTGAATAATTTTGGTTTTAGATTGCATCGATTTCGCATTTTATCAGACTTCTTCCTCAAACCGGGTCGAATCTACGAATAGGGCATTCAGCCATCCGCCGTCCTCAATTAGCAGCTATACGCTAGTTATCTTCGATCATGTCTCAGCTCGGATCACCATCGCTCAAAGATGTTGAGAAGACTGTTTCTACTGAGGCTTCAATTTCTCTTATCAAATTCTTTGGAGGAATAATCCAATTCCAGAAGACTATTGGATTTCTAACAATGAGTTGTGTTAGAGATATTAATATTTTTAGTGTTATTATGTTTAGTCCCACACCGCCTATCGGTGTTGTGAGTCATGTTGTAGTTCCTATATAAAGCCCCTTTGTGGAAGAATAATATTGCACTTCTTATTTTCCTATTACTTTCTACATGGTATCAGAGCCTAATGATCTGAGACCTAAACAAAATTTTTTCCCGAGCTTCTGATATTTCCCCCTCCCGCTCCCGTCCCGACCAAATCCCCCCTCCCGTCCCGTGATTTCTTCTTCCGCTCCCTGCTAGGGCTCGACGGGTGATTCGCCCCCCTGCTCCCGTCTACGGGATCGCCCCTTGATTCCATGACGGGAGCGGGCCTCTCTTCTGCGACATCGACGACCTCTTCGTCTCCCAACGGCTTCTCCGTTTCCTCTTCCTCCCGATGGATGCTTCTCCCGACGTCGACATCGGCTGCTTCCGCCGCTACTGTGCAATGCCTGCGACATCTCTGCTTCTCTCAATGGCTTCGGCTCTGCTCGTCTGCGCGACTACTTCTCCCGCCGGCTCTCCTTCTCCCGGTGTTGCTCCGCTGCTACTTCACTCTCCGACTATTTCTTCTTCTCCGATTTCTTCTTCTCCGATTTCTTCTTCTCCGGCTACCCCTTCTCCAGCCTGCGGCTCTGCCGCTGCTTCTTCTCCGACCTCCTGCAGCTGCAGCTGCTTCTTCTCCAGCTGCCAGGCGCTGCTTCCTCTCCGTGCCGCTGCGGCTCTTCCGCTGCTCTCCTTCACCGGCGGCTACTTCTTCTCCGTCTGCCGCTGCTTATCCGGCCCGCTGCTGCTGCAGCTGCGTCTTCTCCGTCTGCGGCTGCTGCTCATCTTCTCCGGCCCCTTAGATATTTGATGTTGTTGTTTTTTTTTATTTACAAGTTGTTGTTTGGTTGTTGTATTGCGTCTTTATGATTTCCGCCTTCTTGCACGTGATCTACGTGAGGGGGAGTGTACGTCACGGCCTCTAGGCGTAGTCTATACCTTCATGCACGTATTCCACGTGAGGGGGACTGTTTGTGATATCGGCGACTCGGATGCTTCTTTCCCGACTCCTGCCTTAGTCACACCCGGCCCCTAGGTATAACCTATGTCTTCTTGCACATGATCCACGTGAGGGGGAGTGTTTGTGATCATGGCGACTCGGATACTTCTTTCCCGACTCCTGCCTTAGTCACACATGACCCCTAGGTTGATTTCATATGTTGTTTGTGTCTCCTCGTCGTTTTCTCTGGATTTGGTAGGGTTGGTTTGGTCTTGCGTGGTTGACCTTGTTTCCGCTCCGAGTGTATCCAGCGTTGTCATGGTCGGTTTGCGGACCAACGTCGTGTGGCTCTTGCCCGGTTGAAGTATCCCCGGTGACACGCGGTTGGGACTCGGTGGCTGTTTCTTAGTCTCACGCTGCCTTCCTTCTTTTACCCTCTATTTTATGTTGTGTCCAAGCTGTAGGCTTCCCCTTCAGCTTGAGGGGGAGTGTTAGAGATATTAATATTTTTAGTGTTATTATGTTTAGTCCCACACCGCCTATCGGTGTTGTGAGTCATGTTGTAGTTCCTATATAAAGCCCCTTTGTGGAAGAATAATATTGCACTTCTTATTTTCCTATTACTTTCTACATGGTATCAGAGCCTAATGATCTGAGACCTAAACAAAATTTTTTCCCGAGCTTCTGATATTTCCCCCTCCCGCTCCCGTCCCGACCAAATCCCCCCTCCCGTCCCGTGATTTCTTCTTCCGCTCCCTGCTAGGGCTCGACGGGTGATTCGCCCCCCTGCTCCCGTCTACGGGATCGCCCCTTGATTCCATGACGGGAGCGGGCCTCTCTTCTGCGACATAGACGACCTCTTCGTCTCCCAACGGCTTCTCTGTTTCCTCTTCCTCCCGATGGATGCTTCTCCCGACGTCGACATCGGCTGCTTCCGCCGCTACTGTGCGATGCCTGCGACATCTCTGCTTCTCCCAATGGCTTCGGCTCTGCTCGTCTGCGCGACTACTTCTCCCGCCGGCTCTCCTTCTCCCGGTGTTGCTTCGCTGCTACTTCACTCTCCGACTATTTCTTCTTCTCCGATTTCTTCTTCTCCGATTTCTTCTCCGGCTACCCCTTCTCCAGCCTGCGGCTCTGCCGCTGCTTCTTCTCCGACCTCTTGCAGCTGCAGCTGCTTCTTCTCCAGCTGCCAGGCGCTGCTTCCTCTCCGTGCCGCTGCGGCTCTGCCGCTGCTCTCCTTCACCGGCGGCTACTTCTTCTCCGTCTGCCGCTGCTTATCCGGCCCGCTGCTGCTGCAGCTGCGTCTTCTCCGTCTGCGGCTGCTGCTCATCTTCTCCGGCCCCTTAGATATTTGATGTTGTTGTTTTTTTTATTTACAAGTTGTTGTTTGGTTGTTGTATTGCGTCTTTATGATTTCCGCCTTCTTGCACGTGATCTACGTGAGGGGGAGTGTACGTCACGGCCTCTATGCGTCGTCTATACCTTCATGCACGTATTCCACGTGAGGGGGAGTGTTTGTGATATCGGCGACTAAGATGCTTCTTTCCCGACTCCTGCCTTAGTCACACCCGGCCCCTAGGTATAACCTATGTCTTCTTGCACATGATCCACGTGAGGGGGAGTGTTTGTGATCATGGCGACTCGGATACTTCTTTCCCGACTCCTGCCTTAGTCACACATGACCCCTAGGTTGATTTCATATGTTGTTTGTGTCTCCTCGTCGTTTTCTCTGGATTTGGTAGGGTTGGTTTGGTCTTGCGTGGTTGACCTTGTTTCCGCTCCGAGTGTATCCAGCGTTGTCATGGTCGGTTTGCGGACCAACGTCGTGTGGCTCTTGCCCGGTTGAAGTATCCCCGGTGACACGCGGTTGGGCCTCGGTGGCTGTTTCTTAGTCTCACGCTGCCTTCCTTCTTTTACCCTCTATTTTATGTTGTGTCCAAGCTGTAGGCTTCCCCTTCAGCTTGAGGGGGAGTGTTAGAGATATTAATATTTTTAGTGTTATTATGTTTAGTCCCACACCGCCTATCGGTGTTGTGAGTCATGTTGTAGTTCCTATATAAAGCCCCTTTGTGGAAGAATAATACTGCACTTCTTATTTTCCTATTACTTTCTACAAGTTGCAATGCTCCAAATCATGGATTTATATTCACATACTGAAATAACTATTTGCATAGCGTGAGAAATAATTATATTAAGAGTGAGAAAAAATTACTGAAATAATCCTACTAGAATAATAGAAAAGAGAATGCTAGAACAATCCAACTAGATGCACGCCTCATAAGGTCATAAGATTCTCTTGATAATCCCATCAGTTTTTTCTGCTTTGGCACTAGAGAGTGAAATATAATCATAGATCTATGCTAAATTAATTATATATGACTATGGACCTATACTAATTTTTATGTGATTTTATGACAATTTAATAATAAATTTGGTATATGTCTGATTATGTCTACTAAAATTTTGAGTCTTGGCGCACCGGTTGAGGTGTTGCCGTGTGATCTTAAAGTCACGGGTTCGAGTCCTGGAAGGAGCCTCTTGCAAAATGCATGGTAAGGTTTGCCTACATTTTACCATTGTGGTGGAAAATTGAAAATTGGTTAGAACTCTAATTTACAAAAAGATTTATTAGTGAGAAACTATAAACCTATTAAAGCATAACCACACGAGTTTAAAAATCACAACTGTTAAAGCCCAAAATACAAAAGTTCATATTTGAGCCCATGTTTTCATTTCCCTCCTTTTTTTGTCACACATCTTCTATGGAGCGTTTGAGGGTCCTCCCCGCTTATATAATATGCACGTATATTGCACCTTTTTTGATTAGGTGAAATAGAAAACTTTACATGATATCAGAGTAGGATATATATTTCATGCTCTCTTGCCCATAATGGCCTGCCTGCCTGCCCTTGTTGTGCATCTGCCTCGAGCGATAGTCGTTCTCATATCAGTAGTGTGAGTTATACTACACTTGCCTTGACTTGCGAGTCCTCTGAATTTACTCACCGAAGAGGGTGTTATTCTTTGGTTACCTGCCTGCTATTGCTCCACCCAACTATGATAGCCGTACATTTACGTGCTTCTGGTACTCGCTACAACCGTCCCATGTAAAGCTGGAGAACCATCTCATGTTTGGGCACATGTGGTACGAACATCCTGTATCCATGATCCAGGAACCTGTGGTCTCAAGACTGGGTGAAACATGAAGAACGTCAGCGTCGTTCTCATCCTCGGATGCCACCGCAGCCTGATGTGGCTCATGCGTCTGTTCTCTAAACTTCCTCTTCGGGCACTCATTCTTCCAGTGCCCCTCCTCCTTGAAGTAGTGACACTTTGTATTCCTGCCCCCGGACTTAAACCTAGGTCGGTCTTCCTTCTTCCCTTTTCCTCTCGATCTACCCCGGGTGGGGTCCTTGCTCTTAACGAATAGGCCCTCGTCGGCTCTAGGGCTCGACTTGCTTCTCGTTTCGTTCGAGAGCAGCGTTGTCATCACTTCTTCCATCTTCAGGGTGTCCTTCCCATACAGGATCGTGGTGACCAGATGATCGAAGGACTTCGACAATGAAGACAACAGGAGAAGAGCCTGGTCTTCCTCCTCGACCTTAATGTCCATACTACGCAACTGAGAGATAAGTTTATTAAACGCATTCATGTGATCAAGAAGCGGAGTGCTGTCCGACATCCTCAAGCTGTAAAGTTGTTTTTTTACGTACAGCTTATTCGTGAGGGATTTTGACATGTAAAGCTCCTCCAACTTCTTCCACAGATCCGCTGTAGTCTCAGCATCGACTACATTATACATAACCTCATCGGCCGAGCACAACTGGATTGTGCTGATGGCCTTCAGATCTAGCTCATCCCACTCGTCGTCCTTCTTCCCGGACTTCTCCTTTCCGAGGAGAGTCTTATGAAGACCTTGCTGGACGATAACCGCTTTGACCCGTTTCTGCCACAGACCAAAGTCAATTTTGCCGTCATACTTGGGGACTTCAAATTTCGTTGTCATTATTGCTCACCGGGGTCCGAAGGGTCGAACCTCGCTCTGATACCAATTGTTGTGAAATTGGGACCGGATCCGCGACTACGATGGTTCGCCGCGGATCTAGCAACGGAAGCTAGCTGAGCAGTAATAAAACAAAATTAAATCCAAAACCAAGCAAAACCACAAACGACAAAATATATACGTGGTTCGGAGTTGGCACTCCTACTCCACGGGGAGAGCACGTCAGAAAGATCCACTAAACCACTGATGAGGTTACACAGATACAACCAAAGACCAAACAAATATGGTCGAACAACAAAGGAAAGACAAAAGAACCCAAATCCTGAAGAATCGATATCGCCGGGCGATATCGATGTCGTCGGGCGACAACTCCTGTTCTTCTTCCCCGATGGATCCGCCGTTCCTGCACCTGTTGTCGCCGCCTGGAGCTGTCTGCCGCCGCTGGACAGAGCCGCCTCCACCTGAATCCTCCTGCTCCCGCTGCCTCCTGGAGCTGCCTGTCGCCGCTGGACAAAGCCGCCTCCGCCTGAGTTGAGCCCGATGCGCCGCCTCCGCCGCAGCACGCCTGCTGCCGCCGCCGCCGCGCCTGGTCTTAACTGGAGCTGTCGCCGCCGCCGCCGCCTGAACACCTCTCGATGCCGCCTGGAGATCGCCGTTGCAACCCGCTGCCGCCGCCTCTGATCCTCCTGCACCGGCGAGGTCCGTTCGTTGTCGCTGCCGCCGGAAAGAGAAACTCCTACAGAACCTTGCTCCTCACACTCTCGGAAAGCTCCTCACTGGTGGCCGAGTCTAGATCCACTCTCTCTGTTTCTTGCTTGATTGTATTCTCTTGTAGCAGCCCCCTCCCAAACATATATATAGGAGAGCACCCCCCTCTCCTAACTAGCAAGAAGAGGGTCATCAATGGTTTCCATTGATGGCGCCGGTCAGATGAGGAAGGAGGCCAGCCGGCCCTTAATAGCCCTTGCCAAAACTAAATGGATTTCCAATTAAACGATAGACTTGGATAGGAATAACCCCAAATCCCTCCCAAAAAAATCAGTCATCCCATTTAATGACCATTCCCATAATAAGAGGTGGCCATTGATCACGGACGTGGCGCGATCCGGACGGTCCGAGTCCATGCGTGAGGTGTCACACTCGTAACAATAAACCACTGTCTAAAATCTCAAGAGCAGACTATACACTGTGGTTTTGTAAAAAATTTATAAAAACTGCAGTGTATAGTGGCGATAAACAACGATTTATATAAAAAACCACTGTCTATCCAGACTTTTTTTTAACTTAGAAGTTAAAAAGCACGGCTTCACAGAATGATACTAACAGATAGTCACGAGCCCACTGCATCTATACAGAAATCAGAGAAACATGAAACATCAAAAAAGTGAATGGAGAAACATGAAACACCAGCATGGCTTCACAGAATGTTACTAACAAATAATGGAGTGCTTCATGCACACATAAACAATCAAAAACACACACACACACATATACAATAAATAACACACATACACAATAAATAACACACATACATACAAAAGTACTCTTAAAATAAGTTTGTTGTCGAATGAATAACACACATACATACACAATCAATAACACATGCACACATTCTGAATCATGATAATTATAAACTTGTTAGTAGATATAAAAATATCAAACTTTATATTGAATATTTGTATACTTACAAACTCAAAAATACTTCAGTTGTGCTGACAACTAAAAGAAGAACAATATGAGCCAAGTATGCGCAATATTACCTTTGTAAGGTCAACATTCGGTCATCTATGTGCACTCTACCAATCCACTATTCATTTAAAACAAATATAAATTATTGGACATACAAAACTATTTCCAGACAATACTTGAACTTAAGAAAATAAAAACTTAATCAATACTTACTTAAATTTAAAGTGATTCTTTGTCTAATAGTCATAGACTTTCCAAAACTATTTCGAGAAGTTTTGTAGTTACTATCTTGCTCTGCAATCTTGTCTTGCAATTGTTGATCGGACACTAGTCTTGTAATAACATCATTAAAAACATCTTGAAATTTCTAAACATCATCATTATATTTATTCTTATATTCAAAATATATGTTGGATTTAGAAACAAAACCACCTTATATAGTTTTTGTTTCATTTGATTTGTCCAACTATTTTCAACAATCCCAATAAATTTTTAAAATAATTTTTCTTTATTATCAAAATATTTTTTGATTTTTTATTTAGCTTCTTTCATTGTCACATATGCTTCAGACATACCTGACCTTTCATCTTCATCTACTAATCGCAAAACGACAATCAGTAGATTTCCTCCTTTTAGACAATCTTTTACTCCATTCCAAAAAACAATTGAAATTATTATTTTAACAACTTATTTCCCGGCTTTAATTTTTGACAAATTAGCAGCATTCCACGAAAGTGACACAACGAATAATTTCAGCTTCTCATCATGTTTAAGCACACTTTGCAGAGTAAGAAATGATGTTGCAAATCTAGCCACTGAATATCTCACTAGATCACCACCTATAGCAGTCTTTACTGAATCAAGTAAACAAGTGTTCCTGTAGATGAAATTTGTAATCATCCTTGCATTTTTTATCACCATTTTGTTTAGTTGTAGCTTGCTTATATTTTCTAGCATGAGATCAATGCAACGAGCTGCACAAGGAGTCCAGAATATTGTGGATTTTTTCTCCATTAAAATTTTACCAGCTGACTTGTAAATGAAAGCATTGTCAGTCATCACTTGCATACAACGTAACTTTGTATATATCTAAAATTGTAGACTATTAAATATGGAATATGAAAATTATTATAACCAAAAAATTTGTCTGAACACACATTCTACTCATATCTCTCTAATCTTACTATCAAGCAACTCTGATAACAATGTACCATCTTGAATATTATCGGATGCATCTACGAAACCCATAAAATAAGATCTTTCCGGACAGTTAACTAGGAAATTGATCAGATGTCTCCCTATCCTGTCTGTCCAACCATATGACATAAGAGTACAATTATATCTCCTCCAATACGCCTGATACTTTGTCTTCATCTCATTAACTTTATCTTTTATATTCGATAACAAAGAGACTCGTAAATCATGATAAATAGGGTCTTTATAACCAGGCTCATATTGTCCAACTATTTCAAGCATTACTTCAAAACTTCGTGCTTTTGCAGCATTGAATGGAATTTCACATTCATACAACCAATCAGCAACATAACTATCAACTCTCTTTTTCTCTTCAGAAGATCTAAAACATCTCTCAATAGTAGTTTGGGTAGCACCTTTAGCACGTTTATCGTCAACTGCATCTTTAGGAGCATGTCTCATATGAACATCCATAGGGTACCTTTTTGTGGTAAATAGATTATTTTTCTATTTTTGGCACTTGTCCTAAAACTTGAGACAAATGAAGATTTAGCCGTAGATAATGTCGGGGGTACATTCTGTGAACCTATTAAAACACTTTGATACAATACACTTTAATACATCTCCATACCCGCCACATAAGTGTTGTTTCAACCTTTTGATTTCACCTTTAATCAATCTATCACACAAATTATATTTAATTGTATTTTTATCTTTTAGGTCAAGACAATATCCATACTTCCATCCAGAATCCTTTGACTTTGCTTTTTTTTAAAGATTTATTTTTGGATCAAGATCATTGTTATCAACGGATAAAGCAAGACTGTTATTGTTTTGGTCTTCCATCTTTCACAAACAAGACCTATATAATGCAGAGTTAGGTAGGTCTAATGTTCATACTAAAAGAAATGGGCATATGACAAAGTGATTATATTAATCAAATAATCAGTTATTCTAAAGTTAAAGAAATCATCACATGAGGCATAAAAGTGTAGAACTATTAAATAAACAACAATTATTCTACACAATGAACAATTTAAAGATCGAGCTCATTTAAAGACCATTTAAAAAACATGTTCATTTGTTCTACTTTTACAAAAGTATGAAGTAACACAATAAATAATTTAAAAACCATGCTAAATTATATGATTTATATCTCATATAGTCATATTATTATTTGCATGCAGTTATTATATAATCACAAATTTTATTTCGAATATTATCAATTTTCTCCGGCGTAAATTGTGTCACTCTATCATAGATCTAGAATAAAAAAAATTTTGTTGACATCAATTCAACATAATTATTATAATTTATCAATCTATATGCAGTTAACTTACCAATGATGACATTGTCATAGTCCTAAGAGCATCAACTATGTCAATCATGTAGTACATAATATAATACTCATATTGAATATTATCTGGTTGTTTTGAGCACTAAAAAAACAATTAGTAAACATTTTAATTTCAAAATTTTAAATATTAAAAATTACAATACATATACTCATATATGTTATAGCTTACCGATTTCCACTTTAAAACATTTGGTTTGTAAAAACTGGAACGTCAATCTTTTGCCAAACCTTTAAATGCACTTTATAAAATATAAAAAATTTTACTTTATAGCAAAATGTGAATTTCAAATAGAAAAAAAAACTAATTAATAAACTTACTTTGTAATGATATTTTTAATATCATCACGAATATCACGATTTAAGAGATCAAATCAATAAACTGTATTTTTATTGTAATCAATAATAGCTCATAATTTTGAATGTTTTTTGACATACTTATCATCAAAAACAAAAAACGAATGTCGGATTATGAAAAAATACATTTCTTTCGTATATAAATTTCTTTAGTTATGAATCTATGTACCTATAAAAAAACATGTAAATTCAGAATCAATTTATATATTAATAAAAATCTTAAGTTCGTAATATTTGATACTCACCCAATACATGCTAATATGATATTAACTCAAACCTTTTTCCATATTAGCAAAATCGTACAACTCTGAAATTTCAAAGAAGGTACTTGTTGATTCAATAGTCTCAAATAATGTTAGATCTAATACTAGAGATTATTTTATTCTCTTTCTCCATCATAGTAATGAAATTGGATAACATGACAATGCATTCATTTGTATTCTGTGAAAATAAAAAAAATTATTATTTTTGATATCAATATTGATTAGATAAAAGTCAAAAATATGAATTATAATACCGGAGAAAATGAACATTCGTGTGATGTTTCAGGTTTATGTCATATTTCAGGCTCATGTGATGCATATAAAAGTGTCGGCCGACAAAAAAAATTATTTATTATCTGCTCAACAAAAAAAGTATGACATTTCATAAAAGTATAAATAATTAAATATAATAAAACCTGAGATATGTCTTGAGAAGTTTCACGTGCAAGTGCAACACTTGTGGACATAACTGTTCCAGTTCCAGCACTAAACATGTGCATAAGTTTTTCAATTTGATTCTTCATACTACTCATATTTGCTTGATGTGCTTGTTGTTGTTGGCTCATACAGGCTCCATGCACTTGTTATTGGCTACATAATTCTTGTTGTTATTGCCTTCATAATTCTTGTTGTTGACTCAATTTTTCTTGTACTATAGCTTCCACATCTTCAATACGAGCTACTGATTTCCTCTCGCTCCGTTTATCATTCTTGAAAAAACTTTTAATGATGAAAACTTGTCATCAGCTCTAACTCTACCCGAATATTCTTTTCCTAAAATAGATGCAAGGATGTCATCTCTTCCCTGTGACACTGTTTCAGCACTCTGGGACTTTTGCCTCGACAACTCATCCTAAGAAAAAAACAATAAATATTAATACATAATTGCAAATAAAAAATTATACTTCACAAACAATATTAATATTGATAATTTACAAATGATGAAATAATACATTTACACGTACAATTTTAGATATTAAATCAGATGTATCTTTATTAATGTATTCACCAATCTTTCTTTTGTGATCAGCTTTTCATAACTCCGTACGTGAAATTGGTGTAGTTGCACTTTTTTAAATCTTGAAAATAAAATGAAAATAAATTATCATTTAAATTATTGAGAAAACCAATTTTTAAAATAAAAAATATGGGAGAGAACTAATATCATCTTTTTTCTAATCCAGAATAACTCATTCTGGAAGTAGTATAAAAAGTCTTCTGTGTTTTTGCTCTCTGTATTAACCTTACTTTTTTCCTACAAAAATAAATATTTGTTAATACTTAGATTGCTTACAAAATTAATAAATTATATAAAACATTGAAATTAATAAAAACACATAACCATATATTCCGGAGTGGTACGATGATCGATAAAAATTCTCCAATCTTCAAGAGTAATAAAGTTATACTTAACAAATACATTGTATCGATGCTCCAAATCAACATCTTTTACATAAATGACAAAAAGTTTAGATTTCCAAATCCTCTAACTTTCACTCATGTTTTTCAGTAATGCATTGTGAAGACTATCAATATTATCAAAATAAATCTAAAATAATAGATAATATTAATTAATAATTAACTAAAAAACACATTTATGTAATAACTAATGACAAAGTTGTGTATATTTAATTCTTCTTATAATTGATCTTTAAGGTGTTTATCAACTTCCTTCCATCTAGCATATGTAATTGGCACATAATACTACACAAGAGAACTCATAAAACTCATCAATTTATTTGTGTTAGGCCTGGAAATAATACAACCATCATCACTCATAGAAATAATAAGTTTCTTCTCCTCTAGCCTAAGCTTATTCAATTCATTCATTTTAGTGATGGCTCTTGTTAATTTTGATGAAGATCCTTTATCAGTCATTTTTCTATAATAACTAATAAGAAACCCTAAAAAAATCCTAAACCACCTTGTTAACTTTGAATTCATAGGCTCAGCAGAAGAGATGAATGACTAATCAACTGCATCTTTTTTATGTTTACTCAAGCCTTTAGCATCCACAAGTTCAACAATTTATATAATTATATCATTATATGGCATTGGCAGATAGCACTTCAAATAAATAAATAATAACACATTTAACAATTTAAACAAAATATTTAAAACATATTAAGAACTTAAGAAGAAAACAGAAGTTGGTAAGAAAATCACAATCACCATCCAAAAACAGGGATAAAAACCCTGAAGTTTGAATAGAAAACTCAAACCATCCAAAAACTCTAAACAAAAAACATAAAAAGAACCTAAGAAATAACATTGTTAACACAAAAGTAATCTAGTACTGGTACCTTAGGATTTTTGAAGAAGAATCACAATCACCAGATCGAAGCAAATGAAGCAGGAAATTTCGCAAGAAAATCACACAGAACAACAGTTGTAAAAAGTTTTCGTGAAAGGTAAAAAAGATTGAGTTTTATGATTATAATATAGAATTTACTGCGGTTATTATAATAACCGCATTCTATAAGCAGAATAGACTGCGGTTATTATAATAATTGCAGTAAATTATACCTATAAACTGCGTTTTATAATCATAACTGATTCAAAATCAAGCATTTTCATTTAAAATGAGGTATATACAGTGGTTTTTAAAAAACCACAGTTCATAGGTCGAATAGACTGCAGTTTTAATAAAAGTCACAGTCTATTCCTCTTTTCTTAAAAAAACAAGGCGTTTAATGCATTGTCCACAATCGGCCGACTGGGTGCCTAAGCGTCGCCTGTCATGACAAGAATGACCAAAACCAGACCCACCACTAACGGTTTGGTCCAGTTCTATGCGGTACAATCCATTTCCAATCAGTTTTGTGTCATAGTTTTAATCATTTTATAACTCTATATTTTGAGTTATTAGACGCATTCACAAAAAATATTATCTCTTTAAAACTGCATATTTCAAAAAGGAATTGGAATTCAAATGGTTTGAGCAATAATTTCATGGTTTCTTATGTGTCTAAATATATATATATGCATGAAATATTGAACTAATACAGATATACATGCAATAATAACTAATTTGGAGCACTAAATAAAAAATGAATGAGTAATATTGTATGATTCTAATAAACCTGATCCAAAAAATTAATTACCATAAACATGATGGAGAACAAGTAATACTGCAACACCAATTCTTATATTTATCTAATGTCAGAATTAACACTACTGGAATGAACACTGTCAGAATGGAGAGAAGAAAGCCTTCAACAACGAGCAAGCAAAGCAAAAAGGAAAGCCTTTGGTGCAGAACAAGGAAATAACCTAATGTTGCGCGATCTGTGTCTGAGTATTTGAATCCCACTACAATCGGACAGCACTGCAATTAGACAGCTAATATAAGTATAGTCGTATAGATAATAAATATATATTATTAATATTAAAAAGATATAATAATAAATATATAATAAAGAATAATAACAATAATAATAATAATAAATGGATTGCGGTTCGGTTTTGTTTCGGTTAGGTACGATCCGGATCGAGTCTTACAATTTTGAAACCGCTCGAGCAATTTATGTTGCAGTTCTGGTTCTGGTCTGGATAATAATTCATGAACGGTTCGGTCAGGTTCTTTATGGTTCCGGTTCGGCTTACGGCTTACAGTTTTCGATTTTAAGTGACAGTTCTAAGCAAGAGGGCAACGGCGTTACATCATGATGATTGATTATTTTAGCAAGTGGATCGAGGCCTAAGCATTGATAAGGAAAATGATTCAGCTTAAAAGATGATTGTGTCTTAGATGAAAGATGATTGTGTCTTAGATGAACACTCTGAGCAGTTTGATATATTGAATTGGTGGAAGGTGAACTCTAGCAAGTATAACGTTCTTTCTTTGCTCGCTAGAGATATTTTGGTAATACTGGTATCGACAGTTGCATCTGAGTCGGCAATCAATACGGGGGGGCGTATTCTTGATCGATTTCGTAGTTCTCTTTTGCCAAAGATTACAAAGGATTTGGTGTATGCAAGAATGGTTGGAGCAAGTTCCTTACCAATGCACATTGAAGAGAACTTACATCAAATTAAAGAACTTGAGAATGGTAAATTCCTTTAATATTTATGAATATTATTTTTCTATGGAGGATAACTTTTTCAGAGGCAGACGAGAGAAGAGATTGTGGCTCATGTCGCTGACCACCATGACGATGATCGGACGATCACGAAGCGTCCCCGAGAGTGTCATGGTCTGCGGCCCGGAGATCCCGCCCACCGAGATATGGGGTAACTTCAAACAGTGGAACGTAGCAGTGTTGTGGTCGAAGGAGGTACCCTCCACTTAAAGATCCGAGCCTTAAAGTCAGTCAGGGTAACCTCAGGGTTGACGTCGTCGATGATGGCGTGAAACCCCTTCACGGAGCACTCATGGTTAGGGGAGTGGGGTTGGCGCCACCGAAAATTTAGGCCCTAGCTGCGGAGCTCATTGTAATCACTGTTAGAGAGGCATTGAGGGACCAAGGGCGCCCTGGGCGGGGTCCCCCATGCGACGGGCGTGGAGTAGTCGTGGAGGGCGATCTCCAAGGTGGGTGCGGAGGGGAGTGGCCGGCCGGAGAAGCATAAGGTCTAAGGGAGAGGTCGGCCTCCGTCAAACGCGCCATGTCAAGGGCGTCAGAGACCATCCAAGGGTGATGTGTGAGGAGCCATCTGGTCCAATGGAGTTTAGAACCATCGAGACCGACCAAAATGGTAGACAACTTATCCTATTCTGGTGTGAAGTTGAGGTCGAAGAACTACTCCGCTTTGGCAATCCAACCCATCAGGTCGACGTCGGCGAATGATGGAATGTCGAATGAGAGAGCAGAATGGCCTAGCGGGCGATAGTGGAGCGGCTCGGGCAGTGGTCATGGCCCTGGAGGCACAGCGCCGAGGAGGGAGTCTCCGTCCGCGGGCGAGCAGGTGGCGGTGTGCATGGAGGCGAGGAGTTTATCGTGAGCGTCCACGCGAGGGGGGGGGGGGGCTAAGGGCGGCAGCGGGGGCATCCGGAGCAGGGTCGCTGTTGGAGCGAGTGTTGGGAGCCATGGAGTCGACAGTGTCGTACGAGGAAGCAAAGAAACGAGCAATGCTAGAGTTGGAGGGACCTTGCGGACGATCGTTTGTTGTAGACGACGGACGCGCAGAAGGGTGAAGGCGCGCAGTGCGCGATACAGGACGCGAAGTAACCGAGCGGAAGGCGGGCTGGAAGGCACCAGCGGCTAGCTTGGTGGACGGCTCTGGCAGGTCAGCGGCTCTGGCCGGTCGGACCAAATTAATACGAACTAAGAGAAGAACCCAGCAAGGGAGTGGGTCGGTGGAGGTGAGAAGAGGAAGAAGGCAAAGGAGAATGAAAAGAACATAGGGAGCAGCCCTAAAACACATTCATACAAGCATGAAAACCCTAATGATGCATACAACACCCTTTATAATGGTGGGGTGCGAATAGTTGAGTTCTGGTGTGCGCATAGCAAAAATATAATAAACACTCAAACGGAAATATTTAAATGAAGATGGTTCTTGCAGTCTCCTCCCATCCCGGTAGACTAGGGGTCGTAGTCTTCCTCCGAGTGTAGACTCTCCCTGGTGCGTAAGCAGCATGCGCTGTCGTAAAAAATCTTAAAACATTAGTGTCAGCTGGGCTTTTAAAATGTTGTAGAACCATGCACGGGTGTTACACTTCTATAACCATTTCTTCTTTTAGATTGCAATTTCCTCCACAGTTTCTTCTTAGGAGATCCAATCTTTGTTTCCAAATTTAAGGTCTTTGAGCATCTTTATGCAACAGAACTTTTCCATCATTTAGTTTCAGCTTCAGATAAATCCAAATTTTCAACTATCATCGCAAGTAAAACATTTTCTTGGCAACCAAATGGACCTCCCCCTACTCCTCATCTACCCTCCTCTCCTTATCATCCTACATAAACTCCCTCAAACCCACATACAACCCCACTGTCTCATCATCATATATCAGTTCCATTACAAAATATTGCATTTAGTACAGGTAAAAGAGATATAAAAGTACCTTGAATATAAATTACATAAGCACTCACAGAAAAACAATATGACAAATTTCAGGAGTTCGAGGATTTTTGGAGGTGCAAATGATTGATGTGATTTAGCTAAAAAATTAAGCTTTGTTACCTGAATATTATTGCATGAGACTCGACTGCACGCTTCCAATCAACATATATTGGTAATTTCAAGAGATGATCACTATTTAGTGATTTTGTCAATAGCAAATCTTCCGCAGATAGTTCTTCAAATTGTGCATCATATAGAAATTTCATAAATGATTGTTGAAAGTGATTTGCGGCCGCAATCCTTCAAGTGAAAACAACTACTATTACTGATTAAGAAAAGGACACTATGAACCACTAAAATACAATTCTATATAAACAGATTTCCTTCATACAAAGCTACTAGATGGAAAATATTAACTGGGCTTTAATAGAAACATTTCATGTAAACATAGAAAAATAGCATAAGAAATGACTCATAGGAGTAGAAACAAATACTCATTTGAATCGCAAGATAAAAAAAAATAAAAAATGTATAAATTTCTCAATATGAACAAGAAAGAAGTTAACTTCATTATCTAATCACAAGAATCAATAAAAATAACATTTCATATTATGACATAACAAGTTGTTAAGAACCTTAAATGCTTTTGAAGCACAAAGATTAAAGAGCTGAGACGAGTTAGAAGAAAGGATTAAAAAATTATCATATATATACAATGTACGTAGAATGAGTTTTTACCTTGGTGGATCCATTGAAGACTTCCTATTCGCTTTACCAGAAATAGATCCAAAAAAGCTTCTCAGGTCCAAGCTATCCTGCAAATATAGTCGTTTATGATCTTCAGCATTATTGGGGAAATTTGTTTCCTTGGCAATGGAACCATTTGATGCTGAATGATGTCTAATAGATGCAGTTTCCCCTGTTTGTGTGGAATATTTTGTTCTTTGAATCTGGTCTTGAAAATGAGAAGTGTTAGAATAACCCATGTATTGGGCCCATCTTTTGGGCCCAGTAGTGCTCTCTTCTTTTTTAGTCCCACATCTTGTATAGGATTTATTCTCTCTCTCTTCCTCCTATATATTTGTATTCTCTCCTTGTATTCATATACTCAATTAATACATAAAAGTTTTGAGCTTTCTCTACATGGTATCAGAGCCAAAATCACTCTCTCGCGGTCTCCTTCGTTCTGTCCGCACCTGTTGATATCTCGCGGCCTACCTCCCGCGACCTGCCTCTCGCGACCTGCCTCCCGCGGGCTGTTTGTTTTTGTCTGCTTCCCTCTGCGGCTTGCCCATCTCAGTCCGCTTTTTTTTTGCTGCCTCTTGTTGCTCTCTTTCTCCTGTGGTTCCACCCCCCCCCCCCCCCCCCCCGCTTCTTATAGCCATTTCTCCTCCTAAATCCGTGGGGCCACCTTCTCCTTTATTCTCCGTTGTCCGCTGCGGACTCCATACTCGTCGCGGCCTGTCTTCAGTCCGCTGCTCTACTCTCCGCTACTGTCTTTTCGCGGATTGCCTTGTCCGCGACATGTTCCAGCTCGCCGCATCCTGTCTTCTCTATCCGCTTGAATCTCTCTACTCACGGTTTCCTTCTCCTCAGTTCGCTGTTGTGATCCGCCTGACCGTGCGGGCTGTTCCTCTCTCACCCGCATCTTGGTCGCGGTCTCCTCCTGCTCTTCTCTGTCCGCGCGGCTTGTCTCTGCCCACTGCGGACTTCTTCACCCAGTCTGCTTCGCCTTTGGTCGCGGCCTCCCCCTGCCGCTGGTGTTTCCACATCTTCACCGGGCGGTCTCTGCTCTAGTTGCGCAGGCTCTCCTCTCTTGCGGATTGCTCTTATCCGCCGGCCTCTCCCTCTCTTCTTGCGGCCTGCTCCTGTCCGTTGCGGACTGCTTCCTGTGCTCTGACCGCTGCTGTGTTCACCTACACCGTGCGGACTCTCTTCCTTTCCGCATTTTGGTCGCGATCTGACTCATCGCTGGTGCCAGCGTGACCGTGCAGACAAGTGCCCTTTTTCGCTTTCTTGGTCGCGGTCTCTTGTCCTTCCCGTAGCGGCCTTGTCGTGCGGCCTCCTGCACTTTCCGCGGCGGTCTTCCTAGGTCATCTGGTTCTGCGGCCTGCCTGTATGGCTTCTTCAGGTAACTCTACTAGCTCGGCGGCCAGTCCGCCTATTATCCACCGGGCCTGTCCGCCAGCCCGCCCGGTTTGCTCTGCTGAAGTCCGTGACGAGCTACGGATCACTACCATCTCTCTTTCTGGCAAGAAAAACTTTATTCCTTGGGTACACTCAGTTCGGCGAGTTCTTCAGGCTAAGGGTCTTCTGCCTCACCTTACTCAGACTCCTCCGTCTCCTCTTACGGATGATTGGCTCCGCAATGATGGTCGCGTTCAGACTTCGATCATGAATTCCTTGGATGGTGAGCCTTATCAAATGGCTATGTACCACGACACTGCCAAGGCTATGTGGGATGAGCTACATTTCTTGTACTCAGGCCGCGACAGCCTTCAGCATCTTTATGACATCCTCACTGACCTTTTTGCTCTCGACACTAGCGGCGCTTCAGATATGACCTCGTTTGTCGCTCGAGCCAAAACTCTTGTTGAAGCCTGGATCCAACATCAGCCGCCCACCAATGATCATGCTGCTCAGCGCGCTCAGAAGGAAGCCACTTGCATTGTCATCATCATGGCTCGTCTTCCATCTCATCTTCAGAGTCTTCGTGCTCAGGTCCTGGCTGCTCCCACCACACCATCTTTCTGTGATGTATGCTCCATGATTCTTTGTGTCTCCCCTCCTCCAGATCCTCCTGCTCCTTCTCCCCCGGCTCTTCTTCAGCAAGCCCCTCCGCTCCTACCATCCCCTCCCACTTCTGCTCGGGAGGGACGTTCGGGCTCGCGGGGTCGTGGCTGTGGTGGCCGGGGACGGCCAAAGTGCTCCTTCTGCGGGAAAGATGGTCATCTTGAGGCGACCTGCTATAAGAAAATCGGTTATCCCCCTCGTCCGACGGCTTCTGTTGTTACTGACGCCAGTCCTCCTGATCTTGAGACCATCCTTCTTCAGCTCTAGCATCTCCAGGGCCTGCTCAACCCACCATCAGCCTCTGTTGCCTCCGTCTCCAAAACAGGTACTGCTTGTCTCTCCACCAGCCTGGGATGGATTGTGCACTCTGCTGCCACTCATCACATTACTTCGCGACGGCCTGCCAAGTACTCGGATTCTCCTTATCCAAGTCTATCACTGTGGCCAATGGGGCGTTGGTTCCTGTCTCCGGCTCGGCAGATCTTTCTCTCAACCAGTCCATCCCTCTTCGCTCGGCTCTTCATGTTCCGAGTTCACCCTTTAATTTACTATTTGTTGGTCGTCTTACAAGTGATCTGGATTGTTCCGTTATATTCACTTCTTCATTTGTTATACAGGATCGGCGGACGCGGACTACCATTGGTAAAGGCCCGCTGCGGAACGGACTCTACCTTCTCGATGAATCTCCCACCATTCTGTCTTTCGTCTCCTCCACTGCATGGCATCACCGAATTGGACGTGCCCCTCTACCGGTCCTCCAGCGGGCTCTTCCAGATATTCTTTTTCCTTCTTTTCAGTGTGACTCATGTATCCTCGGCAAACAACCGCGTTCTTCTTTTCCTTCGCATTGTACTCGGAGTGCAGCTCCCTTTGATTTAGTTCATTCTGATGTATGGGGTCCATTTAGGATTCCCAGTATCTGTAGTTTTCGCTATTTTATCACATTTATTGATAATCACTCTCGCACTACGTGACTATACTTACTCCGTGAACGCTTCGAGCTTCCCCGGGTTTTTTGGGCATTTGTCCTCGAGACTCGTATGCAATTCCACACCACACTCAAAATCCTCCGTACCGACAATGCTCGTGAGTACACCGGCCATGACTTTACCACTTTGTGTTCTGAATACGGGATTCTACATCAAACCTCATGTGCTTACACACCCCAGCAAAATGGGGTTGCCGAACGAAAGAACCGCCACTTACTCAATGTCGTCTGCTCCCTCGTGCTTCAAATGCATGTTCCCAAGCCATACTGGAACTTTGCGGCTTCGACTGCCTGCTTTCTCATCAACCGCCTCCCTTCCTCTGTCCTCAATTATGCTACTCCGTTTAGCATATTGTTTCCCTCCACTCCGGCTTTTCCTCTCCTGCCTCGTGTCTTCGACAGCACCTGCTACGTCCAGCGCCTCGGGCACTTCTCGGATAAATTGGATCCCAGGGCGGTGAAACATATCTTTGTCGACTATTCACGCACCCAGAAGGGCTATGTCTGTTACTCGCCCGCTACTCGCAAGATCTCCGTTTCTGCTGACGTTACCTTCCAGGAAGAACAACAGTTTTTTCCTGCTCATTTACCCGCTGATCTACCACCGACTCCTCTCCCGCCATCTCTCCCACGCCCCGTTATTCCCGCTACTACGCCACCTTCACCAGTTTTCCTTTCCCCCGCTCCTGCTACCGCCAAACCACCCGTTATCCGTGTCTACACTCGTCGCCCTCCCAGTTCCGTTGCCCCTCTGCAGCCGACCTCTATCACGGATACTTCGCGTCCTTTTGATCAGGTAACACCTTCCACTGCCCATCCTCTGGCCGACTATGTCTCTCTTCATCGCCTCTCTCCCCTTCTGCACACATTTGCTACTTCTCTCTCTTCGATTGTTGTTCCTAACTCTGTGCAGGAGGCGCTTCAACATCCCGGCTGGCGGGCAGCCATGGAGGAAGAAATGTCTGCTCTCTAGGCTAACCAGACATGGACCGTCGTACCCCTTCCTCCGGGTCAGAAACCGGTTGGGTGCAAGTGGGTCTTTGTCATCAAACGTGCTGTTGATGGGACGATTGACCATCTGAAGGCTCGTCTTGTGGCTCGAGGCTTCACCAAGCAACAGAGGCTCGACTATGAGGAAACTTTCTCTCCGATCGCCAAGCTCAATACCGTTCGCGTCCTCATCTCTGTCGTTGTTCATCGCCAGTGGCCCCTATTCCAACTGGATATCAAGAATGTCTTCTTAAATGGGGATCTCCAGGAGACGGTCTACATGCAACAACTTCCCGGGTTTGAGACCACGGGAGAGTCTCAGGTCTGCCGTCTTCTAAAGGCTCTGTATGGTCTCAAACAATCTCCGCGGGCCTGGTTTGAAAAATTCAGTAAGGTCCTTCGTGATATCGGTTTTACTCGCAGCTCGGCCGACTTCTCGATGTTTACTCGTCACCGACCAACAGGGACGGTCCTTCTGTTAGTATATGTTGACGACATCATCATTACAGGAGATGACTCACAAGGGATACATGCCGTCAAAGTGCATCTAAACTCGGTTTTCCAAACAAAGGACCTGGGACCTCTACGATATTTTTTGGGTCTTGAGGTTGCCAGGCGACCGGACGGGCTTATTCTATCTCAACGGAAGTACTGTCTTGACCTTCTTCATGATGCTGGTCTTTCAGGGTGTAAGCCAAGTGATACCCCTATGGATGTAAACCACAAGTTGTGTGCTCAGGCATCTGACTTGGATCTACTTCTCCAGAAACCTGAATATTATCGACGACTCGTTGGGAAATTGATTTATCTCACGGTTAGCAGACCAGATATTTCCTTTGTTGTTGGTCTTGTCAGTCGGTACATGCACTCTCCTCGAAAATCTCATCTTCAGGTTGTTGAACGTATTCTCAGGTATCTAAAAACAGCCCCTGATCAAGGACTTGTTTACCGGACTTCTTCGTCTGCTCCAACTTTTGTGGCATGCTCTGATGCTGATTATGCTGGCCCTCTTGATGACCGGCGATCTACTAGTGATTTTTGCACATACTTTGAAGGTCATTTGGTTACATGGCGAAGCAAGAAACAAGCGGTCGTTGCTCGATCATCAGCTGAGTCAGAATACCAGGCAATGACATCTGTTGTATCGGAACTGACGTGGTTTGAAAGTCTTCTCACTGATCTGGGTGTAAAATTACCGTCTCCGGCTCTTCTCCTTTGTGATAGCCAAGCGGCTATACATATCGCCAAGAACTCAGTCTTCCACGAAAGAACGAAGCACATTGAAGTCGATTGTCACTTCATTCGAGAAAAAGTTCAAATGAAGAAGCTCGATCTAAAGCATGTTCCAGGGACGGAACAAGTTGCGGATGTCCTCACAAAGGCTCTTCCCAAGGCACTCTTCTATCAATGCTTGTCCAAGCTTGGTGCATACGATTTGTACGCTCCAGCTTGCGGGGGAGTGTTAGAATAACCCATGTATTGGGCCCATCTTTTGGGCCCATTAGTGCTCTCTTCTCTTTTAGTCTCACATCTTGTATAGGATTTATTCTCTCTCTCTTCCTCCTATATATTTGTATTCTCTCCTTATATTCATATACTCAATTAATACATACAAGTTTCGAGCTTTCTCTACAAGAAGGATAATAGCTTCTCATTTCTTCGAGTATAGTTTTATGTTCAGCATGAAGAATGGAGTCCAAACACCTGAGTAGGCATCAAGGGACAAAAATCCAGTCAGAATGATAGCAATCATACAGACTGGAGCGCCCTTTTCTTAATATTCATACTTCGAGAAAGCATTCATTGTTTTATAGATAATTAATAGTAATAATAATAAACCACAAATGTTGCCATGAAACAAGGAAGTATATGAGTATGATTAACTTAAAACAAAAGGAAGAGAGAGAAATCCTCAATAAGAAATTCATCGTCATGGAATTTCATTATTTCTCGAGTAACAATTCTTTAGTCGACAAAATTTATACACCAAAGAATATGATGAGCGCATTATCATAGAATAATCTAGAATGGACCTACTAATGGTAATCAGAATCCATTAATGCAGAAGCCGAAAAGCAAGAAAAGAATTGTAAGCAAAGATAATCAAACTCCATAAGGAGGAGAAACTTGAATTGTATAGAAGTCCACTATAAAGGCCCACTATAAAGCCTCATTATTTTCCTCTTTCATTTTGTCCCACACCTCCAATATTGGTATGGGGTCCCTCCTCTTTGCAGAAATATAGTGTAATTTTTACTTTCTTAAATTGAAAATAATATATTCTTCCAGTTCTCAACTTGGTATCAAATCAATTAAGTAATGCATTTTTTCGCTGCTCTATCTTCGCATTTTTTTCATCCATTGCAATTGCACTGTGTTCCCACAATACGAGTGATCTTGGGATAGCTCATGCGCATGTATTTTACACATGACTTTATGTCTCTACACTCGTGGAATCCCCTAGCTCGGACTCTACTCATGCGAAAAATTGGCATTTTGGTTTTCACGGAGCACTCCTGCTTCAAAAAAAAGTCGTCGATCGAAACTCAACCAGCTCTCGCGATCGAAACTCAACCAGCTAGTCCTTCTCATTTCCAACAAACATTCGGCGCTTCTATAAGAAGCCGTTGATCAAAACTCAACCAGCTCTCTCGATCGAAGCTCAACCAGCACTACAACGCCACAGTCTACTGTGGATGCGCTATAGACCTGCAAACCAATGACCTCAACCCATCTCCGCGGAACTCCCAACACAAGATGGCTCTAGAATATGGGCAATAGCTTCGTTCATCCCCACCCCCCGCAGGTAGCATCTTGACCAGATGGCTCATCATTTAGGAAGCCTGCTCCCTCATCTTTGGCTGCTCCCACCCTTTCTCGTACCCCTATCGACACAAAAAGGAAGGCAATCATTCCCCCACGGATACAATGTTTTAGGTGTTCAGGTAGGGGCCATGTGGCGGTTCATTGCCCCACACGGAATCTACTCATTGAGGAGGCTGATACGAGTTCAGATGTTGATGAGACCCAAACGGAGGATGTTGTCGGGACAGTGGAAGAAGGATAGGAGAGCGTCATCGAGAGAGCATTAGAGATGGGAATCATTCGGCGCCTTCTCCAATTCTCCATACTCCTCGTGCCAATGAGGACTAGCTATGCAAGACAATATTCTACTCATACTTCTCTAGTGCGGGTGGTATATGCAAGCTTGTCATCGACAGTGGTAGCTTCATAAACATTGTAGCCCAGAAGGGCATAGAACACTTGAAAGTTTCACCCGAGCCACACCTGCATCCTTATAGACCTAGTTGGGTCGATAAAACCCCGATTCAGGTCACGCAGAGATGTCCGATCCCGATTAGTCCAGCATCCTTTGAGGTCAAGTATGGTGCGACGTGATCCCGATGGATGTGGCACACGTATTGCTAGGAAGACCCTAGCTCTAAGACCGAAGCGTGACATGTTTTGAAAGATCAAACACTTGTGTACTTTACAACAAAGGGCGCAAGATAACCCTTGTCCCGACCAAGCCCATTCCCTGGGGGCAAGATCACTCCTTCGGTGAGCATTAGTATGTTGAAGCCCCTCCAGCTCATCGGGAGAGGAGAAATCTTGAGAGAGGGTCGTGAGGCCGATGTCATCTACATTGTAGCGGCCTCCCAAATCCTTGAAGCCCCCACCGAGCCCGTTATCCATCCTGACATCCATAGTGTGGGATCTAGTGGTCAGCCTTAGAGGGGGTGAATAAGGTTTGAAGAGATATACCGGAGATTAAAAATACTTCTGAATCAAGGAGCAAGCTTTCTAGGATTATCGACGGGTGATATAAATATCACGGGCGATATCAACTGAAGGTTTGTTCTTTGCTACCGAAGATCATATCAGCTTTTGAACAGAAATCAAATCAAACACTCCACTATTAATACATATAATGATATAACTAAAGATCAAACGTCTAAAAATGATTTCATTAAATATAAAAATTAGTTTTACAAATCTTAATCAAGATCTCTATGAAGCCTGAGATCGGAGGCGGGGAATCGAAAACTTTTGTGGTTTCTATACCGACCCTCCTCTAAGACCGGTTGGCTTTCTCCCTTCTTCCGAAGAAGATCGACAAGCCCACTAGATCTCCCAGATCTAGACGCCCTCACAAGAAGATTTCTCACATATTCCTCTCAGGAATCTGACGACCTCCCAGGTCAATTTCTCACGAATTCGTCCCAGGAATTCGACGTCCACACCGGACGATTTCTCATGAACTCCTCCCAAGAATCCGACAACCTCCTATGTCGATTTCTCACGAACTCCTCCTAGGAAGACGACATCCACACCGGATGATTTCTCCGTACAGAACCAGGGTTGCAAATCTCAGGTTCATGTCGGTTTGAATTTAAAATGTCAGATGTTGGATTGTGGGAGATATATCGAGGATATTTTTCAATGTCAGATTTTAATATTTAAATAAATATATTCATATAAACACACATTTTTAGTGAATATGTATAATTGCAAGCATAATGTATGTTTATAAATTATATAATAAACATGTATATACATAATGCATGTTTATAAATTACAAAAAAGACGTTGACAACAGTAAATGATATAAAGAACATCAAATGAGAGTAAGACGAGAAAGACGTAAAATTGAGGCTCAGTGAGATGCGCAAAACAAAATATTACCACTCAGACGCTTAAAAGAAATAAAATATATATATTCTTAATACTCTTGCAGAAAACCTTTATGTCGGCCAACAAGTCGGACATGTCGGCCGACATCTACAACACTGCACAGAACACAATAAAATGAAAGAGAATAGAGAAAAATAGATCAAAGAAATTTTGCTCCCTCAAAACTATATCTCTGGAGGCGGTAAGTGATCGGTCCTTTTGATTCTCGTTGCTTGGGCACACGATCATCTTCAGAATCTCGCTCTAGTATTCCTTCTCCAAAGATCTCCTTCGTTCGTGAAAGAGGGAAACGGTTCTTCTCCTTGGATGGAGGCTCTTAGCAGCAGGGGCGACAAGATAGCCTCCTCTGGACGTTCTAGGGTTCGAGCACCATCAACCGGAAAAAGAATCGCTCTTATACGATTTAAAATGCTATCGTCGGTTGTCCTGAGCACAAAAGGAAAGGTGGCAGCCCTTTCAAATAACGTCACCGCTAAGAACTCAACTTGCGACGACATGCGTCAAATTGAAGTCGACGCATGCGTCAACTTCCTCTAGCCTGCGTTGACATGAACTCGATGCCTAGCTCTGATTTCTCCTACGTCGAGATGAACTCGACGCATGAGTCGATTTCTACTCGACGCAAGTGTTGACTTCTCTTGCGTTGTTTTCCTGCATCGTTTTCTTATCGACGTTGCATCGATCTGCATCGAATTGACTCAACGCAACCTTCCAGGCTATCGTCAGCGATAGTACAAAGTTGTCATTCCTGAAAACTTCACGCATATAAACATGCACACTATACCCAAACTATATATGATCAAATACAACTTGGGATTTGATATTAAAAAATCTGAGAGAAGCAGAAACGCATGTTCCAACAAACTCTCATTTGATAATAGCAAATCTCATTCATGAGATATAAATCACACAGAATAGGAAGTAATTTGGTATAGTGTAAAAAGCGGTCAATGTAAAAAGAACAGGTTTATATATTGAGATATCACTAGGAATTATCGTGGAACATTATTTAGTATGATCGTGCACGTGTGGTACATCTCCCCCTATATATGTGATCCCCTTATCTATGTGCATGATACCCAAATAACTCTCCCTACATATAATCTCTCCTAGATGACTAACATAGGACTAGCTCATGAACAATATAATCTCCCTCTTTGATATTATCGAAAGGGGTGGGCACAACTACAGACCGGAATAAATATGAGAGATGCAGCGAAATGAAACCATAAATGACGCACATAAAGATAAGCATTAAAAATATAGGGGTGACCAAAAAAAGAATATGCAATAGATAGTGGTCAAAGATACAGATGAATCAGAAATACTACGTAAATTGGACATCACAAATAGATATCAATTGTTATATAAAAAAATCATAAGTATTTGGACACGGCATACAAAACTAAAATACACGAAATTTGTCATACAATGTTATGAGATTTATAGAGTTAATACAACGGAACATTGTAAGTGTCATGAATAGCAATCGTATACTAGTACATTCGTGTGATAGACATGTAATGCAGTTTAAGTCTAATTCTTATGCATGAAAGTGTTAGATTGAACAATGACATGTGTACGTGTAACATCAAAGAAAATAACCTCAAGTAAAAATTGATCAGGTGTATATGTTATATTTCAGCAAATCTATATACAAACACGGGAGTACTAAATGATAAATCATGTCACAAATTCAATCGACACAATACCAAGATTAGAACCAGGGCCCTAACTCATTTTTTTGGTTTTTGCACAAGATCAAAACAATTCATAAGACCAAGATGTTCATCCTCACAATGCTCATTGAGGCTTATCAAGAGGAGTAAGTAGTGTTTGATAGCATATTTAATTTTTTTTATTTTTTTCACAATCAATTATATAACTTTATTTTCATAAAGGTCCATGAATCAATCAAAATCTACCCACATAGATAGATACACTCTAACTTGTAAAAAAAACTCAGCAATTAATTTTGGTCCAAAGTTCTAAGCCCTTTGAATAAAAAACGAACTACGTGATATTGATTTATCAAGTCATGCCTAACGTGTTAGTCACAATATCACGACATATAACATGTAAACCTTGAAATTTCTACTTGGGTGCACTCTCTAAGGATGTGTGTAAGGTGAGATGTCATTATTCTACCTAAATCTCCACACATACCTAGAGGCATATTAAACATACATTGTCATATCTAGTAGCACTTAGTAGCAAATATCATTAGATTAAACACATCATGACAAATTCGGACAATGTAAACAAATATTAACATTCTTAAATCAAACATTATACGTAATCTTTATGTTTTAAGTTCTAGTTATGCATGTCCCAAAACTAATGATCTTACCAGTTTTATTTTAGTTTTTATTTTATTTTATTTTAAGTAAAGCAAAAACATATTTTTTTGATTTTGGGATTTTATAGTTTCTTATGTGTTTTTTTATTTATTATTTAAAAAAACAGAAACAGAAACATGAAGCTAAAAACAACCATAAAGCATTAAAAACGACACCAAAAAATCGAGGTTTTTTCATGAAAACACAACTGCCGTCGACGGTAATATTGTCGTCGGACGGTAGTAATAGAGATTTGATTCTTCGCTTAGAAAACATGTTTTTCGTTAATTTTTCGTTTTGATTTTTGTGAATTCGTATTTTCTAAAATGAGGGACACTTGCCGCAATGAGTTTTGAGATGTCTTATCAAGATTGTGGCTTTTACATATTAGCCATATGGTGTCAAAAAACTAATTTTGAAAATACATGTGTTTTATAAAATCAACATGACTCAAAAGTATATAGTATGCAAAACACAAGATTCACATGTTCGTACTAACCAAATATGCATGAAATAGATGATCATGGCATATAGTGAGATTCTAATCATGCATATGATAAGATATAAGCATGTCCAAGATTATAACTACCCAAGCTATGTGTCTACACCCTAGCTCCGTTCTAAGTGGCGAATAGGCATGAGGAGCCGCACAAATGACGTAGGTTGGGGTGTTAATCTCATATGCACACAGAAGATGACACTCAACCTAACACTCTCTCCCCCTAATGCATCACAAGGCCCCACTGGAACCATCTTCGATTAAGGACAAGACATGGTTTACAGGTTAGTGCCTTTAGTGCACACAACCTTACACCCTCCTTATTGTGAGACACAAACAATGGGTCAATGATCATGTGCATGCAAAGCTATTAATATCAAGGACAAATAAATGATCTATGGTACACGATTGCATGATTTATGTGAGGATTTATTATTGTATTGTAGATTGTTGGTTTTAATGCGTTTAGACTTGTGTATTCAAATCAGTTACATATCTATAATGATTTTCCAATTTTAATATTCCAATTTAAAAAAAATTAGCATATTATGTCATAAAGTACCTAGCATAGATATTCAATTGAACATACACCATAGGGTGAAGCTAGAATGATGGGTATGAATATAAAATGCAGTGTTATGCCCCCAAAAAGAATTGATTTATATTAAAAAAGATGTATATATCCAGCACAAATAGATTTCATAGACCTAGAATGATGTGATAAAAATTATGTGATTTGATTTTGATTGGTGCACAATTGATTCTAAGGTATACATAAGAAAAAAAATACATGCAAATGCAAGTGAAGCACTGCACATACACAATATACCAAACTGAATACAGCATAATAATATCAATATCTATCACATGATTTATAATTTCTAAGATTGATAGACATAGCCAATTCAGGATTAATCGTAAGTACTCTTATGAGTTATGTTATATGATTAGATAGAGTTTGAGCTAAGGATATCAATTGATCAAAATAAATCATTGCGGTGTATGTGATGCTCATATTCATTTTTGTTAATTTATTATACGGAACACATTCAATTTTTCTTTAGCAAAACATAGCATGATATAACTAGTATGAACATTGGAGTTTTCTTATAGCAAGAAATGATGCTAGAATGATAAGTTAAGATAACCATGTGCAATAATATGTAAGTTTTAACAAATATATAGTTAATTTGAATGCTCCAAAGATTGAGTTCCAAACTAAATTTTCATAAACCTATAGCTGTGAGATTAATCTCAGTGAATTGTGTTAATAAATATACGGTTGATTCTAAGGTCTAGACACGAATGAGATACATGCAAATTAGAGTGAAGCACAATAAAATATATTTTAGAAATTCTCTTAGAGACAGTAGGAATTTTACAGAAAATATAGTTACTGTCGGTGTTAAGTATTAGCACTCTGTGGAATCAACATTAACTTGAAATTGCATGCAATATGCACGGTTTTCATGATTTTTTTATTCCGATTTTTCTATAAAAAAATTTTGCATGTTAGGGATTATCTAATGCAGCAGAGGAATTAGGGAATTAATCAAAAAATTGCACATTAAATATTTTTGCTTAAGACCCTTAATAAACCATTTAAATCTAATTCTTCTAAATAACCAATCTTACACAAATCAAATACTCCACATTCATGGTTAAAGTTGAGAGCAACCTTTGAGGAGTCATTTTAGAGACAAGTAGATTGTAACGGGTTAGCATAAAGTGTTCAAAGAAGTTATTTAATTTTTATTAATTTTGATAACATCAACAACAACAACAACACTCAAGCTTTTATCACACTATAGTGGGGTCGGCTATATGGATCGTTTTGTCTCCATTGTGCTCTATGTTTTGTCATAATCTCACTAATGTCTAAGTACATGTCTTTCCTCATAGTTTCATTCTAAGTCTTTTTTGGTCTACCCCTCGTTTAACATGCCTAGTGACTAGACTCTCACAACACCTAACAAGTGTCTCTAATGGTCTCCTTTGTACGTCTCCAAACCATTTTAGTTGAGCTTCTCAGATCTTCTCTGCAAATGGTGTTACTAATGTCTTATCCTTGATACATTGATTACTAATTTTATCCAGTCTCGTGTGTCCACACATCCACCTAAGCATTCTCATATTCACAACTCCTATTTTTTGCTCATGTACACAATTCACTACCCAACACTCGTGTCACAAAAGTCAGAGTGCTCTTTGGGCGGGTCTTGATGCCACGGGCATGGGCGGAGAAAAAACCATGTCTGTTAAAGCGGATGTGGAGATACTGGTAATAGATTTAAAATAATTACTTTTAAGTAAAAACAGTTTGATTTTTTATGCGGAAACTTTTATGAGTTTAAAACAGTGGGAATTTTAAATGCACATATATTTTATAAAATTCGTGTTTTACAGTGCACTGCTACAGATTTCATACAATTACGATTCAAAAGAGAATGCACATGCACTAATATCAAATTCTAGAACATAAAGTATTTAAGTAACCTAGCAGTTGTCCATGATACCGGAGAAAATGTCTAATTACAATTATAACATAAAAGAAATATTTGACAGTAAATGAAATGTAAACATAGAATCTAGAACTTTAAGCAGATCGGGCTCGAGTATCTGGCGACGCTGTCACGGACGCTAAGGCAATTCCAAAACAGAAAGAAAAAGTCTCAGAACATTGAAATAAGCAGAGTGAACAAAGTAAAGTACAAAACAGTAATAGAAGCAAAAAAGTATGAGTGTATCAATTTTTCATGAAGCAAAACTATTTGGGACAAATAAATAAAAGAACTAAACGGAACAAGTTAGTTTATTAGACTACTCTGGAGTATAACATATAGACAGATCAAAAAATGTCATTAGCTGTAGTCAGTGAAAGGTGGAAGTGTTTTATTTGATACATGTGATTATAATGTAAGTTTAAATGCAAGTCTTATCAAAATAGTTATGCTTGTTATGGTCATTTGTTGGTTTTCGTTATCAGTCAAGCGGAAACTCGAGTCAAAGCGTCACATCAATTTAAACACTGTTGAAAGAGCTCAAAGCTTGTATGTATTATTTCCGTATGTAAATACAAGGAGAGAATACAAATATATAGGAGAGAAGAGAGAAGAATAAATCCTATACATGATGTGGGACTAAAGAAGGAGGAAGAAAAATAGGCCATTAAATGGGCCTTTTACATGGGCTTTTCTAATACTCCCCCGCAAGCTGGAGCGTACAAGTCGTATGATCCAAGCTTGGATAGGCACTGATAGAAGAGGGTACTAGGAAGAGCTTTGGTGAGGATGTCAGCAACCTGTTCAGTACCCGGAACGTGCTTGAGCTCGATCTTCTTCATGTGGACTTTCTCTCGGATGAAATGACAATCTACCTCAATATGCTTCGTTCTTTCATGGAAGACCGGGTTTTTGGCAATATGTATGGCAGCTTGACTGTCACAAAGGAGGAGAGCTGGTGAAGGTAGTTTAACTCCAAGGTCGGTAAGGAGACTCTCAATCCATGTGAGTTCAGAGACCACAGCAGCCATTGCCCGATATTCTGCTTCTGCTGAGGATCGAGCAACCACTGCTTGTTTCTTGCTTCGCCAAGTAATCAGATGTCCTCCAAAATAGGTACAAAACCCGCTAGTAGATCGTCGATCGTCGAGGGAGCCAGCGTAGTCGGCATCAGAGTATGCCACTAGTGTAGGACTTGAGGATGATGTTTTGTAGACAAGTCCTTGGCCAGGAGCTGTCTTAAGATATCTGAGAATGCGTTCCACAGCCTGGAGATGAGAGCTTCGAGGAGAGTGCATATAGCGACTCACAAGTCCCACAGCGAAAGATATATCAGGTCTTGTAACTGTTAAGTAGATGAGCTTCCCAACTAGACGACGGTAATATTCTGGATTTGGTAGAAGCGAATCAGAATCTGAGCCCTGAGCACATATTTGTGATTTGCATCCATGGGAGTGTTAATAGGTTTGCAACCAGAGTAGCCTGCATCATGAAGGAGATCCAGGCAATATTTGCGCTGAGAGAGAACCAATCCATCTGACCGTCTGGCCACTTCCAGACGAGGAAGTACCGAAGAGGACCCAGATCTTTAGTTTGGAAGACGGAGCTCAGATGTAGCTTAACGGCCTGTATGCCGTCCAAGTCACTGCCAGTAATAATGATGTCGTCGACATATACCAACAGGAGAACCGTACCAGTGGCCTGGTGACGAGTAAACAATGAGAAGTCAGCCGAGCTGCGAGTGAAGCCAACATCCCGGAGAGCTTTGCTGAACTTGTCGAACCATGCCCGAGGGGATTGTTTGAGACCATATAGAGATTTGAGAAGATGACAAACCCGTGACTCCCCCGTGGTCTCAAACCCGGGAGGTTGTTGCATGTAAACCGTTTCCTGAAGGTCGCCGTTCAGGAAAGCGTTCTTGACGTCGAGTTGAAACAAGGGCCACTGGCGATGGACAGCCACAGAGAGGAGAATGCGGACCGTGTTAAGCTTAGCGACCGGAGAGAAGGTCTCGTCATAGTCCAGCCCTGGTTGCTGGGTGAAGCCACGAGCAACCAACCGAGCTTTGAGGCGATCAATGGTCCCATCAGGAGCATGTTTAATGACGAAAACCCATTTGCACCCAACGGGTTTCTGGCCGGGAGGAAGGGGCACCAGGGTCCAAGTCTGGTTGGCCCAAAGAGCAGCCATCTCTTCTTCCATGGCCGCACGCCACCCCGGATGTTGAAGAGCGTCCTGGACAGAAGTAGGAATAGAGACCGAGGAGAGCGAAGTAGCCAAGGCCTGTAGAGGCGGAGAGAGGCGGTGGAGAGAAACATAGTCCGCCATTGGATGAGCGGTAGAGGCCGACACCGGAGCAGCAGAACACGGAGAAGCCGAGGTCGAAGCCGACTGCAGAGGAGCAACGGGAGGAGGAGGGCGACGAGCATAGACCCGAATAACCGGGGGTCGAGGAGGGTCAATGGTGGCAGGAGGCGGAGGGATGGTGGTCGGTGAGTGGACGTGGATCACCGGCCGGGGAAGGGAGGGTGTGGGAGGAGGTGGTGGTAGAAGTGGTGGCAAAGGAGGAGGGAAGAAGGGTTGGTCCTCCCGGAAAGTAACATCAGCCGAAACAGAGACCTTCCGGTGAGCGGGGAGTAGCAAACATAGCCCTTTTGGGTACGTGAGTAGCCGACAAACATGTGTTTGGCCGCACGGGGATCCAGTTTGTCAAGAGTGGGGCCCAGTTTATGGACAAAGCAGGTACAGCCGAAAACCCGGGGGGTGAGGGGAAGGCGGGTGTGGAGGGAAAAAGAAGGCTAAAGGGGGTAGCGTTGTGGAGAACGGGAGAGGGGAGACGGTTGATAAGAAAACATGCAGTGGACACCGCAAAGTTCCAGAAGACTTTGGGAACATGCATGTGAAGCATGAGAGAGCGAGCCACATCGAGCAAGTGGCGGTTCTTGCGTTCAGCGACCCCGTTTGTTGAGGGGTGTAGGGACAAGAGGTCTGGTGAACAATACCGAAGTTTGCGCAGAGAGTGGCAAACTCGTGCTAGTGTATTCCCGAGCATTATCAGAGCGGAAAGTTTTAATGGTGGTAGAGAATTGCGTACGAGTCTCTAACACAAACGCCTGAAAGACACGCGGAAGCTCAGAGCGATCATGCAGGAGATACAACCAAGTAGTACGAGAGTAATCATCAATAAAGGTTATAAAATAACGATAACTAGAAATGCTAGGAACTTTATAGGGGCCCCAAATATCAGAATGTATTAAAGCAAAGGGAGCTGAGCTCCTAGTACAATTAGCTGGAAAAGATGAGCGAGGCTGTTTGCCAATAATACAAGAATCACATTGAAAAGCAGGAAGAGAAATGTCTGGAAGCGCCTTCTGGAGGATAGGTAGAGGGGCATGCCCAAGCCGACAGTGCCAATCAGTCGAGGAAACGGAGGAAAGGGATGTGGGAGAGACATCGAGGAGGTAGAGCCCGTTCTGCAGCCGACCCCTACCAATGGTAATCCGCGTCTGCTGATCCTGTATCAAAAAACCAGAAGAGGTGAAGGTGATAAAGCAATTCATATCAGTAGTAAGACGACCAACAGAGAGTAAATTAAAAGGCGAGGCCGGCACATAAAGAACGGAGCGTAGAGAGAGAGAGGGAGGAAGGAGGAGGTCCGCGCAGCCGGAGACCGGGACAAGCGCACCATTGGCCACAGTAATAGACGGGGGGTGAGCAGCAGCAGAGAACCGGGGCGGCCGTATGGAAGTGATGTGGTGGGTGGCTCCCGAGTCCAGGATCCAGCGAGAGCTGGAAGAGAGACAGGCAGTACCTGTAGCGGAGGTGGAGACAATACCTGCATGTGAGGTGGAGGCATGGAAGCAGAAGGGGGGTTGAGGAACCCCTGGAGTTGTTGCAGCTGTAGGCGAAGGGCCTCAAGATCCGTACCAGGCGGAGGTGAGCTATCGGTAACAGCAGCAGTAGGCGGGCGAGGGGGTAGCCATGTTTCTTGTGACAAACGGCTTCAGTATGGCCATCCCGGCCGCAGTAGGTGCACTTGGGCCGTCCGCGGCCGCCACGGCCCCGCCCACGGGAGCCCGTACGACCACCCGAGGAAAGGAGGGTTGTGGGAGTAAAGGAGGAAGGGCCTGCTGAAGAAGAGCCGGCGAGGGTGGTGCAGGAGCCTCCGGAGGAGGTGGTACGCGAAGTAACATCGAGCAGACATCAGAGAAAGAAGGGGTAGCGGGTGAAGCCAGAACCTGAGCTCGAATACTATGTAGGTGTGGCGGGACGCGAGCCATAATCATAGCAATACAAACAGCCTCCTTCTGGGCACGTTGGGCAGCGAGATCAGTAGTCGCGGGCTGGTGCTGAATCCAGGCTTCCGTGAGAGTTTTAGCGCGGGCCACGAAGGAGGTCATGTCTAGTGCTTGCCAACATCCAAGGCTTGAAGATCAGTGAGGATGTCGAAAAGGTGTTGAAGGCTGTCCTTGCCGGAGTACAGCGAATGAAGTTCATCCCACATGGCTTTAGCAGTCTCATGATACATGATCATCTGGTACGGCTCACCCTCGACCGAGTTTAGGATCCAGGTCTGGACACGGCCGTCATTGCGGAGCCAATCATCAGTAGACGGAGTTGGTGGTCCCTGGGTAAGGTGACGGGCAAGGCCCTTGGCCTGTAAGACCCGGCGGACAGAGTGGACCCAGGGAATGAAATTAGCCTTGCCAGAGAGAGAAATAGTAGTAATCCGAAGCTCATCCCGGAGTTCGAGAGGAGCTACGTGGCTGGCAGGGGTTGAGCGGTAGTGGAGTCGCTGGAGGACATGGCGACGGAAGAGCAGCAGGGCTCGGAGAGAACAACCCGCAGCGGTCTGGCTATCTCGGCGGCTGGAGGTCGCGGCGGACTGGAGGTCGCGGCGGACTGGAGGCCGCGGCGAGTTAGAGAGAGGCCGCGGCGAACAGGAGCAGTCCGCGTCAGATGTTGCGGCGAACTGGGGCAGTCCGCGACAGAGGCCGCGGCGAACGGGGGGGCAGGGCGCAGCAGCGGACAGGAGCAGTCCGCAAGAGGTAGCGGCGAACTATGGGCAGGTCGCACAGCGGATACAAGCAGAGCCCGCAGCGGACAGAGGCAGTCCGCAAGGAAGGCGGAGAGAGAGAGTCCGCGAGCAGAGGCTCGAGCGGACAAAGAAGGAGCGAGCTAGAGGGAGCAGTCCGCGAGCAAGGAGGCTCGAGCGGATACAAGCAGAGCTCGCAGCGAGCGAGAGAGAAGCTAAAGGGAGCAGTCCGCGAGCAAAGAGGCTCGAGCGGATACAAGCGGAGCCCGCAGCGGACAAGAGGGAGCAGTCCGCGAGCAAAGAGGCTCGAGCGGAGACAAGAGGAGCCCGCAGCGGACAAGAGGGAGCAGTCCGCGAGCAAGGAGGCTCGAGCGGATACAAGCAGAGCCCGCAGCGGACAGGAAGATCGTCCGGAGCGGAGGGAGAAGAGGTGGGCCCCACGAGTCAGAGCAGAAGATGGCTATAAGAAGCCTGGGGAGGGGGAACCACGGAGGGAGAGAGAGAGGAGCGGAATCAGAAGGGCAGTCCGCACGAGACCGGAGCGGATGCAGAAAGCAGTCCGCACGAGTCCGGGCGGACAGAAGCAGGGCAGTCCGCAGGAGACCGGGCGGACAGAGAGGGGGCAGGTCCGCAGGAGACCGAGCGGACAGAGAAGGGGCAGTCCGCGTCTAGATGCAACCTGCTCTGATACCATGTTGAAAGAGCTCAAAGCTTGTATGTATTATTTCCGTATGTAAATACAAGGAGAGAATACAAATATATAGGAGAGAAGAGAGAAGAATAAATCCTATACATGATGTGGGACTAAAGAAGGAGGAAGAAAAATAGGCCATTAAATGGGCCTTTTTACATGGGCTTTTCTAATAACACTAACTTTCACTGATTGCTTATGACATTAATGACTTTAAATATTCATGATTTAGGAGATTCCTAACATATCAAGACCTGATACAAATTTAGTGATTCAACTGTATAAGATTAGAGTTCATAAATGCGTCAAAAGAGGAATTGAGTTATGGAGCAATATTCGCTCAAGTCTTAGAAGCAGACAGACCTAAGGAACAGAATTCGGTGACACAAGAAAACTAGATAGTGAACTTATGGTTTGCGGATCCAAGCATTCACGTGAGACACGATTACAATACGTTATTTTTCCTAGACACCAACTATTCATTTAAATTGATTTATTCCAAAACACGATTATCTCACAAGTAAACATGTACGATACGAGCATTACACAAAGTCACCAATCATATATCTGCTAACCAAAATTGGTTACAATTATCAACATGACACTTGTTACTCGTGCTCGATATTCTATCATTCTTCTTATTACTCATCAAATGAGATAAAATCATTCATCTAAATTAATATCCAAATAAAAGTCAAACATAATCTCAACTCATGACATTCCAACATATTGAACCTTAAACTACTAATTTATCCAACTAGTCATTCATAAATTAAATTCATTTGACAGATCAATTATATACAGGAATGTAGACATGTAATCAAAGAACAGAGGCATTAAATTAGACGCAATGTTTGCAAGAGAGAGAGATCTCTACTTGCCTTAAGGAAGCTGAAATTGGCGACGGCGGCTAAGCGGCGCTAGCAAAAACAAGAACTCTACTGGACCTGTTCAGCAACAATCACAGACAATATTTGATAAATAGACATGACAGGAATCCAAAATGCTAGCACAAGGAATTATAGGATACATAACTAAATCAAGAGCGGCTAAGAGATTACCTTCCTCAAGAGTGAGAGGACAAGAGACATCACGCGGAGACGAAGACTTGGCGGCACTTGGATAGGGGAAACCCTAAATCGGAGAGGGTCTTCACATGATTCCAACCAAATGAATCGAGGAGCGGCGCCGGAAAACACGAACATATCATAGTTAGACAATTATGATAGGGGCAAAAATATGAAACACAACAAACAAGCAATTTGGGGTGTAAAAACCACCAAATAAAATCAATAAAATCCAAATAGAAGGGAAAAGAGGAGGTTCTTACCCAAAGAGACCGTCATCGGACTAAAAAATTCAAGGAGAGGCGGATCCAAGCAAACCCTAGACGATCCTCTTGAAAATCCACCGCCAAAGAAGCGGAAGAGGAGGGTGCAACAGGGTTGCGGCGGAGGAGTTGACGGCTTCCTGGAAGGAGGGGGAAGTGATGGGGGACCATCGGGCGCATCTCGGCGCAAGGCGGGCCCCACCTTCGTATATTCGCGTCGACGGGCTTGATCGGACCGGCGATCCGCCACCGCGGATGTGTCCGGCTCGTCGTTTCGACTCAGTTTCATATATGACATTTTATATTTTGGATTTTATTTCATGTACTTATGGGATCGGAACCGCAGGCCAATCATAGCCGTCGATTCCGGTTGCCCTAATTCATTCTCCTATAAATAGTAGTGTTAGGGCTGCAGGAAATTCATGGCTGAAGTTAGGAGAAGATCATCTTCTCGCTTTCCGGTGGTCATTCCGCGGTGCCGACGCCGTGGAGCCCCTTGGTGCCGACTCCTTGAGGTAAGATCATATCTTTTCTTGTGTCATTTTCCCTACCAAGCAGCCCCGCCCCCTTCCTTGCCGGATCTGGCCGCGGCCCCTTTCCCCTATCAATCCTAACCGCCGGCCACCTTTAAACCCCTCCATACAGCCCGCCGCTCCTCCCTCTTTCCCCCCCCCCTGCAAGCCCCACGCCGCCGGCTCACAACACCGACCGCCACCCCATTTCCCTACCAGCAGCCCCCGCAAAGGCCCCTACGGCCCACACCGCTGCCCCCCATCAGCCCGCCAGCACCTGTCGCCCAGATCTGGGCTGATCCCACTGGATCCAGCCCAGCCGACCAAAACAGCCTCCACACCCCCCCAAACAGCAGCCCTTTCATTCCCCCCTCGTGGATCCACCTTCCCCTTGCCCGATCCGTCTCCACACCACCCGGAAGTCCATCCTAGCCTCCAAAATTTCAGATTTACGTATATTTCCTGCAGCCCGAATTTTAATCAGCACTTTGTACTTGTTTATGTGGATTTTTCTTGTTGATGGTTTAATATATGTTGTGCACGTTGTGGATCTTGTGTCGACGGAATTATAGCACGTTGTTTTCGCCTGTGAATCTCTTGCCTTGCAGGACGTTTCATTCGCCGCGCGCTTAAATTAGCCCTCCGTGCGGAGGAACGCTATTGCCTAAATTGCTGAATAGAAATCGTTCTCTTGCTCAGAATGAATGGTAATGATTTATATGTTGATTTGTTGCTTAAATTAATTTAACGCCTGATAATTTCATCTCGCATATAGTCATTGGTTAGGGTGAGTCCAACCCCCCAAACGTCACTAGCAAATGTTTTAGGAGTTCACTCCACAGCCTACCCTACATCAGTTGGTATCAGAGCCAGGTAAGATTACTATAGTCATTGTGTTCAATTTCCAAGCAACGAACATATAAAGAACTGGCAGACAGACATAGGCGGGAGAAACATTTTCTGGTTGGCGAACATCAGGAAGCCACTGGCCTAAGGGAGAGCAGGAGACGTCGGCCTGAGGGAAGTCGTAGGAGCTGTCGGCGCCTGGAGCAGGAGGCGGAATCGGCGCCGGGAGACGGGGCTTGCGGGAGTAGCGACGGAATCGGGAAGAGCAGGAGCAGCGGCTTGCGGGAAAACCCTGGACCGGGACTTGTTTTTTATCGGGGGAGGCTGGCTCTCGGGTTATAAGGGGGGTAGATTAGGTTTTTTTTCTTTTCTTTATTATTATTATTATTATATATTTTAAAAAATCGGGTTGTTACAACTCGGAACCATAGAGCATTGCGGGCCTAATTGCAATACGGTAAAACTTGCCCTTAAGTTTTAGGGCAAGTTTTACCGTACTGCAATTAGACCAGCGATACTCTATGACTCTGAGTGTTGGGCAGTGAATTTTGAAATTCAACACTCATTTTTTGTGATATTATGAAAAGATATTGTTATGGGCCGAGTATTATTATAATTATCTCTATTATCTAGGTGACTAGTTTTTATCATTATGTAGGAGCCTCGAGATCCGGGTCTAGTATTAGGTGTCATTATTATTGTTTTGTCTGTTTATATGTTGTAGTCTATATAAAAATATTGGATGTGTTGTATGAATTAAGTAAGAAAGAATTCTAGTTCTCATCTTTTGAATGCGAGATCTTGGTGGCTCTCTCCTCTAACAAGCAACCCCGCTTAGGCAGCCGCAATTCCGGCTCCACGGTATCCTCTACCACTGCCATCCTCTCCACCTCCGGCCTCTCCTTCGACTATATTCGAAGGGTATCAGAGTCATCCTTCGTCCTCTTCCGCTGACAGCACTTCCTCCTTTTCGAAGCCAGCCCTTCAACTATTGATCCTTTGTTCATCCTGGACAGCCATTAAAATAGTCATTATTTCGATCTTCGACCCCAACATCCTCGCCGTCCAGAACCGACACGTCCAGCCTTCTCTGCTTCGTCGGCCTTCATTATGATAGGGTTTCCCAGCAACGACAGGGCACTAGAGGTCTCCTCCCTCTTCAGTTGCAAACATCTGAACTAAGCTTCCTGCTCGGCTTCCTCCTCGATAAAGACGCACGAGTCGCAACTTGTTCTTGGATCGTCCCCTTCTACTGCTATCTCGAGTCGCTGGTTTCCCTTCCCACGTTTGTTGTGTTTCTTCCTTGCGTCGTTGGTTCCCTCGAGTGACGGCTCCTCCATCCCGGCGTCCGCGCTTTCTTTCCGCACACTGAACTGGCCGACAACCACCGTCTACACCTCCACACGTGATCTACTCGAGCCGCACCCGCCTGCTAGCAGTTTCTAGCCCCTGCTTTGCGGCGCACGTCCGCTTCGTCGAGCCTCCTGTTGAATTTTCTACCTCCACGCGTGATCTCCATCATCTCATGCCCCGCAACACTTTTTTTCGAGCCCCGCATGTACAGGAGAACCGGTTCAGCAGCCCTCTTTTTTCAAGCCCCACAACAACGACAAGGATGAATGGGCCATTTCTATTCGAAGCGGTGTGCCATTTTTATTAATGGGCATTCATTCATAATTTGGTTTAATATTCTTTTTATACGTCAAATTTTCATAAAAATTATTTTGAGTCTTCTTATAGTAATCTTTTTTTGAAAAACCATTGAGTGGAAGATTTAGACGTGGTGAATTTGTTTTCCAAGTTAGATTCACGTTGTTTAACATAAAATTCATAGCATAGTGGTTCTTTAAAAATAATTTGAGTTCATTCGGTTTTAAATTAGAAGTGATTTGATTTTGAAAATGAAGATGATTTTTATGTTTTGCAATTTCATTTACATGTACTTGATGTTTTCTACTCTCTTTGATTGGCTTAGCTAATGTACGAAAATTCATGTTCAACATGCTTTTGGATTTTCCTTGATATTATAAAATTATGTTTTGTGAATTTTTCTTTATTATTTTCTTAATCAAGTTAATTTTTGATGGCGATTGGCGACACGCACGCAACTCCCGCAGGAGGCGGTGATCGACAACCCGGCTGGACGATCCAAGTCCGCGGATGCGTCCGGAGGGTCGTTCCGAGCAAATTTGATATATTAGTTTTTATATTTTTGATGTATTTAGCTTCCGTTCGGACCGAACATTTCAAGCAGTCCGATCGGGAGCCCTAGTTTTACTTTGGCTTGTTTCCTATTTAAGTGCTTGTGGTGACCGGTTCATGGGGGTCGAAGTTGCTTGTGCTGCAACTCTCGGTCTTCTCCCTTGGTGGATTCCAAAGCGCTCTGCTTCGCCCATCCGTTCCTTCGCCTTCCCGCCCAGCCCCGCTCCGCCCCGGTCTGCCCTGCCCCAGCCACTCATATGCCTACCTGTCCTGCCCCGGTCTGCTTAGCCCCGTCCGTGCCAGCTCCTCCCCGTCCAGCCCCACCCCGTCTCCGCCCAGCCAACTCTCCCTCCCGTCCACCTCAATCAACCCTACATTGTCCCGTCCTGATCCGCCCCTCTCTTCCCGCGCTTTCCCTTCCCAAACCCCCCACAGTCCCACGCTCGGGCCAAACCTATGATCCACCTCCATAGATCTGTTCTCCCCATTCCCCTAATCCCCTAATCAACCCAACCCCTACCACCGCAGCACCCCCACCCCCCCCCCCCCCCCCCCCCCCCCCCCCCCCCGCGGATCCACCGTCACTCCGGGAGCACCCCCGCCCACGACACTTCATCCCGAGGCCGAGCCACCGCATGCACGAGCTAATCAAGGTATATGGTATTTTATTTCTCTCCTTTGGATGCTAGTTTTGAACTATTGTTATGGTTTGGTTGTGGAATCATTATATGTTATTGTATTGAGAAGTTGTTTGACTTGTTGGAACCCTACCGGCGTGCTTAATTGATTCACACCTCGTTCGTTGGCAAATTATAAAAGGCTCCTACGTTATTAATTTCTCAAAATTGTGGTTGTCGTGTTCTTAGCCTCTTTGTTGAAATTTTATTACTTGCTAGTTGATCTCCTTTGGTTGCTCTCATGTTGCACGTGCACGATCTATTGACCTCATACACCGTAGTTCGCATTGTTAGAGTCTTGTGAAATTTTAGCCGGCCTATCACTGCATCAATTTTTGTTTTCAAATCTTTATTCTTATTTTTGAGATTATGTCTAGTTTTGTTGTAAGGGATTGTATTACTCTAAAGAATGGTGACTATAGAATTTATATGAAATTTATAATCATTTTTAAATTCTTCAAATATTTCATCCATCTATTTAATTTCACTTTTGCAATTCTGCAAAGTGCTTCATCCATATATCACAACACTTTTTTAAGATGATGTTTCTAAACATAATTTTTTATTTTGCTCTCTTGCGATAAAAGAAATTCTTTTTCAACATCCTTGTATTTTTTATTTAACTTTTTATAATCAATACAAGGTGTAGAGGTTTTAACTAAAGAGCTAACAGGAGAACAAGACACATCAAAATTAGATTCTACTTTAAGTCATGTTTTTAAATTTTTATTTTCTAGTCGCAAATTTGAATTAATATTTTTCAATTTATTAATTCTACGTCTAGCAATTTTTAGCACAAGCAGTGTAGAAAAAGATGATGTAGCAAAAGAATTTTAACTCACAGAGATTTCAGGAAAGGTAAGATTTGAATAGGATGTTCCTTCGAGATCGTCACCTATGCTCGATGTACTTGTCATGTCACATACGAACATGACATTGTGATCATGCATTCCACTTCTTTAGACTGATCTTCCTCCAAGCACAAGTCTTCACAAAGTTCTTCTCTTGGATCTATAAGAAATTGCTCGGATTCATCATCTATAGAAGTACTATAAGATATTTCAAGAAATTTTCAAATATCATAGGCATTAGGTAAATTGTATATGAGTTTGAAAATTCTTTGACCAACCCCACAAAATATATTTTTCATAGCTTTTGCATTTAAATAACAGTCATTCATATTTAAAGTGTTTGGGGGCTTGACAATAGTCATATTTCACACCTATATGTCTAATGAAATAAAGAATTTTCTCATTAAATTTTTCCATCTGTTATAGTTCACACCTGTAAACAGAGGTGGTGCTAAAGAATTTTCAATGTACAAAATTTCATCCCCACTAGTAGATGCGCAATTATGGCCAGCCATTATTCCTGGTGGTGAAACCGTTTTGAAATAACCTGACTCTGATACCACTTGTTGGATCTAGTGGTCAACCTTAGAAGTAGGATGAATAATGTTTGAAGAGATATGTTGGAGATTAAAAACACTCCTGAAGAAAGGAGCAAGCTTTCTGGGACTATCGTCGGCGATATCAACCGAATGCTTGTTCTTTGATACCGAAGATCATATTGATGTATAAGCAGGAATCAAATCAAACATTACACAGTGAATACATATAATTGAAGATCAAACAACTAAAAATAATTTCATTAAATATAAAAATTAGTGTTTACAAATCTTAATCTAGATCTCCATGATGTAGGAGATCGGATGCGTTGAACCGAAAACTTGTGATTTCTATACCGACCCTCCTCTAGGACTGGTTGGCTTTCTCCCTTCATCCCAAGAAGATGGACGAGCCCACAAAATCTCCCAAACCTAGACGCCCTCCCAGGATGATTTCCAACGGATTTCTCACAGGAATCTGACGACCACCTAGGTCGATTTCTCACGAATTCCTCCTAGAAATTCGACGTCCACACCGGACGATTTCTCACGAACTCATCCCAGGAATCCGACGATCTCCTAGGTCGATTTCTTACGAACTCCCAGGAATCCGACATCCACACCGGACGATTTCTCTGCACATAACACAATAAAAATGAAAGAGAATAGAGAGAAATATATCAAAGAAATTTTGCTCCCTCGAAACTATATCTCTGGAGGCACTGAGCGATCGGTCCTTTTGATCCTCGTTGTTTAGGAACGTGATCGTCTTCAGAATCTCGTTTTAATATTCCTTCTCCAGAGATCTCCTTTGTTCGTGAAAAAGAGAAACAGTTCTCCTTGGATGGCGGATCTTAGCAAAAGGGACGACAAGATAGCCTCCTCTAGACGTTCTAGGGTTCGAGCACCACCAACCAGAAAAAGAATCGCTTTTATACGATTTAAAACGCTATCGTCAGCTGTCCTGCGCACGAAAGGAAAGGTGGCAGCCCTTTCCAATAACTCCACCGCTAAGAACTCGACATGCGTCAAATTGAACTCGACGCATGCGTCGACTTCCTATGACCTGTGTCGACATGAACTCGACGTCTTACTCTGATTTCTCTTGCCTCGAGATGAAATAGACGCATACATCGACTTCTACTAGACGCAAGTGTCAACTTCTCTTGCGTCGATTTCTTATCGACGTTGTGTCGATATGCATCGAATTGAACTCAATGTGCGTCGATAAGCACTCAACGCAACCTTCCAGGCTATCGTCGGCGATAGTACAAAGTTTCGTCGTCCCTGAAAACTTCACACCTGTAAATCTGCACATTATACCCAAAGTATGTATGATCAGATACAATTTGTGATTTGATATTATCAAACCTGAGATATGCAGAAACGCATGTTCCAACAAATAGCATACTAGATGAGTTTACAGATGTCCTACCGAACGAGCTTTCCGATGAGCGACCTCCCACCAGGGGCATCCAACATGTCATCGATGGGGCATCTCTACCCAACTTGCCACACTATAGAATGAATCTTGTTGAGCAAGTCGAGTTAAAGCGGCAAGTAGACGAGCTTCTTCGAAAGTAATTCATCAGAGAAAGCCTTAGCCCAAATGTCATCCTCGTCCACCTTACCCCAAAGAAAGACGGCAGTTGGCGCATGTGCACCGATAGTAGGGATACAAACAAGATTACCGTGAAGTATAGATTCTTTATTCCCCGCCTAGATGGTCTCCTGGATGAGTTAGTTGGTGCCCAAGTTTTTTCCAAGATCGACATACGAAGTAGGTATCACCAAATTAAGATACATGAGAGCGACTAATGGAAGACAGCTTCCAAAACCAAACACTGATTGTACGAGCGGTTAGTGATGTCATTTGTTCTCTTCAACGACCCAAGCACGCATATGAGGATGATGATAAAAGTCCTGTGACCATTCATAGGTTTGTTTTTCGTAGTTTATTTTGATGTCATCCTCATATATAATAGGACGCCTGATGATAGGAGATTGGAGAGGGGGGAGAGAACTAGGGAGAAGTCTAGAGAGAAATTAGGTTTGGAGGGGGAAGGAGGAAAATACCTGATAATACTTCTTCTTGTACAAAAGACAGAGCCTCGGGTATATTTATACCCGGGCCCAAGAGGGGTCGGTCGGCCCCTCCCATATAGGGCTTAATCGGGGTGGTTCAGCCCCAAGCTACCGGTCGTCTTTAGTGAGTGGGGGCTGAACCGGATGGTTCAGCCCCGTTGTCGCCTGCCTTCTTCTTCCTCCTGCGGGCATATTGACGCCCAAAGAACTGTGTCATGTTCGGGGGCGTAGCATTCCCCTCCTTATTGAGAACCAGCTTGTCCCCAATGTGGTAATCTGGGTAGAGCTCCCTGAACTCCAATAGATCGGCCCAAGTATTGTGTGCCTCAGACAAGTGTTTACATTGGACCAGGAGCTCCGGACGGTACTCAGTACCCCGTCGTTTCCATTTGAGCATCAGGACCTCCTTGAGTATCGATCGTAGTTCCCCCGCAACTATTGCCTCTGACAGAAACAGACTGGCCTGAATTGCGTTGTCGATCTTCTGTTTAAGTAAGGACACATGAAAAGTCGGATGAATACGTGACCCCTCAGGAAGAGCCAAAGTGTAAGCAACAGGCCCCACACGGCGGAGAATACGAAAGGGCCCATAGTAGCGAGGGACCAATTTCTGGTTCGACCAGCGTGCAACGGACACCTGTTGGTAAGGTCGAAGCTTGAGGAATACTTCATCACCAACCGCGAACTCCCTTTCCTTGTGATGCTTGTCTGCTTGGGCCTTCATGCGATCTTGTGCGGTGCGGAGATTCTCACACAAAGTGGCAAGAGTGCGGTCCCGGTCGCGAAGCGCCCGGTCCACAGCCGGCAATGTTGTGATGTCGGGTTCATAGTTGCTCAAAGAGGGGGGAGGACGTCCGTAGACTACCTCAAACGAGGTCATCTTGCTGGCGAAGTGGTAGGAGGTGTTGTAGCAATATTTGGCCCAGTGTAGCTAACTAGTCCAGGTTCGCAGCTCGTCCATCACAACGAAGGTATGTTTCCACCCCCCCCCCCCCCCCCGATTGAGAACCTGTGTCTGGCCATCCGTCTGGGGCTGATTCGTCGTGCTGAAGCGTAAGCAAGTCACCTGTAATCGAAAGAGCTCCCACCAGAAATTGCCTACAAATGTCGGATCCCGGTCGGAAATGATGCGCACGGAATGTCGTGGAGGCAGACAATTTCTCGCACAAAGAGATCGGTGATGGACTCGCCTGTGTACGGGTGGCTCAACGCCAAGAAATGTCCATATTTAGAGAGCTTGTCGACCACGACAAGTATGACTGTCTTGCCCCTAAACTTGGGCAACCCGTCGATGAAATCCATGGACACTGTCTCCAAAATGTGGTGCGGAATCTCCAGAGGTGTAAGCAGGCCGACTGGGGAGGTCGTCTCGTACTTCTGACGCTGGCATATCTCGCACTGCTGTACAAACTGTTGGATGTCACGTCATAAGCTTGTCCAAAAAACATTCGCCCGTGCCTGTTGCAGAGTACGGAGTATGCCCGCATGGCCGCCGGTTGCAGATGAGTAGAACTCGTGCATCATGAATGTCTTCCAAGCGGACTGTAGCGGAATGACCACCCGGTCCTGATAATAAAGTCTATCATTCAGCAGCCGGTAGCCTGGTGTAGTGATCTGACACTATCGAAGAGCCTCCACAATGGCCCGTAGCGTCGGATCCCCGCATGATCTCCTCCTGAATATCATCTAACGATTCGAGCAGGGGGCCGGAAATTTGGGTGATGGTGCTCTCCGATAGGCGTTATAATGCGTCAGCAACCTCGTTCTCTTTTTCTTGACGGTAAAGAATCTCGTAATCATAGCCCAACGGTTTTGTCACCCAGTTTTGCTGAAGCGGAGAGGAGACCCGGTGTTCCAAGAAGTGCTTCAAACTTTGATGGTCAGTGTGGATTTTGAAATATCATCCCAACAATTAAGGCCGTCACATGGCCACCGCATAAATGATAGCCAGCATCTCCTTCTCGTACGTGGAGAGTCCCAAAGTACGGGGAGCCAGCGCCCTGCTGTAGAAGGCCAGTGGCTCTCTCCTGACGGCTGTTGGTGGAGTCGTGGGTCTCCCCGTGGTGCGGGTCCACTGCCTGTTGAAGTGCTCTTCCTGGATGCGGGCTAAGTTGATGGCATGGTTCAGACTGCGAGGAATATAGGCTTGAACCTCATCACGTAGGTATTCCTTCAGTCCCGATACAAAACAGCTGAGTAACGTCTTCTCTTCCCAGTGTACCCAATTTGCCAGCTTTTTGAACCTCGTACGATATTTCATCACTGATCCTTTCTGATGTAACTTCTGCAAGAGGGCCTCAAAGTCCTCATACTCCAGTGGCCCGAATCTGGTGGTGAACCCCTCCACAAAATCAGCCCAGGGCACGTAGTCCTTGACCCTCAAAAATCACTGTGTCCACCGGAAAGTGTCGTCCTCCAAGTGGAATGATGCTAGTTGTACCCATTGGCCTTCCGGAACCTCTTGATAGCTGAAAAAAAGCTCGGCCTTCTCTACCCATTCGAGAGTGTCCCTTCTGTTGTACTTTGGGAAATTCATGCGCGTCAATTTCGGAGGCATGTACATTCGTGGGGCTGCTTGACCTTGCCACCCTTGTTCGTGCCCATGCCATGTTGGTCTGCTTGGCTCCGTAAGGCCGAGATTTGGGCCCAGGTAGCCTTGATGTTGTTGGCCACCCCAAGGAATGTCGGACCCGTACCCTCCTGGAGGTACCCAGCCCCGTGGATGGGGAAGGAGGCCCCCCGGACCACCTAACAGAGTGCCTGGAGCCCGTCCAGCACCTCCCTGCTCGTCGCTGAACCGCCCCCAGGGCGCACGCCCTGCTCCGACGTCGACAGCCCCTCGGGATCGATCCCATGCCGGTGGAGGCGGTTGTGCCCATGTCGTGCCAATCCGGAGCCCTCGTCGATCTCGCTACGTCGTCGGTGCCGCTGAGTCCCGCCCTGATCCGAGTCGGGTCGCCCGATCAAGAACCCTCGCTCACCTGCGGGGCGAGATAACGCGACGCGGAAGTTGTGGCATTTTGCAACCCGTCGATCTCATCGTGTCTTTCCTTTCAAATTTTGCGATAATAGGGCCTTGAGTTATTCCATACGGGCATCGATCCATTCCTCCAAGCATTCCGTAGACGCCCACATCTTCTCTTCGATGGCGGCTACCGAATCCGTCAAACCGGCGTAGTTCTCTCTAGGATTTCCAACCGGTTGATTTCTTCTTGCAAGCGGGTGTTCACCATGGCCGTAGGACAAATGCCTTGATACCAAATGATAGGAGATTGGAGAGGGGGAGAGAACTAGGGAGAAGTCTAGAGAAATTAGGGTTGGAGGAGGGGGAAGGAGGAAAATACCTGATAATACTTCTTCTTGTCCAAAAGATAGAGCCTCAGGTATATTTATACTCAGGCCCAAGAGGGGCCGGTCGGCCCCTCCCATACGGGGCTGAACCGGGGGTGGTTCAACCCCAAGTTACTGGTCTTTAGTGAGTGGGGGTTGAACCGGATGGCTCAGCCACGTTGTCGCCTGCCTTCTTCTTCCTCCTGCGGGCATATTGACGCTCAAAGAACTGTGTCATGTTCGGGGGTGTAACACTCGATGACCTCTTCACCATTTATGATTCGTTTTTGATATACTTCATAGGGAGCATCTATACGTCAACCTGAAGAAATGAATCTTCCTATCCGAGTCCATCCACTTTTTGGGGTACATCGTATTTGGATTTGGCGTCTCGGTGAATCCTGACAAGGCCAGATCCATTCGTCAGTGTCCCATCCCAGCAAACATCCACGAGGCTCGTATCTTCCACGGACTTATCGCGTTCTATCGGAGATTTGTTCAGGTTTTCAATAATATCATGGCCCCCTTTACGAGGTGCCTCTGTAAAGGTGACTTTGTATGGATTAAAGACGTCACTAAGGCCTTCGAAGAGATCAAGGGCAATTTATTCTCACCCCTTTTCTACAATTACCCGATTTTAGCAAGGTGTTCAAAGTCGTTTGTGATGAATCGGGAGTAGGTATATGTGGAGTGCTGAGCCAGAAGAATCATCCAGTTGCCTACTTTAGTGATAAATTGAATGAGGTCCGACAAAAGTACTCAAACTATGATCGAAAATTCTACGTCGTGGTTTAGGCCTTGCACTATTGGCATCATTGTCTCCTCTCAAGAAAATTCATCTTATATTCAGACCACCAAGCTCTGTGATACCTAGAATCGCAATGAAAGTTGAGTCACTGACACACAAAATGGGTTGAATACATATGCAAGAGTTTAACTTTGTTCTTAAACATAATTGGTGTTAAGAACAAGCTATTCGACGTCCTTAATCATCATCGTCAAGTTAGTCTTTTACATGCGCTTAGTACGACGGTGACAGGGTTTGAGCACATTATCAATGACTACCACTCCATCACAAAATTTTGTACGGTATATACATCCCTCAGTAGAGTGCCCTCCGAACTCATTGATGGGTCCCTTATTGCTAACAGTTATCTTTATCGGGGGTCCCTTATTGCTAACAGTTATCTTTATCGGGGGTCCCTTATTGCTAACAGTTATCTTTATCGGGGGTCCCTTATTGCTAACAGTTATCTTTATCGGGGGTCCCTTATTGCTAATAGTTATCTTTATCGGGGGTCCCTTATTGCTAACAGTTATCTTTATCGGGGGTCCTGATTGTGCATCCCTCTTACCTCATATCAAGATTATCTGATCTGGGAGATGCACGTCGGTGGTATCGCTGGCCACTTTGGCAGAGACAAGGAAATTGCTTTAAGTGAGGATCGCTTTTATCGGCAAAACCTGAAAAGGGATGTGGTCTGTATTATTCGCCACTGTTGTGTATACCAAATCGTCAAAGGGGTCTGGCAAAATACGGGCTTATACATACCACCAATAGCCCTGGGTAGACATTACTATGAATTTTGTATTCGAACTCCCACGCACCTTTAGGAAAAATAATGTATTTGCTAACCAATTCTCTAAAATGGCTCACTTTATCGCATGTAGCAAGACGTCAGATACCTTTCAGGTTGCCTAACTCTTCATTCGAGATATTTTTAGGTTGCACGACATCCCCGATACTATAATCATTGATCGTGATGTTTGGTTTGAGTTACTTCTAGAAGACTCATTGATGAAAATTGGGGACGACCCCGAACTTTTCATCTGCCAACCACCCTAAACCAACGATCGGGCGAAAGTAGTAAATCGAAGCCTAAAAAATATGTTGCAATGCCAAGCCAGAGAGAACGCGTCGAGTTAGGATTTGAATCTGCATATAGTCGAATTCGTGTATAATAGCTCAATCAATAGGTCTAATTGACCTGATTCTGGTTCTCCGTGATTCACGACCTAGTGTGTCCGCTGAGACATTTGTTCATCATTTGCATGAGTTGCATGATTCAATCAATCGAAAGATAACATCTAGCAATGAAATCTATAAGGCTTATGCCGATATACACAGACGTGGTGAAGTATTTTGTGAAAGAGACTGAGTGCTAGTTCACATTCGTGTAGAGCAGCTTCCCCGCGGGCCGGCTAGAAATTTGAATGCTAAGCAAATAGGTCCTTTTACATTCTTGAGAATGATTGGGACAAACACTTATGAGTTATATGGGAATTCACTATGTGTTCAATATAGAAGACCTAACACCATACTATGAGTCGCATGAGTACAAAGATCCGCATTCCGAAGCCACTCCTAATACCTATCCTCAGCAGCATACGCCTTCTCCTTCTCCCCAGCATTCTCACCCCACCCATACCAGGCCCCGCACACTCCGGGGCACTGAGGCATCATCGTTGGATCCATTGTTCCAATCAGAGTATAGTGAGAGTCTCATGAGTACAGAACAGTTGGTGGAGAGTATCATTAATGTTATTGCGCATGAGTACGTCGCCAATCCTAATAGTCCGACTTGGAGATACTTAGTTCATTGAAGAGGGCGTCCATCCATTTATAATATATGGGTCACACTTCCAGAGCTGGATCGACTCATCACTGCCCTATGCCAGTATTATAATCATTTTCATTCAGCAGAGATGAATGCTTTTGAGTCGGGGGAAGTTGATGAGGATCGTCATTCAGGTTTTGACGAGAGTTTTCACATGGATCCCGTCGGTGCTGAATCTGACGCTCACCCCTTGGTGTCGACGCCTAGGGCGTGATCTCTTGCATCCTGCCGTCACCTCTTATCACCTCCTAACAGGTATTCCGCCCCTCCCCACGACAAAATCAAGCCATCCCTCCTCTTCACATACCAGCCCGCCGCCCTCATCGCCTCACCTCCTCAGATCTGAGCTTCCCTTTCCCTTCCCCTTCCCTCTCCAAAACACCACTTGTAACTTCATTCTCATGCCTCATCAGCCCTCCACAACCCAGGTTTGTCTCCCTCCTTCCCTCCTCGTTGCATATCCCTGCCTTCCTGCCCCTCCTTTCCCCCTGTTGCATATCCCTGCCTTCGTGCCCCACTCTAATCCAAAATACCTACAAGTACAACCTTCCTTATTAAAGATTCCAGTATTATAACACCTCCCAACTTGAAAATACATCCCCCAGTACCTCCATGTTGGTAGTCCGACATTCATCACTGCAAATTCCAGCATTCTATCCCCTACCCGCTCCAAAATCCTACCATTCAACACCTCCCCACTGTTAAATTCTGACGTATAGTCCCTCCCCACAGCCAATTCCACTTCTCTGCTTCATATCCACCATATTCAACACCTCCACGGGCTACTTATTGCCCAAACCCCTCTCCTTATCCACCCCCACAGCCGTCGGACACCTCTCCGTACCCACCGAGCGCCTCTCTGTATCCACCGAGCACCTCTTTGTATCCACCGAGCACCTCAAAGCAGCCAGAGTACTTGTAAGTCTTGTAGTTTCGGATTTGTTGTGATTCCATTATGCACTATGGATGTTTATATTTTTAGTGGAATCTATTTTGTAATCATTTGCCTCCAATTAATCATTATAGATTGTGGGTTCATTTGTTTAATATTCTTACTTATGCACTCAAATTGGAAGAGTTAAACTTGTTTGTTTTCATAATATTTGCAAACTACTAAATGTTTTGCTAAGTCTTTATGATTTTATTATTAAAATTTTAATCTAACCACATAAAACTTGCCTGCATTTAAGTTCAGTACACATGTGCATTGATCACGAGTCAACCTTGTATACTCACCATCACTAAGCATTGTGTTTTAGGGTGTCTAAGCACACTCACAGAGCCTATCTTGCATTATAAGTCTTTGTCATTATTAGACGGGGTCGAATCTTTTCAACCCCGGTAGAATTGATGCATCCGAGGGCGCATTTAGTTGATTCACGCATTTCTCTTTCGTTACTATATCTTTATTATCGTTATTTTTATTTTTGTTATTGTGTCGTCATTATGTGGCGGTGTGTCGTCATTATCATTTTTGTCATACTTGTTATATTGTGTCGTATTTTTATTTCCGACGTGTTAGCTAGACCGACCAACACGACCTTGAAAAAATAGGTTCGGTAGAGAAGAAGGTGATATATGCAAAGCAAAGTAACGAAAATATAATTGCATGAATTATAACAAAATTGGAGTTATTATTTTTATCGTAATATTCAAGTCTTTAGGTATGTTTAAGTCTTTTATCGTGCATTGTTGTTTCAAGGTTTTGAGTCCATGTATGTCCTTTAAATACACCATTTGTGGTATGAATAATGTACTTGTGATTTCCTTTTCCTATATCCAATATGGTATCAAAGATAAAAAATTTTCCTCCATGAGCAGCGCCTAGGGCTTTATTCCTTCCCAGTTACACTGCTCCCATAGATCTTGTCTTCTTTCTGCTCACATGCTCCTGTCTCTTCCCACATCGTACCTCAACAACTAATTCAGGCGTTTTTATCTTGGCTCCCAACTCCCTCGACGACGACGTCGACCTTTTCGCCGTCTTCCGCTGGCCTCAACGTTCCCAGCGGCTACTTCAATCATAGATTCCGTCGGTAGTCTTTCGTTGACGCTCCCATCTAGTGTCCCGCTGTCGCCCATCGATGGGCGATCCCGTAGACGAATATCAATGTTAATCCCTTGTCGATCTTGCCAGCGCTTCTCGTCGCAATTCCCGTCTGGGACATCTTCTTTGATCTCTCTTCCAGATTGATCTTGTCAAGCCTACTACCTCTCTCATCGCAGATCATATCGACGATGTGGTTCCAGTCAACGGTGCATCTTCTCGTCATGATGTTGTCCCCTCCGGATGCTGCTCGTGGCAATCTCATTGCCGTTTGCTCCTCGACGATGAAGATTTTCCTTTCCTGGAGCGGTTCTCGGCTTAAACCTCCTCCAGATGTGATCTGGCCTTCTAATATGTGCTCCAGCTGCCCCTCATGCCTCAGCCACTCAGCTGCTCCAGATCCAACGGCTACCCTCATTTTTTTGACGGTTTCAGTGGATTCCAGCAGCAGCAAACTCTTCTAGGGCGTTGATCTCTTGCCAAAGCGGTTTGTGTTGTTTTTTGGTCATTTTATATGCTTTTAATTGTTTGTTGTTAGTATTTGCTTCGTATCATCTTGTTATGCCTAGATGCACGTGTTTTTCATGTGAGAGCGAGTGTTTGGGACAAAAGCGACTCGAATGATCTTTCCCGACCTTTTGCCTTCGTTCCACAGGGCCTCTAGGCTTATGTCGTCAATTGTTATGCGTCTTTCCATTTTTCTTTTGATTGGTCGTGTGTTAAGACACAATTGATGTTGATGTTTTAATCTCAGCGGGTTGTATCGCGTGAGACCGTGTCGTGCAAGACTGTGTTGTGTGGGGCCGCCCTTTGTGCAGATTATCCATGACAGATTATCCCCGACAGATCATCCCCGACAAATTATCCCTAATCATATGTTTGATGATTGGTTCAACATTGTTTGTTTGTTCCATGACAAATTATCTCTCCATTTTTCATATGTTGGTTGACCTTTCTATCCAGCGGATTGTATCGTGTGGTAGTATCCCAAGTCACCTGTCTGTTGATTTCTTTCCTGCGAGTCCACGTCGCGTGTAGGACCTACGTCGTGTGGGGGTCTACGTCGTGTGTGGCTATGTCCCCAACTTGATTCCCCGGTTGGATTTTCCCCTGAAGGTTCGTATGTTGTTTTGTCCCATATCACCTACCTCCATTATTGTTATTTTGATGTCCAAGCTGAAGGTCCCCCCCCCCCCTTCAGCTTGAGGGGAAGTGTTGGAGTTATTAGTTTTATCGTAATATTTAAGTTTTTAGGTATGTTTAAGTTTGTAGTCTCACATTGTTGTTTCAAGGTTCTGAATCCATTATGTCCCTTTAAATACCCCCCCTTTGTTTAATGAATAGTGTACTTGTTATTTCTATTCTTATATCCAACAAAAATAAAAGATGAAAATTTGAATTCATTCCGAAAACTCAATATTGATTAATTGTAAATTATGAATTAAATCAAATGGGAGCTTTTAAAACTCTTCAGTGTGGATTTTGATAATTCAATATTGACTAAGTTGTAAATTCTGAATTAATTTTGTGAGAAGAAAATCTTGTAAGGGCCCAAAAGAAATGTCATCTTCCTCCTTGTTTTAGTCTCAGATCTTGACTGGGGATCTTTCTCTCTCTTTCTCTTCCTATATAAATGTACAAATGCTTGTATTTATTCATGAAAAAGAATAAATAAAGTTTTTCTGATTATTTCCCAAGATTCTAGGCACTTTTTTACATGGTATCAGAGCTAAGTTCCACCTGCTCTCTTGTTTTTTGGTGTGTGCGGCTAGCCCTCTGCTAACCGTCTCTCTCGTCTCCATTGGGTCTGCGGTTAGAATTTTTCTAACTGCCTCCCTACCATCTCTCCTCTTGTGCCTCCCTTTTCCCCTCCCTTGCCTTTTGCGATTAAAAATTTTCTAACCGCCTACCTCCCTTCTCCCCTCCCTTGCCTCCTGTTTCATCCCTCGCCTGGCTTTTTATAGCTCTCACTCTCTGTCATATGGGTCCACCTTTCCTAAGCCCACCGCGGTCTACTCTCAATCCGCCATGATCTCCTCTCTAGCCGTGGACTGATCTCTAGCCGCGGACTAATCTCGAGCCACGGTCTGCTTCCTAGCCTCGGTCTGCACTCCATCCGCGGTCTACTCTCTAGTCGCGGTCTGCTCTCAATTTGCTGCGATCTCCTCTCTAGCCGTGGACTGATCTCTAGTCGCGGTCTGCTTCCTAGTCGGGGTCTGCTCTCCATTTGTGGTTTGCTCTCTAGACGCGGTCTGCTATCTAATCGCGGTCTACTCTCCATCTACGGTCTCTAGCCGATGTATGTTATTCGTCGTCTCTAGCCGCTCTTTGCACCAGGTCGCTAGACGCTCCCGTCTTTTAGCTGATAATTGCTTCCGTCCGTAGCTCTATTCCTTGTCGCTCATACCGCACCTACAATCCGATGTTGTCCTGTGTGTTGCCAGACCACCGGTGTTTTCCACTTCTGCAGCCTTCTCTTCACGGATTTTCCATCTGATGTTGTTTGCTTGCTGCCAGACCGCCGGTATTGCAGCTGCTGTCATGTTTGTTGTCGCTGCTCTTGCTTGTGGCCAGACCACAAGCGCTGTTGTTGCTGCCTGTTTGTTGCCAGACCGACGGTGTTGCAGGCTTGCAGCTGCTGCCCTGTTTGTTGTCGTTGTTGTCTTGCTTGTGGAATAACTGCACTTGTTTCCCTCTAGCCTCCTCTGACCTTTATGGCGTCTTCTGATGCGTCTTCTCTTCCTGCTCGTGTGGCTGTGCTAGTTCCTGAGCTTTGTGACGAGTTGCGAATCACCATTATTTCTCTTAGTGGGAAGAAGCATTTTGTTGAGTGGGTGCACTCTATCCGCCTGGTTCTTTAGACGAAGGGTCTCCTGCACTATTTGACTAAGGACACCCCTTCTGCACTCACTGATGACTAGCTTCGTGACGATGGTCGTGTTCAGACTTGGCTACTCAACTCCCTAGATGGAGAACCCTACCGTATGGTATGGCCAAGTATCATGAGACGGTAAGGCAATGTAGGATGAGCTTCATTCCGTTTATTCTGACAAGGACAGTCCCCAACACTTGTTTGACATCATCACCGACCTTCAAACCCTTGACTCAAGCGGTGCTGCTGACTTAACCTCCTTTGTTGCGCGTTCCAAGACTCTGGTTGAGTCATGAATTCAGCATCAACCCCCTAACACTGATCTGGCTGCTCAGCGCGCTCAAAAGGAAGTTGGCATTGTCATGATGATGACTCGAGTTCCACCTCATCTTCACAGTGTTCGAGTTCATATACTCTCTTCCTCTACTATTCCCTCAGGGGAGGGGTCGCGGTAACCGGTGGAGGCCTAAGTATACCTACTGTAGTAAGGATGGACATCTTGAGGCAACTTGTTACCGCAAACATGGTCCGCCTCCTCATCCTAATGCCACTGTTGTTGCCGACACCTCTTCTGCCACTCGTGCTGAATTGATGAAGTGTGCCTCCAGCTCCAGCAACTTCAAAGGTTGCTCAACCGCCCGCCTGCCTCCGTTGTCTTCATCTATAATGAAGGTATCGATTGTATCTCCACTAGTTCACGTTGGATAGTGCACTCGAGTACTACTCACCATATCACTTCGCTGAAACAACCTCAGTACTTTGACTCTTTCGCATCCAAAGTTTATCACAGTGGTCAATGGTGACACCACCCATGTCTCCGGCTCTGCTGATATACGACTCAACCCTTCTATTTCTTTTTACTTGGTCTTTTATGTCCCGGGCTCTTCGTTTAATCTACTTTTTGTTAGTCAGCTCACTGCCGATCTTGATTGCTCTGTCACATTCACCTCTTCTTTTTTTATGATGCAGGATCGACGGGTGCAGAGTATCATTGGTAAAAAAAGACTGCACAACGGGCTCTACCTTCATGATGTCTCTCCTACCATTCTCTCATTCGTCTCCTCTGCAGACTGACATCGGCGTCTTGGGCATGCTCCTCTGCAGACTGACATCGGGGTCTTGGGCATGCTCCTCTTCAGTTCTCAAGAAGGCTCTTCCTGATATTCCTCTTCCAGCATTTACTAGTGATTCATGTATTTTGAGAAAACAACATCGTTAATATTTTCCTCTACATTATACTCGAAGCACTGCTCCTTTTGATTTAGTACATTCAAATATTTGGGGCCCGTACAAAGTAACTAGTATGTCTGGATATCGCTACTTTATAACTTTTATTGATGATTATTCTTGTATGACATAGTTATATTTACTTCGCGATCACTCTAAGCTTACACGTGTGTTCCAGAATGTTATTCTTGAGATACGCACACAATTTTTTTGCACAATGAAAACACTCCGAACCGATAATGCGAATGAATACACTAGTCATGCGTTTGATAATCTCTGCTCAGAGTTTGGGATCATTCATCAAACCTCGTGCGCTTATACTCCCCAACAGAATGGTGCGGCTGAGCGCAAAAATTGACATCTTTTTGATGTTGCTCGCTCCTCTATGTTTCAAATGCAAGTTCCTAGGATTTACTGGCACTTTGTTGTTTCCACAGCGTGTTATCTCATCGACCGTCTACCCTCCTCTGTCATCAACTATGTCACTCTGTTTAGTCTTTTCTTCCCCTCCACACCGCCCTTCCCTCTCAAGCCTTGGATAATTGGTTGTACCTGCTATGTCCATATGTTTAGCCCTTTCACTGACAAGTTCACTACTCGGGCAACCAAGCATATATTCGTTGGGTATTCCCGTACTCAGAAAGGATATATGTGTTACTCTCCCACCACCCGCAAGGTGATTGTCTTTGCTGATGTTACTTTTTCTGAAAGAACAACCCTTTTTCTCTACTCCAACCCACCTGCTTCCACCACCGTTATTACCACGACCTGTCATCTCAATTACGTCCCCTCTCCCACCGCTCCTTCTAAACCTGGTTCTCAATCCGCACAAACCAACTCTTCGTGTCTATACACGTCGTCCTCCTCGCACCGCCGCCCCGCCGCAGTTACCTTCAACCTCTAGCACCATGCGGCCTGATGATCCGGCTCCTGTCTTCACGGCTCATCCTATGGCAAATTATGTATCCTTATATCATCTATCCCCGATGCTTCAACACTTTGTAACATCATTATCCTCCATCTTTATACCTAACTTTGTGTACGAGGCTCTCCAACATCCGGGATGGCCGGCGGCCATTGAAAAAGAAATGACTGTCCTCTAGGCTAATCACACGTGGGATCCGGTTCTCTTCCTCTAGGACAGAGTTATGTTGGATGTAAATGGTTCTATGTGATCAAGCATGCTACTGATGGGACTGTTGAAGCCAAAACTTGGTCTCAACGAGAGTTCGGACTCAAGGGGGTAGCTCGCACTTACTTCTCCCAAACTTGAGCTCCTGACCAGTCACTCGGAACTAGAAAACTGACCCTGGACTGCAGCGTGGAGGTCTCACCACACACCCGAAAGATCTCTAGAGCGCTTCCCCTCTCAAGCCAAAAGATGAGCTGGGCACCTTGGAAGGCTTTCACAGCCAAACCAAAACAACCCAAGGAAGAAGAAGCCAAAAGAACTTGATCCTCTCCAAAGGTGCTCACAGGGTCTATTTATAGAATTCCAAGTATGGTCTGCAAATAGCGTAACTCCATTGTTCTGAAATGCTATATGCAGCCCAAATTGGTCTACCAACAGCGTAAATCCGCTGTTTAGAGAGGTTACTAGCAAGCCAACAGGGGCATTCTGGTAAAACACACTACTGGGCGAGTGGTCCATGAAATTACCACTCGTCTGGGGCGGCGAGTGCTCGATGGGACCGGTACTCGCCGGCAGCCCGGGGCCTAGGGCGAGTGCTGGTCCGATTACCCCACTCGCCCGCCCCTTTCCATGGGCCCAGGGCGAGTGCGAGTGTATACGCTCCACTCGCCCCCTACAAAATTGTAACCATGAGCGAGTGCTCATTTACGACCGCACTCGTCGACTGCGCGCGAGCCTCAAGCCTCGAGGCGAGTGCGGGCCCGACTGCCCCACTCGTCTGCCTCCCTCGCCTTCTCAACCATGTCGGGCTATGGAGCCCTCTAGCCCCTGAGATTCTCTAAGGTGCCCACTCAGCGAACACGGGGTTGTACATGGACGATTGACAGTCTCAAGTCCCGTCTTGTGGCTCGTGGGTTTACACAACAACAAGACCTCGACTATGAGAAAACTTTCTCTCCGGTGGCCAAGCTCAACACAGTTTGTGTCCTACTCTCCTTGGTTGTACATCAACAATGGCATTTACATCAATTGGATATCAAGAATGTCTTTCTCAATGGCGACCTATAAGAAACTGTATACATGCAACAGCCTCCCGGGTTTGAGACCACGGGGAAGTCACGGGTTTGTCACCTAAAGAAGTCGATTTTTGGTCTCAAACAATCTCACCAGGCATAGCTTGACAAATTCAGTAGGGTTGTCCGTGAAGTTAGATTTACTCAGAGCTCCATGAACTTCTCTCTATTTACTCGTCATCAAACAACAGACACGGTTCTCCTCTTAGTTTATGTCGATGAACACTTAATCACGGGAGATGATTCAAAGGGAATACAAATGATTAAGCAACACCTGAATTCTGTTTTTCAAACAAAAGATTTGGGAAATCTTTGGTACTCCTTTGGCCTAGAAATTGCAAGACGTCCTGATGGCCTTGTTTTATCTCAACGGAAGTACTGACTCGACCTTTTTCAAGATGATGGCTACTCTAGATGCAAGCCGATTGATACTCCTATGGATGTCAAACACAAGCTTTGTGTCCATGCCTCTGACACCAATCTCCTTCTTCCAAACCCAGAATATTATAGACGTCTTGTTGGAAAATTGATTTATCTTACAGTTACAAGATCAGACATCTCCTTTATTGTTGGGGTTGTCAGCCGATTTATGCATTCTCCTCAGATGTCTCACTTACAGACTGTCAAACGCATCCTAAAATATTTGAAGCCCCTGGTCAAGGGTTGGTATACAAAAACTTCTTCCTCTTCTACTCCAACGCTGGCTGCGCATTCGGATGTTGATTATGTTGGCTCCCTAGATAAACGGCGTTCCACAAGCAGATTTTGTACATACTTCGAATGTCACCTTATTACCTAGCGCAGCAAGAAACAATTTATGTTTGCTCGCTCTTCGGCCGAAGTCGAGTACCGATCGATGGCATTTTGTTGTATCTGAGCTCACATGGCTAGAGAGTCTCCTAGATGATATGGGAGTCAAATTTTCCTCATCAGCTACTCTACTTTGTGACAGTCAAGCGACTATACACATAGCTAAAAATCCAATTTTCCATGAACGGGCGAAACACATTGAAGTTGACTGTCACTTTATTCGGGAAAAAATTCAAATGAAGAAGCTAGAGTTGAAACATGTTCTGGCTACTAATCAAGTTGTTAATCTCCTCACGAAGGCTCTCATGCTCTATATCATCAGTTCTTGTCCGAGCTGGGTGCTAACGACTTGTGCGTTCCAGCTTGTGGGGGGAGTGTTAGAAGAAAATCCTATAAAGGCACAAAAGAAAGGCTCATCTTAAGCGCTCTTCCTCCTTGTTTTAGTCCCACATCTTGAATTGGGGTCTTTCTCTCTCTTTTTTCCCTATATAAGTGTACAAATACTTGTATTTATTCATGAAAAAGAATAAATAAAGTTTTTCTGATTATTCTCCAATATTCTGGGCGTTTTTCTACAAATTCATATGGGAGTTTTCCAAAGTTTCCAATGCCTCCTAAATTTCAAAGTACATCTTGGCTTCCAAAACCCCCCTCTCATATAATGTTATTAATCTTATTTAACACCCCCCTACATCACCTCTCTCAATATCCTTGAATAGAACCGAACGAAACTTCACGTCCTCGCTCGGTTCCGTCCAGCTCCTTTCTTCCCTGTCGGATTTCCCATCTAGAGTTTTGATGGACGCCTACTCCACCTCCAGCAGGTGGAACGACGACAAGAGAGCCTTTGCCGACCTTCCATTGTCAGGATGGAAGCCTCCTGACGCTACCATTCTTCTTCCTTCGCGCTACCCTACCGCAGAAGCCACAATCTTCTTCCTTCAGCACTCTTGCAGTGTTTGCGACGTGCCAGACAGTTGGATTTCATGATTTATGAACATGTTCCGCTCCTTCCCACAGCCAACCTTCTCCAACCTATCCCGAGCATGCTAAAATGATAGTTAAAATGAAAAAATTTCGCTATCATCTTGTTCTCACATTTATTTGTTTTCATTGCAAATAGAATTTGTGTTTCTCTTACGGCATGCCAAATCCCTCTTTTACTCTCTCGATAACAGTCTAATTAAATAGTTTAAGCTTAGGTATCCTATTGAGGTTCCCTCTCTCCTGGGAACTTTACAGGGCTAAAATGATAGTTATGATGTTTAGCTTAGCTCAGAGTACTTTCCAACCCTTAGTCTACACAAATTCTATGATACTACTAATGAGTAGCAAAGAGGACCTTGAGGCGGGAATGGGACTTAGCTGAGAATAACCTAGAGAAGGAGAAATCATGTGCTCCATAGTGGAAGAGAACATGCAATGAAGAAGATAGCAAGAAGATAATTAATATATTGCTTGCATAAGAAAGATAGTCTAGTACCCAGTGGTACATAACTCACGTACAAAATAGCTAATTAATATAGTACCAAAAACTCATTGTATGGCATCCTTTAATGAGATAGATGCAAGATTTCCTAACAAGATTTTGTGCAAGGTCATAATTTTTCCATGGTGCCATAGGTGAAGACCGAGGGAAGTTAGTTACAATTAGAATCTGTTCGTTTGAGCGGAATTGGAGAAAAGAATTGAAACTGGAATTGCCAATTCCATTTCCGTTGTTCAGTGGTCCTAAAAATTGTTCGGAATTGGAATTCCCTTCAGACTTCTCAATTCCCCCCGCTACCATGTGTTCACGACCTGCAGTGGAAGTGCCCTGTGTTCCGAAGCCAGAGCTCTCCTCCTCCAACCAAGTGCATGGCCGCCTTTCTCCGGGCAATGAAAGGTCTCAAGAACTGCATCTTTTGTGTCTTGAATAAAAGAATCTCATTTGTAGGTGTCATTGTTCCCTTCCAGTTATTATTTTGTTCCTTTTTCTCCTGTAAACTTGTAATCCCATTTTAGCCAGCGTGAATGCTTTTGCAATTCATTCGTAAGAAAATAAATTCTCCACTGAATTTTAAGGCAAGATGGAAGAGGTAGATTAGGATTGTAAAGGTTACATAAGCTAAGATTCCATAATTTCATGTACATGGTCTTGTGCTTTGTTTTCTATCCTCTGCTTCTTTTCTGGTCATGAAATTTGATGATGGAAGTCTGAATTATTTTGCTTGGTTGTAACTACTGTTTGTGTAGGCTCTGTGTCTTTGAAATTAATGTGGACTTCTGTTTGCACTCTAAAAACCGCCCAATATCAAATTCCAATTCCAACTTTTAACTATATTAGAACAACATAAGTACCAATTCAATTTTCTGTGATTGAATTCCTGATCATAGCCGAACAATAGAAATGGAATTGTCTCAATTTCAATTCAGGTGAAAATTGGAGTTGTCTCAATTCTAATTCATGTGGGAATTGGAATTGAGCCTATTCCAATTCTCACCTCTCAATGCTTTCTAAATTAGAGTTGTCAATTTGGATGACCCATTGTTCACAATTTGTTTGTAAATGGAACGTAGGATTACAAAACCAAGGCGGCTGTATTTGATTCTAATTTGTACTTGTTTTATTTACTTATTTATTTTTTAAAAATAAAAGAAAATACATTTGTATGTTGATATGTTCTACATATTTCTTATTTTTCAAAATACGAGTGACAGGCACGGGCCTCCGGATCTCGTGCCCCGCGTGACAGTACCCGACCCATGGCGGCAGGCTTCGCCCACCCCCCGGCGAGTTTTCGTCCCTACGACCAATCGCGATAGTACATCGACCCAAGCGGCGGGCTCGCCCCTACGACCAATCGCGACAGTACCTCGACCCGTGCGGCGGGCTTGCCCTTTACGACCAATCACGACAGTACCTCGACCCGTGCAGCGGGCTTCGCCCGCCCCCGACCGTTCTTTATATATATATTTATATATATATTATAATTTTTTGTAATTTATTCAATTATTTTTTTTCTATTTTAAAAGTTATAAGAAAACACCAAAATCAAAGTATATGTAAATAAAGTTGTACGAAGAAACGTTAAAGCGCGGGTGGCATAATGGATAGGCGTTTGACATTGAAATGGGGAGTTGCCAGTTCGATCCCACCTGAGCTTTCATTTTAATTTGTTTTATATTTTCCAATTCTATCTATAATTTAGTCTCACATCGTGGGTTTAAGACATTTTCTCTGGTTTAAATAATAAGAGAGGAGAGTATTGTATGAAATTTGACAGTGGGCGGGCTATGCATTATGGGTTGGGGTACACCGGGCCGGCTATATTCAATGCGGGTGGTCCAGACCTGGCGAATTATATTGTTGAGTCTTTATTTTTTCATAAATCAAAGGGTAAAATGGTAATTTCCCCTTGTAGGATAGGAGCCCAATAAACTTCTTAAGTTTAGGACACCTTACTGTTGCAGGCTAACTCGATGCTACGGTCGGACCAGATTCAATTGAACCGTCTTAGCTTGCGGAGCGGTCGAGTGCTCACACAGTCAGAAAAAATGAAAGGTTGACTCAAGATGTGATGACGTGGAAAAACCACTCAACTGGGTAAAAAACCACGTGACCGGGTCTGTGTCGGTCAAAGTCCACTAGTTGCGCGTGATTACAATGTTTTCGAAGAATCGGGGGCGACATGTCGCTCCCCGTTACAGCTTAGGGGGAGAGAGAGAGACTTCAGCTCCCAGCGGGCAGCAGGCTGCTCCGCGGGAGCGACTTGGACCCTAGAATCCGAGGTGTGGCTCTGGTGCTTTGAAGTTTAGAGCGAGGCCTCGGCGTGCGTCTGCTTGCAAGGGTTGTCTTCCTCCTTCCGCTCGCTCTGGGACTTAGGTGTTTTCCTGCTGGTGGTGCGCTGGTGGCTCGAGGAAGCCGGAGGATGATCCGAGGGAGGAGTCCGGCAGAGCTCTCACCCGAGGAAGAAGATGACCATGAGCCAAAAAGTGAATTATGAGGAGGCCCTGGGGCTCCTTTTATAGCCTTCTGGAGAGAATTATGGCGCGCCCCACCACTAACTTAGTGGGTTAGCGGGTGGTTACCCACCGGATCGGACGGCGAGAAGATCCCACCACGATCAGACGGCGGGAAAGCAGTCGATTGTGGTGGGGCGGCCGGGTGGCGGTGGCGGCCGGCAGGGGCCAGGAGGCGGCCGGCGGCGGCCCGGCCGGCCGCGATTGTGGTTGGGCGGCCCGGCCGGCCGCGATTGTGGTTGGGCGGCCAGCAGCGGCCGCGGCCAGGCCGGTGGCGGACCGGCCGGAGGCGGGCAGGCCGGCCGCTGCCAGACCGGTGGCGGAAAGCCGTCGATTGTGGTAAGGCGGCCGGCGGCCCGGCCGGCCGCGACCAGGCCGGCGGGCCGGCCACGGCCCGACCGGCGGCGGGCTGCGGCTTGGCTGGCAGTTTCCCCACAAAGGGCGCGGTTTTCCTAAGTGAGGAGAGGGAGTGGGCCTCACCCCCATGTTTTCCTCATTATGGGGAGTTCATGGGAGGTGGGGTTGACTATTCAACCCCATGATCTCCATTTTGGGGGGAGATTATGGGGGAATTCTTCTTATAAATGGTGGTGCAACACATCAATTGCCCCCCAAATCCTTATTGTTGGAGAGTGAAGCGAGCGAGAGAAAAAGGATTTTCCTGTTGTTATCCTCTTTCCCGCTGTCATGACAACCTCCGGCGAGAAGGTGGAGGCGGCGAAGGGCGGTGTTTCGAAGGTACCCAGAGCAAATTTGCCGAAGGAGAGACGGCCGACGAAGACGCCGAACGCGGCCACGCGCACCCAAGCCGCGCGCGCGGCAGGCCGCCCGCGCCCAGGCCGTGCGCGCGTGTGGCAGGCCGCGCGTGCCCAGGACGTGCGCGCGCGCGGCGGGCAGCGCTCGCGGCGGGCCGTGTGCGCCCAGGTCGCGCGTGCTCGCGACAGACCGCGCGTGCGGCAGGCCGCGCGCGCTCGCGGCAGGTCGCGCGCGCCTCGGTCGTGCGCGCGCGCGGCAGGCCGCGCGTGCGCGCGGCAGGCCGCGCGTGCTCGCGGCAGACCGCGCGCGCGGCAGGTCGCACGCGCGCGGCAGGCCTTTCGCGCCCAGGCCCCGCTCGCTCAGGCCGCGCGGGCGCGTGGCAAGCCGCGCGCACCCAGGCCGCTCGCGCACCGGGTCGTGCGCGTTCGGGTGCGTGTGGTCGGCCCCTCCCTTTGACCGTGTGCGTTCTTGCACGCGGGTGCGTGCTCGTTTTTTCGCGCGGCTTAGGCCGCATGTGCTTGGATGCGTGACTCCAAGCCTTCGCTTTTTAGGCAAACCTGATCCTTTTTGTTCTTGTGTTGTGCAGGTCTTGAAACGCTCTTCCGGTCTGATGCGCCTGCTCTCCTCTTTAACTGACGACGGTGTGGAAATTTGGAGGAAGAAATATGGGCTTCCTGGTGATTTAGAGGTGAGGATCCCACGCTCCGAGGAGCGAGTCCAAAATCCTCCTCGCGGCTGGTTGACGATTTGCGAAGTTTCCCGGAGGTCCGGCTTCCGCTTTCCCCCATGTGAGGAGGTGATCGAGATCTTGAAGTTCTGCGGGGTGCCAATTTCCCAGTTTATCCCGGTTGGAATTGCCCGAATTATGGGCTTAGTTGCCTTTTTTCGCGAGCATGGTGGACGGTTTTCCATGGACCAATTTCGAGATTGGTGCGATGTTCACTCCGATGGTGGCGAGCGGGTGGAGGTCCGTAGCAACAAAAGTTGTTTGCAGTTCGAGGCACGAAAAGATCGTCGTCATGGAAACACTTTGTTTGGGTATGTCAGGAATTTATGGGGCCTTCCCAAGGCGTGGGACACACTGCCCGGCCGTTGTCGCCGCATGAAGGGGAAGGAACGAGAATTTTCTCTGGTGCTTGGGTTTTCAGAGCCCCGTGAACTAGCCATCCGTCTTTTTAATATTTTCGTCTACGTGGAGGAAAAGCATCTGCTGCGGTGTGGTATCTCTTTGGATGCAGTCCAGATCGTTGGGACTTCTCAGGGAGGGGGCCGAAAGAGGAAAGCTGTGGCGGCCCCTTTTGGCGACCTTGATACGGCGATGGCGGCGGCTCCTTCTGATGCATGTCCTGAGTTGACCCCCGAGGTGCAGATTCTCGCGTCCCCAGTTCCTCAAGCGTCTTCGGAGGCAGCGGCCCCGCGGATGTCCTTTTCCTTGAGGGCAATGAGCGATGCGGTGAGTGTCTTGACTTGTTGTGAAGAATCTTTTCCTCATTTTTTTCCTCCATTATTTGGTGTTAACCTCAGCCTTTTTTCTTGTGCAGATAGAGACCCAGACCCAGATTACGGTAACCTGGAATGACCATTATGTGAGTTTGAAAGATGGGTATCTTGCTCTTCAGGAGAAGCACCGGTTGACGTCGAGCTCGCTTGCCACCTTGAAGGAGGAACATGATCGGGACATTGCGCGGTTCCGCCGGACCGGGTCGGTGCTGAAAACCGAGCTAGAGGATGCACGTGCAGCCTTGGAGGTGGAGAAAACCCTGGTGGAGAGGACCACCCAAATGTTGAAGCACTTGAAGGAGGAGACTTCGGGCTTGGAGTCCCAGTTGCAGGCAGCACGGGAGGAAGCCACCGGACTTGAGACTCGGCTACGGGCGGCAAAGGCCCTAGTGGAGATGTTGTCTTCTGATAGTCACGTGTCGGAGTTGAAGGCTGCGAGACTTACAAAATACCTGGAATCATTGGACTATATGCGAGACCGTAATTTGATTGCACGGGAGGTTCGTGACGAGATTTGGTCCCAGGAGGTGGAGCCCCAGATGGACGATGTTTGTGAGCTAGCGCTCCGGCGCGGTGTCTCGAAGGCCCTCCGCCTGGTTAGCAAGAGCTTGGGATGTGACACATCCGGCCTCGGCTTCGCAGATGTTTCAGAAGACGAGCATCCTGACTTGGATGACGGGTAGCAGCTTTTATATCGTCGCAGTTGTGCATTTGCATTTTGTATTTTGCCTTTTATTCAGCATTTGTTGTTGTCCTTGGACGCTGATTGCCCCTTTTGTATTGTTCCAGTTATTTCGTATGCCATTATTTTTTATGTCCTCTTAGCTGTTTTGCTCGCACGGCTCTGGTCTGTGATTTTGTTTGTGCGGCTCTGGTCCGCGGCTTAGTTTGCACGGCTCGGGTCAGCGGCTTTGTCGCGAAAGGGGGACAGGCCCTTGCGAGGTTGCACGAGTCAAGCTCGCGGCTTAGTTTGCAAGAGGGCTGCTTGCGGCTTAGTTTACGCGGGTTGTAATCGCGGCTTAGCCGTGAGGGGGGCAGGCCCCTATGGGGAGATTGCGTGAGGGTTGTTCGCGGCTTAGTTTGCGCGGGTTGTAATCGCGGCTTAGCCGTGAGGGGGCAGGCCTCTACGGGGAGTTTGCGCGAGGGTTGTTCGCGGCTTAGCCGTGAGAGGGGCATGCCCCCACGGGGAGTTTGCGTGAGGGTTGTTCGCGGCTTAGTTTGCTGGAGAATGTAAGTACTCAATCCGACCGCCGGAGAATGTGGGTACTCAATCTTGTTGCAATCGCGAGGGGGCAGGCCCTGGCGACGACAAGGCGTTGGTTTGCAGTAACGACGGAGAATATAAGTATTTAATCTGACCGCCGGAGAATGTGGGCACTCAATCCGGTTGCAATCGCGAGGGGGGCAGGCCCTGGTGACGACAAGGCGTTGGTTTGCAGTAACGGCAGAGAATGTAAGTACTCAATCCGACCGCCGGAGAATGTGAGTACTCAATCTGGTTGCAATCACGAGGGGGGCAGGCCCTGGCGACGACAAGACGTTGATTTGCAGTAACGGCGGAGAATGTAAGTACTCAATCCGACCGTCAAAAAATGTGGGTACTCAATCCGGTTGCGCGACCTAGCCTGGCAATAAGCCAACTATTAGAGAATGTAGATACTCGTTCCGGGTACAATCGCGAGGGGGGCAAGCCCAGGAGTTGTTAAGATGTTGAGCGACAATGTTGACAAAGAACCTGCTTGTTCGGCTTGCAAGCACGGCGTTACCTAAAGATTTCAGATTAATATTACTGAAACAAATACAATATTGCGTTTAGAAATAAGTATAGTTCGTGCGAGTCTGAGCTTGCGACTTTTACGATCAGTAAGTGACAAAAACAAGATACAAGAGGATGCAAACAATAAAGAGTGCGAATAAAGTAAAAAACGTAAAATGAAAGGCGTCATGCAAGTCGCAAGCTGCTGATATGCTGCGAGGGATCTTCTTGCGTCGGGGAGAGCGTCCTTCCTAGGAATCCACTACCGGGCATAGGTTCATGCCGTCAACACTGAAGGTGGTAGCGGATATTGGTTGTGCTTGTCTTGCGTAGCAGGCATGTGCTTCTTCTTGATCTCCGCGAACAACTCCCACTCCTCCAGGGTTGGGAATTCCCTTGCGAGATAGGGGATTGACGGTATTGCTCCGAAGGTGGACTATACTGGCCTTAAAAAATGGCATTGTATGTCGAACTTGAATTGATCACGACAAAGTTGACATCATGGGCAGCTTGCTTCGGGAAATCTCTCATCGTGACGGGCAACGTGATTGTGCCTTGGATCGGGACGAGGTGGTTGTCAAAATCATAGACGGGGACTTCTGCGGGGCTAAGATGCTGCTTAGTGAGCTTCATGCTTTCCAGGGTTGAGAGAAACAACACATCAACCGAGCTTCCACTGTCTACCAAGATCCTTTTGACGTTGAAGCAGGGATCCCCGATCACGACATGGATAACGAGGGGATTCTGGTTGGGCGTTTGCAGCCCTTCGAGGTCCTTGTCATCGAAAGTGATGGTGATATTCTGATTTGGCTTCCTAGCTGATCCTTTTACTGAAAGTATCTGGGTTAGGGGCCCGGCGATGGTCTTTATGTTGCCCACCATCTACCTCCCCCCACCTGTTCCCTGTGGTGGGTTTTGCTGATCTCTTTCACGACGTTGCGTTTGCTGGTTTTGCGTTTGCCCTTGCAGGAATCTCCCAAGGAGCCCTTGGCGGACGAGGCGCTCGATTTCATCTTTCAGCCCGGCACACTCTTCGGTGCTGTGACCAGGCGTGCGGTGGAACTCGCAGTACCTTGTATGGTCAGCATTAGGGTTTTTTCGCGGTATTCTTAGCCGTTGGAATACCGGATCATTCTGAATTGTGTACAGTATGTTAGTGCGGGTGTTATTGAGAGGGTGTATTCTTGGAGTGGATATTGCCCCCCAGTCCTCTGAGAGACACGTCAACGGTTGTCTCCACGGCGCTCAGTCTGACGCCGCTCTTCTTGTCTTATAAGAGTTTGTTCTTCTCCTTTCTTCTTTTTTTTGTCCACCTTCAAACTGTTGGCGGTGTGCTTCGATGGCCTCGTCGGCCACTATCTGGGATTCGACACGGTGAACAAGATCTGGATAACTTGGCACAGTTTCCCTCATCAGTGTTGAATAGAAGCCGCTAGGACGGAGACCCCCAAGGAACACCCCTCTTAACAGCTCTGGGTCGACACCTGTGATCTGGCGAGCTTCTGCAGAGAACCTGCAGAAGAAGTCTTTCAAGGACTCCCCTTCGTTCTGGTGGATACCTGATAAATGAGAATGGTCGCGGACGATCCTCCGATTTGCTATGAATTGATCCACGAACTGTCTTGTTAGCTCTGTGAAGTTGGCGATGGTGCCCACCCTCATGGAGTGGAACCATGTGCGGGCTTTCCCCTTGAGGGTGGCTGGGAACACTTGACAGAGCAACTGATCGGGTGCGTTTTAAATCCTCATGATAGTAGTGAAGTAGTTGACATGTTCGAACGGATCGTCTGTTCCATTGAACGTCTCGATGTTCGGCAGCTTGAAACCAAGAGGAATTGGATGTGCCAGGATTTGCGGTGCGTGGGGGAGCCTTGGCAGAGTGGTCGGCGAGCGCAAATATCCCATCGACCGGCCTGCCGGTATTCTTCTACGATCACCTCCCGAATTTCTTCTCAGGTGAACCTTTCGAACGGGGGAGGTCGGGCCTCGTCCCCCCAGTTGTGGCGATGCCCCCCAGTTTCGGTTCCTCCATGAGCCTGGTGAGTGGAACTGGCGGCGCCAGAGTATTCTCCGGGCGCCTCTTGTCTTGGAGCATCTTGTGCCCTGCCATGACTTGGCGATGGCGGGTTAACCGATGCTAGAGGAGGAGCAGGAGGCGCTCCCAGATTCCTGAGCAGAGCTAGCATTTCAGTTTGCTGCTCCCCCATCTGGCGAACACGCCCCTCAAGGGCGGTGACGGGGGCGAAGGCGGCTTCTGTCGTCAATGGCACGTCCACCAAAGAGTGGGAGCGTGTGGGTTTGACATGTCTGCCAAGGGCGGATCCTTCAGTGGTGCGAGCGCTTCTTTTCGCCATTGGAGCAGGACTTGGAAGTGGCAAGGCTGGTGATCTTGTTCTTTTGAAGGATGGTGGGAATCGTGTTCCCACAGACGGCGCTAAACTGTTGCGGGCTAACTCGATGCTCCGGTAGGACTGGATTCAATTGAACCGCCTTAGCTTGCGGAGCGGTCGAGTGCGCACACAGTCAGAGAAAATGAAAGTTTGACTCAATATATGATGACGTGAAAAAACACCTCAATTTGGTAAAAAACCACGTGACCGGGTCTATGTCGGTCAAAGTCCACTAGTTGTGCGTGATTACAATGTGTTCGGAGAATCGGGGGCGATAGGCCGCTCCCCGTTACAGCTTGGGGGGAGAGAGAGAGACTTCAGCTCCCAACGGGCAACAGGCTGCTCCGCGGGAGCGACTTGGACCCTGGAATCCGAGGTGTGGCTCTGGTGCTTTGAAGTTTAGAGCGCGGCCTCGGCGCGCCTCTACTTGAAGGGGTCGTCTTCCTCCTTCCGCTCGCTCCGGGACTTAGGCGTTTTCCTGTTGGTGGTGCGCTGGTGGCTCGAGGTAGCTGGAGGACGATCCGAGGGAGGAGTCCGGCAGAGCTCTCGCTTGAGAAGAAGATGACCGGGAGTCAAAAAGTGAATTATGAGGAGGCCCTGGGGCTCCTTTTATAGCCTTCTGGAGAGGATTATGGCGGGCCCCACCACTAACTTAGCGGGTTAGTGGGTGGTTATCCACCGGATCGGACGGCAAGGAGAACCCACCACGATCAGACGGCGGACAAGCCGTCGATTGAGATGGGGCGGCCGGCCAGTGGCCAGGCGGCCTGGCCGGCGGCCAGACCGGCCGTGGCCTGGCTGGTCACCGCGGCCTGGCCGGTAGCCGCGGCGTGGGCGTCGGCGGCCTGGCCGGTAGCCGCGGCCTGGGCGTCGGCGGCCTGGCCAGTAGCCGCGGCCGGGCCGGCGGCGGCCGCGGCCGGGCCGGCTGCCGCGGTCGGGGCGGCGGCGGGCTGCGGCCTGGCTGGCGGTTTCTCCCCAAAGGGGGCGGTTTTCCCAAGTGAGGAGAGGGAGTGGGCCCCACCCCCCATGTTTCCCTCATTATGGGGAGTTCATGGGAGGTGGGGTTGACTAGTCAACCCCATGATACCATTTTGGGGGGAGATTATGGGAGAATTCTTTTTATAAATGGTGGTGCAACCTATCACTTACTATGTTTAGGGGCCCTATAAAAATTTATAGGGACAGTCATGATTCGTTTGTATGATTGAACAGTTGAAATGTCATGATCTAATTGGGGGTTTAAAAAAAAACAGATCGGGAGGTTTAGATTCTAGATTGTTATATCTACAAGGGTAAAATGGGAAAGCTCAATGTTTAAACAAAGGCATGTTTATCCTTTTAATATAATATAGATAATTTCTGTGCAAAATTTCCAAAGTAGAATATGGATTGCAGCATCGGCCATGCAAAACCAGAAGGAGAGAATTGGAACTCACAGGGAGAGATTGAGAATGTAATCGGCCTCCTCCGGGCCAAACATCTCCAGAATAGCCTCAAGAAGTTCCTCCTTGGAAATGGAGATGTGCTTCTTTCTCGGCACGTAAATTCCGGAAATCATCTTCTCTTCCCGCAGTCGAATGTCGTCATCGCCGGCGTTCCTCTTCACCTCCCCTTCCTTCTCGAACCCTGCAGTATTTCCATCTACGGAGAATGTATCACTGTTGAATCGATAAATTGAAGGATTCGCGAATGCTTTTCGTGTGGACCCAAAACCCTAAACAACGGAGCGCGGCGCGAGAGCGTGAATGAGAGGTCTTTTGGGTGTCCTGCGGGGATAAGGTTGCTACCGATTAGGGTTTTGGCGAAGATCATGGCAGCGGAAAGTGGTGGAGAAAGGAGCACGAAGCGATCTTTGGTAGCTCCGATTTGGATTTGGGAACGTGTGGTGACAAAGTAGTATAGTAAAAGAACGGGCGCCCATAGCAGTGCGAAGTGTGGCGAGTTTTCTGGCCTGTATTCCCACCGGTAACCGTCAACCATGCAATGGAGATACTTTCAGTCTTTCACATCAGTGAAATTTTTTTTTTAACTGTTATCACAAAATTGAAAATCATAAATAAAATAGAAATTGGATTGAAATGGCATAGAGGCTCTATTTGTTGCGGAATTTTTCTGCAAGGGTTCCAGGATGGAATTGGAATCAATAGAATAGAAAGGTGTGAATATATGGGCCCCGCTTAAAATGTATATCAGATTTCCAAAATGGTGATCTGTAGCTCCTGGATCAAGATTTGGAACCGGGCTCGGACCCAATAATTTGCCCTATTTGTTTGGGCATTTTGCTGTTCCGTTTTGGGCAAATGCCGCCGGAAGGCAGGTAAACAAATGAATCTCCGGCGGCGTTTGCTCTGTTTCCACCCGCCCGCCTTGAGAAACGCCCCAAAAAAGCTCTGTTTGAAACAGACACCTCCCCCCTCCGATTCGAACTCTCCGTTTCGACCCGCCGGATCGACCCGCCACCGCCGAACCAAATGAAGCCAGAATCTAATCTAATCGTCCACGAATTATTCAGGTTTTGGTTGAATTTTAGATCTGGGCCGGATCGGATCAAAGCAGAACCGAACCGCTGTCAGTTTATTCTTGCTGCGGGTCGCCCGGTTTCCGTCCGACCCGGAGAATCAGACCGCCTTAGCTCTGAGTGAGATCGGACGCGCAAACAATTAAGGAAAAATCAAGCAGTAATGACGAGACTTTTTTTTAACGTGGAAAACCAGGAAATGGCGAAAATCGTGTGGTTGGATCTGTGTCAGGCAAAATCCACTATTTACTTTGTTTACAAGCGTTAGGAGTTCCACGGAAGGTGACATGTCACATCTTCGTTACATGTTTTGGGTACAAAGAAAGAGGAAAAGAAGCGAAGTTCACAAACCTTGGAGTGGAGCATCCACGAAAGCGTTTCTATGTGTCTTCTTTCGGGCTCACTAAAGCGTTCAAGTGAGAGTTGAGCAGAATAGATAGGAAGCAGAGCGAATTCGAAGCGGATGAACGATCTGTTGAGGTATATTTATATGAATGGTAACGGGTCCTTATTGGGTTTGGTTATGATTCAGTAGCAATCCAATAACCCGTCGGAGATTTAGAATTATGCCTATAAATATCCCTGATGGGGGCAACATGGAGGTCATTCCAAACTTGACGGAATGCTTCGAGTGCACTAACATTCTCAAAGTGATTTTTTTTGTGCTCCTCTCCCATGCGTGAAACTGCCTACTCCCGCCGCTCTGCGAATTTTTTCTCCCGATTTCGCCGGATCCAGGGCTCTGGGTGGAGGTTTTCCATCGGCGTTGCTGGTCTATAAGAAGATCGCGCTGCAGATCAAGTTTCTCGCCGCCGATCATGGATGGAGAAATTACTACGCTTGGAAATTAATCGCCACTCTCGTTTTTGCCGCTCGACGGGAATTATTTCCACTCCTTTCTGTGATAATCGGCGTCGTCGAGAGAGTTCTCGGGTTTCGCGTGAAGCCATCGTCGCTCCCAATCCTCCAGATCGTTGGATCGAGTAATAGGAGCGGAAGCCTTCTTCGTCCCTGTTGCAAGTTTACCTTCGTCAGTTAGGGCAGCGGATGACCGGAAACAGGCGGAAGATCCCTTAAGCCGACGTTGTTGTTCCCTGCTTTCACTAGGAAATATCACTGCCGCTCGGTGGTAGATTGCCGGACCTGTAAGAGGATTTCGCCGATTTTTCTTCCTGGAGGGAGTTTCTTCTGTTTGCATTTTCTGAGGACGATCCAGAGGAAGACGATCCACTTCTCTTGCTCTAATTTTTACGCTGCTTGTGTGCTTCTGTTGTGGATCGACCGCCTCCAGGTAGGACATTTTTCCAAAACCATCTCTCACCCAATTTTTATTATCAAAACCATCCCCTTCAAAAATAAATACCCAAAACCATCTTTTTTCATCCAACTCAGCGCTGACGTGGCACTTCCTATAGCTTGGGCGGTACGGTGATTAATCCCACACCGCCCAAGTGAATTTAATCCCTCCTCTTTATAAGAGTAGGGCTGTTGAGAGGGGATAGAAATCCTCTCTCATTATATTTGGGCCGGCCCATGTATGATTCCTGCTAATAATTGAAATATTTGTTAAAAAAATTTAGGCAATTGAAAAAAATAAACTAATTAAAAAAGTTATGTCAAAATTATTTTAGGAAAAAATGAAATATCTTAAAATTTTTTTTTGCGAACAACTTATTTAGTCCCACATTGCTAGTGAGACAATTTGAGATGTTTGATAGCTTATAAATAGACTCATGTGGTGACTTTCATAAGTACCAAAGTGAGTCTTGAAGAACTTAACTTGAGATTTCATCAAGTTAAAAGGTTAGTAATTTTTATGAAAAAATTTTAACGTTAATCATGTATTCTGGAAGTGAGTTTGACATTGATGAGTCTGCAATTTATGAGGAACGAGGTGTGCCTATAGATCTTAATTGTTTTAATGATGATATCAGTGAAGGGTCTTCCGATGAGGAAGACAATATTTGTGAAGTACAAGAAAGGGTAACTGGAATATTTGAAAATTCAGTAGCTCGTGATCAAAGTTGGGTTGATCGCATAGTTGTTGATAATTCGTTCATCCAATTCGCTAAAACAATAAAGGACTGGGTCATAGAACAAGACTTTGATGGCGAAAACCCGACATCAAATCGAATGTTAGATTTTGATATACCCGATGAAATATTGTCTGGTTTGTTTTATAAAACAAAATCAGAGTTGCATTGTGCTATAAGTGCTTGGTCTATAAAGAATCATGTCCAATTTAAAAGCATTCAGTCAAATCAGACCAGGCTAAATATTGAGTGTTTATATACTGATTCTTGTGCATGGAAACTAAGAGCAACGAAGTCGAAGAGACATGGGGATACATGGATGATTTCACGTGTTTCTGCACCACATACTTGTACTAATCCGATAAACCAAGATGATCATCGTCAATGCACTGCGAGTTTTATTGCTCGTTTTATCACTCCTGTTTTATATACCCAAATTGATATTAAACCTCGTGAAATACGGAGTCGGATAAATGCAAAGTTCAACATTACACAGAGTTATAAAAAAGCTTGGACCGCAAGAGGCAAAGCCATAAAAACTATATTTGGGGGTTGGACGGTGTCTTATAAAATACTACTCCGCTACTTGGATACTCTATGTTTGACCAATCCTGGGACAGTTTACGACATCCAAACGATAGATTCAAATAGATTTCAACGATTATTTTGGGCGTTTGGTCCATCTATAGAAGATTGGGCAAATTGTAGACCAGTATTAAGTCTTGATGGTACATTTTTACTTGGTCGATTTCGGGGAACAATGTTAATAGCAGTTGGTATTGATGCCAATAATGGACTATTTCCACTTGCATTTGCGATTGTTGAATCTGAGTGTATCGAATCTTGGGAATGGTTTCTGAATCGTCTTAAGGTAATGCTTCCGATCATACCGAGTCGACCAGATCTGTGTATTATAAGTGACAAACATGCAGGACTTATCAAAGGAGTTTCAACCGAGCTTCCATGGGCACGACACAGACATTGTCTTCGTCATTTGCGAGAGAATTATAAAAAAGCTGTACGCGGTTTTGGGTTGGCAGGGGTAGATGTATTATGTGATAAAATGTATTGGGCAGGGTCTGCTTCAGATTTTGCTACATTTACACAACAAATGGAAAGTATCAGAACAATAGATCAAAGAGCATATGATTGGTTAGTGGCTAGAGATGTTGAAAAATGGACCCTATTGTATGATTATGGTGCAAGATATGGAACCATGACAACTAATGCGAGCGAGAGTTTTAATGGCGTACTTAAACGTTCACGTGGTCTACCGATTCAAGCATTGGTTTCTGCAACTTACTATCATTGTATAGCTATGTTTTTAAAACGAGAGGAAGATGCAAAAAACTGGACAAATGAAGCAGCGTCTAGATTTGTGCCTAAAGTATTAAGAATGTTACGTATTCGGGAGGAAAAAGCAAGAAGCTTAACAAGAAATGTTCAAATAAATAGTCATGAATATCTTTGTTATGATGATAACAATATAACACATAAGATTGTGCTTACGGATAATGGGGGTAATTGCAGTTGTCATAATATGGTATTATATCACATACCGTGCGCTCATTTGATTGCTATACTTGGTTTAAGGCGAGTAGCACATGAACAATTTATTTCTGATTATTATACAATATCAAGTTATAGGAGTACATACACTCCATGTTTCCATGCAATACCGGATATAACATGTTGGCAACCACTCAATCCAGCAAGAGGTATCATAGAGCTACTCCCACCAAACCTGATACGTAGGTCTGGACGTCCCCAAAGTCGGCGCTACAAAAATACTATGGATGAAACAGTTGATCGCAGTAATAAAAAATGTGGCATATGCAAAGAAATTGGGCATTATCGAGGAACTTGTCCTAGAAATCCAGAAAATATTCGGTAATAATTTATTTTTCTATTTTATTTAATTAATTTTTATTAATTTTTATTAATTTTTTTTTAAAATTTCAGGAGTTCCAGGAAGCAAAACTAGTTGGACGCGATCAAGATTTTATTTTAAATATGTTTCAGGCATTGTAAAATTTCATTCTGTTTCAATTGAGCAAACGTTGCAATTTTATTATGTTTCATGTCCTGCATTGTAATATTTTATTATGTTTCATGTCCTGCATTGTAATATTTTAAGGAAAAAAAACTGTTTCAATTGCCCAATTTATATTTCAATTATTAGCAGGAATCATACATGGGCCGGCTCAAATATAATGAGAGAGGATTTCTATCCCCTCTCAACAGCCCTCCTCTTATAAAGAGGAGGGATTAAATTCACTTGGGCGGTGTGGGATTAATCACCGTACCGCCCAAGCTATAGGAAGTGCCACGTCAGCGCTGAGTTGGATGAAAAGAGATGGTTTTGGGTATTTATTTTTGAAGGGGATGGTTTTGGTAATAAAAATTGGGTGAGAGATGGTTTTGGAAAAATGTCCCTCCAGGTACATCTGTTGTCGGGAAGAATAGCTGTGAGATCATCCAGATCTACTGTCTTGTTGGATTTAGTGGAGCAACTTTTGGTGTTCACTCATTTGACCAAGGCCATTCAACCTCTACCTAGTGAGGACCCTCCAGATCCTATACGATCTCATCAGCCTTGTTTGCAAGCTGGAGAAGAGGAGCAAAATTCTATATCTCGAGATTGGATCCAAAGAATTCGTTATCTCCGCAGCTCATGTGACCACTTTCTAAATTTTTTTGCTTGTGTTTTAGTTTTCTAGTGGAACTCAGAAATTTGGAAAGAGAGACAATGTCGAAGGAAAATTCTCTCGTTCTGATGATCAAGTTGGAGAAATTCTCCAACTCAGAGTTCAGTTCCTGGAAGCAGAATACGCAGTTCAACATGAAATATTTGAACTTTTTGCATTATGTAGTTTGATTTTGAGTCTTTTGAGGAGAGGATGAGGAACATTGGATCAACGGCGAAGATTTTTATCTTGATTACCTCCTCAATTGTTTCTCAGACAGACTAGCAGAGACGTACAGTAAGATGAAAATAGCAAAAGAGATCTGTGATGCTCTAGAGGAGTAGTTTAGAGAAGAAGAGAACATGTACAAGATGCACATGGTGGACATGTTCATGTCATTCACCTTCACTGAAGATAGGAAGATACTACCTCAGGTTGCAGCATTTGATTCTCTCATTGACAAGCTAAACAGTGAGAACATTTCTCTGTCAGATGGGTTTGTTGCAGGAGCCATCATTTTCAATCTTCCATCCTCATGGTACTCTTTTAAGACGAAGATGTATTGGAAGAAAATGCAGGTTAGTATTAAAGACCTCAAACGTTTCATCTGCATTGAGAACGAGAACCAGACTAGACACGCCATAGAGACAGTTTGTTAGAAGAAATTTGTTACTAACATGATTACGCATTATAAGCGAAAGCCTACGCCTAGAAAGACTAAACCACCCACCAGTGCACCCGCAGTTACTGTCACTAGCATAAAATTTAAGAAATTGAAAGGCAAGTACTACAACTGCAATAAGTGGGGTCACTGTGCTTCTGAGTGCAAGCAACCTAAAAGAGGTGAATCCAGCACACTGAAGACTAATAACAAAGTAAATATGGTTTATCAGACTGTACCTGCCAACTTTGTTGCCATGGTTAGAAAAAGGAAAGGACAGTACTGAGTGGTGGTTAGATTCAGGTGTTACTTGTCACGTCTGCAGCATTTTTACGCATCTGGAGGATGTCACTGTAGTAAAAGAGACTGTTACTGTTGCGAATGGTGGAGTAGTTGGCGTGCTGAAGGTGGGAAATGCAACCTTGTTGCTCTGCTCAAGTAAAACTCTAATTTTGAAAATGTTAAATTTATATCTTCATTAGCTGCTAATTTAGTTTCAATTTGCTTGTTATGCGATGTTGGTATATCGTTTAACATTAGTGGTGATAGAATAACTTTAATGGTTCACTCGCATTATTTTGGTTGTGCTTATGTCATTAATGGGATATATAGACTGGGTATAGCAAACAAAGTAGTAAATCAAGTTAGTTCAAATCTCATAGATCTTAAGACTTTACATACAAGACTAGAATACATGAACTATAGAAAACTAATATCGCTAGCTCAAACTCATAAAATTCTCCTAAACACAACAATCAAGTTTGATAAATATGAAATCTGTGCTCAGACAAAGATAACTAAAACACCTTTTGGTCAGGTTTCTCGGAGTACACAATTGATAGAGTTAATATATTTCAACATATGTGACTATAAAAGCTTTGTCACAAGAGGAGGTCGGAAGTATCCGATAAATTTTATCGACGATTACTCTAGATTCAGTCACATTTATCTCCTTAAATTAAAAGATGAAGCTTTTCAAAAATTTTGTATATTAAGAATATGGTTGAAAATTAACTTGACATGAAAATAAAAAAGCTAAGGAGTCATTGAGGAGGAGAATAAGTTTTAGGGAGTTTAGAGATTTTCTTGTCAGCAGTGACATAATCCCTGAAACTACTACCTCATACTCACCACAATCCAAAGGCATTGTTGGGAGGAAAAATAGAACTTTAACAGAAATGTTGAATCTATATTATTGATTACTTGCATACTTGTGGGGCCTATTGAGGTAAAGTTGTTCTCACATCAAATCACATTCTTAATATGGTTCCTCATGCAAAGTTGAAACAAACACCCTATGAGTTTTGGTTTAATAGACCTCCTAGATTTGATAATCTTAAGAAATGAGGCTGTATCGCTTATGTTGAGATACCTAACTCTAGGAGAGCTAAGATTAGATCTAAGACAAATACATGTGTGTATCTAGGATGTGTAGAGGATGGTGCTGCAGATAGATTTCTAGATATCTCAACTAATACTGTAATAGAATCTATAGATGTAGTTTTCTTTTAGGATAAGTTTCTTAAAGATAAAAATCTGACTTTTCCAGGTCTGTCTGTCACTAATACTGAGACTACTGTTGAGCCAGAACTAAGAATATCTGACACTGAGCTCATAGACACTAGTAGTTTAGCATATAAAAAGTTATTTAATAGAGAACAAGTGCTTAAAATCTTCGGTATAGACTTTGTGACTTACCAAGTTGAAGGTTATTCATCCACCTATAAAGAAGCGATGCGATCTAGAGATTCTTTATTATAAAAAGAAGTCATAGATAATGAGGTGAATTCTCTCCTTCAAAATCACACTTAGACCTTGGTTGATTTGCCTAAAGGGGCTAGAACCATTAGAAGTACTTGAATCCTAAAAAGAAGCTAAATTCTGATGGGAGTATCGCCAAATACAAAGCACGTCTAGTTGCAAAAGGCTTCACTCAAGTGAGTGTTATAGACTATTTTGATATATACTCACTTATTTGTCACATCGCAACAATTAGGATTCTTATCGCATTAGTATATGTTGAACATTTTACTGTTCATCTGATGGATGCCAAGACCTCATTTCTTAATGGATATCTGACTAAGGAGATTCGTAACGCCCCAAATTTCTTAAGAAAGGAAACGGTTCTCTGGAGGTTATCGTCGGGCAGTAGTTAGTACCTCGCGGTGTTAGCTCCGGTGAAAGTGTCTACAGTGTCAAGAGCGTCGAGAGCGTTGAGTCCACTCAACGCCGGACCTACCACATAACGGTAGTGTTATCGCGTGGCGGTAGCTGGGGGATTTTTCTGGCAGAGCTCTCGGGAAGCTAATGTCAGGCGATAATGATACCGCCGGCTATAGCTAGTTCAATTTAATTGACAAGGCTCTCGGGATCCAACCGCAAGGCGTTAGACGATAGCGCACGGCGATAGCAGCAGGCGTCGTATCGTAACTGTTGACGGCTATCGCGCGGCGTTAACAACCTATCGCGCGGCAAAAGTGAAACTGTAACGGCGTGGCCACGTGTCGGCTTGTGATTGGAGGGTTTGGGCGGTTACACTCAAAATGAGGCGTTGAATTAAGGTACCGCATGGCGGTAGCTTTATATATAAGCCTGGTTTGGCCGTTTCTCTTCATCTTCTTTTGGAGAGGAGTTGGTGATCTGGTTTTCTTGGAGGAGCTGCAGTGCCGGTAGAAAGACGTCGCCGCCATTTAGGATTCAGAGCCCGGATTCACAAAGTGAGTTCGGTTCTACGGAGGCAAGCCCGGTGCGGTCGTTTTCAACCGTCTAGATTTCTCTCATGGCGCCAAAGAGGACATTAAGGATAACGATCATCTTCGTTAGACATATGAAGTCCTTTCTTTTGGCATTAGAGGGTAGACACTCCACAAACATGTGGATGTGGTTCTCCCGACGGGTAGATCCGTTTATCCTCGTAGTATTGCATTTAGATCCGGAATTAAAGTATGGAATATGCATGCTATTTGAAACTCATTCAGATGGGTTGGTATGGATTGGTGTTGTTTCTATGTTTTGTATACCAGAGAAGACTCTGTGGTTATCGCGTAGATTTCGGAGTCGTGGGGTGTGCAGATGACTGCGTTGAGAGTACTGGGGGGTAAATCTCCAGGAAAACACCCGCGTAAGGGAAAGAACCGATAGTCTGTCTCATACCATGCGGCGGTAGTTCTACCGTCGGCGATAACTTCCTGTAAGCTATATATTGTTTGTGAATCTTGTCTCTGAGTGACCTGAGGGCTATAATTTGATTGAGCGTGATCTTAAATTGCTCAGCTTTATTAGCCATGAGTGCTAGCCTGAATCCTTACAGAGTTATGGATTATGCAGAAAAGGGAAAGGGGATGTTGACCCACGTCAGACCTGCGATCCGGACGATTTGAGCATGAGATTTGGTTGAACTATACCCTCCCCTATGTCGGTCGACTTAGAGTGGTCACGTGTACATTACATGACTTGTCGTAGCACTGGGACATTGTCTCTGGCCTTGGCCCTTGTGAGACTAAAAGCTCAAACGTTGTTGACCGTCACAGAGAATGATGGTACGACCCTTGAGGTCTGGTGCACCAAGAATGTGCCCTGAGAGTACGGGGTGTTGGGCTCTTGTGCCAACATTTGTGGCTAAAGGTGCTTAAGTTGCGCGTTTTGATTGCCAAGTGTTGTTTAAGCTAATGCCTGCAGGGAAGGAGCACCGCCACCCCGAGTGGGGTGGGGTCGTTATAACTTGGTCAGCTAATGCTGACCGTTGCTTTTGTTTGCTACCGTGCTGTGGATTGTTGCGTGCAGGTACTACTGAGACAAGCGGGAAGTAGCGGGTTGAAGCCCAGAAATGTTGTATTGGTCCTCGAAGGTCAAAGCGAATACTTGTGTTGTTTAATCTTTCGTGTGTGGCCGGCGGCCTGCATGCCGAAGTATGTAACATATTTTAATTCAAGTTGAGTATTGTATGGCCTTAAGGCCAAGACCTTCTTTGTGTATTTTTACTTTCATTCCTATCGTGGACTATAGTGGACATTCATGTTTTATGATGGGTTCTTCCAACTTATTTTATAAGCTTCCGCTAAAATGCTCTGTGTTAGGATTCGAAATTTTATATTAGTAATTTGGTATTGATATGTAACTCCAATGACTATCCGTGGAATATGACATGAGGTCGCGACCAGACCTTCTATTATATTTCATGCAACGGATGGGGGTGTTATAATTTGGTATCAGACTACGGTGTCGTTCTTTCTTATGTGAATTTGTGGGAAAATTCTCTTAAGGGGTGGTGAGCACATGTATGTGTGTCATCGTTATAACATGAAAAGAACCTATAAATGTCTACTTAGGAATGAAAATACACATGTTTGAGGAACCTGAATGTTCCAATGATTGCGTTTTGGCAATCTGTTTGTCGCCTAATCAAGTGTTTTTACAACTATAGGTGACCAGGAGCGGTGCGGGGCAGTCGCATCAACAGCACTCAGCGGAGAGTAGTGCGCATAATGATGCTCCTGCGACCCCTCCTTTTGCTGAAACTATATGAATGGTAGCGGAAACAGTGTTCGCTATGATTAATGCCCAACATGGAAGGCATGTGCAACCCCCTGCCCTGGGCTGGCTCCAATGCCGGTTGGTGCTCTAGAGAAAGTAGCAATTAGAAGATCATCGGATCAGCAGTTGAACATGCTTTTGGCGCAAGGGACGCACTCTTGTGATGAGTATTTGCATGTGTTTGTCATGATAAGGCACTATACAGGGTTTGAGTTGGAGGACGAGCAGACTATAGTAAACAGATTTTATAACGGTGTTCGTGATGAGTTACGACTTCCATTGGTAGGACCAAAATTATTTGGATTCAGAGCGTTAGTGGAGTCGGCTAGATTTTTGGAAGTATATTTGGCAAAAGTCCACTAGACGTCAGTGTGCAGGGTACCGAACCCTGTAAGTCCTGCTAAGGCTGAATACAGTGGGAGGAGGCAGAAAGATAGAGCATCTACTAGTCAAGACACATATGCTTGCCATACTTGTGGCAGGTCAGGACACCTTGTCCGCGACTATCGTGTTGATGCCCTGAAGACAAAGAAAGAAAAGTCAAGAGCAGTTACAGGACAAGTTCCACTTATTTGTTAAACGTGTGGCAAGATATGACATATTGCAGAGAAAGTCGGAGTGGTACCCCAGTGTCAAAGGAGACTGGATCTAGAGAAACTGTTGGGCAAGACCCATTTATATGTTACATTTGTTGTAAGATGGGATGCCTTGGAGATCTCTTGCGTTGATAAGAGGTCTAGTGCTGAGGCTCAGCTGAACTGCACAGAGGTGCAATATGACTTGGCTGATCGGATTCGACAGGCTTTGGAGTTGGATAATAGCATGAAGCGGTTCATGGCTAAGGCTTTGGATGGGTCAAATGCCCAATTTACTGTCGATGATGGGTTATTATGGAAGGACAGTCATTTGTGCGTCCCAAGTGTGGGTAAATTATGAGAGGAATTGATGTACGAGGCTCATCATACTAAGTACTCGATTCACCCGGGCAGCACAAAGATGTACAAAGATATGAAAAAGCTGCTCTGGTGGCCAGGATTGAAGAAGGACATAACACTTTATGTGGCAAAGTGTCAAACGTACGCCTTGGTGAAGACGGAGTGCCAAAAGCCCGTGGGATTCTTGAAGTCCTTGCCTATACCGGAGTGGAAGTTCGACGATATATCCATGGATTTCGTGCATAGTTTGCTGAGATAGAAAAAGGGAAACGACGCCATCTGTGTGGTCGTGGATAGTTTGACGAAAGTCTCGCACTTCATCCCAAATAGGAAGGACGATTTAGTTGAGAAACTGGCAAAGTTGTATGTAGAAAACATTGTACGACTACACGGTGTGTCCCGTAGCATCGTGAGTGACCGAGATGGGCGCTTCACGTCCAATGACTGGAGGTTGTTGCATCAACTATTGGGGACCAAGCTGAAGTTCAGTACAGTCTTTCATCCGCAGACGGATGGTCAGACTGAGAGGGTTAACGGGATGATGGAGGACATGCTTCGCATGTGTGCCCTGGATTTCGGTAAAAGGTAGGAAGATTACCTGTATATGATTGAGTTTGCTTATAATAACAGCCACCAGACGAGCATTCAAATGACGCCCTTCGAGCCCTTATACGGTTGTAAGTGTCGTACTCTATTGTCTTGGTTGGAGATGAGCGAGTCAAAGTTGTATAAGCTGAAGGAAGTCGATGATGCGACTTCGGTTGTGCGAACAATCCGTGAGCAGTTGCTGGTTGCTCAGGATAGGCAGGCTAAGTATTATAATGTCAAGCACAGGAATGTTGAGTTCGTCGTAGGCGATTGGGTATATTTGAAAATTAAGCCTTTCAAGGGTGTCTCAAGGGTTCGACGCTTGAAAAAGCTGAGTCCGGGATATCTTGGGCCGTTTGAGATACTTGAGCATATTGGAGAAGTTGCCTATCGCTTGAAGTTATCAACGGAGTTGAGTGGTCTACACTATGTACTCCACATATCAGTGTTGCGAAAGACAGTGCAAGAGCCTACGCAAGTGATTGCTGCAGATCAAGTTCCAGTTGATAGTGGGCTGACAACGAGGGTCAAGCCCATTCGAATTGAAGATATAGAAGTTAAAAGACTGTAATAAAGAGATCGGGATGGTCAAGGTCCGATGGGACAACTATGGTCGAGAGGAGCTTTCATAGGAGCAGGAGTAAACAATGAAGTCAGAGTTCCCCGAGTTATTCTATTGAGTTACATAGTTTAAGTTGATTTAATTCCTTAGTTTCCTGCATGACTTAATTTTGGGACGAAATTATTTAAGTGGGGGAGATTTGTAACGCCTCAAATTTCTTAATACAGGAAACGACTCTCTGGAGATTATCGTCAGACGATAGTTAGTACAGCACGACGGTAGCTCCAGCGAAAGCGTCAACAGCATTGAGAGCGTCGAGAGCGTTGAGTCCACTCAATGTCAGACCTACCGCGTTGCGGTAGTATTACCGCGTGGCGGTAGCTGGGGAATTTATCTGGCAGAGCTCTCGGGAAGATAACGCCCGACGTTAGTGGTACCGCCAGTGATAGCTAGGTCAATTTAATTGACAAGGCTCTCGGGATCCTACCGCATGGCATTAGCCGATAGCACGCGGCGATAGCAGTAGGTGTCGTGTCGTAACCGTAGACGGCTATCGTGTGGCATTAACAACCTATCGCACGACGAAAGTGAAACCGTAACGGCATGACCATGTGTCGGCCTGTGATTGGAGGGTTTAGACGGTTGCGGTCGAAACGAGGCATTAAATTAAGGTACCGTGAGGCGGTAGCTAGTTACCGCGTGGCAGTAGCTTTATATATAAGCCTGGTTTGGCCATTTCTCTTCATCTTCTTTTGGAGAGGAGTTGGTGGCCTGGTTTTCTTAGAGGAGGAGTTGCATCACCGGTAGAGAGACGTCGCCGCCGTTTAGGATTCGGAGACCGGATTCACAAAGCGACTTCGGATCTATAGAGGCAAGCCTTGTATGGTCAGTTTCAATCGTCTAGATTTCTCCCATGACGCCAAAGAGGATATCAAGGGTAACGATCCTCTTCCTTGGACATGCAAAGTCCTTTCTTTTGGCATTAGAGGGTAGACACTTCATGAACATGTGGATGTGGTTCTCCCAACGGGTAGATCCGTGTATCCCCGTAGTATTGCATTTAGATCTAGAATAGAAGTACAAAATATGCATGTTGTGTGAAGCCCATTCAGACGGGTTGGTCTGGATTGGTGATGTTTCTCTGTTTTGTATGTCGGAGAAGACTCTGTGGTTATCGCGTAGATTTCGTAGTCGCGAGGTGTGCAGATGACTGTGTTGAGAGTACTGTGGGTAAGTCTCCAGGAAAACACCAGAGTAAGGGGAAGAACTGATAGTCTGTACCCTACCGCGCAGCGGTAGTTCTACTGTCGGCGATAGCTTCCTGTAAGCTATGTATTATTTGTGAAGCCTATCTCTGAGAGACCTGAGGGCTATAATTTAATTGAGCGTGAGATTAAATTTCTCAGCTTTGGTAGCCATGAGTGCTAGCCTGGATCCTTACAGAGTTATGGATTATGCAAAAAAGGGAAATGGGATTCTAAACCGCGTCAGGACTGTGAGCCGGACGATTTGAGCATGGGATTTGGTTGTACTGTACCCTCCCCTATGCGGTCGACTTGGAGCGGTCACGTGTACTTTACATGACTTATCGTATCATTGGGCATTGTCTCTGGCCTTGGCCCTTGCGAGACTAAAAGCTCAAATGTTGTTGACCGTCACAGAGAACGGTGGTGCGACCCTTGAGGTCCGGTGCACCAAGAATGTGCCCTGAGAGCACAGGGCGTTGGGCGCTTGTGCCAATGTTTGTGGCTAACAGTGCTTAAGTTCCACCCCTAGTGAGGGGTTGAGTCATAATAATTTGATCAGCTAATGTTGACCATTGCTTTGGCAAGGTGGATTGTTGCGTGCAGGTGCTGCTGAGCCAAGCGGGAAGTAGCTGGCTGAAACCCAAAAATATTGTGCTGGACCTCGAAGGCCAAAGCTAATACTTGTGTTATTTAATCGTTCATGTGTGGCCGGCCTGCGTGCCGAAGTATGTAACACATTTTAATTTAAGTTGAACATTGTAAGGCCTTAAGGTCAAGACCTTCTTTGTGTATTTTTACTTTCATTCATGTCGTGACTATAATGGACATTCATATTTTATGATGGATTCTTCCAACTTATTTTATAAGCTTCTGGTAGAATGCTCTGTGTTAGGATTCAAAATTTTCTATTAGTAATTTGGTATTAATATGTAACTCCACTGACTGTCTGTGGAATATGGCGTGGGGCCCCGACCAGACCTTCTGTTATATTTCATACGACGGATGGGGGTGTTACAAGATTTATATGCACCAACCTGAAGGATTTGTCATAGAAAGTCCAGAAAATATGGTGTGTAAGTTGATTAAGTCACTCTACGGATTGAAGCAATCATCTAAATTATAACACGAGAAATTTGACGTTTGTGTTAAAGATATGAGTTTTAAACTACCGGTCGCTGGCCACGACCATCCTGCCTCATCTGGCCATGTGTCTATGGTGGTGGAGCTGGTGCTGCAGGGGGTCTCTACTCCTGCCTGTAGTTGGGACGATAACGTCCCCCCACCTCTCTTATGCCTAGTGACTCTGCCTCTCTTTGAGCCCCGGCTATTCTCCCCGAAGAACGACCCATCCAGCGGTCTCTTTCCCCTGCTCTGCACAATCAGCTAGTCTACCTCCAGCTTCTTGGCCATCTCTATGATCTGAGCTGAAGTGTCATAAGAGATGAACAATAGGGACTGTCTCAAATCGTCTCTAAGGCCCCGGTAGAATCTCTTTGCGTACCTCCTGTCGACCGAATCATGTATCCCTGCAAACCTGGACAGATGAGAAAACTCCCTCTGGTACTCAATCACTGATCTGGTCCCCTGTTTGAGGTTCAAAAACCTCTCTTCTAGCTCATCCCGGTCCGTGGTGGACACAAAATGGTCCAAGAATGCCTCGCCAAACTCCTCCCAAGATATATCTGACAGATCCCTATCTGTATAGGTGGATTCCAGCATGGACTTCCACCACCTCTTTGCATGGGCATCCAGTGCAGAAGTTGCCAAATGAACAGCTTGGCTGACAGGGCAGCTGATGCCTGCCAGCATCTCCTGTATAGCCTTGAGCCATTCCTTGGTCTTTACCGTATTCTCCGTATCGTGGTACATAGGCGGGGACAAACTCTTGAATGCACTCAGCCAGTTTGATCCTGGATTTGGCAGCGGTGCCGGAACCTGCTGGGTTCTGAAGGCCTCAAGCATGGTCGTCAGGGTCTGACCCATCTCTGTCTGTAGGAAAGGAGTGGCATCCGGAGGGGGAGGGACCACATTCTGCAGTACGATGACATTTGGAGGTTGCATAAAGGTAAGGTTTATATTAGAATTGGCCTGACTCATTGCTTAGGTGGACTGTTTTATGTGACTTTTTACACACGGGCACACCAATGCTTCCGCTGCATAGTTTGTCCGCAAACTAATGCTTTAGCGGGGTGGCCCAGTGGTGTGGAATTTTTCTCTTATGATCGTGTGTTCAAGTGATACTAGTTTGTAAGACCCCTCCCCTTACCAAGGAGGCCCCCAGCCTTATGCCCATAACCGCTGTCTTACGGTGGCACTAACTCACGGGTTAGTCGGCACCGCAACACGCCGATCCTGCCGGCTAGTATGATCATATAACCTGTTCGGTCAAATGAGAGAAAGAAGTAAAAGCAGTATATAGAAATAACTAGTCCACAAGTCACAGCACTATCAAATAATAATGAAAGCACACAAGTCCAGAATGAGTACATCAAAAATGAGAAAAAGGGCTTATGCCCAGTACATAATGACAAATCTCTCTCACAAATTTCAACAAGCGGAAGTTATGCTACCACCAGAAGTCACGTCCCACCTAACGATGGGCTGTTGTAGTAGTAGTAGGCAGTGGTGGTATCAACTCCTCACGTCCTGCCACCTCTTCCTGCTGGTATTCCCTCTCCTCGAGCTCCTAAAATGATTGGTCACACCGATCGTTAGTCAAAAGACTAAGTCGTTTCCTCCACACCTCGCCCCCAGAACTCCTAGGCACCGGGTGGGAGGACGAAGCGGAGGACAACAAGGGGTATAACAAAGGAAACAGGTGACAGTGAACTATACTAACGAGTACATATATATCAGTTATTTCTACTATAGCAGTTCTATTTATAAGGTATATGAAATGTATGAAGAACTGAACAGAAACAAGAAAAGTGTTGTAAGTAAACAAGTACTGGAAGTAAGCAAGCACTGAAAGTAAGAAGAGTAAAGACAACAAGTAAAATAAGCTACTACTACCATCACAGAAGTACCTTAACTTATATGGATACTCATACAAACTTATAAGTTAAGGTTTCCAGAACTATAACATATCATATAAAAAAGTCCATACTAATTAATATGATACAGATCTATGGTGCATATGACCTAGTTATGAATGTATGATATGCATGTGTTTTATGGCTCATGCAAGTGCAACTAACGCACAAGACTCTGTGATCACAAACCTTTAGTTCCCACTTTTTGGAGCTATCATCACTCTCTGGTACCACTGTTGTGGCTACGGCAGCAGTGGAGCGGGCGTCTCCACTCCTAGATGGGTATACACACTACCGGGCCTAGACCTCCCATACGCCTCTGTACACATCCTAGGTGCACTCTAGAGTCTTTGCGTACTATTTGCTAGCTACCGACCAATAGTTTTGGTCGCGTGTGTGTTCTTGGGGATTGTCCTCCAGACCGCAGTGTAAAACAACCCACTTGCCCCTCAAACCCTCACACCTCGCCAAAGTCACCGTACTGCCATCGGTGTGACGATTGGCCCAGTACCGCATGACCCGCCACAGGTTTATGCACATGCAAGATATTTCAACCTGAGCCTCTAGCTAGCAGGACCAACCCGTCCTAAATCCCTCCAACCCATCATGGGTGAGATTGCACATTAGTGCTTTTATTCTAAATCCCTCCAACCCATCACGGGTGAGATTGCACATTAGTGCCTTTATTTTAAATCCCTCCAACCCATCACGGGTGAGATTGCACATTAGTGCGTTTATTCTAAATCCCTCCAACCCATTACGGGTGAGATTGCACATTAGTGCGTTTATTGTAAATCCCTCCAACCCATCACAGGTGAGATTGCACATTTGCGCGTTTATTGTGAATCCCTCCAACCCATCACGGGTGAGAATGAACATCAATGTCTTAGCCTATTAAACTACTCTTGTCTAGTGTTCGTTATACCTAGCAGTTTAGGGTTAATCACATGACTGCCCCGGGCATGCCCGGTGAAGGGCTCTCGAGGGCACTAGTAGCTATGATGGGTTGAAATCCCAAGGTTCCCTTTCGCAAGGATATTTATTTTTATTAATGTCTACCCATGATCCATTCTCAGCTCTCGTTGTTACTCTAGAACGAACCTAATGAATTTAGTTATTAACGGGAAATCGGCGGTCTTCCGCCGGTCTCCGTTCTAACCACTGTCCTTGAGGTCTTGCACTTTATCGCTCGATATTATAAAGTGACCTACTAGACACCAATCAGGGTTTGTCTTCCCAATATAGTCACCAACTCAACCCTCTATCGTATCTCATGTGGGTCTCAGTGACATGAGTTATATTTTTGCTAAGCGCACCCATGGTCTAGTGTTGACTCGTATGTCGTGTCATCCAAACTCTTGTGACAAATGTTCCTAATTACATATCATGGTTGTTATGATGTATGATAATGATTTAACTAAGTTTCATTGTTTTCCCAAGAGATTAAGAGACCTAAATTAATTCTTTAATTGTGTGACCGGGTCACCTTGAACATGAAGTACTATATATAATAGTTCAACCTACCTGAGGTTTTTACTAGGTGTTCCTTAAGGTTAATTAATCTGTCTACCAAGTTTCATAATATTTCCATATAAATTTCTATGTATGTCCCATTTGACAATAAAATTCTAATTCAACCACTTTACAAATACATTACCTCAACTACTCAACCAAAAATTCTGATAAAATTAGAGGATGTTCATGTTGATATAATAAGGCTAATTACAGAATTTTCAAATCTTAAACAATGATCTGACCTACCTTATACCCATTTAAGCAAAATTACCAAAATGTCATTATTAGGGTTGTTAACATATAGGCACATCAAAAAATTCTCAAATAATTTATCAGAAACCAAAACACAATAATAATCCACTGTAAAATTTTTCATAATTTTAATACACAAATTTCCCATATTTTTAATTAATTTCCAAAAGGGGCAAAATGGTAAATTTTACTTTAAATCCAAGGAAACATTAATAAACAGTGCCATAAATTTTCCAGAGGTGAACTTTACTCTACCAGAGCTTGTGTCAAAAATCCATAATTTAATGAATTTATTTACCCTATTTTCCAATTTATTTCCTAACTAGACACATTTTCCTATAATTTCAAATAATGTGATTATTGATCCCAAAAATCCCAAATATTCCATGGGAGGTGTATTCCATTCCTATGAGCCTCTGTTCAGAGTTTCATGGACTTGCAATGACCCAATTGGGCTAAATTCACATTTTCTCATTTTTACTAATGACATCCCAAATTTGAATATGACAATCTCATGCATGTGAGATTTTCCATACATGCAGAGGTCAAAATGACCTAAAATTTTTATCATGGATTTATATTGACCTAATGAACACTCCATCCAAATTTGGGGGTATTTGGACTCATATATCTCCAAAAATATAATTAATTCAATTTTTAGTATTTCATCAAATACTATAGAAAAATTCTAACCAAAAATTTCCATTTTTGGTTAGACACTAATTTTACACCTAACACAAGCCTGGCCAAAATTTGAATTCATGGTGACTTATGGTTTGGCTTGGGCAGTTATTTTAAAATTTGCCCTAGCCTAAGACTTGTCTTGGTAGATTGGACCTACAGGGAGCCCTACAGCTCCAAACTTCAAGTTTATGGTGTCAAAATAAAGTTAAGACCTAGATCTACAAATTTTATGTTGATGTCTAGTTCTGAAATTGAATCTATGAGGCCTATGTTTAACATGCAAAGTCACTATAAATGTGTGATAGAATTTCACTATTCATAATAATCAATATCATTAATCAAATTGGAATTAAATGGACGACATCAGTTCATCGTCCCAAATGGCCAACGGTTGAGATTGAACCATCCTAGATGAGTTTTTTGGCCTTTTTCCGGCCACTTGGGCCGGCGCCACCGCCGGCGGTTATTGTCACCACCTCCGTTGAGGTGGTGGCTAGCGTTTCCCAGCGGTGAGGTTGCCGGAGGCGGCTCCTCCGACGATCCCGAGCGAGAATAAAAACTCTACAAAATTCACATATTCTCTCATGGTATCGGGCTCGATTGAGCCCGATGTTTCGCCTAATTGAGCTAGAAAGCTAGCACAGGGTGAGGTGAGGTGAAATGGACCTGCAGCCGGGCTTGGCGGCGCGTGCGGTAGCGATGCTCCATGGCCGACGCTTGCTCCTGCGAACTAGCCCGATTCACTGTTTCTCCAGCAGAAGCATTGCTCCAGCAGTCGAATTCTACTCGTTTCCAGCTCCTGAAGCTAATGACGGGCTTGAATTAGGCTGGGAGTGGCTGTGGGAGAAGTTTGAGTTAAGGGGGTGGTTGGCCATGGCTTTGGAATTTCCTCCTAGCCACCAGGTGTCCCCAAACTCCTCCACCTTGCAGGAATATTCCTTGGAAGCTCAGCCAGTAGCTTGGGCAGAGGTAAGGAGGGCCACATGGCCTCCATATCCTATATTCCTCCCTTCTCTCTCCTCTTTTTCTCCAAAATGGCTAAATTGCCCCCATGCATGCATTCTCTCTCCAATTTTAGGAGGGTAGGGGCTGTCATTAACCCTTTAGGCTCGTCATGGGACTTGGCTCATGGGGTTAGCTCATGAGGAGTGGGCTTGGTTCATTTTTTCTCTTTTAGGCCACTTGTTGACTTGTTGACTTTTAGGTTGACTTGGTCAACATGGTGAGTGAGCTGACCCCACTTGGAGGGTCATGGACCTCATGGCACCACCCAACTTGGGTTGGGGCAAGGTGATGCCCTACTTGGTCTAATTAGGCCTTTAAGTGTGGGTTTGACTAGTTTAGGGTTTAGGGTTGACTTGGGTCAACATGGGTCAATAGGTGACCCAAAGATGTGGCTTATGTTTCCCTTAGGTTGATATTAGGGTTAAGGGTGCAGTGGTAGAACCAATGTGTGGCCAGGACCCCAATTTGTGCTTGTTTGACTTGGGTTATCTTGGGCCCTATAGTGGGTCCCATGTGACTACATCCTAACTCCATGGTTCAAACCTAGCCTAAACTCATGCCCCCACCATATGCCCTAACGCAACCTAAGTAGAGGGGTCTAAGTGGAAATGGGATGTTACAAACCCCAATAAACAAAAGAAATAATTTCGTCCCCGAAATTTAAGTTCGGGTCTACAGGGTTTCCAAACATAAAAATTTTAAGTACTTTAGACATTAATTAAAGTGTTACCTGAGGTAAAAAGCTCTGGGTACTGATCTAGCATCAGATCCCTCTGCTCGCAGGTGTGCTCCTCCCGTCCATGGTTGGACCACAACACCTTCACCAGGGGAACCTTCTTCTTCCGCAGCGCTCGGACCGCAGTATCATCGATCCGGAGCGGCTCTAAATGAACTGATCTGTTAGATGCTAACGGGCCTGCTGTAGTGGTGATATGATGCTCTGGCCGAAGGAGAGCTCTCCATAGCAAAGAGATGTGGAAGACGTCGTGCAAGGTCCCTAACTCTAGCGGCAGCTCCAGCCTGTAGGCCAAGGGGCCAACCCGCTCCAGGATCAAATATGGCCCCATATATTGAGGGCTGAGCTTCTTGTGCCTCCGCACCCGAGAAACACAATACACAAGACGTATCTTCAAGAACACTGTCCCCCACCTAGAACTCAACCTTCCGATGCCGCTCTTTGTAGTACTTAGCCTGTCTACTTTAAGCCTAAAGCATCCGGTCCCTGATCAGTCGTATCTGAGCATCCGTATCCTCAATGTACTATGATCTAAGTTCCCTGGGGTGCTCATCCTGAACCCAAGATAGCGGTGTCCGGCACTTCCTCCTGTAAAGAGCCTCATAAGGTGTCATCCCAATGCTTGCATGGTGACTATTATTGTAGAAGAACTCGACTAGTGGCAGCAGTCTCTCCCAGGGCCTCCGTGTATCCAATATACACAATCATAGTAGATCCTCCATGGTCCCGATGGTCCGCTCTGTCTAACCGTCGGTCTGTGGATGGAAAGCGGTGCTAAAAGCAAGCTGAGACCCCAAATATGTCTGCACCGCTCTCCACTCCCTAGAAGTGAATCGACCATCACGATCCGAGACAATCGTCCTGGGGACCCCGTGGTACCTGACGAACTGTTCCACAAACAACCTCACCAAAGCAGCAACTGAGGTGTCCTTCCTGATGGGTATGAACCAGGCCACCTTGGTCAGTTTATCGACAATGACCCAAATAGAATCGTGCCTCGAGTGGGAGCGAGGCAATCCGTGCACGAAGTCCATAACAATATCCTCAAACTTCCACTCAAGACCGGTAGTGATTGTAGTAACCCTCCTGGGCTCTTGCACTCTGTCTTTAATCGATGGCATGTCTCGCAATGTGTCATGTAGAAGATGATCTCCCTATTCATTCCCGGTCAATACATCCTCCTCCGCAGATCCGCTGTCATCTTGGTGATATCGGGGTACACTGAGTATCGAGAACAGTGTGCCTTCCTGTGTATATCCTCCCGGATACCACCTCCTGCGGGTATATAAACACGACCATGGAAATGAATGAGTCCATCAAGTAAAGAATAATCACATGTCCTGCCCCCTTCCAGGGCCCTGAACACCAGCTTCAAGGATGCATCTAACCTCTGTTATACCCTGATGCGCTCTCGTATATCATACTCTACGATCAAAGAGTTCAAGTACTCCCGATAGATCTCCGGCTCGGACTCGAAAATGACAGAAATGTGCATATCCTCTAACATCTGCAGCAGCTCCATATACATCACCCGAGGCTCTGGTACTGAGGTATTGGCCCTCCTACTCAAGGCATCTGCCATGGTGTTCGTGTTCCCCGGATGATAATGCATGGTGTAATCATAATCGCACAGGAATTCAAGCCACCTTCTCTAGCACAGGTTCAGGCCTTTGTGCGTGTCAACATACTTGAGGTTCTTGTGATCCGAGAAGATGTCACAATGAACCCCATATAGGTAATGTCTCCGGATCTTTAATGCAAATACCACCGCCCCGAGCTCTAAATCATGTACGGGGTAATTCTGTTCATGCTTCTTTAACTGCCTCGAAGCATAAGCGATGACATGCCCGTGCTGCATCAGGACCGCACCCATCCCCTGATATGATGCGTTAGTATAAATGTGAAATCCTTCCTTCCCAGATGGAAGTGCAAGGATGGGAGAAGATGTGAGCCTGTCCTTTAGCTCCCGAAATGCTGCCTCGCACTCGTCCATCCAAATAAAAGCTGTCTCCTTCTTCGTCAAGGACGTGAGGGGGAGTGCTATCCTCGAGAACCCCTCCACGAACTTGCGGTAATATCCTGCGAGTCCCAGAAAACTGCGTATGTCCGATGCTGACTTTGGCTGCGGCCAATCTCTAACTATCTGCACCTTGGCTGGGTCCACGGCCAACCCTGCCCCACTGATAGTATGCCACAGGAATGCCACCTCTTGCAGCCAGAACTGGCACTTGGAGAACCTAACATACAATTGGTGCTCTCTCTGCTTCCCCAAAAGCAACGCCAAATGCTGAGTATGGTCCTCCTGTGTCCGGGAGTAGATCTGTATATCATCGATGAAGACTATAACAAATCTGTCAAGGTAGGGCTCGAAGACGCGGTTCATCAAGCTCATGAATGCAGAAGGCGCATTCGTGAGCCTGAAAGGCATCACCGTGAACTCGTACAATCCATAGCAAGAACTGAAGGCCGTCTTCGGAATGTCCTCCTCCTGGATCCGCAGCTGATAGTACCCGGACCTCAGATCCAACTTGGAGAACCAGAAGGCTCCCTGAAGCTGATCAAAAAATTCGTCGATCCGGGGCAGCGGGTATGTTTCCGGACCGTCAATTGATTCAACTCCCGGTAGTCGATGCAGAGACACAGTGAGCCATCCTACTTTTTGATAAATAACAGCGGTGCTCCCCATGGCGATGAGCTCGGTCGGACAAATCCTGACTCTACCAGCTCTTATAGTTGTGTCCTGAACTCTACTAGCTCCTTTGGGGCCATCCTGTATGGTGCCCGAGATATGGGCCTCGCTCCTGACACCAACTGAATGCGGAATTCCGTGTCCCATGTCGATGGCAATCCGGGCAATTTCTCCGGAAATACGTCGGAGAAATCCCGAACCGCTGGGATGTCCACAATAGAAGCTTCTGCTCCCACCATCTCGAAGCAGGTAATGTATACTTCCTCTCCTTGCTTGTGGGCTTTGACAACATGTACAGATGATAATAATAGATGAGAGACAAGTCTAATACCTTTGACGATGACGTGGGAGTCCCCGTGCCTCAACGTGATCCTCCTCGATGGGCAATCGATCTGGGCATGGTTCCAATGCAACCAAGTCATGCCCAGGATCAAGTCGAAATCTGGCATCCTTAGGATCGTTGCAGGCGCTTCAAATGTCTTTCCGCCGATTTCTGCCTCTATATTGCACTTGGCAGATGATAATAGTACCGATCCATTAGGTAGCCTCACCCTCATCATCGAGCCCTTGAATCGTTCCACGCTATCCAATCCTTCCACAAAGGCTTCTGATACGAACGAGTGTGAAGCACCCGCATTGAACAACGTATAAGCGGGCTTGCCGCTGATAAATACTATGCCTTAGGTCGATTTGAGTTTCAAATGGGTAGTTATACTTCATGGTTAAGTACTATATATAAAAAATGTCTTAATTTCGTAATATTATTTATGTACCTGTGATGACGTCCTCAGGATTCCTCGGCTCGGTGAGGTCTAATGCGTACATCTGCTCTTGTCCTTTGCCTCGGCCAAAAGGTCCTCGGCTCGACCTCGACCTCGACCTCGTCCTTGGCCTCGGCCATGCTATACTGGAGAGGCCACTGGAGGTGGAGGAGGTGGAGGAGGAAGTGGACGAAACTGATGCGGGTACTCAGATCTAATGTGGCCCGGCTGATGACACCCGAAACAAACTACCGGTTGCTGGCCATGATCATCCTGCCTCATCTAGCCATGTGCCTGTGGTGGTGGAGCTGGTGTTGCAGACAGTCTCTGCTCCTGCCTGTAGTTGGGACGATAACGTCCCCCACCTCTCTTGTGCCTCATGACTCTGCCTCTCTGTGAGCCCCGGCTATTCTCCCCGAAGAACGACCCATCCAGCGGTCTCTTTCCCCTGCTATGCACCATCAGCTGGTCTGCCTCCAGCTTCTTGGTCATCTCTATGATCTGAGCTGAAGTGCCATGAGAGATGAACAATAGGGCATGTCTCAAATCGTCTCTAAGGCCCCGGTAGAATCTCTTTGCGTACCTCATGTCGTCCGAATCATGTATCCCCGCAAACCTGGCCAGATGGGAAAACTCCCTCTGGTACTCAATAACTGACCTGGTCCCCTATTTGAGGTTCAAAAATCTCTCTTCTAGCTTATCCCGGTCCGTGGTGGACACAAAATAGTCCAAGAATGCCTCGCCAAAGTCCTCCCAAGATATATCTGACAGATCCCTATCTGCATAGGTGAAGTCCAGCATGGACTTCCACCACCTCTTTGCATAGGCATCCAGTGCAGAAGTTGCCAAATGAACTGCATGGCTGATAGGGTAGCTGATGCCTGCCAGCATCTCCTGTATATCCTCGAGCCATTCCTCGGTCTTTACCGCATTCTCCGTCCCGTGGTACATAGGCGGGGACAAACTTTTGAATGCACTTAGTCAGTTTGATCCCGGATTTGGCAGCGGTGCCGGAACCTGCTGGGCTCTGAAGGCCTCAAGAATGGCGGTCAGGGTCTGGCCCATCTCTGTCTGTAGGAAAGGAGTGGCATCCGGAGGGGGAGGGACCACATTCTGAAAGTGGAGGATAAGATCTACCTTAACTCTAGAGGGGGGCTGAATAGAGTTTATTAAAATAGTTTTCAAGTTAAAAATTATTTGCAGTGGAAGACTTAATTTAAATAATATGTGTATAGTGCTGCAGCAAATAAAATATGAAAGCAAGAGATAAAACAACACAGCACACAGCAAAACACAAAGAAGCAACCAGAGGACACAAGGAGCTATAGTGGTTCCCCAATCAATCTGGGTAGTCCAGTCTTCTACCACCCTAGGTAGGAATCCACTGTAGGATGAGTTGATCAGGTGTCCTGGGCACCAATGAGCTTTTGGTAAGGTGCTCAAAAAACAAACTAGATTTTTTGATCAGGTGTCTTTCCACTACTGAGTTTTGATAAGGTCTCAGAAACCAACACAAACTTTTGAAGGAGTTTGATAAACCCTTTACAGCAGAGAGAGAGAGAGAGAGGTGAGATGATCTTCTCTGTCAACAATCAGAGAGAAGATAGTGGATGTTGTCAAAGCTCCCCCTGAGATCTTGAGTTATTCGGGAAGTGAAGCTTTGTAGTAGGGTGATAGGCCTTCAGAAAATTGGATCTCCAGCAAAAGATGATTCCAGCAGCAAATGAAATGTGTGGTGTCTGGAGTCTTGAATGATAAGGCCTTTGAACAATGGAATCAAAAGGGATCTAGAAATTTCAGTATATTGATCTCCTTCAGTGATGTGTGTTCTTGTAAGAATTCTATGACTGTGAATATCTGCCACTTTTTCTTCTCTTTTTTTGTTGTTGTTGTTGACCAGCAGAATAAATATCATCCTTTATTCCTTAGATCTGAATAGAATAATTCTCTGTCCAAGATAGTCGTTAGCCTGTCATAAATGACTTCCTTAAATGCATTTTGTCTTCTGAAGGAAAGTTCAATAAAACATTCCTTTAAAATCTCCTTGAAACTTGCTCCAGATTAATTGAAACGGCCACAAGATTCTTGAAATAAATACTGGGAATAAATAGAAGGGAATACCAAAACTGACTGAATTTGAATCTTGAAAAACGTCGATCACTTCAGAAAAACGTCGACCTGAGCTCGACTATCGTTGAACTGAGCTCAGAGACTGGACTTAAACTGAAGCAGAAATCGTCGATCTGAGCTCAACTATCGTCGAACTGAGCTCAGAGATAGGGAAACAAACTAGAGACAGGAACGTCGATCTGAGCTCGAAGATCGTCGAATGGAGTTCGACGACTCGTTGAAGTGAGCTCAGAGATCGTCGAATGGAGTTCGATGATTCGTCGAACTGAGCTCAGAGATCGTCGAATGGAGTTCGACGATTCGTCGACCTGAGCTCGACGAAATGACTTAGTCTCCTGAACTGAAATATCTGGTCTTGAGGGTCTTGAGGGCAGCTTCCAAACCTAAATACTAACCCTTAGACTCAAACTAATTGACCTTTAGATCTATACAAGGAGGTCAAAACAAATTTCCTAAAGGACATAGTGATCCTTGTCCAAATCAGTAATAGGGTGTTCCAACAATCTCCCCCTATTTGGGTTAGGATTACTATTTACAAACATAGGAAAAATAATAAAAACATACAATGCAGATATATAACCAAAAAAAACATTGCAGAGACACATATATAATCACAGATAGTCAGAAATAGATAACATTGCCAGCTTACAGAATCATTCTTTTTCCTTGCTCTTTATGAGAACTATTTCTCTGTTAGGATTAAGAGCTTCTTTCTTGGATCTTCTATCATCAGCTGCACCTAGAGAAGTTTGATGTTTTGGCCTGGGGACTACAGCTTCTGGGTGCAGCTTCATATAACTTTCTGAGTCAAAGAATTTGCTAGAAGAATATCTCTCAAGTTCTTTCTTTCTCTGTTCTGATAGAGTGGTGAAATTTGATGTGTCTCTTCCTTGTTCTCTAGCCTTTTTGATTTGATCTAAGACAACAAACTCTTTCATTCTGGCAGTCCATAAAGTGGGATTATTTTCAGGGTCTTCAAAAGGGACTGGAGGTTCATATCTATTAGTTGACTCATCAGCAGGAGCTCTGGAAGAGACAAGATCTTTAAGCTTATAAGGGAAAGGACCAGAAGTAGAATCTGTAGGGCCTTGTCCTTCCCTTTGATAAGGATGTTGCCTGGAATACACTGTGAGTCCTCTTTGATTACCTCTGAACTGTCCTCTTCTTGGTTGATAACCTCTAGATTGATTTCCTCTTTGCTGAGATCTTCCTTGAAATTGATATGAACTTTGGCTTCTAGCAGTAGATTGAAAGGCAGAGCTTCCACCTATACCTGCATCAGGTGAAGGAGGAGGAGGAGGAGGATTGAAATGAGACGATCCTTTGTCATACTTCCTTTTCTTTTTCATGGCTTTCAGCTGATTTCTGGAGTACTGCATCCATGGTTCTGTAATCTGGCAATCATGCAATATATAATAAGGAATATCATTTGTATCTTTAACCTTCTCTGGGGGAACTCTCTTCATGGACTTGCTTCTTGCTTTCCTTTTCCTTGCAATTGTTGCAGAGGCATCATCAGAGTCAGTCCTAAACTGATCACTGTCTGAACTTTGTGGATTGTCATACAATGTATCTGAAGGATCAAGCGTATAACCAACTGTTCCAAAAGCCCGGACTGTTGGAAAGGGTGCTACTTAATTTCTTAAATAAGTAGAAGAGCGCCACGGGTCAAGTGAAGGAACGTCGGACCCAGCAGTATCAATCCTTTTGATATATTCTTTCTGTTGTTGAGACTGAGCAGAAGAAATAACAGCAAGAACAGCAACAGGAGCAACAACAGCAGCAAGAATTGGAATAGAAGCAACACTGGCAGAAGGAGCTATAACATCAGGTTCAGAAAAATAAATTTCAGAAACAAAAATTTCAGATACAGCATGCTCAAAATCAATTTCCTCTGTCATATGCATATCCTTAGAAACTGAAACAGCAACATCAGAACTATCAACAGCAGCATCAGCAATTACAACATTGTCCACAGCCTGGACAGAATCTATAAAAGAAGCTAAAAGGCTGGGCTCACAGCAAGAAATAGGCACGATGGCCTTAGTAAGGTCTTCAGTATGCTGGTCTGGAAGGCAGCTGAAGTATACAGAATCAAAAACTGATAGCAGTGACCTGAGGTCCACTATAATGACTGCAACTGGAGCTTGAACTGGAGTTACTGCAGCAGGCAATCTCTCAGCTTCATAAGGCATCTCCCCCTACCTAGATTCAGTGATAACTGGATCAAGACACCCAGTAGAAGGGATTGCCTGAGGAGGAAGAATAGAGGATAGCCTGGCAGACAACTCCTGAACAGTTTTCAGAAGTGGAGCCAATGAGGTCTCCAGCAGTAGTGATAGCCTTAGAGCTATCAGCTCATATAGCTTATCTGCAATAGCTGGAAGGTCTACTTGCTCAAGAGGGACTTGAGTAGAGGTAGGGATGGATGTGGTAGAGATGAAAGTTGGAGCAGCAGGAGATGTTGTTGGAGAGACTGTGGATGGTGGAAGTGATGGTTGAGATATTGGAATTGTGGAGATGGAAGATAATGGAGTGGAGATGGATGGTGTGAATGATGGTTGAGTAATGATGTCCTGAAGTAATTGTTGATAAGAAGTGGATGATGATGGTGGCTCAAGAGGGGATGAAGGAGAATCATCCATATAGGAATCATCTAGAAGAGTGAATGATGGAATATGAGATGATGAATCAATGTCCATGTGTGGGCAGTGATGTAGTGGATGGAAGATTTCTTCAGTTGATGTTGGAGAAGGGATTGAAGTTGGAGATGGGATGGAAATGGGGGATGAAATTGTGATAGTGGATGTGATTGTTATTGATGAAACAATAGGTGGAGAAGGAGGAGATGATGAGACAGGCAAATCTTCTGCAGGGGCAGAAACCTGAGGGGAAGAGACTGAAATAGTCCTTGTGCCTGAAGAAGAGATTGCAGAAGCTCTGTTGGGCTTTACAATCTGCCGGTCCCATTTCCCAAATAGGGCACAGGTAAGCCTCTTGGAGGCATTGATGTGCATCCCACTGGAAACAAGCAGTGCAGGGCATCTATTATGAAGAAACAACCCTAAAATCCTCCCAAAATTAACAAAATTCTTGTTAATTTTCTTCTTGATCAAGTCAAAAAACACTTCTCTCCAGTTCAGTTGCTTCTTGTCCACCAAGGCACCCATCAAACAGAGCTGATACCTAGAGATGGTATCATGAGCAGAGTGTTTTGCCAACAACACTTTCCCAACTACATCAGCAAGAAATCTGTACTCAACTGACAGATTCTTCTTAAGCAATTTATTAGGGTTAGCTGCTGAATGACCCATCCTCTCAAGCATAATTGAAAACTCTTCTCCAGAAAGCTCAATAGAATCTTCACCAGAATTTAATTGAAATACCTCTGTCAAAACAGCAGGTGTTAAAGGTACCTGAGTTCCTGAGATGGTTCCAATCACAGTGTTCTGATCCAGATTGTGGGCAGTATACACCCATTCCTTTATTTCATCTGTGGACAATTTGATCCTTGTAGTGATTATGTTAACTAACTGTTGGTCCTTGAAGAGTTCCAGAATATCCTTGAATATTCGATCGTTGTTATCGAAAGAATCCATGTCTATATCAAAGCCAGCGTCAAATTTCATTACTGCCGAGATTGCGACTGAAACTGCCATTGATTCCTGCAAAAAATGAACAAACAAAAGACCAAGTGTAGAAAAGTTTGGAGGGAAAGGGAAAATTTTGCAGAGAGTATGAAAGCGCAAAGGTAGAACGACGGCCGAAAAATGAGTTTTATATTAGGGTTCGACGCAGAAAAGGAAAGATCGTTGAACTCTGTTCGACAATCTGGGCTTTTAAAGGAAACTGAAAGGTCATCAACATTATCGATCTCCGTTCGACGATATTGGAGAGCGTCGAGCTCCGTTCGACGATCGCTGACCAGAAGAAAGATAGTTTAGCACTATCTTAGAAGCGCTGAACTCTGGTCGACGATTTCGGAAATCGTCGATCTCCGTTCGACGATCTTGGGGAAAATCGTCGAGCGCAGTTCAGAGACCAGAAACATACTCTATACACTAGAAAAAACATTTTTATTTGCCTAGTCTTGGTCATTTTTAGATTTTTAAAATCTTGGATCTTATTTTAAACTTCCTTCATCTAACATTCCTAACTGATTCAGGAAGAATGTATGTTTCTTTTTATCCAAAGGTTTGGTGAAAATATCTCCCCTTTGCAAATCAGTTGGGATATATTGAAGTTCAATTTTGTTTTTATCAACATTATCCCTTAGAAAGTGATGTCTAATTTCTATATGTTTTGTCCTACTATGGAGGACTGGATTTTGTGCTATAGAAATAACACTAGTATTATCACAAAATATTTTTGACTTTTCTAAGTTGTAGCCATAGTCTAGGAGTTGGTTTTGAATCCACAAGATTTGTGAACAACAACTACCTGCAGCCATATATTCAGCTTCAGTAGTTGAAGTTGACACAGATGTTTGTTTCTTGCAAAACCAGGAGACAAGTCTGTCACCAAGAAACTGACAAGTTCTACTGGTGCTTTTCCTGTCTATTCTGCATCCAGCATAATCAACATCTGAAAATCCAGTTAAGTCAAATGCTGAGTCTTTTGGATAACAGAGACCTAGATTTGGACAACTTTTCACATACCTAAGAATCCGTTTTACTAAGGTTAAGTGAGACTCTCTAGGGCTCACTTGGAATCTAGCACATATGCATGTAGCAAACATTATGTCAGGTCTACTAGCTGTAAGGTACAATAAAGAGCCAATCATTTCTCTATATGTTGTCTGATCAACAGGTTTCCCATGTTCATCAACATCTAATACAACATTAGTAGGCATAGGTGTTTTCATACATGATGCTTCAGACATACCAAATTTCTTAACTAATTCTTTTGCATACTTGATTTGAGAAATAAATATGCCTTCAGCATGTTGTTTGACTTACAATTCTATAAAGAAGGATAGCTCACCCATGCTACTCATTTCAAATTTAGAATGCATTAGGTTGGAAAACCTTCTGCACAAATTTGAATCAGTAGAACCAAATATAATATCATCTACATAGATTTGTACTAGTAGGGTATGAGACTTATGGGTTCTAATAAAAAGAGTTTGGTCTACTCTACCACTTATAAAATCATTTTTCAGAAGAAAGCATGCTAGGGTCTCATACCATGCTCTAGGAGCTTGCTTTAGACCATATAATGCTTTATGCAATTTGAAAACATAATCAGGATGAGTTGAAGAGATAAAACCTGGGGGTTGTCTGACATACACTTCTTCTTTGATATCTCTATTGAGAAAAGCACTCTTTACATCCATCTGGTATACTTTGAATCCTTTGTGTGCAGCATATGCTAAGAAGATTCTTATGGCCTCTAACCTTGCAACTGGTGCAAAGGTCTGGTCATAGTCTATCCCTTCTTCTTGAGAGTATCCTTGAGCAACTAGCATTGCCTTGTTCCTTACAATGACTCCTTGATCATCCAATTTATTTCTGAACACCCATTTTGTTCCAACAATGGAGTGATCCTTTGGCCTTGGCACTAGTTCCCAAACTTTGTTTCTTTCAAATTGATGCAACTCCTCTTGCATTGCAATGATCCAGTGTGGATCTTGCTCTGCATCTTGAATGGATTGAGATTCAATTTGAGAAAGAAAGCAAGTGTGCATCAGGTTTTGGTTGACCTGATTTCTGGTTTGCACACCAGCTGAGATGTCTCCAATTACTTGGGAGATTGGATGGTCTCTTGATGTTACTAAATCAACAGGGGGTGTTGATTGTTCACCAACCTGTGTTGTTGTTTCCTCTTGTGGTACAACAACTGGCTCTTCAAGAATATTCTCTTCAAGATGTTGAATGACTTCTTCATCTTCACTGCTTTCATCTTTTAGAATAATTTGTAACCTATCCAAGTCTTCAGCTAGAGAGTGTACCTGCAAAGGTTCTATGGTAGAAGTGTTTCTTCTCCTTGAAAGACATGTTAGATTCATCAAAAGATATATGAACAGATTCTTCAATTTTGAGAGTAGATTTATTATATACCCTATAAGCTTTACTGATCATGGAGTATCCAAGAAACACTCCTTCATCAGCTTTAGCTTGAAATTTTACTATGTATTTCTTGTCATTATTATGAATGTAACACATACAACCAAAGATTTTGAAGTAATCTACTTTAGGTTTCTTCCCTTTGAGTAATTCATAGGGAGTCTTGCCCTTCAGCTTATGTATTAAACTTCTATTCAACACATAATTGGAGGTGTTCACTGCCTCTGCCCAAAAGGATAGAGGAAGGTGAGCATCTGACAACAATGTAGTAGCAGATTCAATAAGGGTTCTATTTTTCCTTTCAGCTACCCCATTTTATTGAGAAGTTCTAGGAGCTTAGAAAGTGTGTCGGATCCCTTCATTCTGACAGAACTCTTGCATAAGAAGAGAATCAAACTCTGTCCCATGATCACTTCTGATCAGGGTAATGTGAGTATTGAACTCACTCTGTATGCATTTGAGAAACTCTGTCAAACACTTAAAGTTATCAGACTTCTTCCTCAGAAAGAACACCCATGTGAATCTAGAGAAGTCATCTACAACCACTAAAGTATATGATTTCCCTCCTAAGCTTTGTACTGTAATGGGTCCAAAAAGATCCATGTGTAACAGATACAAAATCCTAGGTGAATCACTCTTATTAAGTGATTTAAAACTATTTTTGGTTTGCTTGCCTAATTGACAAGCCATGCAAAGTCCTTCCTTCTTGTAGGGTCCAGAAGGTAGCCCTCTAACAAGGTTGTCCTTGGATAGCCTAGCAATGGTTCTAAGGTTTATATGTCCTAATCTCTTGTGCCATAATTCATTAGGTCTACAAATAGAGTTGAACAAGCATAAATCTACTTTAGTTGAAAGAAAATCCACAAGATAGATGTTACCTTTCCTTTTACCTGTCAACACAGTTGTATTGTCCTCTGATTTGATTTTGCATGAGGATTTGTTGAAAGTCACTTTATAGCCTTCATCACACAGTTGACTGATACTGATTAAGTTGTGCTTCAGTCCTTCCATATAGGCTACTTTCTTGAATGTGACTGTCCCAATCTGGACTTCACCATAACCTTTTGTTAGTCCAAAGTTTGAATCACCAAATATTACTTTGGGTTCAAGCATGGCTTTGAAGGATGTGAAATTGTCCTTGTTTCCTGTCATGTGCTTTGAGCACCCACTATCCAGATACCATTGCTGGTTTGATGTTGGATAAGTCTTCACATGCACATAAAACAATTTATTTGTTTTTGACCCAGTTTACCTTGGGCCTAGGTTGATAACCTTTAAATTCTGACATAAAAGACATCTCTGGTTGACTCTTATAGCCTTCAGGATGATATCTCCTAGGAGGTATTATCCATTCAGTATAAGGGTTAAACCTCTGAGATGTAGAACCTCTAGGATTGAGCTTTGATTTGCCTTTGAAAGAGTTTTCAAAACTCTGAGCTCTGTTCAACGATCTCTGAGCTGAGTTCGACGATCCTAGGTCAGATCGTCGAGCTCCATTCGAAGATCGACCATGCCAGAGTTCAGGGTTCAGAGATCGTCGACCTGAGTTCGATGATTTAGCCTGAGATCGTTGAGCTCCATTCGGCGGTCGTCGAGCTCCGTTCGATGTTTTTCTGTTGAACTTTGGTTTTCTTAGGTAAATCAGAATTCTTCCTAGCCACCTCTACAACTCCCTTACTTTTATCAGAGATAAATTTGATTGGGGTTGTTAAGACTACAGGTTGGCTCGATGAAGCACCCAAGCCCAGTGTACTATTGAATCTTGAGTTCACTGTGCTTGTGATGTCCATTAGTTTGATACTTCTCCCATTAAGAGATTCTTCAAACTATTTGGCCTCTGATAGCTCATTTTTCAGTGAAGCTATCTGCTCCCTATAGCATTCCAACTCCTCAGAGAGTTTGAGGTTTTCTGATTTTAAAGTGCTGTGTTCAGATAGCTGATTTCTGAGAGAAATGATTTCCTTCTCAGATTTTAATAAATCTAAACACAGTGCTTTAAACTCACACTTGAAGTCCTCAGAATTAAAATCAAAAGAATTTATTACCTGGTCCTCTTCAGATTGAGTCTCTGATTCTGACTCTGACTCTTCTGCATCAGAATTTTGTTGTGAGGCATTGATAGCCATCATGCTGAATTCTTTTTCATCAGCATCATCTTCATCATCACTAGAGCCGGATGAAGCTTCAGATTCTTCTTCTGTCTCACTCCATGTTTCAGCAACAAACCCCTTCCTTATATTTTTGTTCTTGCTGGAGGAGGGTTTGTCATTGCTATTTTTCTTGAAGTCCTTTTCTTTACTCCTTTTTTTCCTGTCCTTCTTGTCCTTGTTTTTATTTTCTGGACAGTCAGGCACAATGTGGCCTGGTTTCCTGCATCTAAAACAAATAATCTCTTTGTTATTTGATTTGTCATACCTTGGCATGTCATGCCCTCTGTATGATCTTTTCCTGAAATCCTTCTTGGCCATTTTATAGAACCTTCTGGCCAGTAAGCTTAGCAGATCTTCATTGCCTGTGACCTTGTCTTCAGGCAGATCTTCAATAGCTTTGAATGCTATTGATTTCTCTTTTCTGACTGCTGGTGAAGCAGCCTTCTGCTCTTCTTCTCTATTCTTGATGAGCAACTCATAGTACTTGAGCTTGCCAAAGAGAGCTTCAGTTGTGATCTTATTTAGGCTTCTGGCATCCTTGATTGGCCAGATCCTTGAGTCCCAAGTGCTTGGGAAGCACATTAGGATTTTATCATTGAGCTCAGTCAATGAGATCTCTTTGTCCAATGTTTTCAGCTCATTGACTATGAGACTGAGTCTATTATACATATCTGCTACTGACTCAGCTTCTCCTTTCTTGAAGTTCTCATATTGGGTTATGAGATGAGATCTTCTATCTTTTCTCTCATCAGCAGATCCTGAGACTATCTCAGATAACTTGTCCCAGATGTCCTTTGCTGAGTTACATTCAGCTACTTTTTGGAATATTTCATCACACATGGTCTGGGCTAAAATATTCATTGCCTTAGCATCTACCACTTTCCATTTCTTGATTTCTGCATCTGTTCCTGAAGGAGGTGGAACAACACTTGTACTTGTGTTTTCTGGGGGTCTTGGACACACTATCAAAACAGAATTAAAAATATCTTCATTAATAGAGTTCATGTACAATCTAATCCTTGTCTTCTAGAGTGCAAACTTAGATAGATTGCACACTGGAGGTCTAGTGCTAGCATAGTCTTTGCTCTGTGCCATGGTTTTATATAAAGATAAATATAATACAAATAATAAAAAATAAAAACTCTCTATGAAAGATTGATCTTATCAGAGATCTTTTGGTTCAGGTGTTAGCATGTAGGATTTTAACAAACCTCTAGGGTCTGGTATTTTAACCAACCTGGCTCTGATACCAATTGAAAGTGGAGAATAAGATCTACCTTAACTCTAGAGGGGGGGTGGGGTGAATAGAGTTTATTAAAATAGTTTTTAAGTTAAAAATTACTTGCAGTGGAAGACTTAATTTAAATAATATGTGTATAGTGCTGCAGCAAATAAAATATGAAAGCAAGAGATAAAATAACACAGCACACAGCAAAACACAAAGAAGCAACCAGAGGACATAAGGAGCTATAGTGGTTCCCCAATCAATCTGGGTAGTCCACTCTTCTACCACCCTAGGTAGGAATCCACTGCAGGATGAGTTGATCAGGTGTCCTGGGCACCAATGGGCTTTTGATAAGGTGCTCAAAAACCAAACTAGATTTTTTGATCAGGTGTCTTGCCACCACTAAGTTTTGATAAGGTCTCAGAAACCAACACAAACTTTTGAAGGGAGTTTGATAAACCCTTTACAGCAGAGAGAGAGAGAGAGAGAGAGAGAGAGAGAGAGGTGAGATGATCTTCTCTGTCAACAATCAGAGAGAAGATAGTGGATGTTGTCAAAGCTCCCCCCTAAATCTTGAGTTGTTCAGGAAGTGAAGCTTTGCAGTAGGGTGATAGACCTTCAGAAAATTGGATCTCCAGCAAAAGATGATTCTAGCAGCAACTGAAATGTGTGGTGTCTGGAGTCTTGAATGATAAGACCTTTGAACACTGGAATCAAAAGGGATCTAAAAATTTCAGTATATTGATCTCCTTCAGTGATGTGTGTTCTTATAAGAATTCTATGACTGTGAATATCTGTCACTTTTTCTTCTCTTTTTGTTGTTGTTGTTGTTGACCAGCAGAATAAATATCATCTTTTGTTCCTTAGATCTGAATAGAATAATTCTCTATCCAAGATAGCTGTTAGTCTGTCATAAATAACTTCCTTAAATGCATTTTGTCTTCTGGAGGAAAGTCCAATAAAACATTCCTTTAAAATCTCCTTGAAACTTGCTCCAGATTAATTGAAATAGCCACAAGATTCTTGAAATAAATGCTGGGAATAAATAGAAGGGAATACCAAAACTGACTGAATTTGAATCTTGAAAAACGTCGATCTCTTCAGAAAAAACGTCGACCTGAGCTCGACTATCGTTAAACTGAGCTCAGCGACTGGACTTAGACTGAAGCAGAAATCGTCGATCTGAGCTCAACTATCGTCGAACTGAGCTCAGAGATAGGGAAACAAACTAGAGACAGGAACGTCGATCTGAGCTCGAAGATTGTCGAATGGAGTTCGACGACTCGTTGAAGTGAGCTCAGAGATCGTCGAATGGAGTTCGACGATTCGTTGAAGTGAGCTCAGAGATTGTCGAATGGAGTTCGACGATTCGTCGACCTGAGCTCGACGAAATGACTTAGTCTCCTGAACTGAAATATCTGGTCTTGAGGGCAGCTTCCAAACCTAAATACTAACCCTTAAACTCAAACTAATTGACCTTTAGATCTATACAAGGAGGTCAAAACAAATTTCCTAAAGGACATAGTGATCCTTGCCCAAATCAGTAATAGGGTGTTCCAACACATTCTGCGATACGACGACCTGTGGAGGTTGCATAAAGGTAAGGTTTATATTAGAATTGGCCTGGCTCATTGCTTAGGTGGACTGTTTTATGTGAGTTTTTACACATGGGCACACCAATGCTTCCGCTGCATAATTTGTCCGCAAACTAATTCTTTAGTTGGGTGGCCCAGTGCTGTGGACTTCTTTAGTCGTGTGTTCAAGTGATACCAGTTTGTAAGACCCCCCGTTACCAAGGAGGCCCCCGGTCTTATGCCCAGAAACGCCGTCTTACGGTGACACTAACTGTAACACCCCAAAAATAGTTTTGGGTTTCAGGTGGGGTGACACGGCCAGGGACACAGGCGTGTCCCAGGGTGTGTCGTGCATGGATTGAGGAGTTGGGTGTCTGGTCGACGAAATTGGGTCGATGGAAGGAACACGCCAGGTGACACGGGCGTGACCCAACTGACACGGGCATGTCCGTGGGCGTGTCCCTCTGGTCGACACAATGCGCTCGACGATCGTCGAGTGTCGAGTAAGGTGTACATGGCCTGGGACACGGGCGTGTACCAGGGCGTGTTTGCAGGACACGGGTGTGTCCAGGTGCACACGGCCTGCGACACAGGCGTGTCCCAGGGCCATGTGACTCTCGGGTGATATTGAGATGGTGCTGAGTGAAGTACACGGGTGGCCAACACGGGCGTGTCAGGTATGACACGGGCGTGTAGGGTGTGATATGGGCGTGCCACACGGCCATGTACTGGCTGGCTTGAAGTCGGTTGACTGCCGCTTAAGGGACACGGCCTGTGACATGGGCATGTCACAGGGCGTGTTAGGCCGTGTTCAGGCTTTTCTGGACAATTTTGAGCCGTTCGATTCCTTTATCCTGGATCCAAAGGCTGGGCTGCTTCCAGGTGGTTCAAGGCCGGGGAAATGGGGATTAAAACCATCTTCTTCATCTTCTCCTTCTTCTTATCATTCCAAGAGAGAGAGAAATAGAAAGAGAGAGCAAGGGTGGAAAGGAGGAGGAAAGCCCGCTGCTGGAGGAGCTGCAAAGTGTGGATTGAAGATCCGAGTACGGATTTGTGGAGGCAAGGCTGAGACGGTGATTTCCATCCGGCCGATTCATGGCTCCGAAGCGATCTTCAAGGGTAACGATCTCCTTCTTGGACATCGAAGTCCTTTTTTTATGCATGAGCATGGAATCCTACACCAAGAGGTGGATCTCGGAAGTGATTCCTTCGTTGAGTCTGCATCTAGAGCCGGAAGTGTGGAGTACGGCATAGGCATGCTGTGTGAAGCCCATCTGGATGGGTAGTCTGGATTGGTGATGTTCATGGGTAAACCGGAGAAGACTCCGTGGATTTGATGTATGAAGAGATTATGTTGTCATTGTATGAATGTCTGGATGTGATGATGGCTGTGAGGAGGCTTTGATAAAGCTCCTGGTTATGAAGAGAGATCAATTGTTAGTACGCCGGGAAGCGGGTACCCGGCCGACTACACCACTAGGGTGGGTTGATCTAGTTAGAAGGTATCGATTGGTGGCATGACCTGGGAAGCGAGCACCCGACTTGCTGCACCACAATGGTGGGTCGATTAGGAAATAGGTGAGGGGTCGATTAGTGGTATGCCTGGGGAGCAATGATAACCCAGCTTGCTACACCACATATTGTGGGTCGATCTGCTCTGGTTATTTGTGAATGCTGAGAGGTTGTACCTCTGAGTGGTATGGACGGGATGTTGCCAGCATGCTAGAATGGTGGACTAGGCTTGAGCCGTCCAACCAACAAATGAAGTACCTCGAATCGGCGGTGTACGACTAGGATGCCCGGTACTCCAAGAAGGTGCCCTGAGTGCACGGAGCGTCTGGTGGATACCGACATTTGTGATGTGATTGTGATTGTTAGATTGAGAAAGAGAATGATAGATATGGTGTTTGATGATATGATGATGGCCATGCATACAGAAAAGGAACCGCTGCCCCGGGTAGGGGGTAGGGTCGTTATAAGTGGTCAGCTAAAGCTGACCGTTACTTTGTTTGCCGCTCTTTGGTGGATATGTGTTTGCAGATGCTGCTGCTTGAAATGAAATGAGCGGAATGGATGGACTACTGCTAAAGGCCCTTGAAGGCCATGAGAAGGACTGTGTTTGGATTTCATGTGTGGCCGGCCTGCGTGCCGATGTACGAAAATGTAAATGTGTGGAAAGAGAAACTTGTAAGGACTTAAGGCCAGTGTGTGCGTTGTATACATTCCTGGTGTTGTTATATAAATGTGGAGTTTATATAAAATTGGACATTCTCTGAGCTGAGTTCTTTAACTTAAAAATGCTGCGCTAGAATGGATTGAGTTAAGGATGCAAAGAGAATTTGATTGCCACACGTAATTACACTGCTTGTCTATGACATATGGCGTGGGGCCCCGACCGGACCCACCGTTATTTGCCATGTGACGAATGAGGGCGTTATAAAGTGGTATCAGAGCTAGGTTTCGAATATGAGTTAAGGATGCATGAGTGTGTAGTCAATGTATAATTACCGTTATGACATGGCTGCTTAATGGTGTTTTGTACATTGCTAGGTGGCGAGAAGTGGTGCTGGGCAGTCAGAGCCCCAGCGATCTGATGAGAGTGCAGCACCCGTTGAAGCGTCTATGCCTCCTTCGGCGGAGACCATACGGGTGGTGACATAGACGGTGCTTGCAGTGCTAAAGGCACAACCGACTGAGCAGGCAAGGCCTGTAGGGGTGCCAGTACGGGCTGGTGCAAGGCAAGGGCGTGTTCAAGGTGTGGTGGACGAGCAAGAAACGGATGAGTCCCTGAAGCACTTTATGGAGTTTCATCCACCTACATTTGGTGGGGCGATTTCCCCAACACAGGCGGAAGATTGGTTGGCTCGAGTAAAGAGGATCCTGACTGCAATCAGGACTGCAGAAGAGCAGAAAGTGACCTTAGCCACTTTTCTGCTAGAAGGAGATGCGAGACTGTGGTGGGATGAGATGGAGGTACATCATTTGGCAGGTCGAGGTTTAGCGGAGGTTTCAATGGAGGAATTCTCCAGATTGTTTCCCGCCAAGTATTTGCTAGTGTCGCAACGGATTGCGATGGAGAACGAGTTTTAATGTCTGGTGCAGGGTGAGGCTGATATTGATAAGTACCTGCATGAGTTTACCAGACTGGGGAGATATGTGGGGTCTACCTTCGCAGAGGAAGCGTGAAAGACGAATCGCTTTTACGAGGGATTGCGGGATGAGTTGAGGTTGGTCCTCCCGAGTTCAGTGAACCAAGGCTTACAAGCGTTGGTCGATACGGCCCATGCCCTGGAAAAAGATTTGAAGCGGGTACAAGAAAAGAAGAGGCTGGCAGTGGAGAAGCCAGAGTTTAAAGTGCCACAGTCGGAGCAGTCAGGGTTTAGAAGACGAAAGAAGAAAAGGTTTAGACCTGCTGAATCAGCTCCGTCGACTGTTCCTTCGGGGGCAACGTATGGGTAAGGACGTGTTGATATACGTATCTGTTATAACTGCGGACAACAAGGACATATTGCTAAATTTTGTTGGAAGACCCCTTTGGGAAGTGAGAAAAAGATAGGCGCGTAGTATGAAGACAAGGGTAAAGCAGCGGCCGAGTCATCTGCATCCCGGACGTAACCTCGATTGCATAATTTGGAAGTGTAAGAGCCGCAAAGCTAACTTGGTGAAATTCAGACTCGAGTGTTTAATTTGGCTCTTACGCTAGAGATGCAAAATCGGGAGGCTGAGCGAAAGTAAGGATAGTGACTGTATCACTTGGATGATGTGCGTATTGTATATATATGATGACTCACTAGTAATGTGAATCCTGATAATGTGCCTACTAAGGATATTCTTGTACATATAATGTTGTATATGTTGTGTTCCATGTTGAAATGTTGGTGCACATTTGGTGAAATTGAAGTAATCGATCGCTTGTGATATATATATATATATATATATATATATATATATATATATATATATATATATATATATATATATATATATATATATATATGCTGTTTGAGGGTATATAGAATGTTTGTAGCTAGAGATCACTAGCTAAAACTGTGGATGAATGTGCACATGTGGAGTTTGGACAGTACAATGGTTGTTGTACCATATCAGTTTGATGTCATAACAGTTTGGTTGTTGTTTTCTGTGCAATTTCGTGGACGAAATTTATTGAAGGAGGGGAGGGTTGTAACAACCCAAATTCGAGAAACGGGAAAATATTGGGTGACACGGCCTGGGACACGGGCGTGTCCCAGGGCGTGTCCTTCTTGGGTTGAGTGATCGGGCGCGTGGTCGACGAAGTTTTCGGGAGGGAACACGCCCATCGACACGGGCATGTCAGGGTGTGTGTCCTCCCCGGGTTCGACGATTTTCCACTCGAGTGATTTGGTCGGCGATCGTCGAGTGAAGTCACGACCATGACACGGGCGTGTCACCAGACGTGTACTTCACTCGAGTATGTCTCGAGAAATGATCTGGAGTGGGTCTCTTTTGTCTCGAGTAGGGGAGGTGACACGGGCGTGTCATCCTTTGGACACGGGCGTGTCCTGCCCAACTACTCGAGTAGTTGTCTCGAGTAGGTCTCGAGAGGGTCTCGAGAGCCTGATACGGGCGTGTCAGCCATGTGACACAGGCGTGTCAGCCATATGACACGGGCATGTCAGTCATGTGACACGGGCGTGTCACATGACATGGCTTATTTTGGATAAGGCGGTTCGTGCACCGCTTAGGGGACACGGCCTGTGACACGGGCGTGTCACAGGGCATGTCAGACCCGAGAGAGTTGTTTTCAGGGAATTTTCTAGCCGTTCCTTTTCTTCATATGGGATCTGATAGCTCAGATTTCTCCTTGCTGTTATAAGGCCAAAAATGAAGAATTAGCTCTTCATTTCATCATCATCTTCTTCTTCTCACTTTCTAAGAGAGAGAAAGAGAGAGAGGGCAAGGGAAGGAAAGGAGGAAGGAGGAAATCCGCTGCTGGAGGAGCTGCGGAGTGTGGATTGAAGATCCGAGTTCGGATTCGTGGAGGCAACGCTGAGACGGTGATTTCCATCCGGCCTATTCATGGCTCTGAAGCGATCTTCAAGGGTAACGATCTCCTTCTTAGGCATCGAAGTCCTTTCTTTATGCATGTGCGTGGGATCCTCCACAAAGAGGTGGATTTTGCAAGTGATTCTATGGTTGAGTTTGCATCTAGAGCCGGAAGTGTGGAGTACGAAATAGGCATGCTGTGTGAAGCCCATTTGGACGGGTAGTCTGGATTGGTGATGATCATGGGTAGTCTGGACGGGTAGTCTTTTCTTTATGCATGTTGGTTATGGATGTATGGAGGCTTTGAGTAAGCTCCTGGTTATGATGTGAGATCAATTGGTAGCACGCCCGGGGAGCGCGAGAAAAACCCGACCTGTTACACCACTAGAGTGGGTTGATCTGGTTAGATGAGGGATCGATTGTTGGCAATGACTGGGGAGCCGAGTTAAACCCGACTTGCTGCACCACAGGGGTGGGTCGATCAGAAATAGATGAGGGGTCGATTGGTGGTAATGCCTGGGGAGCACTGATAAACCCGGCTTGCCACACCACATGGTGTGGGTCGATCTGCTCTGGTTGTTTGTGGATGCTGTGAGGTAGTACCTCTGAGTGGTATAGACGGGATGTCGCCAATGGTAAGATTGGTGGACTAGGATTGAATCGCCCAACCAACAAGTGAAGAACCTCTGATCGGCGGTGTACGACTGGGATACCCGATACACCAAGAAGGTGCCCTGTGTGCACGGAGCGTCTGGTGGATACCAGCGTTTATGATATGATTGTGATTGGTAGTGTTGATTCATATGATGATGGCAATGCATACAGGGAAGGAACCACTACCCCGGGTAAGGGGTAGGGTCGTTATAATGGGTCAGCTAAAGATGACCGTTACTTTGTTTTCTGTTTGGATTGGATGGCTAATTGCAGGTGCTGCTGCTTGAGTTTAAATGAGCGGAATGGAAGGATTGCTGCTAAAGGCCCTTGATGTCCGTGTGAATCGAGGTTGGATTTCATATGTGGTCGGCCTGCGTGCTGATGTACAAAAATGTATTTGTGTAAATAGAAACTTGTAAGGCCTTAAGGCCAGTGTGTGTGAGTTGTATACATTCTTGGTTTGGATATATAAATGTGGAGTTTATATAGTAGTGGACATTCTTTTTGTTGAGTTCATGTTAACTTAAAATGCTGCGCTAGAATGTATTGAGTTAGGACGCGAGTAGATTTTGATTTCCACAAGTAATTCCGCCGCTTGTATGTGACATATGGCGTGGGGCCCCGGCCGGACCCACCATTATATGACATGTGACGAGTGGGGGCGTTACACCCGTGCTGCATCAGGACCGCACCCATCCCCTGATATGATGCGTCAGTATAAATATGAAATCCTTCCTTCCTAGATGGAAGTGCAAGGATGAGAGAAGAGGTGAGCCTGTCCTTTAGCTCCTGAAATGTCGCCTCGCACTTGTCCGTCCAAATAAAAGCTGCCTCCTTCTTCGTCAAGGATGTAAGAGGGAGTGCTATCCTCGAGAACCCCTCCACGAACTTGCGATAATATCCTGCGAGTCCCAGAAAACTGCGCATGTCCGATGCTGACTTTGGTCGTGACCAATCTCTAATTGCTTGCACCTTGGCTGGGTCCATGGCCAACCCTGTCCCACTAATAGTATGCCTAAGGAATGCCACCTCTTGCAGCTAGAACTGGCACTTGAAGAACTTAACATACAATTGGTGCTCTCTCAGCTTCCCCAAAACCAACGCCGAATACTGAGTATGGTCCTCCTGTGTCCGGGAGTAGATCAGTATATCATCGATGAAGACTATAACAAATCTGTCCAGGTAGGGCTCGAAGATGCGGTTCATCAAGCTCATGGATGCAGAAGGCACATTCATGAGCCCGAAAGGCATCACCGTGAACTCCTACAATCCATAGCGGGAACTGAAGTCCGTCTTCGGAATGTCCTCCTCTTAGATCCGCAGCTGATAGTACCCGGACCTCAAATCCAACTTGGAGAACCAGAAGGCTCCCTGAAGCTGATCAAAAAGTTCGTCGATCAGGGGGCAGCGGGTATGTGTTCCGGACCGTCAACTGGTTCAACTCCCGGTAGTCGATGCAGAGACACAGTGAGCCATCCTTCTTTTTGATAAATAACACTGGTGCTCCCCATGACGATGAACTCGGTCGGACAAATCCTAACTCTACCAGCTCCGGTAGTTGTGTCCTGAACTCTGCTAGCTCCTTTGGGGCCATCACGGGTGAGATTGCACATTAGTGCCATTATTCTAAATCCCTCCAACACATCACGGGTGAGATTGCACATTAGTGCGTTTATTCTAAATCCCTCCAACCCATCACGAGTGAGATTGTACATTAGTGCGTTTATTATAAATCCCTCCAACCCATCACGTGTAAGATTGCACATTAGTGCGTTTATTGTGAATCCCTCCAACCCATCATGGGTGAGAATGAACATCAATGTCTTAGCCTATTAAACTACTCTTGTCTAGTGTCCGTTATACGTAGCAGTTTAGGGTTAATGCCAGGACTACCCAGGGCATGCCCGGTGAAGGGCTCTCGAGGGCACTAGGAGCTATGATGGGTTGAAATCCCAAGGCTCCCTTTTGCAAGGATATTTATTTTTATTAATGTCTACCCATGATCCATTCCCAGCTCTCGTTGTTACTATGGAACAAACCTAATGAATTTAGTTAATAACTGGAAATCGGCGGTCTTCCGCCTGTCTCTGTTGTAACCACCGTCCTTGAGGTCTTGCACTCTATCGCTCTATATTATAAAGTGACCTACTAGACACCAATCAGGGTTTGTCTTCCCAATATAGTCACCAACTCAACCCTCTATCGTATCCCCTGTGGGTCTGTAACACCCCCTATCCATCACATAGCATATAGCAGTAGGTCCGGCCGGGGCCCGATGCCATATACCACAGACAGACCGGGTGGTTACTCAAAGGAAACTATCCAACCAATCATAACGTCCTACTCAGAGCATTCTAGCGAAAGCAGTTTATAAGTTGCAATTAAAGAACCCAGCACAAAGAGCACGAATGTCCACTAAACACTAAATAGGAATGTACTACATACACAAGTACTAGCCTTAAGGCCTTACAAATGGTTTACTTCATATTACATATTTTACAAACCACATCACGCAGGACGGTCATACATGAACAAAAGCAAGTAAACACTTCCATTAGGCCTTCAAGGGCCGGCTTCGCAATTTGGGCTTTAGCCTGCTATTGACCGCTTGGTCCAGCAGCACCTGCAAACACAATCCACCGCACGGTGGCAAATAAAAGTAACGGTCAGCAATGCTGACCAAATTATAACGATCCTGCCCCCAACTCGGGGCGGCGATGCTCCTTCCCTGCACTTATTAGCATAACAAGCAGTGTATAAAATATACATTTCATCACAGGCATAGGCTCGCATAGCCACACACCACGTGCTCTCAGGGCACATTCTCGGTGATCACAGTCTAAGTCTGCCGACTCACCACCATCCCTTTGGACGGCCAAACAATGAGCAATTTGTCTTCCCGGCATGGGTCACGGTAATTAAAACCATAGACCGCCGAAGACCCTCATCTATGCCAACGGCAAGTGCCACGTAACCTTAGGTCTCTTTAACCGAACGACATAGAACGGGTACGGTTCCATCTAACACGTGCTCACATCGCAACGTTAATTCAAAACATATGCGCAGGTCAAACTTCTCCCGAGTCCCGTTTCCGTCACACAATTCACATAACTCGGTTATGTTCAAGTTGGCTCTCAAGCCATCAAGTTGGCAAGATCACGCATCTGCCCAGTTTTCTAGGTGCACCTTTAGGTTATTCCCCAAGGTTCCCTGTTGCAGTCTACCACGTAGAAAAACCCGAAAACAAACATTCGCACGGAGTCTTCTCCGGCATTTATGCAATGCAACATCACCGATCTGGACCAACATGTCCGGGTAGGCTTCACACATCATGCCTATGTCCGTTCTCGAATACGCACTCTAAACAACGGGGACTTTACATATCTACCCGAAGGAACGCCTCCAACTCACCGCAAACTCGTGAGAGCGGGCTTCCTATGCAAAGAAGGAGAGCTTCACATGCTCAAGAAGAGAATCGTTACCCTAGCGTTCTTCCTTGGCGCCATGGAAATGTAAGCGGATGAAAAGCACCGCACTCTCTTTGCCACCGTAGATCCGAAGTCGGCTCGCGATTTGGAGCTTCGAAGCTCCTCCAATGGCCGGATCTAAGCTTCTTCTTCTTCCTTTGCTCTCCTCTCTCTCTTGGATTAGAAAGAGAACCACTCAAAAGAAATGAGGGTTTTAAGGGTCCAATCCCGTGTATATCCCATCAGGAACAACCCCCAGCCGTTGGATCCCACATTAAAGAAACGAACGGCCACAATCCAGATCTAAAATGCTAAAACTGGGCCGAACACGGCCTGTGACATGCCCGTGTCCAGGGCCGTGTCCCCCATTCGCCGTCAAAATCGACGCGCCTGGAACAACACACGGGCATCCAACACGCCCGTATTCGACCTGACACGCTCGTGTGCCAACTGACACGGCCGTGTGGTCGGCCGTGTGCCTCCATCGACACAGCCCGGAAAACAACCCGAGACTCACACGGGTATTGGACACGCCCGTGTCCTAACCTGTGTCTAACTCGAACACGCCTGGGCTCCAGGTCGTGTTCACTATCTCGACACTTCGTCGAGCGAAGTTCGTCGACTGCCTGACACGGCCTTGGATACGTCCGTGTCCTAGGCCCTGTGCCTTGTCTCGACACTTCGTCGAGCGAAATTCATCGACTCCCCGGGCCGATCGTCGACACGAGCTCGACACGCCCTGAGACACGCCCGTGTCTCAGGCCTTGTTCTCTGCTCGACGATCGTCGACTCGCAAAATCGTCGACCTCTCGACCGAATCGTCGACTCCAGCCTGACACGCCCTGGGACACGCTCGTGTCCCAGGCCGTGTGCCTCCTGCCAGTTTCAAATTTTGGACCAAAATGCCTCCCGTCGCTCTTTTGAGTTTTGGGGCGTTACAACTCTCCCCCTCTTAAAAGAATTTCGTCCTCGAAATTTCATAAAGGAAAGAAACATAAGACTAAAATTATACCTGAGCGGATCAACTCCGGGTACTCGTCAAGTATAGTCTGCTCTCGCTCCCAAGAGAGCTCCTTTCGACCGCAATTGTCCCATTGGACCTTAACCATCCTGACCTCTTTATTGTGTTGCCGCTTGACTTCCGAGTCTTCAATACATACGGGCTTGACCTTTGTCGTCAACCCACTATCAATCAGCACTTGATCGACCGCGATCACTTGCGTAGGCTCTTGCACCGCCTTCTGTAGCACCGAAATATGAAATACATCATGTAGGCCACTAAGCTCCACCGAAAGCTTCAACCGACAGGCTGCTTCACCAACCCGCTCCAGAACCTCAAATGGCCCAAGGTACATCGGGCTTAGCTTTTTCAATCGCCGCACCCGCGAGACACCCTTGAATGGCTTGATCTTTAGGTACACCCAGTCGCCCACAGCGAACTCCACGTTCTTGTGCTTGGCATTAAAGTACTTCGCTTGCCGGTCCTGAGCGATTAGCAACCTCTCCCGAATGGTTCGCACCAACGAAGTAGCATCCTCCACTTCTAATCGCTTATACAACTTTGACTCGCCCGTTTCTAGCCAAGACAACGGCGTGCGACATCTTCTACCTTATAGGGCCTCAAAGGACGCCATTTGAATACTCGTCTGGTAGCTATTATTGTACGCAAACTCCACCAAATAAAGATGGTCTTCCCATTGCTTTCCAAAGTCCATGACACACATGCGGAGCATGTCTTCCATAGTTCTATTGACCCTCTCGGTCTGCCCACCCGTTTATGGATGGAAGGCTATGCTAAATTTTAATTTTGTTCCCAACATTTGCTGCACTAGTCTCCAATCATTGGACGTGAACCGCCCATCTCGGTCACTCACGATGCTGCAGGGCACACCGTGAAGCCGTACTATATTATCCACATATAGTTTTGCCAACTTCTCCACCGGATCATCCATCCTATGCGGAATGAAATGCGACACCTTCGTTAGCCGATCTATGACCACCCAAATGGCGTCGTTCCCCTTTTGCGACCTTGGAAAACCGTGCACAAAGTCCATAGAGATGTCGTCGAATTTCCACTCCGGAATAGGCAAGGACTTCAGAAATCCTCCCGATTTTAGGCACTCCGTCTTCACCAAGGCGCAAGTTTGGCACTTCGCCACATAGAGTGCCACATCCTTCTTCAAATCCGGCCACCAAAACAGTTTCTTAACATCGCGGTACATCTTAGTGCTCCCTGGGTGAACCGAGTACTTAGTATGGTGTGCCTCGTACAACAATTCCACCCGCAAATTGTCCACACTTGGGACGCACAAACGACCGTCTTTCCAAAGTAATCCGTCCTCCACAACGAATTGGGAATTTGGCCAGAGCCTCTACCGTGAACTGCTTCATATGGACATCCATGTCCAAAGCCTGTCGAATCCGATCAGCCAGGTCATATTGGACTTCAGTCCAATTCAGTACTGCTTCAGAACTTGATTGCTTTTCCACACAAACAATCTCCAACGCCTCTGACTCCCGAACCAACCGCTCATCATGCACCGATAGCCAATTAGCTTGAGCTGGGGCTCTGCGACTCAACGCGTCCGCAACCGTATTATCTTTACCAGGCATATAGTGGATCTTGAATGTATAGTCCCCCAAGAACTCCATCCATCTACGCTGTCGCATATTCAGATCTTTCTGATCAATCAAATACTTCAGGCTCTTGTGATCGGTGTAGATATCAATCTTCACATCGTACAAATAGTGTCTCCATAGCTTCAAGGCAATAATCACGGCCGCTAACTCCAAGTCACGGGCCGGATAATTCCTCTCGTGCACTTTTAGCTGTCTCGAGCCATAAGCTATTACACTTCCGTGTTGCAGTAGCACGCAACCCAAACCACTGCCCGAAGCATCGCTATAAATCTCATAACCTTCGGTCCCACACGACGAACTCAACACAGGCGTCGTGGTCAACCGACATTTCAACTCCTCAAAAGCTCGCGCCCACCCCGGCGTCCCAACGAACTTCTGCTCCTTACTCGTTGAAGTAGTGAGAGGTAACGCTACTAAGGACAACCAAAACTCGCATTTGGAGAACTTGGTGTATAGTTGATTCCTCCTCAGCGTCTCCAAAACCAAATGAAGATGCTTGAAGTGATCTTCCTCACTCTGCGAGTACACCAAAATATCGTCGATGAAGACGATCACAAAATGTCCAAGTACTCCCTGAAGGTCCTGTTCGTCAGATCCATGAACACTGACGGCGCATTAGGTAGCCCAAACGGCATGACCGTAAACTCGTAATGCCTGTATCTCATACTGAACGCTGTCTTCGGGATATCACTCTCCCTTATTCGCAGCTGATAGTACCCGGACTTGAGATCCAACTTTGAGTACACCGTCGACCCGACCAACTGATCAAAAAGGTCATCGATCCGGGGAATCAGTTACTTGTTCTTTTCCGTCAACTTGTTGAGCTCCCGATAATCAATACAGAGTCTCAAGCTCCCGTCCTTCTTCTAAACAAAGAGGACCGGTGCGCTCCAAGGCGAAGAACTTGGACGCACATACCCTTGCTCCAACAACTTTTGAAGTTGCACCTTCAGCTCCGCCAATTCCTTAGGCACTAGCTGATATGGAGAGCGTGACACAGTCTTTGCACCGGGTACGAGCTCTATCGTAAAATCTATCTCCCGCTGCGGCGGGGCTCCAGGAAGATCGCTAGGGAACACATCAGGGTACTCTGATACCACTGAAATACTGTCCAACGCGGGCTTAGGCTTCGCAACCTCCACTAGTGTAAAGAACAGTTCTACACCGGCACGAACCGCCTTCACCACCTAAAGAGCAGACATCAACGTCTTGCTCGACCCCCTTCAAGCCCGTAAAATCCGTCTCACGACTTGCTCCCAACTTGACTTCCTTCCGACCGCAATCAATATAGGCTCACTGCTCCAAGAGCCAGTCCATGCCAAATATTACGTCGAACTCCTCCAGCGACGGTAGTGACGTTAGCAAATGGAACTCCTGACTCCCCATCCAAACCTAAGCGCAACAAATTCTACCCGCGCACATTGAGCACCATTGGACCATAATGCATCCAATTTGTCTCTTACCGTAGAAGGAGGTACTCTGACACGCAATATAATTCCTAAATAAAGGAATGCGAAGCTCCCTAAACGAACGATGCTCTCGCCAGATAAAGTAAAGTCAGAACAAATCTTAGCACAAGTAGTTCTAAGCTAACATGTACAAGGGCGACAAGTATTTAAGGCAAAACTATCTTTAAACCATACCTGTCCTCACGACGGCGTGCTTCCTCCAGGGCTTTAGGCACTCACGGGCATAATGCCCCGGCTCCCCACAGTTGAAACATGCGCACGGGGTTTGGCTTGTAGTTTCCCCCGAAGCACCGAAAGGAGGGACTAGACCCAAAGTCCTAGCCTTCTTATACCATCTTCGATATACAGACTTTGAGGTGTTCAGCACTTTGAACGCCGTTTCTTTTGCACTAAAGTCCTCAACTGCTCCTAACATAGCTTTCTTAGTCTTCTGAGAATCATTCCAACATTCTCGGGCAAAATTCCCTTTCTTTCCACAAGTAAAACATGTGTAAGTAGCTTTGCTAGTCGATGCCGTAGCCCCTTTCTCCAGCATTCCGCTGGATGCAACTCTTATGGGGCTTGCATAGTTCGATACCATGGTCGCTGGCATCAAGAAAGTCTTCCTCAAATCTGACTCCAAAGATCTAGCTGATTCCACCAAGGCTCGGAATCCAAATAACTTTGGTCCTAGCAGTAAAACTCGTAACTCGGCGCGCAGGCCATTATAAAATCTATCGACTGTAGCTTGCTCATTATCCAACTCGAAGCATGGGTAGCGGCTTATCATAAGAAATGCTTGCAAATATTCCTCAACTGTGTGCGCTCCCTGCACTAAATGCATATTCAGCTGCTGCCCTGATGATCTAACAAAAGTCATCTGCTCCATCACGCCAACCGGCGTTGAAGCCACAACAGGGGCACAGGGTTGTACATTTCTTACATGCTGTGCACCCATCACAGCGAACACCGCTTCAACGATCCTTCTAACGGTTTCATATGAAGGAGGGGTCTCAAACACCTCACCGGGTGCACTATGCTCCTCAAAAACCGGACATTCTGGCGGCCCAACACCGCTTCTGGTCACCTATAGTGGTACAAAACACCGTTAAGCGACCAAATAAAATTGCAAACAACAATTATAGGAACACGCAGGTTCCCCAAACACGTGTATTTTCATTCCTAAGTGGATGTTCATGGGTTCTTTTGTTGTTATAACGATGACGCACACACATGTGCTCACCACCCCTTAAAAAGAATTCGTCCACGAATTCATTTTAAGGCTGACCGAAACCAGTAGTCTGATACCAAATTGTAACACCCCCTATCTGTCGCATAGCATATAGCAGTAGGTCCGGCCGGGGCCCGACGCCATATACCACAGACAGACCGGGTGGTTACTCAAAGGAAACCATCCAACCAATCATAACGTCCTACTCAGAGCATTCTAGCGGAAGCAGTTTATAAGTTGCAATTAAAGAACCCAGCACAAAGAGCACGAATGTCCACTAAACACCAAATAGGAATGTAGTACATACATAAGTATTGGCCTTAAGGCCTTACAAATGGTTTGCTTCATATTACATGTTTTACAAACCACGACACGCAGGCCGGTCATACAGGAACAAAAGCAAGTAAACACTTCCATTAGGCCTTCAAGGGCCGGCTTCGCAATTTGGGCTTTAGCCCGCTATTGACCGCTTGGTCCAGCAGCACCTACAAGCACAATCCACCGCATGGTGGCAAACAAAAGTAATGGTCAGCAATGCTGACCAAATTATAACGATCCCGCCCCCAACTCGGGGCGGCGATGCTCCTTCCCTGCACTTATTAGCATAACAAGCAGTGTATAAAATATACATTTCATCACAAGCGTAGGCTCACACGGCCACACACCCCGTGCTCTCAGGGTACATTCTCGGTGATCACAGTCTAAGTCTGCCGACTCACCACCATCCCTTTGGACGACCAAACAATGAGCAATTTGTCTTCCCGGCATGGGTCACGGTAATTAAAACCATAGACCGCCGAAGACCCTCATCTATGTCAACGGCAAGTGCCACGTAACCTTAGGTCTCTTTAACCGAACGACATAGAACAGGTACGGTTCCATCTAACCCGTGCTCACATCGCAACGTTAATTCAAAACATATGTGTAGGTCAAACTTCTCCCGAGTCCCGTTTCCGTCACACAATTCACATAACTCGGTTATGTTCAAGTTGGCTCTCAGGCCATCAAGTTGGCAAGATCACGCATCTGCCCAGTTTTCCGGGTGCACCTTTAGGTTAATCCACAAGGCTCCCTGTTGTAGTCTACCACGTAGAAAAACCCGAAAACAAACATTCGCACGGAGTCTTCTCCGGCATTTATGCAATGCAACATCACCGATCCGGACCAACATGTCTGGGTAGGCTTCACACATCATGCCTATGTCCGTTCTCGAATACGGACTCTAAACAACGGGTACTTTACATATCTACCCGAAGGAACGCCTCCAACTCACCGCAAACTCGCGAGAGCGGACTTCCTATGCAAAGGAGAGCTTCACATGCTCAAGAAGAGAATCGTTACCCTAGCGTTCTTCCTCGGCGCCATGTAAATGTAAGCGGATGAAAAACACCGCACTCTCTTTGCCACCGTAGATCCGAAGTCGGCTCGCAATTTGGAGCTTCGAAGCTCCTCCAATGGCCGGATCTAAGCTTCTTCTTCTTCCTTTGCTCTCCTCTCTCCCTTGACTTAGAAAGAGAACCACTCAAAAGAAATGAGGGTTTCAAGGGTCCAATCCCGTGTATATCCCATCAGGAACAACCCCCAGCCGTTGGATCCCACATTAAAGAAACGAACGGCCACAATCCAGATCTAAAATGCTAAAACTGGGCCGAACACGGCCTGTGACACGCCCGTGTCCAGGGCCGTGTCCCCCATTCGCCGTCAAATTGACGTGCCTGGAACAACACACGGGTATCCAACACGCCCGTGTTCGACCTGACACGCCCGTGTGCCAACTAACACGGCCGTGTGGTCGGCCGTGTGCCTCCATCGACACAGCCCCGAAAATAACCCGAGACTCACACGGGTATTGGACACGCCCGTGTCCTAACCCGTGTCTAACTCGAACACGCCTGGGCTCCAGGCCGTGTTCACTGTCTCGACACTTCGTCGAGCGAAGTTCGTCGACTGCCTGACACGGCCTTGGACACGCCCGTGTCCTAGGCCGTGTGCCTTGTCTCGACACTTCGTCGAGCGAAATTCGTCGACTCCTCGGGCCGATCGTCGACATGGGCTCGACACGCCCTGAGACACGCCCGTGTCTCAGGCCGTGTTCTCTGCTTGACGATCGTCGACTCCCAAAATCGTCGACCTCTCGACCGAATCGTCGACTCCAGCCTAACACGCCCTGGGACACGCCCGTGTCCTAGGCCGTGTGCCTCCTGCCAGATTCCAATTTTGGACCAAAACGCCTCCCGTTGCTCTTTTGAGTTTACCCGTTTGAGACGATATGCTAGCTCCACCATTGTGGATGAGGAGCGCAAGACGAATCGATTCTACGAAGGGTTGAGAGATGAGTTGAGGTTACTACTCTCGGGGCCGATGATGCAGGGTTTCTTGACCTTGGTCAACACGGCCCGGCCCTTGGAGAAGGACATGAAGAATGTTCAGGCAAAGAAGAGCATTGGTGATAAGAAATTTGAGTTCAAAGTGTCGACTACTTCAAAGTCCGGCTATCAAAGATTCCACAAGAAGCATAGGACTTCGGGTCCAGCTCATTCTAGTGCTTCTGGGGCAACTACGAGTCGGACCCCGGGTGCATGTTTCACTTGTGGAAAGTTGGGGCACTTTGCCCGTGATTGTTGGAGCGGACGTCCCAAGTCCGAAAGGAGGTCGGGAGCGACTTATGAAGAGAAGGGCAAGGCGGTGGAGTCAACCGCGTTCCACTATGCTCTGGCCCAACCAAGGGTGTATAATCTTGGCAAACAGGTGGCCATCAAACAGGCGGATGTGGTGACAGGTACGGTTTAATTTATAGCAAGTTAATTTCTTTAAATACTTGTTATGAACATGTTACCTTACCACTGCTTGTTTAGGATTTATTTTGATTTGTGAAAATCAGGCAAGAGCACTCTTCTATACGGGAGCTTCACACTCCTTCTTGTCCGAAGGATTTATATCACGCATCGGAGTCCCTTCTTCGATGGCGAAGGATAAGTTGGATGTGTTGTTGCCCAATGGGTGTTCGATGCGCGCGGATAGGATCTGCGGTGTTAAGATCCGTATTGGGAATCAGGAGTTCGATCTGTAAGCATCGTTACTACCATTGGTGGAGTTCGACGTTATATTTGGCATGGACTGGCTCTCGGAGCAGCGGGCCTATATTGATTGCGGTCGCAAGGAAGTCAAGTTGGGAACAAGTGGTGAGACGACTTTTACGGGCTTAAAGGGGTCGAGCAAGACATTGATGTCTGCTCTTCAGGTGGTGAAGACAGTTCATGCCAGTGCAGAACAGTTCTTTACACTAGTGGAGGTTGCGAAGCGGAAGCCCGCGTTGGATAGTATTTCAGTGGTATCGTATTACCCTGATCTATTCCCTAGAGATCTTCCTGGAGCCCCGCCTCAACGGGAGATAGATTTCACGATTGAGCTAGTGCCAGGTGCAAAGCCTGTGTCACGCTCTCCATATCGGCTAGTGCCTAAGGAAATGGCGGAGCTGAAGGTGCAACTGCAAGAATTGTTGGAGCAAGGGTATGTGCACCCAAGTTCTTTGCCTTGGAGCGTGTCGGTCCTCTTTGTTAAGAAGAAGGACGGAAGCTTGAGGCTATGTATTGATTGTCGGGAGCTCAACAAGTTGACGGAAAAGAACAAGTACCCGATCCCCCGGATCGATGATCTTTTTGATCAGTTGGTCGGGTCGACGGTGTACTCGAAGTTGGATCTCAAATCCGGGTACTATCAGCTGCGAATAAGGGAGAGTGATATCCCGAAGACAACGTTCAGTACGAGATACGGGCATTACGAGTTTACGGTCATGCCATTTGGGCTGACTAATGCGCCGTCAGTGTTCATGGATTTGATGAACAGGACCTTCAGGGAGTACTTGGACCATTTTGTGATCGTCTTCATTGACAATATTTTGGTGTACTCGCAGAGTGAGGAAGATCACTTCAAGCATCTTCATTTGGTTTTGGAGACGCTAAGGAGGAATCAATTGTATGCCAAGTTCTCGAAGTGCGAGTTTTGGTTATCCTCAGTGGCATTCCTCGGGCATATAGTGAGCGGGGAGGGTATTGCAGTGGATCTGACGAAGATTATTGCGATACGGGAGTGGCCTGAGCTTTCTACGGTAGCGGAAGTCCGGAGCTTTCTGGGGCTTGCCGGCTATTATAGGCGCTTCGTAGAGAACTTCTCGCGGATAGCGTTACCTCTCACTACTTTGACGAGGAAGGAGCAGAAGTTCGTTTGGACGCCGGAGTGCACGCGAGCTTTTGAGGAGTTGAAATGTCGGTTGACCACGGAGCCTGTGCTGAGTTTGCCATGTGGGACCGAAGGTTATGAGATTTATAGCGATGCTCCGGGCAGCGGATTGGGTTGCGTGCTACTGCAACACGGAAGTGTGATAGCCTATGGCTCGAGACAGCTAAAAGTGCACGAGAGCAATTATCCGGTCCATGACTTGGAGTTAGCGGCCGTGATTTTTGCCTTGAAGCTGTGGAGGCATTATTTGTACGGTGTGAAGATTGATATCTACACCAATCATAAGAGCCTGAAGTATCTGATCGATCAGAAAGATCTGAATATGCGGCAGCATAGATGGATGGAGTTCCTGGGGGACTATACATTCAAGATCCACTACGTACCTGGTAAGGGTAATGCTGTTGCAGACGCGTTGAGTCGCCGGGCCCCAGCTCAAGCCAATTGGCTGTCGATCCATGATGAGCGGTTGGTTCGAGAGTTGAAGGCGTTGGAGATTGTTTGTGTGGATAAGAAATCAAGTGCTGAAGCAGTACTGAATTGGACTGAAGTCCAATATGACCTGGCTGATCGGATTCGGCAGGCTTTGGATATGGATGTCCATATGAAGCAGTTCATGGTAGAGGCTCTCGATGGGTCAAATTCCCAATTCGTTGTGGAGGACGGATTGCTTGGAAAGATGGTCGTCTGTGCGTCCCAAGTGTGGGCAATTTGCGGGTGGAATTGTTGTACGAGGTACACCATACTAAGTACTCAATTCACCCGGGGAGCACGAAGATGTACCGCGATGTCAAGAAACTATTTTGGTGGCCGGGTTTGAAGAAGGATGTGGCGCTCTACGTAGCGAAGTGCCAAACTTGCGCCTTGGTGAAGGCGGAGTGCCAAAAGCCGGGAGGATTTCTGAAGTCCTTGCCTATTCCGGAGTGGAAATTCGACGACATCTCTATGGACTTTGTGCACGGTTTGCCAAGGTCGCAAAAGGGGAACGACGCCATTTGGGTGGTCGTAGATCGGCTAATGAAGGTGTCGCATTTCATTCCTCATAGGAAGGATGATCCGGTGGAGAAGTTGGCAAAACTGTATGTGGATAATATTGTACGGCTTCATGGTGTGCCCCGCAGCATCGTGAGTGACCGAGATGGGCGGTTCACGTCCAATGATTGGAGGCTAGGGCAGCAAATGTTGGGAACAAAGTTGAAATTCAGCACAGCCTTCCATCCACAAACAGATGGGCAGACCGAGAGGGTCAATAGGACTATGGAAGACATGCTCTGCATGTGTGTCTTGGACTTTGGAAAGCAATGAGAAGACCATCTTTATTTGGTGGAGTTTTCGTACAATAATAGCTACCAAGCGAGTATTCAAATGGAGCCCTTTGAGGCCCTATATCGTAGAAAATGTCGCACGCTGTTGTCTTGGTTAGAAACGGGTGAGTCAAAGTTGTGCAAGCGCCAAGAGGTGGAAGATGCTACGTCTTTGGTTCGTACCATTCGGGAGAGGTTGCTAATCGCTCAAGACCGTCAGGCGAAGTACTATAATGCCAAGCACAGGAATGTGGAGTTTGCTGTGGGAGACTATGTGTACTTAAATATCAAACCGTTCAAGGGTGTCTCGCGGGTGCGGCGATTGAAAAAGCTAAGCCCGAGGTACCTGTGGCTGTTTGAGGTTTTGGAGCGGGTTGGTGAAGCAGCCTATCGGTTGAAGCTCTCAGTGGAACTTAGTGGTTTACATGATATATTCCATATTTTGGTGCTTCGGAAGGCGGTGCAAGAGCCTTCGCAAGTGATCGCGGTTGATCAACTGCCGGTGGATAGTGGGTTGACGATAAGAGTCAAGCCCGTGCGGATTGAGGACTCGGAGGTCAAGCGGCTACGCAATAAAGAGATCAAGATGGTCAAGGTCCAATGGAACAATTGCGGTCGAGAGGAGCTCTCTTGGGAACGAGAGCAGGCCATGCTTGACGAGTATCCGGAGTTGTTCCGCTCAGGTACAATTTAATTTTGTACATGTCTTTCCTTTATATAATTTCGTGGACGAAATTCTTTTAAGAGGGGGAGAGTTGTAACGCCCCGAAACTCAAAAGAGCGACGGGTGACGTTTTGGGCCAGATTTGGAATATGGCAGGAGGCACACGGCCTGGGACACGGGCGTGTCCCAGGGCGTGTCAGGCTGGAGTCGACGATTTGGTCGAGAGGTCGACGATTTTGGAGTCGACGATCGTCGAGCAGAGAACACGGCCTAAGACACAGGCGTGTCTCAGGGCATGTCGAGCCCGTGTCGACGATCGACCCGGGGAGTCGACGAATTTCGCTCGACGAAGTGTCGATACAAGGCACACGGCCTAGGACACGGGCGTGTCCAAAGCCGTGTCAGGTAGTCGACGAACTTCGCTCGACGAAGTGGCAAGACAAGGCACGCGGCCTAGGACACGGGTGTGACTAAAGCCGTGTCAGCAGTTCGACGAACTTCGCTCGACGAAGTGTCGAGATAGTGAACATGGCCTGGAGCCCAGGCGTGTTCGAGTAGACACGGGCTAGGACACGGGCGTGTCCAATACCCGTGTGAGTCTCGGGTTTTTTTAGGGCTGTGTCGATGGAGGCACACGGCCGACCACACGGCCGTGTCAGTTGGAACACGGGCGTGTCAGGTCGAACACAGGCGTGTTGGCTGCCCGTGTGTTGTTCCAGGCGCGTCGATTTTGACGGCGAATGAGGGATACGGCCCTGGACACGGGCGTGTGCCAGGCCGTGTTCGGCCCAGGTTTTACTTTTCAGCTACGAATCGTAGCCATTCGTTTCCTTATTTTGGGATCTGACGGTTGGGGATTGTTCCTACTTGGATATACCCGTGATTGGGCCTTTGAAACCCTCATTTCTTTTGAGTGGTTCTCTTTCTAAGTCAAGAGAGAGAGGAGAGCTAAGGAGGAAGGAGCTTAGATCCGGCCATTGGAGGAGCTTCGAAGCTCCAAATCGCGAGCTGACTTCAGATCTACGGAGGCAAAGATAGTGCGGTGCTTTTCATCCGCTTCCATTTCCATGGCGCCAAAGAGGAACGCTAGGGTAACGATTCTCTTCTTGAGCATGTGAAGCTATCCTTCTTTGCATAGGAAGCCCGCTCTCGCGAGTTTGCGGTGAGTTGGAGGCGTTCCTTCAGGTAGATATGTAAAGTCCCCGTTATGTAGAGTCCGTAAACGAGAACGGACATAGGCATGATGTGTGAAGCCTATCCGGACATGTTGGTCTGGATCGGTGATGTTGCATTGCATAAATGCAGGAGAAGACTCCATGCGATTGGTTGTTTTTCGGGTTTTCTACGTGGTAGATTGCAACAGGGAGCCTTGGGGATTAACCCTAAGGTGCACCCAAAAAACTGGGCGGATGCGTGATCTTGCCAACTTGGTGGCCTGGGAGCCAACATGAACATAACCAGGTTATGTGAAGTTTGATGGAAACGGGACTCGGGAGAAGTTTGACCCGCGCATATGGCTTAAACTGTCGTTGCGATGTGAGCACGGGTTAGATGGAACTGTACCTGTTCTATGTCGTTCGGTTAGAGCCGTTGGCATAGATGAGGGTCTTCGGCGGTCTATGGTTTTAATTACTGTGACCCATGCCGGGAAGATAAATTGCTCATTGTTTGACCGTCCAAATGGATGGTGGTGAGTCGGCAGACTTAGAATGTGATCACCGAGAATGTGCCCTGAGAGCACGGGGTGTGTGGCCATGTGAGCCTACGCCTGTGATGAAATGTATAATTATACACTGCTTTATTATGCCAATAAGTGCAGGGAAGGAGCATCGCCGCCCCGAGTTGGGGGCGGGATCATTATAATTTGGTCAGCATTGCTGACCGTTGCTTTTGTTTGCCACTGTGCGGTGGTTTGTTGCTTGCAGGTGCTGCTGGACCAAGCGGTCAATAGCGGGCTAAAGCCCAAATTGCGAAGCCGGCCCTTGAAGGCCTTATTGGAGTGTTTACTGCTTTTATGTATGACCGGACTGCGTGTCATGATTTGTAAATCATGTAATATTAAGTAAACAATTGTGTAAGGCCTTAAGGCCAGTACTTGTGTATGTATTACATTCCTATTTTGGTGTTTAGTGGACATTCATGCTTGTTGCTGGGTTCTTTAATTGCAACTTATAAAATTGCTTCCGCTAGAATGCTCTGTGTAGGACGTTATGATTAGTTGGATGGTTTCCATATGTAACCACCCGGTCTGTCTGTGGTATATGGCGTCGGGCCCCGGCCGGACCTACTGCTATATGCTATGCGACGGATAGGGGGTGTTACACTATGCAAGAGGTTCTCTGACCTCATATATTCTAAGTTTGAAATTAGTGGTATGGGTGAGCTCTCCTATTTCCTTGGACTCCAAGTGAAGCAGCTACCTGATGGCATCTTCATATCCCAGGCTAAGTATGCTAAAGAGCTTATTAAAAAGTTTGGGATGGACGATGCCTCAGCAAAGAAAACACCCATGGCCACTAATGCTGTAATAGAATTTGATGAACATGGGAAACTTGTTGATCAGAAATTATATAGGGGCATTATTGGGTCCCTACTATACCTTACAGCTAGCAGACCTGACATAACGTTTGCTACATGTTTTTGTGCTATGTTCCAAGTGAACCCTAAAGAATCTCACCTAGTTTTCCTAAAAAGAATTTTGAGATATATAAAGAGTTGTCCTAGTCTAGGACTCTGGTATCCTACTGAGTCAGAATTTGAGTTAACTAGATACTCAGATGCTGACTTTGCTAGATGCAGGGTAGACAGAAAAAGTACCTCAGGGACTTGCCAGTTCCTTGGTATGAGATTAGTGTCTTGTTTTTGCAAGAAACAGTCATCTGTGTCTACTTCAACTGCTGAAGCAGAATATATTGCAGCTGGCAGTTGCTGTTCCCAGATGCTGTGGATTCAAAACCAACTCCTGGACTATGGGTTCAACTTAAATAAATCAACTCTCTTATATGATAACACAAGTGCTATATCCATAGCCCAAAATCCAGTCCATCACAGTAGGACTAAGCATATAGACATTAGACATCATTTCATTAGAGAGTGTGTAGACAAAAATAAAATTAAACTTGTCTATATCTACACTGATTTACAAAGAGCAGATATTTTCACCAAACCTCGGGATGAAAGAAATCACTTATTCTTTATAAATCAGCTTGAAATGATCAATGGAGAAGCTTTAGTTTAATTTATGTCTGCAGTCGACGAATTTTTCAAAGTTCGTCGAACGGAGATCGACGAACAGAAGAAAAGTTCTAGAGATATTCGTCGAACGGAGATCGACGAACTCTCTCCGAGTGAAGTTGTTTTCGTCGAACAGAGATCGACGAATCTTCTTCAGAAAAGTTTCGTCGAACAGAGCTCGGCGAAATGTTTTCAAATCTTTAGACTAAGCTCGATGAATTTTTTAATTACAAAATATTTCGTCGACCTCAGATCGAAGAAATGCAAACTCTGTTCCACGAAAAATAAAGGAATTCTTCGACCTCCGTCCCGCGCTTTCAGTTCCATTGCACTTGATCTATCTTGTTTGTTGCAGGCACACTATGGCGATTCCAGCAGGCAGTCTTGCAGCCATGAAGTTCGATACTGGATTCGATATAGACTTCGAATCGTTTCAACACTCTGATCCAATCTTCCTGAACATTCTGCAATTGCTTGAAGATCAGCAGTTGAAGCATCTAATGTCCACCAGAATCAAGCTAGCCAGTGCATAGATCAGGGAATGGGTCTACACTTCCTCCACCACAGATGAAAACACCATGACAGGCATAATATCGGGTAATGAAGTCTCTTTTACCCCCGCCGTACTGACTGAGGTTTTTGGATTAACTAATGGTGAAGCAGAGTTGGAGATTGATAATGAGGAATTTGATGAAATGTTAAATAAAATGGGTTATTCTGGAGAAACCTCCAACAAGCTGCTGAAGAAACACTTATCTCCTAAAAATAGTTTTTAGCAGTTGTTGTGGGCAATGTACTACTGGGTAAGCACACAACCCATGATTACATCACCAGGCATAAATTTTTGGTGATGTGTGTTGTGGTGAATAAGAAGCATGTGAATTGGGCTAAGATTATGTTTGAGCTGATCAGGAAAAAGAACACCAAGAAGGAGGTGTGTTTTGGAAGAATTCTGGAATCTTCCTTCAGGAAAATGCTGCTGAATCTCTGGTCACACCGACCATATTCATTAATGCCTCCAAGAAGCTCACCTATGCCCTCTTTGGCAGGTGGGAGAGGACCATCACCAAGCCATCCAAGGCTTCTTCCTCTTCCTCTAGGCCTTCTGAGAGTACAAGGGCTGCTCCAGCCACTCCCCACCATGCTAAGGATGTCCCACCTCCACCTCCACCACCTCCAGTCATCCAAAGCCATCCTTAGATGGTACACCAACTCCCCTCACCAGTTCATTCCCAAGTTCATACCACAGTCCACATTCCTCCACCTCCATCCCCCCATGGTACACAAACTCCATCACACACTCATATTCACTCCCATACTCCATCCCCCCATGGTACACCAACTCCATCACAACATGGTACACCACCCTTATATCCACTATCACCACATTTGGCTGATATTCCCCTTTCCAATCTATCATCCCTACCATCCTTCAATCTGTTTTTATCCCCCCTTCACACTCCTTCTTCCCCAGATGAACCAATGCAAGACTTTCCACCCCCTCCCTCACCATCATCTCCCATCCACCATTTTGTCCCCAATGAAACATCTCGTGCATTCCTGCCACTAGACCCCTCCATCATTCCACCTCTTCTAGCACTTCTCACTCCCCTCCTCAAGACCCTCATAGCAGAGGCTATTTCCCCACTTGCTACCTCTATCTCTTCACTTGCTGCTCAAATCTCTGCTCCAGTAATCACTGAAATCAGGCAGGGGGAGATACTCTGTGAAGAATAAGCAGCAGCAGTAGTAGCAGAAGAAGTAGCAGTAGAAGCAGAAGCAGCAACAAAAGCAGAAGCAGATGCGGAAGCAGAAGCAGATGCAGATGCAGCAACAGCTGATGATTTAATTGATTTACTTAATTTCATTGAATCTGATATGGATTTGGATGAGCCTGTTTAGGCTGAAATAAACAATGTCGGTGATTGCATTATAAATCCCACGGTAGAGATTTTGAATTTGTTGAATATGTTTGATACAGCTTATTTGAATTTTCTTCCAGAATACAGTATAAAGCCATCTTTGGCTATAGTTCCCTAAACCTCCACAATAAGCCCCAAAGTTGCCAAGAAACGCAATGATAGTTTTGCTATTATAGAGGCTCCTGTCATTCCATCTCCACCCAGAACTGATTCCCTCATTATTTCATCCCCTCCTAAAGTCATTTCTGCTCCAACATTCATTATGGATGATAGCCCCATGCCTGATCTTGATGAGTTGATCATGGCTGATATTGAAGAAGAAAAGAAATCAGTTGCTAAAAGCACTGATGTACTCAGCTCTCCAGTTCCAGCTCCAACTCTTCCTCCAGCTCCTCCCTAGGCAGAACAATTATTGATATCTATAGAAGCATTGAAAGAGATTAATGCTTTATATGATAATCTATAGGACTCTTCTGATGATGATGATGAAGAGGATTCAGATGACAGTCCATCTACAAAGAAAAAGAAGCTTTCTAAGAAGAGGGAAGCTCCTCCACCTCCTGCTCCAAAGCCAAACCCAATACATGACACTCCATACTATATTCTTCAGAATATTACTCCATACAACGACATTCCAGCTTGGATGTGGCTGTCCAAGAATCAACAGAAAGAAAGGAAGAAAAGCGGGAAGTATTCTCCTCCTCCACAGAGATACAGGAAGGATCCTCCTCCACCTCCTCCACTTGTTGCTGGTGCTTCAGGCTCTTCATCTCAGAGGACTACCCAATATCAAACTATCAGAGGCATCAGGGTAGATCCTCCTCATCTTCTGGAAGCAGCTAGTAGAGGCACTATTCTTCAGGCAGGCAACAACAACATCGACATCAACAACAACAAACTACTGAACATCAAAAAGCTGAAAGCCCAAAGAGACCTGCATCTCCTCCTGTACCTTTTGAGGACCCAGAAACAACTACAACTGCAAGGATGGCCAGGTTCCAAGAATTAGTTGGCTTATCTATGATCAACAAAGCCAAAGCTGAAGAAAAGGATCTCTCTCAATACTCAACCATGTCCAAATACAGGAAGGAAGAACTAAATAGGTTTGCCAAAGCTAACAAATTCTTTAATGTTGATGATTATATGAAGTTACATCCAGAAGCTATGGTGTCAAGAGCTACTTCCCTCAATAGTTTTGGAGCTGCTGATATGACAATGACAAAGACTCAAGCAGCCAATCCAAACAGAGAAATCAAGTTTACTCAGTCTGGTGATAAAGTTAAAGAGGAGAAGCTCAAGGAGCCAAAGAAGAAGAAATGAGTTTTTTTTTAATCTGTTTAATCTTTTTTATTTGTCTTAAAAACTGCTTATCCATTTAATGATACAAAGCTCACTGTATATATATATGCTGCATATTTTAAAGTTTCCTGCTAGATATATTTTTCTTGCTTTGTAAATGTTTTGCGTCTGTAATTAGTGACCTCACCCAAATAGGGGGGATTGTTGGATCCCTAGTTGGATTTGGGCTAGGTTCACTAAACTAGGATGTTTGACCCAACATGTATAACCAGGGTCATGTTTGTGTCCTAGAGTTTAGGACATGTCCTTCAAGTTAACATTACTTGGACCAGCCATCAGCAGATTGCAGAAGACTCAAGACTTAGAGAAATTTGAAAGACTCAGGAAATGAGTTTGACGTTCATCGAACTCAGATCGACGAAAGTCATGCTCAGCTCGACAAACTCAGAGACAATTCTCTGAGCTGAGCTAGACGAACTTGATACTCAGGTCGATGATTTCTGGATACTCTACTTCAACATTCTAGGTCCAGAATCATTTCACTGAACTCCAGTCGATGAATTCATGTTCTCAGCTCAACGAACTTAGACAACAGTATTAACAAGTTTTATCAAGTAGCAGTCAACAGTTCTCAGGTCGACGATCTTGTATCTCAGGTCGACGAACAACAATTATCTGGTCGACGAGCATGACTTCTCAGCTCGAGGAACTCTGGACCCAGGTCGACGAAATCTGTTCTTTGCTAGACGATTTCTGTGCAGATCCAAACTTGGATTTTTCCCTCCTTCTGTCCTTATTTTATTACAGTAATTCCTGAATAATCAATCTTTAACATTCTTTGAATATTACTGTTAGAAGCATCATTGATTATGGTATTCATCAGGATAATTACTTGCCGTTTTTAAATGGGACAGTTGGGGAAATCAATTAATGCAGACATTCTCAAGGCCGTCATCAATCAATGAAGGAAGGAATTCAAAAATTCAAAGGAATTTTTCATAAAAAAATATAAAAGGGATTTCTTCCTCCTTCTCGAAGAGAGAGAAAAAAAAGAGATAGAAAACAGATAGCAAGCAGACAGCAAGCATACAACAAGCAATAATACAGACATAGAGTCAAGAAACAAGGAGCCCTGACTAGAAAAATAATTCAAGATACTGAAGAAGAAGAAGAAGAACATCCATACAAATCAAGAGTCTTCTTCATTCTTCATTCCAGGATTCTTCAAGGACAACAAACCTTTATCAGTCAAGAAGTTCTTGGATCTACTCTGGTCAAGGCTAAAAGATTGAAGACCTACTCACCCTGAAGCAAAGCTCAATCTTCCGGAGCAACTCAATAACTCAGGGGGAGCTTTGTTAACATCAAGATCCACTAGTCTTCTTAGTTAAATTTGAGAAAGAGAAGACATCATCACTCTCTCACCCCCTCACTGTACAAAGGGTTCTTTAACTCCCTTCAAAAGTTATTCCTTGGTTGCAAGTCACCTGATCAAAAGACTTGGGATTGGTTTTTGAGCACCTGATCAAAAGCTCATTGATGGCAGTCACCTGATCAAAAATCTGAGTGGATTCGTACCAGGGTGGTTGAAAAGTGGATGTACCCAGGTTGGGGAACCACTATAAAAATTCTTGTGTTGTCTGGTTGCCATCTTTTTCTTTTGTTCTTAATGTGCCTGTGCTAGTTAGGTTTGTTTTACCTCTGTTAGTTAATTTAGTCTTGGTGTGCCTATGGTAGATTAGGTTACCTTAGTTTGCACTTTTACTTACAGTAAACATTGTATCAAATAACTACTATACTCTAAAGTTTTAATTAACAGCAAAAATCTTCTAAAGATTTAAAAGATACTCTATTCACCCCTTCCCTCTAGAGTATATCAGATTTAACACTCACTTCCAAAGTGGGACCTCCACGGTAGAGCCAAGGGTCATTTTCCAAATTCAGGTCTCTCACCAAGGGACGGCTTGGGATAAGTAGGTGTGAGTTGCACCCCTAGGTACGAACTCTAGGTGGAACCGAATCTCGGTTTCAACACTATTTATACATGTGTGCCCAATGGACTCCAAAAGGATCTACCACTAAACTCTTTCTCTCTCATGCCTCGTACACTAGAAACTCACATTTCGAAAGTCTGAAGACGATGGGGGTTGCTCTGCTCGGGTAGTCATATTTGTTGGTGCGCTGTCATGCGGCAACTAGACTTCATAGTGTTCTGTCTCCTATGAATGGTTATTTAAAGAACCGTTAGTCATAGGGCTAATTGAAAACACATCTTCTCACTGAATCTATATCTTGGTCGGGGACGAGCCTACGCACCCAACAATAATTAAATAGCCGAAGCAGTAGAGAGTTAGCAGCAATATTTCAATATAGTGCATTTTCATTTCATGGGCTAGGAGAAAATATCTGAAAGAGTGCAGCATAAAATAACTGGAAAGGTAGCAGCATGAACATCAGTTATGTATTAAGCTTTCTACTAGCTATCACACAATTAACAGGTACTCACAACTTGTAATCACACGTGGGTGTCCAAAACCCGCCAACACACCGCAGGTATTCAAACCCGGGCACACTACAGGTATTCAAACATGCGCACATCGCAGGTATTCAAACTCGCACCGCAGGAATTCAAATCCATGCACACACACTATGTAGATATAATTTGGATCGCTTCTCTTCAAGCAGGTTAGTGGACCCCACGGGCCTCACCGATGTAGCCGTCGGTGACAGTGACCAGTCCTGCCACTTCTGGGTGTGGTCGTACCGCACTAACCAGGCCCCAACATGCAACCCGGTGTATTATTGGATGTGAACGACATCTGGTGAATTCTGAAAATTTAGGCCGACCAGCGGACGGAGCCCAACGCGGGAAATAAAATGGTCGATGATCCGTTGTACACATCTACCTATTGTCATGAGTCGTCGACCTTCCCACACTAGTACAAACGGATTGCAGAAGTGTCTGATCCGCCACTTTTCACCGCAAGTAATTTATAAGCATTTTAATTTAAATATTTAACCGGTACATAACAGGTCTGCGACGGTCTGCCCTACTTAACATTAAATAATTCGGGCAGGTGGTCTTCTTAAAACAACATGTTGTTCAACTTTCGATAAGGAACGTAACGGGCATGGTGGCACATTATTTAGGGCTAACGCTAGAGGAATATGTCGACTCTTAGTTATCCACAACTAATGCTCTACCAAAACCCACTACTTGTCAGAGCAGGACCCATGCTAATAATGCTAAAATAGTAAATTGCAATGATTTAAGCGCAGTAATAAAATACTGCTAGAAATAAGCTGCAGAAATGAAATTATGAACTTAACGCACTAAAATAAAGTGTTGAAGTAAACTAGACAAGTATGAGATTGGAGTAGTACTGAATAGAAATAACTACAAATTAAGTACTGAAAGGAACTAGACCAATACAAGACTAGAGTAGTACTGAATGGAAAGAACTGTAAATAAAGTACTAAAAAAATAAGATCAGTACAAAACTGGAGTAGTACTGCAAAGAAAACAGAATTGAAAGTACTGAAAGGAACTAGACAATTACGTGACTGGAATAAAAGAAAGTGTAATAAAAGTAAATGGTAAGTAGTGCAATCAAACCATTCTTATGAGGCTTCAATTCCATCTTCGTTCATAGGAGGAATGTTCAGTTTCATATCCATTCATAGGAGGAATGTTCAGTTCCATCTCCGTTCATAGGAGGAATGTTCGGTTTCATCTCCATCAATAGGAGGAATGTTCAGTTTCATCTTCGTTTATAGGAGGGATGTTCAGTTTCATCACTTTTCATAGAAGGAAAGTTCAGTTCCAACTCTGCTCATAAGAGGAAAGTTCAGTTCCATTTCTGTTCTTAGGAAGCTTCTTTTGAGTTTCACTTATTATTAAAGGCCGATATTAAATTCAATTGCGCCTGCTAAACATGGATTAATCAGACTGAAAAAGCTTATGTTGGACTCCATAATTTCTCGATATTTATTAAGCTAATTCGATTATCGAGAGAATAATACCCATTCAGGAATAAGAGCTATCTTAATTGCTCGTGTTGGGCCAAATCTGAATATCTTTTAGGAAGCCTGATTTTTCTTGAACATCAATCTCGACAATCATTTAAATAACGGGAAAATTCCAACACCCTATTTGAGGATGGGCATTACTCTACTCATAGCTCGTAATCCTCATCTCCCGATTCGCTCAAATGCCCCAGAATTACTTTTAAAAAGACGCTCAATGATTTGCAAAATCTTTGAAACACTCCGAGCTTGAGATCTCGCCTTGATAATTCTCACCATTTATTTATTTGAAACATAATTCTCAAATTATAACAAGACTGTGCACCACAAATTCTTCTTTTTTCCAAAATATTTGAGCGTATCAAAATTCAAAGCGCGTCCTTAATTAGGCTCCGAAAAATTGGAAAATCTTCAATTTTTATCCAAAAGTTCTCAAATTTTTATACAACATCAAAGAGGGTCTAATTTGAGCCTAGAAATTTTTTTCAAAATTTTTCGATAAATTTTGGGCTTATAATTTGGCCAATAAATCTTATTTAGGATTTTCAAGCACCAAATTAATTTGTAAAAGTTTCCAAAACTTTGTGTAGATAAATCTCGTCATGGGAACAACTTTCATGTTCAAAACATTTTCCTTAAAAGCCTAGATTTTCCTTAGAAAAATCCTCAAGTTTATGATTTGGAATTGGTTTGTATTTAACAGATTTCTCATGATCGGGTGGCTGAGATGGAGCCAAACAATGCCATTTAATCTTCCTTCCCAACAATGGATCTGGCACTGATCCGTTGTGGGTGCGTTGATGTTGAGGCATGGGCGGGATTTAATATAACATCATCTGTCTGATCTCTGCATGGAGATCAGACTGTAACGCCCCGAAACTCAAAAGAGCGACGAGAGGCATTTTTAGCCAAGTTTGGAACTTGGTAGGGGTCACACGGCCTAGGGCACGGGCGTGTCTCAGGGGCGTGTTGTGCTCGGGTCGACGATCTGTCCGAGAGGTCGACGAATTTGGTGTCGACGATCGTCGAGCAGCGAACACGGCCTGCGATACGGGCGTGTCCCAGGCCGTGTCCTTCTCGGGGTGAAGTCGGGCCGTGGTAGGGGTGATACACGGGGTCAGCACACTGGCCGTGTCGGGTAGACACGGGCGTGTCAAAATGCGGCACGGGCGTGTCGATTACCCGTGTCCCTTTCGGGCGTTTTTGTTCATGTGTCGATGGAGGAACACGACACACTACACGGCTGTGTCCTGTATGACACGGGCATGTCAAGTTTGACACGTGCATGTCGGGTACTTGTGTACTTTTTGGGACGCGTTAGTTTCGATGGTGAATAGGAAACACGGCCCTGGACACGGGCGTGTCACAGGCCGTGTTCGGCCCAGATTTTGGATTTCAAGTCCGGATCGTGGCCGTCCGTTCCCTCATTTTGGGATCCGACAGCTGGGGGTTGTTCCTGCTAGGATATACCCAGGAATAGGGTTCCAAAGCCCTCATTTCTCTTACTCAATCTCTTTCTAAAGTCCTAGAGAGAGGGGAGAGCAAGGAAGAAGAAGGAGGCTAGATCCGGTCACCGGCGGAGCTTCAGAGCTCTAATTCGCAAGCCGACTTCGGATCTACGGAGGTGAGGATAACGCGGTACTTTTCATCTGCATAGATTTCCATGGCGCCAAGGAAAAATTCTAGGGTAACGATTCTCAACCTAGGACATGTGAAGTCCTCTTTTCCTTTGCATAGGAAGCCCGCTCTCGCGAGTTTGCGGTCAGTTGAGGCGTTCCTTCGGGTGGACATGAATAGTTCTCGTTGTGTACATGTAGAGTCCGTAATCGAGAACGGACATATGCATGATGTGTGAAGCCTACCCGGACAAGTTGGTCTGGATCGGTGATGTTACATTGCATGAATGGCCGGAGAAGACTCCGTGCGAATGTTTGTTTTTCAGGTTTTCTACGCGATAGATTGCAACAGGGAGCCTTGGGGATTAACTCCAAGGTGAACCCGGAAAACTGGACAGATACGTGATTCTGCCAAACATGGTGGCCTGGGAGACAACTTGCACATAACCAGGTTATGTGAAGTGTGTGATCGGTTTCGCACTCGGGGAAGTTTGACCCACGCCCATGTATTAAGGTGACAGGGCGGTATGAGCAATAGGTTAGGCAGAACCGTACTCGCGCTATGTCGTTCGGTAAAGAGACCTAACGGTACATGGCACTTGTCGTTGGCAAAAATGGAGGGTCTTATGCAGTGGCCAGAAAGACCAAATGCTCATGAGATATTGCCGTCCAAGGGACGGTGGTGAGTCAGCGGACTTGGACCGTGTTCACCGAGAATATGCCCTGAGAGCACGGGGTGTGTGGTCGTCTGTGCCCACGCCTGTGATGAAGTGTTTATTCACTATACTGCTTGGTTATGCTAACAAAGTGCAGGGAAAGGAGCATTGCTGCCCTGAGTTTGAGGGCGGGATCGTTATAATTTGGTCAGCATAGCTGGCCGTTGCTTTTGTTTGCCAGTATCACGGTGGATTGTTGCTTGCAGGTGCTGCGGAGCCGAGCGGTAAATAGCAGGCAAAAGCCCAAGTTGCTGAGCTGGCCCTCGAAGGCCTAATATTGAGTGTTTACTTGTTTTATTCATGTGTGACCGGCCTGCGTGCCGAGGTTTGGGAAAAAACACTGTAATTTGAGTAAACAATTGTAAGGCCTTAAGGCATTTGTGCTTATGTATTATATGATAGTTCCTATTTGATTTTGTAGTGGACATTCATGCTTATGCTGGGTTCTTTGTTTTGCAACCTTTAATTCACTTCCGCTAGAATGTACTCTGTGTAGGACGTTGATTCTTAGTTGGATGGTTTCCATTGAGTAACCTTCCGGTCTGTGTGTGGTATATGGCGTCAGGCCCCGGCCGGACCTACTATTATATGCTATGTGACGGATATGGGGCGTTACAATTTAGTATCAGACTACTGGTTTCGGTCGGGCTTACATGAATTCGTGGGCAAATTCTTTTATGTGGTGGTGAGCACATGTGTGTGCGTCATCGTTATAACATCAAAAGAACCCATGAATGTCCACTTAGGAATGAAAATACACGTGTTTGAAGAACCTGCGTGTTCCTATAATTGCTTTTTGCAATTTTGTATGGTCGCTTAACGGTGTGTTGTACAACTATAGGTGACCATAAGTGGTGCAGGGCCGTCAGATCGCCCGATTTTTGAGTCTAGTAGCGCAGCAAATGATGCTCCTGCAACACCTCCCTCGGCTGAAACCATACGATTTGTTGCCGAAGCAGTGTTTGTCATGATCAATGTGCATCCTGCAAGGCAAATGCAGCAGCCCGCTCCTACGATAGAGCAGGTACCGCTTCAAAGGGATGAACCGAGAAGAGTGGAGCAGGTAGTGGTGGAACCTTTGGTGCCGAGGAGAGCTACTGAAAGGCAGCTCAAGCACGTTATGAGCTTCAATCCTCTGGTGTTCTCGGGGTTGGGAACCCCATCTCAAGCTGAAGACTGGCTCTCCCGAGTGAAGAGAGTCCTGACAGCTACTGAAACGGAGGAGTGGCAGATGACCACTATAGCCACATTCCTGTTGGCCGGGGATCCGAGGCTGTGGTGGGAAGGTCTAGAGCTACATCACTTGAGAGGAAGGCAACTCATGGACGTCTCGATGGAAGAGTTTTCGAGATTTTTCTTGTCTAGGTACCTCCCTTCAGCTCAGAAGATTGCGTTGGAGAATGAGTTCCTGAAATTATCACAAGGAGAGAGTAGCATGGATGAGTATCTCCACGAGTTTACTCGGTTAGGTCGGTACGCTAGCTCAACGTTCGCGGATGAGGAGCATAAGACAAACTGATTCTATGAAGGTTTGAGAGATGACTTGAGGCTACTACTCTTGGGGCCTATGACGCAGGGCTTCTTGACCCTGGTCAATACGGCCCGGTCATTGGAGAAGGACTTCAAGAATGTGTAAGCAAAGAAAAGCTTCGTTGATAAGATGACTGAGTTCAAGGTGTCGGCTAACTCAAATCCTGTGTACTTTAGGTGGTCTAAGAAGGCTAGGACTTCGGGTCCAGCCCCTTCTTCGGGTGCTTCTGGGGCGACTACGGGTCGGACCCCGAGCGCATGCTTTACTTGTTGGAAGTCGGGACACTTTGCCCGTGACTGCTGGAGCGGATGTTCTAAGTCCGAGAGGAAGCCGAGAGCAACATATGAAGAGAAGGGCAAGGCGGTGGAGTTAACTGCGTCCCATTATGCTCCGACTCAACCTAGAGTTTACAATCTTGGCTAGAAGGAGGCCATTAAGCAAGCGGATGTGGTGACAGGTACAGTTTAATTTATAGCAAGTTAATTTTTAAATACTTGTTATGCGCGTGTTACCTTACCACTGCTTGTATAGGATTTGTTTTGATTTGTGAGAATCCAACGAGAGCACTCTTTGATACGGGAGCTTCACACTCCTTTTTGTCCAAAGGATTCATATTGCGCATCGGAGTACCTTCTTCGATGGCGAAGAACAAACTGGATGTGTTGTTGCTGAATGGGTGTTCAATGCACGCGGATAGAATCTATGGCGTAAAGATTCATATTGGGAGCCAAGAGTTCGATTTGCAAGCTTCGTTACTACCGCTGGTGGAGTTCGATGTGATATTCGCATGGACTGGCTCTCGGAGCAGCGAGCTTATATTGATTGCGGTCGCAAGGAGGTTAAGTTGTGGACAGGTCGTGAGACGAATTTTACGGGCTTGAAAGGGTCGAGCAAGACTTTGATGTCTGCTCTTCAGGTGGTGAAGGCGGTTCGTGCTGGAGCAGAGCTGTTCTTCACTCTAGTGGAGGTTGCAAAGCCTAAGCATACATTGGACAGTATTTCAGTGGTATCCAAGTACCCTGATGTGTTCCCTGGCGATCTTCCTGGAGCCCCACCTCAACGGAAGATTGATTTCACCATCGAGCTAGTGTCAGGTGCAAAACCTATGTCACGCTCACGTATCGGCTAGCGCCTAAGGTGATGGCGGAGCTGAAGGTACAACTTCAAGAGTTGTTAGAGTAGGGGTATGTGCATCCAAGTTCATTGCCTTAGAGCGCACCGGTCCTTTTTGTTAAGAAGAACGGCGGAAGCTTGAGACTTTGTATTGATTATCGGCAGTTGGACAAGCTAACGGAAAAGAACAAGTACCCGATCCCGAGGATTGATGATCTGTTCGATCAGTTAGTCGGGTTGACGGTGTAATCAAAGTTGTATCTCAAGTCCGGGTATTATCAGCTGAGGATAAGGGAGAGTGATATCCCCAAGATAGCTTTTAGTACGAGATATGGGCATTACGAGTTTACGGTCATACCGTTTGGGCTGACAAATGCGCCGTCAGTGTTCATGGATCTGATGAACAAGACTTTCAGGAAGTACTTAGACCACTTTGTGATCGTATTCATCGATGACATATTGGTGTACTCGCAGAGTGAGGAGGATCAAGCATCTGCATTTGGTGTTGTAGACGCTGAGAAGGAATCAATTGTACGCCAAGTTCTCCAAATACGAGTTTTGGTTGTCCTCAGTAGCGTTCCTTGGTCACATAGTCAGTGGAGAGGGAATTGCGGTGGATCCGGCGAAGATTGTTGTGATATGAGAGTGGTCTGTACTGTCTACGGTAGCGGAAGTCCGGAGTTTTCTGGGGCTTGCCGGCTATTACAGGTGCTTCATGGATAACTTCTCACGGATAGCATTACCCCTCACGACTCTGACGAGGAAAGATCAGAAGTTTGTTTGGACGTCGGGGTGAGCGCGAGCTTTTGAGGAGTTGAAAAGTCGGTTGACCACAGCTCCTGTGCTGAGTTCGCCGAGTGGGACCGAAGGCTTTGAAATCTATAACGATGCTTCGGGCAGTGGCTTGGGTTGTGTGCTGCTGCAGCATGGTAGTGTTATAGTATATGGCTCGCGATAGTTGAAAGTGCATGAGAGAAATTATCTGGTCCATGACTTGGAGTTAGCAACCGTGATTTTTGCCTTGAAGCTGTGGAGACACTACTTGTATAGGGTCGAGGTCGATATCTATACCGACCACAAGAGCCTGAAATACTTGTTGGATCATAAAGATCTAAACATGTGACAGCGTAGATGGATGGACTTCCTGGGGGACTACACGTTTAAGATCCACTACGTGCCTGGTAAAGGTAATGCAGTTGCGGACACGTTGAGCCGCAGGGCCCCTGCTCAAGCCAATTGGCTATCAGTCCATGACGAGTGGTTGGTTCGGGAGTTGGAGGAATTGAAGATTTCTTGCGTAGACAAGCAAACAAGTGTCGAAGTGCTATTAAACTGGATAGAAGTTCAGTGTGACCTGGCTGATCGGATTCGGCAGGCTTTGAATTTGGATGGCCTCATGAATCAAATCATGGTTGAGGCCTTGGATGGGTCAAATTCCCAATTCGTTGTTGGGGATGGATTGTTGTGGAAAGACGGTCGTCTGTGCGTCCCAAGCGTGGGCAATTTGTGGGTGGAATTATTGTACGAGGCGCATCATACCAAGTACTCGATTCACCCGGGGAGCACGAAGACGTACTGCGATGTGAAGAAACTATTCTGGTGGCCAGGACTTAAGAAGGACGTGGCACTGTACATGGCGAAGTGTCAAACATGCGCCTTGGTGAAGGCGGAATGCCAAAAGCTGAGAGGATTCTTGAAGTCCTTGCCTATTCCGGAGTGGAAGTTCGACGACATTACTATGGACTTTGTGCACGGGTTGCCAAGGTCGCAGAAGGGAAACGACGCCATTTGGGTGGTCGTAGATCATTTGACGAAGGTGTCGCACTTTATTCCGCATAGGAAGGATGATCCCGTGGAGAAATTGTCAAAGTTGTACGTGGATAACATTGTACGGATTCACGGTGTGCCCCGCAGCATCGTGAGTGACCGAGATGGGCGGTTCACATCTAATGATTGGAGGTTGGTGCAGCAGATGTTGGGAACAAAGCTGAGTTTCAGCACCGCCTTTCATCCGTAGAAGGATGGTCAGACCAAGAGGGTCAACAGGACAATGGAAGACATGCTTCGCATGTGCGTCCTGGACTTCAGAAAGTAGTGGGAAGATCACCTATATTTGGTAGAATTCGCTTACAACAATAGCTACCAGGCGAGCATTCAAAATGGCGCCCTTCGAGGCCCTTTATGGTAGAAGATGTCGCACGTCATTGTCTTGGTTGGAAACGGGTGAGTCAAAGTTGTACAAGCGCCAAGAAGTGGAAGATTCAACGCTGTTGGTTCGAACGATTCGAGAGAGATTGCTAATCGCTCAGGATCGCCAAGCTAAGTACTATAACACCAAGCATAGGAATGTGGAGTTCGCTGTAGGCGACTAGGTGTACTTGAAGATCAAGCCATTCAAGGGTGTCTCGCGGGTGCGGCGTTTGAAGAAGCTAAGCCCGAGGTACCTTGGACCGTTTGAGGTTCTGGAGCAGATTAGTGAAGCAACTTATTGATTGAGGCTTTCAATGGAGCTAAGTGGTATACACGATGTATTCTGTATATCGGTGCTGTGGAAGGCGGTGCAAGAGCCTTCGCAAGCGATTGCGGTCGATCAAGTTCCGGTCGATAATGGGTTGACGATGAAGGTCAAGCCCGTTTGCATTGAGTACTCGGAAGTCAAGCGGTTACGCAACAAAGAGATCAGGATGGTCAAGGTCCGTTGGGACAATTGCGGTCAGGAGGAGCTCTCGTGGGAGTGAAAACAGACCATGCTTGAGGAGTGCCCAGAGTTATTCAACCCAGGTACCGTTTAAGTTTGTTTTTATCTTTCATTCATAATTTCGGGACGAAATTCTTTTAAGAGGGAGAGAGTTGTAACGCCCTGAAACTCAAAAGAGCGACGGGAGGCATTTTGAGCCAAGTTTGGAACTTGGTAGGGGTCACACGGCCTGGGACACGGGCGTGTGCCAGGGGCGTTTCGTGCTCGGGTTGACAATCTGGCCGAGAGGTCGACGAATTTAGTGTCGACGATCGTCGAGCAGCGAACACGGCCTGCGACACGGGCGTGTCCCAGGCCGTGCCTTCTCGGGGGTGAAGCCGGGCCGTGGTGGGGGTGATACACGGGGTCAGCACACGGGCCATGTCTGGTAGACACGAGCGTGTCAAAATGCGACACGGGCGTGTCGATTACCCGTGTCCCTTTCGGGCGTTTTCGGTCCTATGTCGATGGAGGAACACGGCACACTACACGGTCGTGTACTGTATGACACGGGCATGTCAAGTTTGACACTAGCATGTCGGGTACCCGTGTACTTTTCGGGACGCGTCGGTTTCGACGGTGAATTGGGAACACGGCCCTGGACACGGGCGTGTCACAGGACGTGTTCGGCCCAGATTTTGGATTTCAAGTCCGGATCGTGGCCGTTCGTTTCCTTATTTTGTGATCCGACGGCTGGGGGTTGTTCCTGCTAGGATATACCCGGGAATAGGGTTTTATGGCCCTCATTTCTCTTACTCAATCTCTTTCTAAAGTCCTAGAGGGAGTGGAGAGCAAGGAAGAAGAAGGAGGCTAGATCCGGTCACCGGCGGAGCTTCAGAGCTCCAAATCGCAAGCCAACTTCAGATCTACGGAGGCAAGGACAATGCGGTGCTTTTCATCCGCATAGATTTCCATGGCGCCAAGGAAAAATGCTAGGGTAACGATTCTCATCCTAGGACATGTGATGTCTTCTTTTCCTTTGCATAGGAAGCCCGCTCTCGCGAGTTTGCGGTGAGTTGAGGCGTTCCTTCGGGTAGACATGAATAGTCCCTATTGTGTACATATAGAGTCCGTAATCGAGAACAGACATAGGCATGATGTGTGAAGCCTACCCGGACAAGTTGGTCTGGATCGGTGATGTTGTATTGCATGAATGGTCGAAGAAGACTCCGTGCGAATGTTTGTTTTTCGGGTTTTCTACGCTGTAGATTACAATAGGGAGCTTTGGGGATTAACTCCAAGGTGCACCCGAAAAACTGGGCAGATGCGTGATTCTGCCAAACATGGTGGCCTGGGAGCCAACTTGCACATAACCGGGTTATGTGAATTGTGTGATCGGTTTGGGACTCAGGGAAGTTTGACCCACACCCATATCTTAAGGTGACAGGGCGGTGTGAGCAACGGGTTAGGCGGAACCGTACCCGCTCTATGTCGTTCGGTAAAAAGACCTAACAGTACATGGCACTTGCCGTTGGCATAGATGGAGGGTCTTAGCCAGTGGCTAGAAAGACCAAATGCTCACGAGATATTGTCGTCCAAGGGACGGTGGTGAGTCAACGGACTTGGACCGTGTTCACCGAGAATGTGTCCTGAGAGCATGGGATGTGTGGTCGTGTGTGCCCACGCCAGTGATGAAGTGTTTATTCACTATACTGCTTGGTCATGCTAACAAAGTGCAGGGAAAGGAGTATCGCCGCCCCGAGTTTGGGGGCGAGATTGTTATAATTTGGTCAGCATAGCTGACCTTTGCTTTTGTTTGCCACCGTCACGGTGGATTGTTGCTTGCAGGTGCTGCGGAGCCGAGCGGTAAATAGCGGGCAAAAGCCTAAGTCGCTGAGTCGGCCCTCGAAGGCCTAATATTGAGTGTTTACTTGCTTTATTCATGTGTGACCGGCCTGCGTGCCGAGGTTTGGGAAAAAGCACTGTAATTTGAGTAAACAATTGTAAGGCCTTAAGGCCTTTGTGCTTGTGTATTGTATGATCGTTCCTATTTGGTTTTGTAGTGGACATTCATGCTTATGTTGGGTTCTTTGTTTTGCAACCTTTAATTCACTTCCGTTAGAATGTACTCTGTGTAGGACGTTGATTCTTAGTTGGATGGTTTCCATTGAGTAACCTTCTGGTTTGTCTGTGGTATATGGCGTCGGGCCCCGGCCGGACCTACTGCTATATGCTATGTGACAGATAGGGGGTGTTACACAGACAGTTGATGTTATCTCGTGGTGGTAGAAGCTTACGGTCTTCTGCCACCACCGACCAGTGACTATCACACGACGGCGATGCCCCGGGTCAACTTGTCGGGGGCTATAAAAGATCCTGGCGGTGGTCCGGCGGTTGAGCGTCGCGGGCCACCATGGAAAATATTCTTCCAAAGAATGGGGTGATGCGACCAATTCTGCTCCTGACGGTGTCGCGCCACCCTGACTCTACGACCATTGTACGATCACACCACCATCCACCCCCGCTCGGCACGCCGATGGTTAAACTTTCCTCCAGTGGTGGTCTGGCTGCCTTGAATCGCCGGCCACCGCCAGAAAACCAAAACAAAGTGCTAAAAAATCTATTTTTTTCGGGTGCCGTTGGAGACGCGATTTCAGGCCACACCGCTGCCTTCCACCACTTGGAGAGGGGTCCTTCAGAGGTACATCACCCTCCCAGCTCCACCGTTGGTGTTGGGAGAAGCTCTCCATGTATAGCCTCTACCCGAGCCTAGAGCATGGATCGGGTGGCGGCGGCGGCGGCGCTCGGCGGCCGGGAAATGTATGCAACACTTCCGGGAGATAGAGAAGGAAGAAGGGATGAGGATCCAAATGTCAGAGGGGGCTCAGGAGCTGCCTAGCTGAGTCGTTATTAGAGGTGGTGGAATAGGTTTGTATTTTCCGATAAGACAGAGGTTGGACAGGGGTGGGGGAAGCTCGACTGAGCTGGTGTGGGGTTAAGAAGGGGAGGGGGTGCCAATTTATTGCCAGGGAGGAGGCCCCTTGCTCCTCCCTCCCTGGTGTGGAACTAAACTAAGAGGAGGAGGAGCTCCTGTCCTTCCTCCAACTATCCAGCCAGGTGGCCTCCATCAGGGATGGTAGTACAACAAAGATGGCAAGATCTGGAAAGAAATCCTTGGTGGGTGGGCCTTGGGCTTTGAGAAAAGAGAGAAAGGATGGGGAAAATTGGCTTGGGCATCACCTTGGCCCATGGTTCTTGCCCCATGTGGGTCAAGGTCCAAGTGAGTCCAAGTCATCGCAGAATGGGTCAAAGTTGGGTATTGTAGTACAATTGATGTGTGCACGCTTTTCAATGCACTATAAGGCTTGGTTTTGACCACAATTTGATCACCTGATATTGAAATTGACTGGGACGAACTCCGTTGACTTTGTATTGATCACACGAACCCAATACCCTTGACTGAGGTCAAATCAGAGTTTATTTTTTCAAAATCCAAAAATCACGCGTTGTGGCGCGCTACGAACTCAAAATGGTCATATTCGTCATATGAATTCGAATTGCAACGCAACGATTCCCATCACACTCATGTCAACTATATGAGTTCATAGAAACCAACAGAACTTAAATTGGAGTTCTCTAGCTCAATATCGCCTAAGTAGGGTCACCTTCTACATCTTTCGGGTCTTGGGTAGAGGTCCGGGTCCCTTTTATTGGGTCCACTAGAGTTCTAGTGACTCAATAAAAGTCAAGATGTTACAATGCATATGCTGAGACTTCAGTTGAATGCATTTCTATTGAGAGGGAGGTTGATCATGTATATGCAAATCCATCAAAAATAGAGCTTGATGCTGATAATGGTATAACTTATGTTTTTTAGTTTGATATATTTGAAACATATTAACACAAAAATGTTTTATGACAGATTTAAATGTAACAAAGAAAAGGACACGTGGTCCGACTGTTGGGCAAGAGTGGACAAAGAGGAGGCAAAATAATCTGGAGAGGGTGGATGAGCAACTTCCTATAGAACTTCGAAGAATACTTGGATATAGAGCTCAAGTGTTTATTAGAAAATGTGGGCGATATAGAGGCTACATGCACCTCTGAATGTGAAGAAATGATATAAAATTTCAACTGATATAATTAACAAAAATAATTAATATCATCTATGTTATTGTTACTTTTTAAGTAGATTTTTTTTAAAAAAAATTGTTAATATCTTTCTATTATTAATTCATACTTTTGATGTTTTAAATTACATTTTTTGGACTGAATTCAATCTCCCAAACAAGTCTTGATGGGGTCAAGACCCTTTTTATAAAACTTTTGGGGCGGGCCTAGCCTTTTTCCCATGATCCCCATGAATGTTAGTGGGATCATGGGTTTAACCGCCGCACTTGCGATCGCCACACGCGATCGTCGCACGCGATCATCGCGTACAACACTCCTCGCTCTTACCAAACTGCAAACACCACCCGGAAGGGGAGGCGGCCGCCGTCGCCGCCCGCGAAGAGGCAGCCGAGTGAGGGGCCCTCGCCGCCGCCCACCCTAGCGGGGCGCCTGTGACGAACCAGTGCTGACCCACTCAGGACCACACAAGGATCACTGTGGCCTCACTGACATCGTATTGGCTGTAGCCCAATCACCCAACTCATCTCCATCAATAGGCGGGTTGATGGTGGCCAAAACCTCCCTTTGATGAGTCAAACTCGGTAGTCAAACACGCATCACGAGGACTTCCCAAGAGGTCACCCATCCCAGTACTACTCCAGACCGAGCACGCTTAACTATGAAGTTTTTCCACTTCTCATCACTCATCCCAGTACGACTCCAGCCCGAGCCGCCGCCCTCCCTAGCGGAGCGCCGCCCACGCGGGGGCGGCAGAGCGGCTCGCCCCACAAGGGGAGGCCACCTTGGTCGCTGCCTCCGGCCAAGGGAGGCGCATCACAAGGAGAGAACTCCTTAGCTGTCCCTCCCCACTGCCGCTTTCTGCTACCGCGGTCTTCTCCCGCAGTGGCCGACCGATTTGCCGTCCACGGACCTTCCTCTTCCCTCGTCGACATTCAACCACCACGGGTGGGTTGACCGCCGATTCGTAGTATAATTTCTGCACCACCCGATCGCTTTGATGTGATCATTTTAGTTAAATTCACGAGTAACTACCCACTAACTGTTATGATTAGTGGGGAAGAATTACTATTTACTAAATTGGTGTGCAGGTAGCGGGATTAATGATTTAATTCCATACCTTTAACTATGCAAAAAATAATTATATCTGTGGTTACGGTATGCGCATAGCCGCATAACCACTGTAACCATCTCTTGGAGGCTATAAAAGGAGCCTCGGGCCTCCTCATTTCTCATCTTTTGGCTCCCAGCTTTCTTCCTCCTCAGACCAGAGCTCTATCCTCATACGAAGCCATCTTCGAGCCATCTTCAAGCCACCTTCGAGTCATCCAAGCCATCTTCAAGCCGTAGCATCTAGGCTAACTTTAAGCCATCTTCAAGCCGTAACGTCCAAGCCAACTTCAAGCTATCGTCAAGCCGCATTCATGTCACCTACAAACCATCTTCAGTCATCCCGCTACAACGAGCATCACGCTACAACGAGCATCACGCTACAACGAGCATCCTGCTACAAACAACATTCTACCCGTCCACGTCCACTACAAACAAGCCTCGTACGGTGCATCTGTGAGCCAGCAATTCTCTCTCACCCCCAAAGTGTAACGAGAAGCGGCCTGCCACTCTCGATTCTCCGCGAAAGTTGTAACCGTCTGCAGAGAGTGAAGTTCGATCAACACAGACCCGATCGCGTGGTTTTTTACCCAGTTGGGGGGTTTTTCCATATCAAAATCGCCCTATGTACCTGCTCTTTGACTTTTTGACTAATTGCGTGCTTGACCGCTCTAGGGTTAAGACAACCAAATTCAGACAGGTTTAGGAGCGTAGAGTTAGACAACAATAGTTTGGAGCCGTCTGTGGGAATGTGATTCCCAGCATCATTCAGGAGATAGTACCTCCAACCCGGCAATACTCAAGGCCAGTTCCAATGGCAAAAAGAAGCACCCAAACGGCTGAAGGATCTCTCCCCAGAGGATGCACTGAGCCAGCCCACTCCTATTCACTCGTGAATGTGCCCCTTGAAGCAGAGACTATTTTCGCCCCAGTAACAACTTTGGAAGGATGAGTTTGACAAATGGATGAATAGTAGACAGAGATGCTTGCTCTGCTTAGAAATATAAGAGCGCCTCTCACTCCTCCTTTGCCACCAGCACCAGCCAACCCCCTGCCTCTGCCAAATCATATCCTAGTGCAAGAAGCTCCTCAAAGAGAAGTGTCAGATGAAATCTCTGACGTCGTTAGTTCCACTCACCCGATTATTAGGGGAGTCGAGGCTAGCCACCGTCACCACGACCTGGAAGAAGATGCACGACCGCCACCACATGAAAGGATCACTCGAGAAGAGATACGAGAAGTAATTGCAGAAGAGTACAGACAAGTTGGGTGGCGAGATGTTCTCGCTCGTCATCCACTCTGCCGAGGCTCCCCGCTCGTACCTTTGGTTCTATATCATTCGATCCCATATGGCTTTAAACTCCCAAACATTGAAACGTTTGACGGGACAGATGATCCATTGGAACATATCAACCACTTCACCACTATCATGAGAATTTACAATGCACCAGATCAACTACTTTGTCAAGTGTCCCCAGGCACCCTCAAAGGGCAAGCTCGCACCTAGTTTCATTCTTTAAGAGAGAGGACCATTGATAATTTTGCAGAACTTGCAAGACAATTCGTTGATCAGTTTATCACAAATTGGAGAATTGTTCGAGTCCCCTCACATTTTTCTGGAATTCGCCAAAATGAAGTGGAATCCCTAAAGGACTTTTTTCGCTGATTTACTGCAAAAGCCTGCCAGATTCCCGGGGTTGATCCTGACCTTTTGAGGGGCGTGTTTCTTGGAGGTTCGCCCCAGTGATTTCTATTCAGCTCTCATGAGGGAAACCGTACCCAATTATGCCGATCTTGTTCATTGGGTCGAGGCCCAGATAGCACCCGATGAGGAAATTGAAGCGCATCACCAGCAATTTGAGGGCGGACAAAAAAGGAAGAAGGGTCAGGAACAAGCCCCCGTAAGGCAAGAAGAGTGATGCCAGAATGAGCACTGGAGTGATAACCGTCAATGGGACCTGAAAGTGCAGCTAGATCTGATATACTCTAGAGGGGGTGAATAGAGTATATGGTGCTTTGAAACTTTTTACAATAATTATTGTAATAAGAGTGAGCAGGGAAGCAGTTAAAAATCTAATCACAGAATTAAGTTAAACAAAAGCTAATCACAGAAAAATCAAGGCCAGAAACAAACATAAACACAAGCAAAACCAGAAGACACAAGGAAATATAGTGGTTCCCCTAAACTTGGGTACATCCACTCTTCTACCACCCTAGGTAGGAATCCACTGCAGGATGAGTTGATCAGGTGTCCTGGGCACCAATGAGCTTTTGATAAGGTGCTCAAAAACCAAAGCAGATTTTTTGCTCAGGTGTCTTGCCACCAATGAGCTTTTGACAAGGTGCTCAAAAACCAAGCTCAAACTATTGAAGGGAGTTTGAGAAACCCTTTACAGAGAGGGGGTGAGAGAGTGATGGAAGTCTTCTCTTTCTCAAACAACTGAGAAGACTATGTGGATTGTTGATGTCAAAGCTCCCCCTGAATCCTTGAGATCTTCATGAAGAAAAGCTTTGCTGAGGGTGATAGGCCTTCAAAGATTGAACTCCAGCAATAGATGATTTCAGCAATAGCTGAAATGTTGAATGTCTGGAGTCTTGAAATATGTTGGCCTTGAACACTTTGAAAACTAGAGAGATCTAAAGATTTTAGAAAAGGTTGATCTCTTTGGATGAGTGTTCTTGAGAATTCCTTGAGACAGAAGATTTTGTTGAAGATTATGATGTCTGACTGTGTGTCTCTGTATCTCTCTTGGTAATTCAAAAAAAAATTCTCTCTTTTATTCTCTGGTACTGAACAAAACATTCTCTCTGAGAAGAATAGTCGTTGGCCAGCATTAATGGCATCCTTAATTGCAAAATCTCTTCTGGAGGAAAGTCCATAGAAATATTCCTTGAAACTTGGTCCAGAAATGAATGAAAACGGCTAGGAAATCTCTGAATTAATTGCAGAATAACTCCTTAACTGATTTGAATTTGAATCTAGAAACATCCTTGAAGTTATCTGAAATCGTCGAACTGAGCTCTGCTATCGTCGAGCTGAGCTCAGCGATCTGGAAATATACAGCAGCAAAATATCGTCGATCTGAGCTCAAAGATCGTCGAATTGAGCTCAGAGATAGAAATCCAAAGCAGAGTCAAAATCGTCGAACTGAGCTCACCGATCGTCGAACTGAGTTCGACGATATGATGAAGTTGAGCTCAGCGATCGTCGAATGGAGCTCGACGATCTATCGAAGTTGATCTAGACGATCGTCGATCGGAGTTCGACGAATCGTCGTGCTGAGCTCGACGATATGACTTAGTCTCCAAACAAAAAATCTTGGTCTTCAGGGCAGCTTCCAAACCTAGACTTCTAACCCTTAGACTCAATTCTAATTGACCTATTGAGATATACAGGAGGTCAAGCATTGATTCCTAGAGACATAGTGATCCTGACCCAAATTAGTAATAGGGTGTTCCAACAGGACCCACAAAGAAATGGGAGTTAGCGTCTGCCTCAAGAATAGACTCCACTAAATACAACACGCACTAACGTGATGTACGCAATACAGGACAATACGGCATTCCAACAACTAAGAAGATCGCCCCAAACCCCAGAGTCGACCAAACAAAATACTATGAGTTTAACCACTCAAACGGTCACACAACTAAGGAGTGTTCTGGGCTGAAAAATGAAATCGATTGTCGTGCCCGCCAAGAGCTCCTCGGAATATTTCTATAGGGACAAGCGTAAGGCCAACAAGCACAACGTCAAGAAAGAAACTCGCATGACATACTGCATGGGGCTCCCGACGCCAGGAAAATGATGGGTAACTTCGAAATAGTTGGGTACATTGGAAAATGTGTACTAGATTTGAAAAAGCCTCACCCTACTCAATGATATGCATCAAGGTGTATTTGATGTGTTTTGAGTTTACATGTGCAGGTTAAGTAAATGTAGAAATGCAGAAAAATTTCTAAGTCCATATGTCGACACCAGGAAAAGCTGTGTCGACACTTATGAAGGCTTGTGTCGACACTGGGGAAAAGCTGTGTCGACACTTGGAGTTAATTGTGTCGACACTTGGAATGGCTGTGTCGACACCTGAAGAAACTGTGTCGACATGCAGAGGCAGTGTCGACACACAGTGAAGTATTGTCGACATCAACTGTGTCGACACCAAGAGACAGTGTCGACACACATGAATACTTAGTCGACATCAACTGTGTCGACACCAAGAGGCAGTGTAGACACACAGAAGACCTTGTCGACATCAACTGTGTCGACATACAGGACTTGTGTTGACACACAGCAGAGCTTCAACAAAGTTAAAGAGAAGAAGTAATTGTGTCGACACACAGAATCAGTGTCAACACATTCTACAGAAGGCTGTGTCGAGAAGTATTAACAACAACAAAGGAGATGTGTCGACACCACCAAGGCTTGTGTCGACACTTAGTCCACTTGTGTCGACACTTAGTCTACTTCTGTCGACACATGATGAAGTTCAGTCTCGACACTTTCAGATAGAGACAGTATTTCAAGAAGTGACTGGATGACTTGACAGCTGCCGTTACCAACCGGTCTACTGCAACTGTCAAAGCTGTCAGAAGTTTGTTAGAAACCGGATCAGCCGGTTACCATGGAGGAAGGCTATATAAAGGCTTAGTCCTTCAACAAAAAAAAGCCGAACAAGAACAACAACAGATCATTAGACACAACAGTTATAATAGAAGACAGAAGAAGATTTTCTTCAGAAAATCTAAGAAGAAGAAGTTGGAGGGAGAGAGCTCCATCTACTGAAGTGCAGTTGCTGAACCAGGCTGCCAAGAAATATTCAGATTGAGATCTGAATCTGAAGTCAGAAGCTGATTGAAGATCAACTTCTCAAGAGTTCAACCCTACTGAGTTCAGATTCAAGAAGCTTTGAAGAAAGCTAAGAGAGGATGTTCTCTGCCATCAGATTCTTCCAAGAACTGATCAAGAAGCCATCCATCCAATCTCTCTCTATCAGGGTGGTGGTAAAACATTTTGTTAAATTAATTTTCTGTAAGATCTTTATAGATCTGAGTTGTAAGCCTGTGTTTATAAAGGCTGAGTGTAGGAGAATATTTTCTCTAAGTGGTAGTCCTTGTTGAAAGCTGAGGTAGGGCTGTGAGCCTGAGTTGTAGGAGATTGAAATCTCTGAGTTGTAGGCCTTGTGTAGGCTGAGGTAGGGCAGATTGCCTAAGCTGTAGGAGCCTTGTTGGGTTCTGAGTTGTAAGATCTAAGGATCTGAGGTGAAGAGAAGAAGTTAGGCCGAATCTAGCACACTGCTAGATAGGCGAAGGTGGAAAGTGGATGTACCCAGACCTTGGGGAACCACTATAAAAATCTGTGTGCAATCTGTGTTGTGGTAATTCTGTGAATCTCTGTTGTGTTAGCTATAGAATTATCTGTTGTTAAGTACATAACTGAATAGATTTACTGCCTTAAAAAGAAAAAAGAATTACACCTATTCACCCCCCCCCCTCTAGGTGGTTAGGCACTAATTCTTTCAAGTGGTATCAGAGGGAGGTTCCTCAAAGAAGGACTTAACAGTCTGAGTTAGATCCATAAGGCAGATTCAAGATCAAGAAAATGAGTTCAGGAGAAAATTATAAGGAACTGGGTTCTATGAAATTACCCATATGCAGGAAGGAGATATTTTGAATCTGGAAAGAAAGGGTCAGGTTGTTTATGGAGGCTTCTGATGCAAGGATCTACATTACAGTAAAGGAAGGTCCTTATATTCCAATGAAGATTTCAGTTCTAGATGCAACCCAAAGAATTCCCAAGGATTTTTCAGAGATGACCAATGATGGGATCATCTTGGCAACTATGGATAAAAGAGCCTAGAATATCAAAGTAAGTGTCATTGATGATGCAACTTTTCAGAATTTGATTCACTGCAAGACCTCCAAGGAAATGTGTGATACTTTGATAGTCTACATTGAGGGTTCTGAATAAGTCAGACAAGATAGAAAGTCTATGCTGAACCAGGAATATGAGAGTTTCAGACAAGGAAAGTCTGACAGTATAACTGAGTGTTATAAAAAGTTCTATAGAATAGTAAATGAGTTGATGTCCTATGGAAGAATCTTCAGTACCTATGAACTGAATGATAAATTCCTAAGATCCTTGACAAAGGATTGGGACACTAAGATTTGTGTCATTAGGGAAGTGGCCAAACTTGCAGATATCTCTCCTCCAACCTTATTTGGAAAATTGCTGTCATATAAGATGCAGTTGATGGCTAGGAAAGAGGAAGAGAAAAGTGCAAAAGGGGAGCATAGAGAAAAGTCTGCGGCCTTCAAGGTTGAAGCCACTAGGAAGAATAGGAGGATGTCTCCATCACCTCCTAAGATAGTTACTGAAATTGCTTCAGATAATTCAGACAACCAAAGTTCAGACAACAGTGACTCTGATGAAGACTTTGCAGCATTTACAAGACAATTTCAGAGATTCCTGAAGAAGCAGTGGAAGTCTAAGCCTTCCACATATCAGCCTAAGGATGATTATTATCAAAAGAGGAAGTCATCCAGGAAGGATAGGAGAAGGTCTAAGCCAAGCAAATCTACAACATCAAAGATAGTTTGCTACTGCTGTAATAGGCCTGGACATGTTGTGGCTGAGTGTCCAGATAAAAGTGTTAGAAAGTAGAGACAAGAAGCGAAAAAACTAGAACAAGAGAATAAACTTTTGAATAATTGAAATTTTATTATCCAAAAAAGATATCATTTACAAAGGTATGGCCTCCCTTATATAGAATGGAGGAGATAAGAAAGAGAGTATACAAACAATGTGGGACTAAACATTTACAGGCAGAGCGGCTAGAATAATGGAGACCGATCAGGCCGCGCGGTTAGACAGATGGGATAACCGCTCGGCAACTCCAGCAGGATAGAACAAGCCGTAGAGTGAGACCGCCAGACCGCCCGGTCTACAAACCGCTGGATCAGACCGCTAAGCCGCTCGGTCTACAAACCGATGGATCAGACCGCTAAGCCGCCCGGTCTAATACTTCAACACTCCCCCTCAAGCTGGAGCATAGATATCAATCATGCCCAGCTTGTCACAAATGCGGAAGAAGGAAGTAGAAATCGGCTTGGTGAAGATATCTGCCAACTCCTTGTCAGAGGTGACAAAAGGAGTACAAATCTGTTTCTTCAAAATCTCCTCCCGAATGAAGTGACAGTCAACCTCTATATGCTTCGTTCTCTCATGGAAGACCGGATTTCTGGATATGTGTATAGCGGCCTTGTTGTCACAGAACATAGGGAGAGGACAATCATATACCTCGCCCAGGTCAAGCATGAGAGCCCGCAACCACTTTAACTCACACGTAGTTGACGCCATACTCCGGTATTCTGCTTCGGCACTGGATCTGGAAACAACAGACTGTTTCTTGCTTTTCCAACTCACGAGATTACCTCCAACAAAGGTACAGAAACCTGACGTGGATTTACGATCGCCTTTGTCATCCGCATAACTTGAGTCTGAGTAGGCCTCAACTCTCAGATGGCCATTCTTCTGGAAGAGTAACCCTCTGCCCGGTGCTGCTTTGATATACTCTAAAATCTTCAGGGCGGACTGAAGATGACACTCCCTGGGAGCTTGCATAAACTGACTGACCTTTCCTACAGCGTAGGCGATGTCGGGTCTAGTCACCGTGAGATAGATGAGTTTGCCTACCAAACGTCTGTACCGTGTGACATCAGATAGAGGAGGCGATTCATCCGTCCACGTTTTGTCTTCTCCAACAGCCATGGGAAGATGAGCTGGTTTGGCACCTGTCAAGCCTGCTTCTCGAAGAAGATCAAGGGCATACTTCCGTTGAGAGAGGACCAAGGAGTCAGGTTTCCGCGAGATTTCTATCCCCAAAAAGTATTTTGGGGGGCCCATATCCTTCGTGACCAAGTGCTGACGGAGGTGCTTCTTCGTCAAGTCCACCCCATCTCGGTCATCACCAGTAAGGAGAATATCATCCACATATACGGCCAAAACCACCAGTCCCGAGGCCGTTTTGCGAATGAATAAGGAGTGATCGGCCGAACTCCTTTGAAAACCGATGGTTGCCACAATACCACTAAACTTTTCGAACCATGCCCTAGGGCTCTGCTTGAGGCCATAAATGGCCTTCTTCAAATGACAGACACGTGTCTCCCCCTGAGCAACATACCCAGGAGGTTGCTCCATATAGACGTCCTCCTGAAGATCGCCATAAAGAAAGGCATTCTTCACATCCAGCTGAGAAATAGCCCAAGCCCGGTTAACAGCCACAGAAAAGAGAACCCGGATGGTGCTGAGGCGAGCAACTGGAGAGAAGGTATCGAAGTAATCAACGTCATATGTCTGAGTAAAGCCCTTGGCCACCAGCCGGGCTTTGTAGCGATCCACAGTGCCGTCGGGGCGAAACTTCACAACAAAGACCCAGCGACAGCCAACCACATCAGTGCCCACGGGAGGAGGAACCAGGGTCCAGGTACCCCGTTCAGTAAGAGTAGCCATCTCCTCATCCATGGCAGACTTCCAATGAGGGAGAGAGAGAGCCTCCTGGTAGGTACGGGGAGTAGAAGTGGCAGAGATAGCCAAGGCAAAACACCTGCGAGAAGGAGAAAGCTGATCATAAGAAACAACAGCCGTGAGCGGGTGTTGAGTACACGCCCGCACCCCTTTGCGAAGGGCAATGGGAACATCCAGATCATCGGGACCGGCGGCGACGGGAGCGTCAGCGACCGGAGCGTCTGTGGCGGAGAAGGCTGGCCCGGGACTAGAGAGAGACGGCAGCGGAGAGGAGGGTGGAGGGGTAGGTGGGGAGACGGACTGGGAAGGAGTGGGTGGAGGAGGAGACGAAGGTGGGAAAACGGGAGAGGTGTGGAATGAACGGAGATATCAGAAGGAAGAGAAGGAAGAGAGAAATAGGAAGCATTTTCAAAAAAGGTCACGTCTGCGGAGACAAACTGCTTGCGAAGAAGGGGGTCAAAGCAGCAATAGCCCTTTTGAGTGGTAGAGTACCCCAAAAAGACACACTTAGTGGAACGGGGGGAAAGCTTGTCGCGGGTAGCGGAGGGAGCGTGAACAAAGGCCGTACAGCCAAAGACACGGAGAGGAAGAGGAAAAGGTTCCTGGTGGGGGTAGAGAAGGGAGAAGGGAGTCCGGCCGTGGAGGACCGTGGAGGGAATGCGATTGATGAGATAGCAAGCGAGGAGCACAGCGTAGCCCCAATAGGAGCGAGGGACGTGCATCTGCGTCATGAGAGTACGCGCAACATCAAGCAGGTGACGGTTTTTACGCTCCGCCACCCCATTCTGTTGGGAGGTGTAAACACAAGTCGTTTGATGAATGAGGCCGTGTTGGTGAAAGAACGCGGAGAACTCATGAGACAGATATTCCTTGGCATTATCAGAACGTAAGACTTTAATCGAAATAGCAAACTGAGTCTTAATCATAAAGTAAAAAGATTGCCAAACAGAGAATAGTTCAGAGCGATCCTTTAAGAGATACACCCAGGTACAGCGAGTAAAATCATCGATAAAAGTTACAAAATAGGAACTGCCCCGACCAACAGTGAGGGTAGGAGCAGGACCCCATACATCAGAATGAACAATATCAAAAATGCGAGAGGAGCCACGGCCTTGCTTCGGTGGGAAGGAGGAGCGATGATGTTTGCCAAGCTGACACGCATCACAGTTGAGCGGAGAACTGGTGGGAGGTAAGTGGGCAGAAGCTGACGAATAAGCCGGGGAGGAGGATGTCCAAGACGAAGATGCCACTGAAGGAGATCAGCAGAGGAGGAGTAGGCAGAAAGAGCAGAAACATCGTCGAGGAAGTAGAGGCCGCCGCTCTCAGTCCCAGTAGCAATCGTCCGCTGGTCCTCGGGTCCTGAAAAGAACAAGTAGTGGGAGTGAATAAAACGGAGCACTGAAGTTGCCGGCATAAAGTGGTAACTGATAACAAATTGCACGGGAACTTCGGGACATAGAGGGTATCCTCCAAGCAAAGCGATGGAGTGAGTTGAACCATGCCCGTCCCATGAACCGGAGACGGGGAACCATCCGCCACACGAACTGGGGGTAAGCGGTCATGGGTCTCCAGACGGGAGAAGCAATGAGGGTTGCCCGTCATATGATTGGTGGCACCGGAGTCAATCAGCATTTACCTTGGGTAACGACGTGGGCACTACCTGACGTCGTGGCCACAGAGGCAGACGGCCTAGAAGAGGCGGAGGCCGAAGGAGCATCACCGGAAGGGCGAAGATGAGGATGTTTCTGCCAGCAGCGATCAACAGTATGGCCAGTACGACCACAGTGAGAGCAGAAGAACCGGGAGGAACCCCGTCCGCCGGAGGAGCCACGGCCACTCGGGCCCCCCCGCTGAGCCTGGTGTGCAAAGGAGTCCTGCGAAGGGGGGGAGGCCAGCAGAGGCCGCTGGAGGAGAGAAGTAACGGCGGCAATGCGGGCCGCAGTGGCATCCAAAGTAGGAGATTCCGCCTCACCCAAGATCTGCTGGCGGATCATATCATAAGAGTCCGGAAGACGAAGAAGGTAACAAACAACCAGGAGTTCCTGGAAGTGTTTGTGCTGGTCGGCCAAGTCCGCAGAGAAGGGGCGATTCTGGAGGATTTCAGCCCCAAGAGCCTGGACCTGCTGATAAGCCGCAGCGGGGGACATGGAAGGGCGGGCGAAGAGGTCCGCATAGAGAGTATAAATGCGGGACGTCTGGCCCCCCTTAGAATAGAGAGCAGCGAGGTGAAGCCATGCGGCCTTGACCGTCTCATCATGGCGAATGACGGGAAGGCACTCATCAGAAAGGCTGTTGGCCAGCCAGGTGCGAACAAGAGCATCACTCGCATCCCAGTCATCAAACTCAGGAGAGGTGCGAGGAGGAGGGTCATCGGTGAGGTGATGACGCTTGCGTTGAGAACGAAGGAGAAAGGTGAAAGAAACGCTCCAATCGGGATAGTTGGAGCCCACAAGCTTGGAAAGGGTGCCAAGGTTACCCGAAGGAGGAGGAGGAGAAGGAGCTGCAGGAGTAGTGGTGAGACCGGAGGTAGTCATAGAACCCGGAAGCAGAAGAAGCCGCACGAACAGAGGCGGTTAGAAAAACAGAGGAAGCCGCGCGAACAGGAGCGGCTAGAAAGAGGCACTGCGGGGAAGAGGTCGCGCGGTCTGAAAAGGCCGAGCGAACAGAAGAGAGGAGAAGAGCAGGTGACCGCGACCAAGATGCGGGTAAGAAAGAGACAACCCGCACGGTCAGGCAGATCACAGCAGCGGTAAGAAGGCGGGCAAAGGCACTGCGGGGAAGAAGTCGCACGAACTGAGAAGCCCGAGAACAACAGAGGGCGCACAGAATCAGGAGGAAATGACCGTGTGCTCTGATACCATGTTAGAAAGTAGAGACAAGAAGCGAAAAAACTAGAACAAGAGAATAAACTTTTGAATAATTGAAATTTTATTATCCAAAAAAGATATCATTTACAAAGGTATGGCCTCCCTTATATAGAATGGAGGAGATAAGAAAGAGAGTATACAAACAATGTGGGACTAAACATTTACAGGCAGAGCGGCTAGAATAATGGAGACCGATCAGGCCGCGCGGTTAGACAGATGGGATAACCGCTCGGCAACTCCAGCAGGATAGAACAAGCCGTAGAGTGAGACCGCCAGACCGCCCGGTCTACAAACCGCTGGATCAGACCGCTAAGCCGCTCGGTCTACAAACCGATGGATCAGACCGCTAAGCCGCCCGGTCTAATACTTCAACAAAAAGAAAAGAGTTTGCTGATAAAAAGAAGATTCAACACCAGAGCAAGAAGGAGAAATCCTTTGTTGCTAAGAAGGAGAAGAGCTTGACAGACCAATCTTCTTCAGAGTCAGAATCTGAAGCTGAGGCATACATTGGTCTATATGCAGCAGATGAAGAAGAAGAGTTTCTGCAAGTGCTAAACTCTATCTATGAACAAGAAGACCATCAGTGTAAGGGACTGATGGCTGTGTCAGAAGAAGACAAGTTCCAGGATCAGCCTGGTCCTAGTAAGGTACAATATTTTTCTAGAAATTCAGATTGTAGTACTGGGTCAGAGTCAACAACATCTGCATCAAGTGATGTGGATGGGTCTGAGTCTGAAGGTGATATTCATCAGCTGATAGATGAATATGGGGACTTGTTGCAGGCAATAAAGAAAAACAAAAAACTGGCCAAAAATCAGGCTAAGGAAATTGCAGATCTTAAGATGGCTGCATCTGATTCAGAGAAGTTGCTGGATCATAAGTTGAATGAGATAGCCAGACTAAAAAATATTACTGTTATTCAGATGGGTACTATCACATTTAAGAATGATCAGATTAAAAGTCTGTAGAATAGACTTTAGAAAGAAAAGGAGATGTAGCTAGTTTTTCTAAACCAAAATCTGTATTACCCTTAATAGATGACTTTGTGTCACTAAAGGGTAAGGCAGGAATAGGCTTTAAGAAAACAGCATGGGCTGCCAAGTCCAATAAGAAAGGCAAAGCCTCAACACAAAACAAGAAACCTGCTGTAAACAATTCAAGCTAAGGTTGTACCTAAACAAAGGTATAACAAGTTTGAGTGCTGGTGTTGTGGCAAGTTAGGCCACTTTGCCTTAGAATGTTGGCACAATACTAGTGTCAAGGAGAATAGCAGTCTGCCTGTTAGAAAAGCTGCAGGCAGATTTGTTAAATTTCAGGCTAACATGAACCAAGGACCCAAAACTCATTTGGGTTCTAAGGTTAAGTAATTCTTTATTGCAGGTGAGTCCAAGTTGCCATGCCCCTATATGGTACTTGGACAGTGGATGTTTCAGGCATATGACTGGATCAAGAGGATTGTTGAAGGACTACTCACTTATCATGAATGGGCCTAAGGTAACCTTTGGTGGTTCTGAAAAAGGAATCATCAAAGGATTTGGTAACATTTCTAATAACCAGATTACTATCTCTCAAGTGGCCTATGTGAAGGGTTTGAAACACAACCTTATAAGCATAAGTCAGTTGAGTGATTTAGGATATGACATTTCATTTATTAAGAATGGATGTCATATCAAAAGGTCAAGTGATCAAAAGGTCATATTGACAGGATATAGAAAAAGAAATGTGTACTGTCTTAACTTTGAGTGTGAGAATAATGTTTCTCCTATTTGTCTTGTAACTGATGAGAAAGCCTCTCATTGTGTTAAATGGCACAAGAGGCTGGTCCCTCTTAACTACAAGACTATTGGCCAACTCTTTAGCAAAGAGTTAGTGAGGAATGGTCCTCAAGTTAAGTGTATAAAGGATGGGATATGCTCAGCTTGTCAAAAAGGCATGCAGACCAAATCCTCCTTTCATAGCCTTGAAAACAAGGATTCAGTGAGGTGTCTCTACCTCTTGCATATGAATCTATTTAGTCCTATGCCAGTTCATAGTCTAGGTAGGAAGGTCTACACTTTTGTGGTGGTAGATGATTATTCTAGATATTCATGGGTGTTCTTTCTGAGACAAAAATCTGAAACCCCAAGTGTTTTATATAGTTTTGTCAAACAAATTCAGAATGAGCTGGACAGTATAGTGGTCAAAATCAGAAGTGACCATGACACTGAATTTCAATCTGAGAGTATGACAAGACTGTGTGAAGAATTTGGGATTTTTCAAGAATTTTCCTCACCTAGAACACCACAGCAAAATGGTATTGCTGAAAGGAAGAATAGAACACTGATTGAGGCTGGTAGAACTCTATTGAGTGACACTTCTCTCCCAGAATATTTCTGGGCTAAGGCGGTAAACACTGCATGTCATGTGATGAATAGGGCTACTCTCACCAAAAGCCACAAAAAGACTCCCTATGAGATTATGAAGGGCAGAAAACCAAACTTATCCTATTTTAGGATCTTTGGTTGCAAGTGCTATATACTTAACAATGGCAAGTCTTATCTAACTAAGTTTGTTGTCGAATCCCAAGATGGGATATTTGTTGGGTACAACAACAATAATAAGGCTTATAGGGTTGAGGAGTTCCTAAGCATCAACTAATGTGCCTGCAGCTTCAATTAAGGTTCTATTCTTCCTTTTAGCTACCTCATTTTGTTGAGGAGTTCTAGAAGCTGAGAAGCAATGCCTGATACCTTCCTTCTCACAGAACTCATGCATAAGAAGAGACTCAAACTCTGTATCATGATCACTTCTAATCAATGCAACATGAGTAGAGTACTCAATCTGTATGGTCCTGAGAAAATCTGTAAGAACTTTGAATGTATCTGACTTAGATATCAGAAAGAACACCCAAGTGAATCTTGAGAAGTCATTTACAATAACTAGGGTATAAGATTTCCCTCCTAGGCTTTGTACATCAATAGGTCCAAAAAGGTTCATGTGTAGCAAGTACAAGATCCTAGGTTAATCACTCTTATTAACTGATTTAAAACTAGATTTAGTTTGCTTGCCTAGTTAACAAGCCCTGTAGAGACCTTCCTTCTTGTAGGGACCAGAAGGCAAACCTCTCACAAGGTTGTCTTTAGATAGCCTAGCAATATTTTTCATATTAACATGTCCTAGTCTTTTATGCCAAAGATCATTTTGATTGCTAACAATATTAAGTAAACAGATATCTGAATTTGCAGAATGAAAATCTACTATATATATGTTACCTTGTCTATTTCCAATTGAAACAGTTTGTTTTTCTTTATTAGAAATAATACACGATGTTGAGTTAAAGTGTACCTGATAATCTTCATCACATAGTTGACTTATAGAGATGAGATTGTGATTAAGTCCACTTACATATGTCACCTTTTTGAAAGTGACTGTTCCAATCTTTACTTCTCCAAAGCCTTCAGACTGGCCCTAATTTGAATCACCAAAGATAACATTTGGTCTCAGCTTGGACTTATAGTTAATTAAGTTATCTTTGCTGCTAGTCATATGCTTGGAGCATCCACTGTCCAGGTACCATTTTTGATTAACAGCTGGACAACTCTTTTCCTGCAATGAAAACAATTAGTTGTTTTTGACCCAGGTTACCTTGGGTCCTTTATATTGTTGATAAGAAAAGCTTGGTATTACTGAAAATTCAGGTTGAGATTTATACCCTAAGGGGTGATATGTTTTAGGAGGAATTATCCAATCAGCAAGTGGATTAAAAGGTTTCCTAGTTTGATTAGAGTTGCTGTTGTAATTATGACTTTTATTAAGTTTGTCTGGGTTCGACGAAAAGTTGTAAGTTCGTCGACCAGAGTTCGATGAAGTGGGATGAGATCGTCGATCTCTGCTCAGAGAATGAACATATTCATTTTCTATGCCCCAAGTTCGTCGATCTCTACTCGACGAACCATACACAGTTCGTCGATCGCAGTAAGACGAATTAGTGTAGCTAATATTGGCGCTCATAGATCATCGATTGGAGTTCGATGAACTAGCCACATTTCGTCGACCTGAGTTTGACGAAATTTATTGAACTTTGTTTTTACTTAAGATTCTCTGGTTTCTATTATTTTGATTTTAGTGTTAGGTAATTCTTCTGTGGTTTTTTTGTTGTTTATTACCTCTTTACCTTTGGCTGAAACAAATCTAATGGGAGTTGATAATATATATTCTTCTTAACTATGGGGGGTAAACTTGATGATGCACCCAAGCCCAGTTTGTCATTCAGTCTGGCATTAACTGTGCTTGTAATGTCCATCAGCTTAAGGATTCTCCCATTGAGAGATTCCTTAAGTTGCTTAGCCTCACATAGCTGTGTTTTTAAAAAAATAATTTGTTCATTGGCTTGTGTTAGTTCATCTTTTAACTTAGTGTTTTCAGACATCAGATTTTCTTGATTGGATATTCTTTCCCTAAGTATTTTAATTTCCTTTTCAGAGTTGATTAGGTCAATGCACATAGTTTTGAATTCAATTTTGAAACTGTCAGAGTTATAATCAAAAGATGAAAGTACCTGATCAACTTCTAATTCTGAAGCTCCTTCATTATCAAATTCTTCTTCATCATTTGATTGACTTCTGGAGGCATTGATGGCCATAATGCAGACTTTCTTGGCCCTTGCCTCTTCTTCCTCTTCACTAGAACTGGAAGATGTGGATTCATCTTCAGTGTCACTCCAGTTTTCAGCTACAAAACCCTTCTCCTTCTTTTTGTATTTGCTAGAGAAAGGCCTTGAGCTTTGCTGTCTTCTGGAGTCCTTCACTCTTCTTCTTTCTTTCTTTTGATTCTCTGGACACTCTGAGATAAAGTGTCCAGGTTTCCTGCACCCAAAACATACTACTTCTTTAGTAGGAGTTCTGTCATACCTTGGCTTATCATCCTGCCCGGATGATTTTCTTCTGAAGTCCTTTCTTGCCATTTTGTAAAATCTCTTGGCAAAGAGACTCATCAGTTCTTCATTGACTGTTGAAGCTTCTGTCTCTTCAACAATCTTGAATGCTAAGTTATGCTCCTTTCTTGATGGTGGAGGAGTCCTTTGTTCAGCTGATTCTCTGGACTTTATCAGCTGCTCATAAGACTTGAGCTTTCCTAATAGAGATTCTGTGGAAATCTCATTAAACTCCTGGCCTCCTTGAATCCCATGAGCTTGGGAAGCACGTGAGGATTTTATCAATTACCTCAGTAAGGGTGATGTCCTTATCCAAGGTCTTTAGCTCATTGATTATTGAGCTCAGTCTGTTGTACATGTCAGCAACAGATTCTAACTCATCCTTCTTGAAGTTCTCATACAGGGATATGAGATTTGATCTCCTGTATTTCCTCTCATCAGCAGAGCCAGCCACCATTCGGTTGAGAGAGTCCCAAATGGCCTTGGCTAAAATGCATTCAGCCACTTTCTGGAATATGTCATCAGATATTGTTTGGGCCAGAATATTCATGGCTTTAGAATCAACAACTTTGCTTTCTTCTGTGCATCAGTCCACTCAGGTGGTGGAACTGCATGAGTGCTGGAGGTTGCTGTAGATGTAGATGGTTTAGGAGGACCTATTAAGATAGAATTGTAGATGTATTCATCAATAAAATTCATATAAAGTTTTATTCTTGCCTTCCAGATGACAAACTTATTTAAGTTGCACACTGGAGGTCTGGTGCTTGCATAGTCCTTGTTCTATGCCATGCTGTGTATATAATCCTAAGAAAAATAAAGGGTCAGATCTTGTTGGAACACCCTATTACTAATTTGGGTCAGGATCACTATGTCTCTAGGAAACCTGTTTTTGACCTCATTGTATAGATTTAAAGGTCAATTAGGATTGAGTCTAAGGGTTAGTAGTTAGGTTTGGAAGCTGCCCTCAAGACCAAGGTTTTTCAGTTTGGAGACTAAGTCATTTCGTCGAGCTCAGTACGACGAATCGTCGAACTCCAATCGACAATCGTTGAGCTCACTTCGAAGGATCGTCGAACTCCATTCAACGATCGCTGAGCTCAACTTCAACAAATCATCGAACTCCATTCGACGATCTTCGAGCTCAGTTCGACGATCTTGACTCCAGTATTGATTCTCTATCTCTGAGCTCAGTTCGACGATAGTTGAGCTCAGATCGACGATCTCTGTTGCTGTCTAAGTCCAAATCGCTGAGCTCAGATCGACGATAGTGGAGCTCAGTTCGAGGTTTTTCTGAAGAGTTAAATGGTTTTCAAGATTCAAATTCAGAACAGTTAAGGAGTTATTGTCAGCAATTAATTCAGAAGATTTTGTAGCCGTTTTCACTTATTCTGGACCAAGTTTCAAGGGATTATCAAGAAATGTTTCTTTGGACTTTCCCCCAGAAGACAAAGGCAATTAAGGATGTCATTTAATGACAGGCCAACGGCTATTCTTGACAGAGGATCATTTTCTATTCAGAACAAAAGGAATAAAATACAAGATTTTTGAACCTATCTTTCTTACAGCACAGATAAGCAGAACAAGAAAAAGAAGAACAAGAACAAACTTTTCTCTAGAACAACATCTTTCTCAACACCAACTGTTCACAAGAGAAAAAGGGAAAGAGCTGTAGACATTCTCTGTCTAAAAGAATTCATACAAGAACACACAACCAAGGAGATCAACCAACTGAAATCTTCAGATCTTTGTTAATTCAAGTGTTCAAGACCATCATCATTCAAGACTCCAGACACCTAACATTTCAGCTGTTGCTGAAATCATCAATTGCTGGAGATCAACTCTCTGAAGGCCTATCACCCTACAACAAAGCTTCATTTCCTGGTCAACTACAGATCTCAAGGGGAGGTTTGACAACATCAATATCCACATAGTCTTCTCAGCTGCTCTGAGAAAGAGAAGACTTCCATAACTCTCTCATCCCCATCTCTGTAAAGGGTTTTTCAAACTCCCTTCAAAAGTTTGTGTGTGGTTTTTGAGCACCTTATCAAAAGCTCATTGGTGGCAAGACACCTGATCAAAAAATCTGATTTGGTTTTTGAGCACCTTATCAAAAGCTCATTGGTGCCCAGGACACCTGATCAACTTATCCTGCAGTGGATTCCTACCTAGGGTGGTAGAAGAGTGGATGTACCCAAGTTTAGGGGAACCACTATAGCTCCTTGTGTCTTCTGGCTTGCTCGTCTTTATTTTTGTTTCTGGCTGTGATCTGTGATTAGTTTCTTTTGTAGATTGTGATTAGATAGTTTCTGTGATTAGATTTAATATTTGCTTCCCTATTCACTCAGATTACAACAACTGTTGTAAAAAGTTTTTAAGCACCATACTCTATTCACCCCCCTCTAGAGTATATCAGATCTAGCTCGCACTTTCAATTGGTATCAAAACGAGGTTGGTTAAACATACCACACCTTGGTGGTTGCACAGGCTAACACCTGAACCCAAAGATCCCTAGTTAGATCTGCTTCTCTTGATTTTATTATTAGATTATTTACTCACAAATCATGGCCCAAAACAAAGATTATGCTAGCACCAGACCTCCAGTGTGTAATCTATCTAAGTTTGCACTTTGGAAGGCAAGGATTAGACTATACATGAATTCTATTGACGAGGACATTTTTAATTCTATTTTGACAGTTTGTCCAAGAGCTCCAGAGAACACAAGCACAAATGCTATTCCACCTCCATCAGGAACAGATGCTGATATCAAGAAGTGGAAGGTTGCAGATGCAAAGGCTATGAACATCTTAGCCCAGACCATGTCTGATGACATTTTCCAAAAGGTGGCTGAATGTAATTCAGCAAAGGAAATATGGGATAAGCTCTCTGAAATAGTCTCAGGATCAGTTGATGAAAGAAAGGACAGGAGATCCCACCTCATATCCCAATATGAGAATTTCAAGAAAGGAGAAACTGAGCCAGTAGCTGAAATGTATAACAGGCTCAGTCTGATAGTCAATGAACTCAAGACTTTGGATAAAGAGATCTCACTGACTGAACTGAATGATAAAATCCTAATGTACTTCCCAAGCACTTGTGACTCAAGAATCTGGCCAATCAAGGATGCCAGAAGTTTGAATGAGATTACAACAGAAGCTCTTTTGGGCAAGCTCAAATCTTATGAGCTGCTCATTAAGAATAGAGAAGAAGAGCAGAAGGCTGTCTCACCAGCCACAAGGAAAGAAAAGACAATAGCCTTCAAAGCAACTGAAGATCAGCCTGAAGACAAAGTCACAGGCAATGATGAGCTGCTCAGTATATTGGCCAAAAGATTTTACAAGATGGCCAGAAAGGACTTCAGAAAGAGATCATACAAGGAGCATGATAAGCCAAGGTATGATAGATCAAATAATAAAGAAATTATCTTCTTTGGTTGCAGGAAACCAGGGCACATTGTACCTGACTGTCCAGAAAACAAAAACAAGGACAAAAGGGACAAGAAAGAAAGAAGAAAGGACAAAGAATTCAAGAAAATGGCAATGGCAAACCCTCCTCAAGCAAGAACAAACACACAAGGAAGGGATTTGTTGCTGAATCCTGGAGTGATACTGAAGAGGAGTCAGAAGCTTCATCCAGCTCAAGTGATGATGAAGATGATGCTGAAGAGAAGGAGTTCTGCATGATGGCAATCAATGCCTCTCAACACAATTCAGATGCAGAAGAGTCAGAGTCAGACTCGGAAACTCAACCTAAAGAAGACCAGGTAATTGATTCTTTTGATTTCAATTCTGAGGACTTCAAGTATGAATTTAAAGCATTATGCTTAGACTTACTAAAATCTGAGAAGGAAATTATTTCTCTCAGAAATCAATTATCTGAACATAGTATTTTAAAGTCAGAAAACCTCAAACTCTCTGAGGAGTTGGAGTGCTGTAGGGAGTAGATAGCTTCACTGAAAGGTGAGCTATCAGAGGCCAAGAAGCTTGAAGAATCCCTTAATGGGAGAAGTATCAAGCTGATGGACATCACAAGCACAGTGAACTCCAGATTTAATAGTACACTGGGCTTGGGTGCTTCATCCAGCCAACCTATAGTTCTAACAACCCCAATCAAGTTTATTTCTGATAAAGGGAAGGGAGTTGTAGAGGTAGCTAGGAAAAATTCTGATCTGCCTAAGAAAACTAAGTTCCAGCAGAAATCGTCGAACGGAGCTCGACGATCGTCGAACGTAGATCGACGATCTCAGGCAAAATTGTCGAACTCAGGTCGACGATCTCTAATTCCTGAACTCTGCCACAGTCGACCGTCGAACGGAGCTCGACGATCTGACCCAAGATCGTCGAACGCAGCTCAACGATCGTCGAACAGAGATCAGAGATCTGGAAATTCTTTCAAGGGCAAATCAAAATCCAATCCTAGGGGTCCTTCATCCCAAAGCTTTAACCCTTATACTGAATGGATAATACCTCCAAGGAGATATCATCCTGAAGGTTATAAGAGTCAACCTGGGATGTCTTTTATTTCTGAGTTTAAAGGTTATTAACTTAGGCCCAAGGTAAACTGGGTCAAAAACAAATGAATTATCTTATGTGCAGGTGAAAGACCTATCCAACATCAAACCAGCAATGGTACTTGGATAGTGGGTGCTCAAAGCACATGACAGGAAACAAGGACAACGTCACATCCTTTAAAGCCAAGCTTGGACCCAAAGTCATATTTGGTGATTCAAACTTTGGACAAACTAAAGGATATGGTGCAATCCAGATTGGCACAGTGACATTCAAGAAGTTAGCCTATGTGGAAGGACTGAAGCACAATTTGATCAGCATCAGTCAGCTATGTGATGAAGGCTACCAGGTGACTTTCAGCAAAGCTTTATGCAAGATCAAGTCAGAGGACAACACAACTGTGTGACAGGTAAAAGGAAAGGTAAAATCTATCTAGTAGATTTTCTTTCAACAGATGTAGATATTTGCCTGTTCAATTCTGTCTGTAGACCTAATGTTTTATGGCATAAGAGACTAGGACATTTAAACCTTAGAACCATTGCTAGGCTATCCAAGGACAACCTTGTTAGAAGACTACCTTCTGGCCCCTACAAGAAGGAAGGACTCTGCAGGGCTTGTCAATTAGGCAAGCAAACTAAAAATAGTTTCAAGTCACTTAATAAGAGTGATTCACCTAGGATCTTGTATCTGTTACACATGGATCCTTTTGGACCCATTATAGTACAAAGCCTAGGAGGGAAATCTTACACCTTAGTAGTTGTAGATGACTTCTCTAGATTCACATGGGTGTTCTTTCCGAGGAAGAAGTCTGATAACTTTAAGTGTTTGACAGAGTTTCTCAAATGTATACAGATTGAGTTCAATACTCACATTACCCTGATCAGAAGTGATCATGGGACAGAGTTTGATTCTCTTCTTATGCAAGAGTTCTGTCAGAGTGAAGGGATCAGGCATACTTTCTCAGCTCCTAGAACTCCTCAACAAAATGGGGTAGCTGAAAGGAAAAATAGAACCCTTATTGAATCTGTCACTACATTGTTGTCAGATGCTCACCTTCCTCTATCTTTTTGGGCAGAGGCAGTGAACACCTCAAACTATGTGCTGAACAGAAGTTTAATACATAAACTAAAGGGCAAGACTCCCTATGAATTACTCAAAGGGAAGAAACCTAAAGTTGATTATTTTAGAATTTTTGGCTGTACTTGTTATATTCATAATAATGACAAGAGATATTTAGCAAAATTTCAAGCTAAAGCTGATGAAGGAGTGTTTCTGGGATACTCCATGATCAGTAAGGCTTATAGGGTTTATAATAAATCAACTCTTAAAATTGAGGAATCTGTTCACATATCATTTGATGAATCTAACATGTCTTTCAAGGAGAAGAACACTTCTACCATAGAACCTTTGCAGGTACATTCTCTTGTTGAAGATTTGAACAAGTTACAGGTTACTCAAAAAGAGGAAAGCAGTGAAGATGAATAAAGCATTCAACATATTGAAGTGAAACAACTTGAAGAGTCAGTTGTTGTACCACAAGAGGAAACAACAACACAGGTTGGTGAACAATCAACACCCCCTATTGATTTAGTAACATCAAGAGACCATCCAATTTCCCAAGTAATTGGAGACATCTCAGCTGGTGTGCAAACCAGAAATCAGGTCAACCAAAACCTGTTGCACACTTGCTTCCTATCTCAAATTGAACCTCAATCCATTCAAGATGCAGAGCAAGATCCACACTGGATCATTGCAATGCAAGAAGAGTTGCATCAATTTAAATGGAACAAAGTTTGGGAACTAGTGCCAAAGCCTAAGGATCACTCCATTGTTGGAACAAAGTGGGTGTTCAGAAACAAATTGGATGATCAAGGAGTAATTGTAAGGAACAAGGCAAGACTAGTTGCTCAAGGATACTCACAAGAAGAAGGCATAGACTATGACCAGACTTTTGCACCAGTTGCAAGATTGGAAGCCATCAGAATCTTTTTAGCTTATGCAACACACAAAGGCTTCAAGGTATATCAGATGGATGTAAAAAGTGCATTTCTAAATGGAGACATCAAAGAAGAAGTATATGTCAGACAACCACCAGGTTTTATCTCTTCAACTCATCCTGATTATGTTTTTAAATTGAACAAAGCATTATATGGTCTCAAGCAAGCTCCTAGAGCATGGTATGAGACCCTAGCATGCTTTCTTCTGGAAAATGAATTTATAAGGGGTAGAGTAGACCAAACTCTTTTCATTAGAACCCATAAGTCACATACCCTACTAGTACAAATTTATGTAGATGATATTATTTTTGGCTCTACTGATTCAAAATTGTGCAGAAGGTTCTCCAACCTCATGCATTCTAAATTTGAAATGAGTAGCATGGGTGAGCTATCCTTCTTTCTAGGATTGCAAGTCAAACAACATGCTGAAAGCATCTTTATTTCTCAAACCAAGTATGCAAATGAATTGGTCAAGAAATTTGGTATGTCTGAAGCATCTTGTATGAAAACACCTATGCCTACTAATGCTGTATTGGATGCTGATGAACATGGGAAACCTGTTGATCAGACAATATATAGAACAATGATTGGCTCTTTACTGTACCTTACAGCTAGTAGACCAGATATAATGTTTGCTACATGCATATGTGCTAGATTCCAAGTAAGCCCTAGAGAGTCACACCTAACATTAGTAAAAAGGATTCTCAGGTATGTTAAAAGTTGTCCAAATCTAGGTCTCTGGTATCCAAAAGATTCAGCATTTGAATTAACTGGATTTTCTGATGCTGATTATGCTGGATGCAGAATTGACAGGAAAAACACCAGTGGAACTTGTCAGTTTCTTGGTGATAGACTTGTCTCTTGGTTTTGCAAGAAATAAACTTCTGTGTCAACTTCAACTGCTGAAGCTGAATATATGGCTGCAGGCAGTTGTTGTTCACAAATATTGTGGATTCAAAACCAACTCCTAGACTATGGCTACAACTTAGAGAAGTCTAAAATCTTTTGTGATAACACCAGTGCTATTTCTATAGCTCAAAATCCAGTCCTCCATAGTAGGACAAAACACATAGAAATTAGGCATCACTTCTTAAGGGATAATGTTGAGAAGAACAAAATTGAACTTCAATATATCCCAACTGATTTACAAAGGGGAGATATTTTCACCAAACCCTTGGATGAAAAGAAACACACCTTCTTCATGAATCAGTTAGGAATGTTAGATGGAGGAAGTCTAAAATAATATCCAAGATTTTAAAACTTTAAAAATTGACCAAGACTAGGCAAACATCTTGATTTTTCTAAGTTTCTAGAGTGTATTTCTGGTCTCTGAACTGCGCTCGATGATTTTCCCCCAGATCGTCGAACGGAGATCGACGCTTTCTGAAATCGTCGACCTGAGTTCAGCGCTTCTCAGATAGTCTGAACTATCTCTTCCGGTCAACGATCGTCGAACGGCGCTCGGCGATTTTGGTTTTCTGAAATATCGTCGAACGGAGCTCGACGCTCTCCAATATCGTCGAACGGAGATCGACGATATTGAAGACCTTTCAGATTCCTTTAGAAGCCCTGATCGTCGAACTGAGTTCAACGATCTTTCCTTTTCTGCGTCGAACCCTAATACAAAATTCATTTTTCGCCGTCGTTCTCCTTTTGCGCTTTCAATCTCTCTTCAAAAATTTCTCTTTCCCTCCAAACATCTCTACACTTGGTCGTTTTGTTTGTTGATTTTTGCAGGTAACCATGGCCATCTCTGTTGCCGTTCTAGCCGCAATGAAATTCGATGCTGGATTTGATATAGACATGGAGTCCTTCAGCACCAGTGATCAGGTTTTTCAAGACATTCTGGAACTGTTCAAGGAGCAGAAGCTTGTTGTTATCATGACTACAAGAATCAAACTGGCTGCTGATGAGATTAAGGAGTGGGTCTATACTGCCCACAACCAGGACCAAAACATAGTGGTTGGTTCAATTTCTGGAACCCAGGTACCCTTGACTCCTGCTATTCTGACAGAGGTTTTTGAATTAAGTTCTGGAAGAGATTCTGCTGAGTTATCTGGAGAAGAATTTTCTGATTTACTTGCAAAAATGGGTCATTCTGATGCTAACCCTAGCAAGCTGCTGAAAAAGAACTTAGCTGTGGAATATCGATTTTTAGCTGATGTAGTGGGAAAGGTTCTGTTGGCCAAGCATTCAGCACATGATACTATCTCTAGGTATCAGCTGTGCTTGATGGGTGCTTTAGTGGACAAGAAATAGTTGAACTGGGGAGAGGTCTTCTTTGACCTGATTAAAAAGAAAATAAATAAGAATTTTGTTAATTATGGAAGGATTCTAGGGCTCTTTCTTCACAACAGATGCCCTGCCCTACTAGTCTCATCTGGGATGCATATCAATTCCTCAAAGAGGCTGTCCTGTGCCCTCTTTGGCAAATGGGACAGGCAGATAACAAAGCCCAGCAGGCCTTCTGCAAGCACAACTTCAGGCACAAGGACTGTCACAGTCTCTTCCCCTCAAGTCTCTGCCCCTGCAGATGACTTGCCTGCTGCTTCTCCTCCTCCTCCAATTTTATCTCCACCAGTCATCTCCACCATTCAAACTCCATCCACAATCATTATCTCCAGCCCATCTCCAACATCAATTCCCTCCCCAATTCCTACTCTTCCAATCATAAAAGAAATTTTCCATCCATTACACCACTACCCTCCACCAGACATTGACACATCATCCAACTTTCCCTCTTTCAATCTTCTAGATGATTCCTTCATGGATGACTCGCCTTCATCCCCTCCTGAGCTACCCTCCTCATCAACTTCATATCAACAACTTCTACAAGACATTAGTGATCAATCCTCTTTCACACCCTCTATCTCCATACCACTGTCTTCCATTTCCACATTCCCCACACCTCAACCTTCACTTCTACCATCCACCAGCTCTCCTCCAACATCACCAGTTGCTCCACCATCCCTCTCTACCTCTGCTCCAGTCCCTGCTGAGCATGTAGACATTCCAGCCTTAGCTGACAAAATATATGAATTGATAGCTCCCAGGCTTTTACTTCTATTGGAGACCTCCTTGGCTCCCCTTCTTCAGTGAGTTGCAGCCCTCTCTGCCAGGCTATCTTCTCTCTTTCCTCAGGCAATCCCTTCATTTGGGTGCCTTGATCCAGCTCTCTCTGAATCCAGGCAGGGGGAGGTGCCTCATGAAGATGTGAGTTTGCCTGCTGCTGCTGCTGTCATTTCTTCAGTCTCTGCTGCTGCTGCTGATGTTACCTCCACTCAAGCTCCAGCTTCAACTCCTCAAGTTACTGTCTTCTCAGTGGACCTCAGGTCCTTATTATCAGTTTTTGATTCAACTTATTTTAGCTGTCTTCCAGTGAGTAATGCAGTCCAGCCCTCAGAGGATCTCTCCAAGGCCATTGTGCCCTTCTCCAGCTGTGATTCCAGCTTAGTTAGCTCCTATATATCCTCCATATATACTGCTGAGCCTTCTGGTTCCAGTGATGCTGCTGCTACTCCTGCTGAAAATATTGTTGCTGTTTCTATTGTTGCTGCTGTCAGTGATGCTGCTGCTGATGTTCCAGTTTCTGTGGATATGCAGACAGAGGCATATGACTTTGAGCCTGCTGTTATTGCTGATGTTATTCCTGCTGTTATTACTGATGCTGAGGTTCTTGTATCTGAAAGTATTTTCTCTGAATCTGTTGCTGCTCCAGTTACTGCTGATATTACTGTTGCTATATCTTCTGTAAGTATTGCTCCAGAAAGTTCTATATCTGTTGTTACTACTGCTACTGCTACAACTGTTGTTTCATCTGCTCCAACCCAACTTCAAAAAGAGTATCTGAAAAAGATTGATGCTTTATATGATGAGCAAAGCTCTGAAAGTGATGAATTTAGGACTGATTCTGATGATTCTTCTGCCACTATAGCCAGGAAAAGAAAGGCAAGGAGCAAAGCTATGAAAAGGGTGCCTCCAGCCAAAGTCAAAGACACCAATGACATTCCCTACTACATTCTTCATGACTGCCCCATTACTGAACATTGGATGCAGTATTCCAAGAATCAACTGAAAGCTATGAAGAAAAAGAGGAAGTATGAAAAAGGATCTTCTCAGTTTCATCATCCTCATCCTCCTCCACCACCTCCTCCTAATGCAGGTGCAGGTGGAAGCTCAGCTACTCATCCTTCTGCTAAAAGCCAAACCCCCTATCAGCCTCATGCAAGATCTCAATATAGGGGAAGCCAGTCCAGAGGTTCTCAATCAAGGAGAGGAAGTTATAGAGGAAACCAGAGGGAATTCCAAGTTTATTCAAAAGGCTATTCAAGGCAACATCCATACTCTAGGGAAGGACAAGCTTCATCAGATACAACTTCAGGTCCTTTTCCCTACAAGTTGAAAGAAGTAGTCTCATCCAGAGCTACTCAAGACAATCCTTCCAACAGATATGAGCCTCCAGTGCCCTTTGAGGATCTAGAAAATAATCCTACTACTTGGACTGCCAGAATGAAAGAATTAGCTGCCTTGGATCAAATCAAGAAAGCCAGAGAGCAAGGAAAGGATACCTTCAGCATTACTACACTGTCTGAACAAAGAAAGAAGGAACTTGAAAGATATGCCTCCAGCAAATTTTTTGATTCTGAAAGATATATGGAGCTGCACCCTGAAGCTGTGGTACCAAGGCCCAAACAACAAACTTCTCTAGGTGCAGCAGATGACAAAAGGTCAAAGAAAGAAGCCCTTAATCCTAATAAAGAAATTAAACTTATAAAGAGCAAGGAGAAAGAATAATACTGTAAGGTGACAAATATTCTGATTTCTGATTTCTGTCTGAGATATTATATATATGATTCTGCTATGTTATTGTTTATTGTTGCTTTGTATGTTGTTTTTTATTTCAATCTCTGTAAATAGTAATCCTAACCCAAATAGGGGGAGATTGTTGGAACACCCTATTACTAATTTGGGTCAGGATCACTATGTTTCTAGGAAACCTGTTTTTGACCTCATTGTATAGATCTAAAGGTCAATTAGGATCGAGTCTAAGGGTTAGTAGTTAGGTTTGGAAGCTTCCCTCAAGACCAAGGTTTTTCAGTTTGGAGACTAAGTCATTTCGTCGAGCTCAGTACGACGAATCGTTGAACTCCAATCGACGATCGTTGAGCTCACTTCGACGGATCGTCAAACTCCATTCGACGATCGCTGAGCTCAACTTCAACAAATCGTCGAACTCCATTCGACGATCTTCGAGCTCAGTTCGATGATCTTGACTCCAGTATTGATTCTCTATCTCTGAGCTCAGTTCGACGATAGTTGAGCTCAGATCGACAATCTCTGTTGCTGTCTAAGTCCAAATCGCTGAGCTCAGATCGACGATAGTGGAGCTCAGTTCGACGTTTTTCTGAAGAGTTAAATGGTTTTCAAGATTCAAATTCAGAACAGTTAAGGAGTTATTGTCAGCAATTAATTCAGAAGATTTTGTAGCCGTTTTCACTTATTCTGGACCAAATTTCAAGGGATTATCAAGTAATGTTTCTTTGTAATTTCCCCCAGAAGACAAAGGCAATTAAGGATGTCATTTAATGACAGGCCAACGACTATTCTTGACAGAGGATCATTTTCTATTCAGAACAAAAGGAATAAAATAAAAGATTTTTGAATCTATCTCTCTTACAGCACAAATAAGCAGAACAAGAAAAAGAAGAACAAGAACAAACTTTTCTCTGGAACAACATCTTTCTCAACACCAACTGTTCACAAGAGAAAAAGAGAAAGAGCTGTAGACATTCTCTGTCTAAAAGAATTCATACAAGAACACACAACCAAGGAGATCAACCAACTGAAATATTCAGATCTCTGTTAATTCAAATGTTCAAGGCCATCATCATTCAAGACTCCAGACACCTAACATTTCAGCTGTTGCTGAAATCATCAATTGCTGGAGATCAACTCTCTGAAGGCCTATCACCCTACAGCAAAGCTTTATTTCCTGATCAACTACAGATCTCAGGGGGAGCTTTGATAACATCAATATCCACATAGTCTTCTCAGCTGCTCTGAGAAAGAGAAGACTTCCATAACTCTCTCATCCCCATCTCTGTAAAGGGTTTTTCAAACTCCCTTCAAAAGTTTGTGTGTGGTTTTTGAGCACCTTATCAAAAGCTCATTGGTGGCAAGACACCTGATCAAAAAATCTGATTTGGTTTTTGAGCACCTTATCAAAAGCTCATTAGTGCCCAGGACACCTGATCAACTCATCCTGTAGTGGATTCCTACCTAGGGTGGTAGAAGAGTGGATGTACCCAAGTTTAGGGGAACCACTATAGCTCTTTGTGTCTTCTGGCTTGCTCGTCTTTATTTTTGTTTCTGGATGTGATCTGTGATTAGTTTCTTTTGTAGATTGTGATTAGATAGTTTCTGTGATTAGATTTAATATTTGCTTCCCTGTTCACTCAGATTACAACAACTGTTGTAAAAAGTTTTTAAGCACCATACTCTATTCACCCCCTAGATCTAACACAGGATTTTTTGGTTCAAGGGTTAACTTGTACAACCAAGGAAACACTGCTCTGATACCAATTGAAAGTGAGGGTTAGATTTGATAAACTCTAGAGGGGGGGGGGGGGTGAATAGAGTATCTTTTAAATCTTTAAAAGATTTTTGTTGTTAATTAAAACTTCAGAGTATAGAAGCTATTTGATACCAATATTTACTGCAAGTAAAAGTGCAAACTAAGATAACCTAATCTAGCACAGGCACACCAAGACTAAATTAACTAACACAGGTACAACAAACCTAACTAGCACAGTCACTGCAAGAACAAAAGAAAAAGATGGCAACCAGACAACACAAGAATTTTTATAGTGGTTCTCCAACCTGGGTACATCCACTCTTCTACCACCCTGGTAGGAATCCACTCAGGTTTTTGATCAGGTGACTGCCACCAATGAGCTTTTGATCAGGTGCTCAAAAACCAATCCCAAGTCTTTTGATCAGGTGACTTGCAACCAAGGAATAACTTTTGAAGGCCGTTAAAGAACCCTTTGTACAGTGAGGGGGTGAGAGAGTGATGGTGTCTTCTCTTTCTCAAATACAACTGAGAAGACTAATGGATCTTGATGTTAACAAAGCTCCCCATAAGTTATTGAGTTGCTTAGGAAGATTGAGCTTTGCTTTAGGGTGAGTAGGTCTTCAATCTTTTAGCCTTAACCAGAGTAGATCCAGGAACTTCTTGACTGATAAAGGTTTGTTGTCCTTGAAGAATCTTGGAATGAATAATGAAGAAGACTCTTGATTTGTATGGATGTTCTTCTTCTTCTTCAGTATCTTGAATTATTTTTCTGGTTTGGGCTTCTTATTTCTTGACTCTATGTCTGTGATATTGTTTGTTGTATGCTTGTTGTCTGCTTGCTATTTGTTTGCTACCTCTTTTTTTCTATCTCTTCGAGAAGGAGGAAGAAATCACTTTTATAATTTTTTATGAAAAATTCCTTTGAATTTTTGAATTCCTTTCTTCATTGATTGCTGACGGCCTTGAGAATGTCTGCATTAATTGATTTCCCCAACTATCCCATTGAAAAAAGACAAGTAATTATCCCGATGAATACCATAATCAATACTGCTTCTAACGGTAATATTCAGAGAATATTAAGCATTGATTATTCAAGAATTACTGCAATAAAATAAGGACAGAAGGAGGGAAAAATCTAAGTCTGGATCTACATAGAAATCGTCGAGCAAAGAACAGATTTCGTCGACCTGGGTCCAGAGTTAGTTGAGCTGAGAAGTCATGTTCGTCGACCTGAGATACAAGATCGTCGACCTGAGAACTGCTGACTGCTACTTGATAAAACTTATCAATACTGTGGTCTAAGTTCGTCGAGCTGAGAACATGAATTCGTCGACTGGAGTTCAGTGAAATAATTCTGGACTTAGAATGTTGAAGTAGAGTATCCAGAAATCGTCGACCTGAGAATCAAGTTCGTCGAGCTCAGCTCAGAGAATTGTATCTTAGTTCGTCGAGCTGAGTATGAATTTCGTCGATCTGAGTTCGACAAATGTCGAACTCATTTCCTGAGTCTTTGAAATTTCTCTAAGTCTTGAGTCTTCTGCAGTCTGCTGATGGCTGGTCCAAGTAATGTTAACTTGAAGGACATGACCTAAACTCTAGGACACAAACATGACCCTGGTTTTACATGTTGGGTCAAATATCCTAGTTTAGTGAACCTAGCCCAAATCCAACTAGGGATCCAACACACTTCGCACCCGGAAGACCGTTGAGATCTCCCCCTCCCTAGCCAATGCTGAGCTAGGTGCCTTGGAGGATGAAGGAAGAAGATGAAGATTGGTGAAAACTGATCACTCTCCATGGCACCACAAGGGTCTATTTATAGATTTTTGGGGATGGTCTGCCAATAGTGCACTCGCCTCGGTAGGCTTGAGCAGCTCACATGGCTTGAACATGTCGGCCTCCCGCCGCACCCTCCCCTTTGCCCCCTTAGCTTTTAGGCTCACTTGTCCTGAACCATTCTCTGCATTACACCTTGCGCTTGCTTGGGGACCCCACTCCGCGAATGCGGGGTTGTACACAATACCCGCTCATTTCGAGCAAGTTTCACGCTCAGAAAGAAATGTCCAACCCAACGTATTCGCTGAGTGTAACACTCTTGGAGCCAAAAAATACTTAGCCTCTCTGACGGTTCAACCCGCCATGCCATCCAATGGGAGCCTGGGTGGAGAGATGCCCTCCAGGTAGAATTCACTTAACCTTCCTGAGGGGTCAACTTGACATGCCAGCTAATGGGAGCCTGGGGGCGAGATCCCCTCAGGGTAAGACTTGTCTTGGGACTCTACCCCTGAGGCACATTCGACCCATCCAGTTAGTGAGAGCCTAGGTGAGGAGATCCTCTCGGGGTTGGAACCTTCTCTCCACCGAGTCACATTCAACCCATCCAGCTAGTGAGAGCCTGGGTGAGGATATCCTCTCGTGGTTGGAACCTTCTCTCCACCGAGGCATATTCGATCCATCCAGATAATGAGAGCCTGGGTGAGGAGATCCTCTCGGGTCTGGAACCTTTTCTCCACTGAGGTACATTCGACCCATCCAGCTAGTGAGAGCCTGGGTGAGGAGATCCTCTTGGGGTTGGAACCTTTTCTCCATCGAGGTACATTCGGCCCATTCAGTTAGTGAGAGCCTGGGTGAGGAGATCCTCTCAGGGTTGTAACCTTCTCTCCACCGATGCACATTCGACCCATCCAGCTAGTGAGAGCCTAGGTTAGGAGATTCTCTCAGGGTTGGAACCTTCTCTCCATCGAGGCACATTCAACCCGTCCAGCTAGTGGGAGCCTGGATGAGGAGATCCTCTCGTAGCAAGAACTTACTACCGAGACACATTTAACCCATCCAGCTCGTGGAAACCTAGATGAGGAGATCCTATCGGGGTGAGATTAGGCATATAATTCGAACCATACTAAATTCAACATCCTCAAATGGGGAAATTTTTGGTTACATGACCTCCTGACTCAGCTGGTCAGGGGCAGAGCTCCTTACAAAAATATAAGAGGGAATAGACTTCACCACAACAAGGTTTCTTCAGGCTGCTTGGGTATGATGGTCGTCCTTCGCCTCTTCCTTTGATATCTATATTCTGCTCAAGCTCTCCATGATCATCTCCATCTTCTATGTCATGGCTATCCAGGAGATGGTGTTGACGGTCGTGACGTAGCACTGCCTTGCCATCCTGGGGTCTCTCCTGATCCTGACTTGGATCCATCCGTTGTTAAACTTGAGGTACTGGTGAAATGACGATGGCACACAACGGAAGGCGCTGATGAGGGGCCTTCCGAATATGGCATTGTAACTGCTCGGAGCATCAACAATGATGAACTGACAGTTCCTTGAGATCCTCCCAACTTTACCTGGAGTCTGACTTCACCTTCTACCTCCTTCCTTTCCCCTGAAAATCCGAATAGGGGTCTGTCCGAGGCCAACACCCTCCTTGGTTCCACCTTCATCTCATCAAACGTCTTCTTGAAAATGACGTTGACGGAGCTCCTGTTGTCAACCAAGATCTGGGAGACGGTGTAGCCTTCGATGACTTCCTGGATGACCATCGCATCACAGAACGGATCCTCATGATCCAGCATGTCCTTCATCGATAATGTGATCTTCTCTTATTGGGGTGGGGTCTGGGATGTCGAAGTGATGCTCCGACAGTACATGACTTGGAGGCTTGCCTTTCAAGTGGCCTTGATCCCCACTCCATTGTGGATCACTCTTATACCTCCTCTGGGTCCTATATCGACCCGGTTCTCACATACGTCATCTTGCCCCTCTCTGGGTAGAACTTCTTCAATCCATACCGGCAGCTGCTGCAGGGCTGGGCCTCTCACCTCTCTCACTTCCAGTAATTTAGGGCAGGTAGATGTGGCGTGACCCTTTAACTGGTGGAAGTCACAATATGGTAACACTCTTCCTTCCCTTCTTTGACGGGCTGGGCGATCTCTCCTGTTACCTATTCTCCCTCTTCCTATCACCATGGATTGTTGCGGTGGGGGTGGGAGTTGCCTAGGGTATTGCCTCCGAAAGTTGAATCTCCCTTGGCCTCCGTGAAATTTCCCCCCACTATGGACGAGGCCTCTTCCTGGAACCTGAACGGCCCTCCCTGTTGCCTCCAACCTGGCTTCGACCCTCCTGAGGTCCATGAAACACCTGAGCTCTCCTCTCTTCTCTCCTTCTTCCCTCCTAATGCCTCGAGCAATCTTGCTCCTTCGACTCTTCCTCTGTTAGCCTTGCCAACTTCTTGGCAAACACCGGGTTGGCTGCATCAGTTATTATCTCCTCTATCGCCCTTTCCATCAGCTCCTCGAAGGATAGGGTGGCCTTTCGGGTTAGACTCATCTTGAAGAAACCCCCGCGTAACCCCATTGTAAACGCCATCTGGAGGGCATACCACGACATCTCCTGGATGTCCAGGATCTCTTCATGAACCTGTCCACATATTGGGTCAACGACTCCACTGCCCTCTATCTTATCAGGAAGATGGACTCGGAACTCTTCCTCCTCTTCTTAGAAGTGGAGAAGTGAAGCTGAAAACTCAGGCTCAAGTCTTCTAACCCGTAGATCGATCTCGCTGGGAGTTGATGTAACCAATCTCTTGCCTTGTCTTTCAATGTGATTGCGAAGAGGTGACACTTGAATGCATCCATCATCGGCCTGATAGAGACCGCATCTTTGAACCACTACAGGTGCTGGATGGGGTCATCCTTCCCGATATAGTAAGTTATGTCAGGCTCCCTGAACCCTTCGGGAATGGGAGCTGAAACAATCAGCTCGCTGAATGGTGACCCCCAACCTGGTGGTCTCCCATGGTCCACTCGCGCGATCTGCTCGCCTGGGAGGCTAGCACTCGCTGGGCTGGGGAATAACTCCCGGCGGTAAGGTCTCGCACTACCCGCTCTCCCATCCTTTCCTTCTTGGGCCATCTTCCTGATGCACTTTCTTTCACCCCTCCTGGGGTCATCTTGCCTAGACCCCTAAGAGCTGTCTCGACGAGACCCATGGGAGCTGTGTTTGGTACATTGTAAATTGTGCACCATATTTGGGGAAGTCTCTCATAACTCAATGATATATATTAATTTGTATTTGATGACATTTTGAGTTTACTTGTGCAGGTTAAAGATTGCAGAAATTATTCTAAGTATAAAAGTGTCGAGACGCTTATTTAGTGTCGACACCTTTGAAGGAGCTGTGTCGAGACAAGAAGCAAGTCTGTGTCGACACACAGGACTTGTGTCGAAAACCAGAGTTTAAGTCGACATCAACTGTGTCGACACTCATAACTTGTGTCGACACGCTTAGACCTTGTTGAACTGACAATTGTAAAGAAGCAACTATGTCGACATCCAGGACTTGGGTCGACATTTGGAGAAGTTGTGTCGACACACAGGACTTGTGTCGACACATTCTACAAAGGCTGTTTTGAGAACTTTATAAAGAGCAGTGTCTACTATTTTCTGAAGTATGTCAACACATTCTACAAAAGCAGTGTCGAGAACAGAATGAAGAGCTATGCCAACAGTTTCTGAAGATTGTCAATAATACCAAAGGAAGTGTGTCGACACCCGGGTAATTATGTTGACACATACTTCATCTGTGTCGACACATACTATCCTTATGTCTCGACATATTCAGCTGAGTTAAATAACTCTAAGTGCCAAATCTCAAGACTGAAGACTTGACAGCTGCCAGAATTGTCAAGTCCAGGTAGACATGTCAGAACTGTCAGATGTCAGTCAACTACCGGATCAGCCGGTTGCTTCTGATGAGATCTATAAATAGAGCCAAGCTATCAGAGAAATACAACAACAACAAGAGAGAAAATACAGAGAAAAAAAAACAAGAAGGTGGAGGAATACTCCAAGAAGAATTCACATAATTTTATACAGCAAGAAGATTCTAATTCTAAATCAGAGAAGGGGATAACATCTCATCAGATCTATCAGTGTTTGCAGATTTAATTCTGCAAGGAGGAAGAAGCTGGATCTACACCAACTTCTCAAGAAGATTCAACCTAGGTTCTCTCTTTCAAGAAGTTTTGAATAAGCTAAGTCAGGTTGAATCAGATTCATTACAGCAAAGATCTGGAGAAAGCGGATCCATCAAGTTCTGATCAAGTTTCCCTCATCTCTCTTTCTATCAGGGTGAAGGAAGAAACTTATTCTATATAAAATTTCATGTAAGATCTATTTTAGATCTTAATGTAAGAGATTTCATTCTCTAAGTTGTAAGCCTGTGACTATAAAGGTGAGGTAGGGCTGTTTGCCTGAGGTAGGAGATTAAGTTCTCTGAGTTGTAGGCCTGGTGAAAAGGGCTGAGGTTGTGTTCTTGGGAAGAGCCTGAGTTGTAGCACGTTGAAGTGTGAGATGTAGGAACCAGTTTGGCTTCTGAGTTGTAAGATCTGAGGATCTGAGAAGGTGGAAAGAAGTTTGGCCGAATCTAGTGTACTACTAGATAGGCGAAGGGGAAAAGTGGGTGTACCCATAATTTGGGGAACCACTATAAATCTGTGTGTATGCTGTGATTGGATGATTGTGTATTGTGATAGTTGTAGAATTTATAACTGTGTTGTGAGCAATTTATTAACTGCCCAAGTAGAATTAGAATTGAACCTATTCGCCCCCCCCCCCCCTCTAAGTGTTTTGACAATCTCGAAACCAATTCTTTCAAGTGGTATCAGAGCGAGGTTCCTCAAAATTAGACTTAACAGTCTGAGTGTATCTCCAAGGCAGTAATAAGATAGCCAAGATGGGTTCAGGTGAAATTACAAAGAACTTGAATCCATGAAACTTCTCATTTGTAGAAAAGAAACCTTTGGCATATGGAAAGAGAGGGTCAGATTATTCATGGAGGCATCTGATCCAAAAATTTACATCACAGTTCAAGAAGGGCCTTTCATCCCTATGAAGACATTGTTCTAGATGCAAATCTGAAAACTCCAAAGAGTTATTCTGAGATGAACAAAGATGAGATCATCTTAGCCACTTTGGATAAGAGGCCATAGAACATAATAGTTAGTGCAATAGATGATTCTATATTTCAGAATTTAGTCCACTACAAAACTTCTAAGGAAATGTGGGACACTTTAATTGTCTACATGGAGGGAACATAAGTAAGAGAGGATAGGACATCTATGCTCAATCAAGAATATGAGAGTTTCAATCAAGCCAAGATAGATAGCATAGCTATATGCTATGAAAAGTTCTTCAGAATTATCAATGAGCTGATGACTTATGGAAGAGTCTTCATCACTTATGAACTGAATGACAAGTTTCTTAGATCATTAACCAAGGATTGAGATACCAAGGTCTGTGCCATCAGAGAAGTGGCCAGACTTGCAGATACTCCTCCATCAACCTTGTTTGGAAAATTGTTGTCCTATGAAATGCAGTTGATTGCTAGAAAGGAAGAGGAAAAGAGCAGCAGGTCTTTTGGCAAAGATAAGTCTGTGGCCTTCAAAGTTGAAGCTACAAAGAAGGGCAGGAGATAGACTCCTCATCCTAGAAAAGTTGTTGATCTAGATTCAGAAAGTTTAGACTCAAGCATAACAGATGGCCATAATTCTAATGAGGAGCTTGCTGTCTTTTCTAGGCAATTCCAGAGGTTCCTGAAGAAAAAGAACTGGAGGAGAAGGCATTCCTCATCTTCTTACTCCAAAGATGACTATTACAAGGGAAAGAACAAAACCTCTAAAGGGGAAAGGTATGGTTCTAAACCTGGTAAACAAACTTCTAATAAAATTATTTGTTATTGTTGCAGCAAGGCAGGACATGTTATAGCAGACTGTCCTGTCAAAAGAAAGGAGACTGGTGAGAACAAGAAACAAAAACATAAAGGCAAGTAAGAGAAATCCTTTGTGGCCAAGAAGCAGAAAAGCTGGACTGACTCTGAAAGATATAGTACCTAAACACCTAGAGGGGGGGGGGTGAATAGGTGACCAAATTCTTTTTAACTTTTTATGGCAGCAATCAGTTAATATTACAGAATTCTAACTATTTTATCACAGCAATCACACAGCATACACAGCAAATCACAATCACAGCAGACACAGAGTTTTATAGTGGTTCCCCAAGCTTTGGGTACATCCACTTTCCCCCTTCGCCTATCTAGCAGTGTACTAGATTCAGCCAAAATCCTTCACTATCTCAGAACCCAAACTGGTTCCTACACCTCAGGCCCAAAGCCCTACAACTCAGCTTTTCCACAAAGCCTACACTCAGCCACAAAGGCCTACACTCAGCCACCAAGGCCTACACTCAGCCACCAAGGCCTACACTCAGAGATTTCAATCTCCTACACTCAGGCTCTCAAGCCCTACACTCAGCCTTTATAATTATAGGCTTACAAAACTCAGATCCAAAGGATCCTACAAGATAAAAATGATTATACAATTATTAACTCAGCAACCCAAAGACAAGAGAGGGGAGTTGTGAGTTTCTTGATGAGTTCTTGGAAGAACTAAGCTGGAATCAATCTGACTTAGCTTTCTTCAAAGCTTCTTGAAAGTAGAACTCAATAAGACTGACTCCTTCTGCAGTTGATCCTTGATCTCTGCTTCTTAAGATCCAGAATAAATCTGAATCCTTCTTCTCAGCCTAGTTCCAATGGCCGATTTCTTGGATGGAGCTCTCTCTCTCCAACTTCTTAGATCTTCACTTGATAGCTAGATCTTCTTGTGTGTTTCTCTTGTGACTGATCACTTGAACCACTTAATCAATCCTCAACAACTTGTTGATCTTTTAATCTTCTTATCAATCTCTTCTGTAGACAGCATAGGCCTATTTATAGGCCTTCTTCATGGTAACCGGCTGGTCCGGTTCATAACTGAATTCTGACAACTCTGACAGGTGCTGAAGACCGGCTGGAATGGCAGCTGTCAAGTCATCCAGTCAGTTCTTGAAAATACTCCAACTGTCTGATAGTGTCGAGACTTTCTGTCTTTAAGTGTCGACACTTATAGACCAAGTGTCGACACATGTTGTCTAAGTGTCGACACTAGTCTACAAGGTGTCGACACAACTCCTTGTGTTGTTGATTCTTTATCTCGACACTGCTTCTTCTTCATGTGTCGACACTGAAATTGAGTGTCGACACAAGTACTTGTTCTTCAGAATATTGCTGAATTCTTCTAAGTGTCGACACAACACCTTGTGTCGACACATCTTCATGTGTAGTATCTGTCAAGTGTCGACACTGCTTCTTGGTGTCGACACATGTCTTCATTGTTGATACTTGTTGAGTGTCGACACATTGCTTTGGGTGTCGACACTTTCTTCTTCTGTCGAGACTTCAGCTGAGTGTCGACACATACCCATAGTGTCGACACTTGTACTTAGAATAATTTGTTGAACTTTGCTAATCTTTGCTAAGTGTCGGCACAGCTCCTTGTGTCGACACTTTCTTCAAGTGTTGAGTCTTTAGCTAAGTGTCGACACATTGTTCTGGGTGTCGACACTTACTTCCAGTGTTGACTCTTCTGCTAAGTGTCGACACATTGTTCTGGGTGTCGACACTTACTTCAAGTGCTGACTTTTCTGTTGAGTGTCGACACATTGTGCTGGGTGTCGACACTTGTACTTAGTCTCTGCTGACTTTTGCTGAGTGTCGACACAGCCTCCAAGTGTCGATACTTTCTGGTGTAGACACAGCTTCACTGGGTGTCCACAACTGTTAAGTGTCGACACAGCTTCACTGTCTTTTCTTCATTGAGTGTCGACACTGCTCCTTGTGTCGACACTTTCTGTCTGGTGTCGACTCAGCATCCTGGTGTCGACACAATGACTCCAAGTGTCGACACTGCTTGCCTGGGTGTCGACACAAGTCTTCTTAAGTGTCGACACTTTCCCTCTGGGTGTCGACACATGGACTTAGAAACTTTTTTCATCATATCCTGCAAATACTTAACCTGCACATGTAACTCAAAATACATCAAATACATTTTGATGTATATCATTGAGTTGGGTGAGGCTTCTTCAAATCAGGTACATTTAGACCAATGTACCCAACAATCTCCCCCTATTTGGAGAAGTCATAACCATTAGTCAATGATATACACCATTCATAATTAAATTACAAAATGATGTAAAGCAGGATTATATACAGCAGGGTAAACATAAATATATATTAATCACACATGTATACAAATACATCATCACAGAACAAATATGAAATAGACATAGACATCATCACAGAACAAATATGAAATAGATTTAACATATAACATATTGTTCTAATATCTGTCATATTCTTTTTCAGAAGTTCACAAAATGTTTTACATCAAAAAGATTTCAAAGTAAACTTCAGGAAAATTCTAAATCTATTTCTGTTCTGGCTCCTTGATCACAATGCCTTTTCCAGCTTGAACTTTAGCTTGAATAGGAGCATCAGCAACTTCAGCATCAGCAGGCTTCTTGCCTTTCAGATCTTTCTTCTTAAGCTCTTCTGCTTTAATCTTCTGCCTTTCAAAATAATGGTATGGCTTTGGAAAGTACTTGCTAGGCTCCAGAGCTGTAGGAGGTAGCTTTCCCATCTTGGCCTTCCTTCTGTATTGGACTATTGCCTCCTGCCTGATTTCATGTTTTCTCCATTCAGCTTCAGAAAACCATTTATTCCTGTCAGGCACATTATCTTTTGCAGCTTTCCAGGCAGTTAAAATGATATTCCTTGAGGTAGGGCTCCACTGTTCAAAATCTGGTCTTTGTTCAGCTTGTTCCCTAAACCTCTTCTTTGACAATCGTGTCTCTTCTTCTTTCTGCAGTGCCTCTTGCATGGCTTCAGATATAGGCTGAACCACTTTTTCAATAATAACATTGGACTTCCCTTCAATTGGTCTATACATGTGATGAATATCAGCTTGCACCATGTCAAAATCGGGAGGAGGATATATAACTTGAGCTACTTCTGGTTGCTCACCTCCAAGATAGGCAGGGTTAATTCCAGATTCTGCCACATTGTCATCATCACAAAGTGGAGGATAGCCCAGTGTAGCTCTGATGGAATTAGATATCCATTTGGCATGATCAGAGCTAGATTTGACTAAAACTCTATCCCCCTTTATGACTTCTCTAGCCATGTGATCTCTGACATCATCCTTCTGAAATCTGATTTGACTATCCAAGTATCTGACTCCATCTTTAAAGAAAGGTTTGAGCTTTGTAAGTTGTTCAAATATAGCCTTCTGGGAGTCTTGAATGGCTGTCTTAACAGCATTGATTTCTTCTTGAAAGACCTTGTCAAATTCAGCTTTAACAGTAGCAGTAGAGGTAGAAGGTCCAACAGCTATGTTCTTCAGTTCTGTGACAATAGCATTATGAGATGCTGTCCAATTGTCATTCATTCTGAGTTGATTTTCAAGGACATATCCTTGCTTCACAGCTATGTCATCCACTTGAGCCTTAATCTTTTCTTGATGTGTAGCTAAGTACACTACTGCATTCCCCCCTTTGTGGAAGCAGTCTGTCATCTCCTTCTTATTTTGGTTCATTTCAAACCTTATAGATTTTATGTCCTGGGCTAGATCAAATTGTAGTGATCTGTGCCCTGCATCAACATACTTCTCAATTTCTTTCCTTTATTCATCCAGTTTAATCTGCATAGCAACCATTAGTGCACTATAATCAACTGATGGTGCGTGCTGAACTATAGGTTGTGGAGTTACAGTTTGCAAAGCCTTCTTATAACTTTGGCTCCTTCTTTTGAAGACATAAATTTTCTTTTTCCTAGCCCTTGCAGCCTCCTCATCTTCAGATGCTGAGGAGCTGGCTATATCTACCCTCTCCTTAGGGCTTGGGGGCTTATCAGTCTCATGCTTTGCAGGCTCTTCAACATGTACTTGCTCCCCCTGAATTGGAGCATTCTCCTCTTCAATAGCAGTTTTCTTATCAAAATCTGCTTGATCCAGATTCAAGAAAAGATCTTCCATGGTATATTCCTGTGGTGAATGAGCTGGAGAAACTCTGGGCTCTTCAATCACTGGATCAGATACATACTGAGCTGCAGCAGATGTATCTTCCAAGACAACATCTGGGACTTGGCTATCCTGCTGAATTTACTGATGAATATCAGACAAATCAGTATCCTCTATAGGAAAATCTAAATTATTGAGTTCAGTGATTACCTCTAGGATAATGTTAGTTGCTTGTTCACTTTTCAGTGTAGAGGGTTCATCTACAACTGGAAGCTCCCCCTGGCTTTGATCCTTGTGTATGGGGCTAGCTTGAGGTAGCTCCCCCTGGATCTCAGCATCATCTTGAGGAGCAGGAGATTTCACAGCAGGCTCTTCCTCATTTTCATCTGGAGTGAAGACAACCTGTTCTTCACTGTCTGAGCTGCTAGTGGACACTTGAGCCACTGGAGCAGTTTTCCTCTTCTTCTTTGGAGGTGTTTCCTTCTCAGGAACTATCTTTTCAGGGGTTGGCATCTCCTTAGTCAACACCCTGTCCCATCTATAGAACAACCTCATGTCCATTTTTCTCATATGATTTATTTTGCTTCCAGCAGCTGTACTCATAACTTCAGGTATTACACCAGCAAGGTAAAGACTTAAAATCCTGCCCAGGTTGGGCTTCTTCAAGCTTTCTTTAATCTTCTCAAATATCACAACAGACCAGTCTGTCTGCAAAGTGAAGATGATCCTGGTCATAATATTGAACATAGAGGCAGATATCCTACCATGCCCTCCTGGCTTGCTCAATATGACTTTTCCAACAATCTCAGACATGAATTTACCTTGTCTGTTCATGCCTTTCCTGTTAAACACAGATCCTATCTTCATTTTAGAATCTAGTCCACACCAGGTTAGAGCTTCCCTGGTCTTTGATGCTGTAACCTCATCTTCTTCTTTAGTTCTTGGTAGCTGTAATACTTTCCTCAGACTTTTAGGTGAAACCTTCACCTTCTCACCATGAACCCTGGATTTGATTTTGAATCCAGTTTCGTCTATCTTAGCTCCACTGATAAATTCTAGTACCTCTTTCTTCCAGATTTTAGTAGGTTCTGAAACCAGAAATTCTAACCCGGAATCTGCGACTAGGGTTACGACAGTCTAAATTTCTTGATCAGCATCATCGAAAGCACCGCGTACCAGCTCGTATCCTTCGTTGACGTTCTCCTCTAGCTTAGGCGCCATTAGGGTTTGTAGAATTTGTCTTGAGAGAAGAGAGGTGTCGACACAAAAGTTTTGGTCTCGAAACGTTTGAAAGCGTGTCGACAGACTAAGGCAAAACCCTATTTATACCTTTCTAATTTTGAAGATGAACAGGCGGGACAACTAACTTAAATTTGTGTCGACACAGGCAATAAGTGTCGACACTGACTTATAATGTCTCGACACACATGTGCCGACACAAGTTTAGTCAACAGATAATATGTGTCGACACTTGTCTATGTGTCGACACCACTTAACTCGACACATAGTCGAGACTTTACTTCGAAAATTCTGAGTAAACACTATGTGTCGACACCACCTTGGTTGTGTCGACACCAACTTGTCATGTGTCGACACCAATATTCTGAAGTGTCGACACTAACTTTCTAGATGTGTCGACACCTTTTCCCTGAAGTGTCGACACCTACTATCTGTGTCGACACAGAAATCTCTATGTGTCGACACCTTTTTACTTAGCCAATTACCAATACTATAAACTTACTCTAAGTTTATCATTCCTATTTCAATCTTAAATCTATTGAACTTAGCTTCTTCTAGGGGCTTAGTATACATATCAGCTAATTGATTATCAGTTTTAACATATTCAAGCAAAATATCTTCTCTTTCTACATGCTCCCTAAGAAAATGATATTTAATTTCAATATGTTTTGTTCTACTATGGGATACAGGATTATTAGCTATTGAAATAGCACTAGTAGAATCACAGAAGAGTGGAGTTCTACTTACCTGAAATCCATAGTCCTCTAGCTGATGTTGTATCCACAGAAGTTGAGCACAGCAACTTCCTGCAGCCACATACTCTGACTCTGCAGTGGAGATAGCCACACTGGTTTGATTTTTGCTACTCCATGAAATTAGTCTCCCACCTAGGAATTGACAGGTTCCAGTAGTGCTTTTTCTATATTCTTTGCATCCTGCAAAGTCTGCATCTGAATAACCTGTTAGATCAAAATCCCCATTCCTAGGGTACCAGAGGCCTAGATAAGGAGTGCCCTTTAGATATCTCAATATTCTCTTGACTGCAGTCAAATGAGACTCTTTAGGGCAGGCTTGATACCTTGCACAGACACATGTAGCATACATGATATCTGATCTACTTGCAGTCAAGTATAATAGGGAGCCAACTATCCCTCTATACAAGGATTCATCTACAGGCTTCCCTGCATCATCCTTGCTAAGAGACATACTTGACCCCATAGGAGTCTTCATGGTGCTGGATGAATCCATATTATACTTCCTTATGAATTCTAGGGTGAACTTGGACTGGCAAATGGATAAACCACTCTCAGTCTGTCTTACTTGGAGACCCAAGAAAAACTTTAGCTCTCCCATACTACTCATCTCAAATTGACTTTGCATTAGCTTTGCAAACTTTTTGCAAAGGCTACTTTCAGTAGACCCAAATATAATGTCATCTAAATATATTTAGACTAGTATTACTTTGCCTCTAGATTCCCTAAGGAATAGAGTCTTATCAATTTTCCCCCTTGAGAACTTGTTCTCAATGAGGAAACTAGATAGGGTTTCATACCAAGCCCTAGGGGCTTGCTTTAACCCATATAAAGCTTTCCTAAGTCTATAGACATGATTAGGTAAAGTAGAATCAACAAAACCTGAGGGTTGTTCCACATAGACTTCTTCTTTAAGATTACCATTTAGAAATGTTGACTTGACATCCATTTGGTAAACTTTGAATCCTTGAAAAGTTGCATAGGCCAGGAACATTCTTATGGCTTCCAGTCTGGCTACTGGAGCAAAGGTTTGATCAAAATCAATACCTTCTTCCTGCCTATATCCTTTAGCAACTAGTCTTGCTTTATTCTTAATGATGACACCTTGTTCATCCAACTTATTCCTGTAGATCCACTTGGTTCCTATTATATTGTGGTCTTTAGGTTTAGGAACTAGTTCCCAGACCTTGCACCTCTTGAACTGATTAAGCTCTTCTTGCATTGCTTCAGTCCATTGTGGATCTAGAATGGCTTCTTCAAACTTCTTAGGTTCAACTTGGGATAGAAAGCTGGAGTAGACTGCTGCATTCAGGTTTCTGCTCCTTGTTTGTACTCCTTATCTTGGATCTCCAATAATCTGCTCTACTGGATGATCTCTAAGATGCCTATTGGCTGGAGGCATCCTGACTTCTGGTTGAACCACTTCAGTTTCATCATCTTGCTGTACTCCTTGTACTTCTTCTGCATTTGGTACATGTAGTTCTCCCCCCTGTACAACAGCCACTGTCTTCTACTTGCTGTCTTGCAGTAGATTCTTCTTCTAGAGTGAGCTTGTCCATCTTCTTTGTTAAACCTGTGGGGCTGCATATACTACTAGACAACTCATTGTTAATAAGTTTAGTCTCATCAAATACTACATGTACAGTCTCTTCTACAACTTGAGTAGACAAGTTGTAGACTCTATAAGCCTTACTATTGTTGCTGTACCCAACAAAAATTCCCTCTTGGGACTTGGCAGCAAACTTAGTTAAGTAAGACTTACCATTGTTAAGTATGAAGCATTTGCAACCAAAGATCCTGAAGTAGGATAGGTTTGGTTTCCTGCCTTTCACAACCTCATAGGGGGTCTTGTTGAGGCCTTTAGTAATGGTTGCCCTGTTGATAACATGGCATGCAGTATTTACTGCTTCAGCCCAGAAGTACTCTGGTAGTGATGTATCACTTAAAAGGGTTCTACCTGCCTCAATCAAGGTTCTATTCTTCCTCTCAGCAATGCCATTTTGCTGTGGTGTTCTTGGTGAAGAAAACTCTTGAAATATCCCAAAGTCTTCACATAGTTTTGTCATGCTATCAGACTGAAACTCAGTACCATGGTCACTTCTAATCTTGACCACCGTACTGTCTAGTTCATTCTGAATTTGCTTGACAAAGCTATAGAAGACATTATGTGTTTCTGATTTCTGTCTTAAGAAGAACACCCAGGAAAACCTTGAGTAGTCATCTACAACTACAAAGGTATAGACCTTCCTACCTAGGCTGTGAACTGGCATTGGACCAAAGAGATCCATATGCAAGAGGTATAAACACCTCACATCATCTTTGTTCTCTATGCTTCTAAAGGTGGATCTTGTCTGCTTGTCCTTTTGACAAGCTGAGTAAATACCATCTTTAACACACTTAACTTGATGACCATTCCTCACTAACTCTTTACTAAAGAGTTTGCCAATTGTCTTGTAGTTTAGATGGGCAAGCCTCTTGTGCCATTTGACACAATGAGAGACTGTCTCATCAGCTACAAGACACACTTGAGAACCATTGGTCTCACACATAATGTCTAGGCAGTAGACATTTCTTTTTCTATAGCCAGTCAAAATGATCTTTTGATCAGTTGACCTCTTGATATGACAACCATTTTTAACAAATAAGATGTCATACCCTACATCACTTAATTGACTTATATTTATTAGGTTGTGTTTCAACCCTTTAACATAAGCCACTTGAGTAATGGTAACCAAGTTGCTAGAAATGTTACCAAATCCTTTGATGATTCCTTTTTCAGAACCACCAAAGGTGACTTTTGGACCACCTTTGATTGGAATGTAGTCCTTTAGTAGTCCCCTAGTTCCAGTCATATGTCTGGAACATCCACTGTCCAAGTACCATATTGGGGCATGGCAACTTGAACTCACCTGCAAAACAGATTAATGAACCTTAGAACCCAAAGTATTCTTGGGTCCTTGGTACTTGTTAGTTTGCAACCTGACAAAGCTACCTACTGGTTTTCCAATAGGCAATTTGCTACTCACTTTGGCACTAGCATTGTGCCAACAATCCATTGCAAAATGGTCAACCTTGCCACAACACCAACATTCAAACTTATTGTACCTTTGCTTAGGTACTGTCTTTGCTGTCTTATCTACAGCTGACTTGTTGAATATTGGGGCTTTGCCCTTGGACTTGGACTGGACAGTCCTTGCAGGTTTAATAAAACCCAGTCCAGCTTTACCCCTGTGATGAACAAATTCATCAATTATGGGTAACACTGACTTAGGTTTGGAAAACCTAGCAACAAGCTCTCTCTCCTTCTGAAGATTGATCTCCAGACTCTTGATTTGATCATTCTTATAGGTGATAGTCCCCATCTGAATCACTGTTATGTGTTTCAGTCTGGCTATCTTATTAAGCTTTTGATCAAATAACTTCTCAGAATCTGTTGCAGCAGCTTTAAGAATAGCAATTTCCTTTACCTGACTTTTGGCTAGGGTCTTGCTCTTCTTGTAATCTTGCAACAGAACCTTGTATTCATCTATCAACTGATGAATATCTGCTTCAGACTCAGATGCACTCTCATCATTTGATGAGGATGAATCTGATTCTGTACTGGCACAAGAAATTTAACTAAAAGTTGAAATTTGTACCTTACTGGGTCCTGGCTGCTTCAGGATTTTGTCACTTTCTGTCAATGCCATTAGCCCTTAGCATTGACTGTCTTCTTGTTCATATATAGACTCCAAAATCTGCATGAACTCTTCTTCTTCTTCAGCAAACAGCCCTATGTATGCCTCAGCATCTGACTCAGTTTCTGAAGAAGAAATATCTGACAGAGTCTTCTCCTTTTTGGCAACAAAAGACTTCTCTTTCTTGACTTTGGAATGAGTCTTCTTCCTGTCAATAGACTCCTTTCTCTTTTCTGGACAATCTGCAACAACATGGCCTTGTCTATTGCAGCAATAGCACACTATTTTTGAAACAGGTGTCTTGCTAGACTTAGTCCTCTTCTTGTCCTTCTTTGAAGCCTTTTTATTCTGATATAAGTCTTCTTTTCCCTGTGAAGTAGAAGGCCTTGACCTCCACTGTTTCTTCTTCAAGAACTTCTGAAAATGTCTAGTGAAGGCAGCAAAGTCTTCATCACTTTCACTGCTTTCTGACTTTGTGCTGACAGACTCATCTGACTCTGATTCAGCAACCTTTGGAGGTGGAGTTTGTGACTTACCTCTGTACTTTCTGGGGGCTTCTGTCTTGAAAGCTACTGTTCTTTCCTTATGTTCATTTCTTGTTGATTTCTCCTCCTCTTTCCTCACTGTCAACTGTATTTCATATGACAGCAATTTGCCAAACAGTGTAGGTGGAGGAATTTCTCCCAAATTAGCCATTTCTCTAATGGCACAGATCTTGGTGTCCCAATCTCTAGTTAGAGACCTTAGAAACTTGTCATTGAGTTCATAATTACTGAACTCTCTTCCATAAGACATGAGTTCATTCACTATCCTATAGAACTTCTTATAGCACTCAGTTATGCTATCACCCTTTCCTTGTCTAAAGCTTTCATACTCTTGATTTAGCAAGGATTTTCTGTCTTGCCTAACTTCTTCAGAACCCTCTATATAGACAATAAGGGTATCCCACATCTCTTTGGCTGTCTTACAGTGTATAAGATTCTGAAAAGTTGCATCATCTATGACACTCACTATAATGTTTTGAGCCCTTTTGTCCATGGTGGCTAGGACAATCTCATCCTTAGTCATTTCAGAGAAATCTTTTGGTGTTCTCTGATTAGCATCTAGGACTGACACCTTCATGGGCACATATGGCCCTTCCTTTACTGTGATGTAAATTCTAGGGTCTGAGGCCTCCATAAACAGCCTTACCCTTTCCTTCCAGATCCTAAAAATATCTTTCCTACATATAGGTAATTTCATGGACCCCAATTCCTTGTGATTTTCTGTGGAACCCATGGTTCTTGATTTTCTTGATTCTGTAATTCACTTAGCCTGAATCTGCCAACAGGATCTCCTCGGACTGTTAGTCCTTTTTGAGGAACCTCCCTCTGATACCACTTGAAAGATATAGTACCTAAACACCTAGAGGGGGGGGGGGGTGAATAGGTGACCAAATTCTTTTTAACTTTTTATGGCAGCAATCAGTTAATATTACAGAATTCTAACTATTTTATCACAGCAATCACACAGCATACACAGCAAATCACAATCACAGTAGACACAGAGTTTTATAGTGGTTCCCTAAGCTTTGGGTACATCCACTTTCCCCCTTCGCCTATCTAGCAGTGTACTAGATTCGGCCAAACTCCTTCACTATCTCAGAACCCAAACTGGTTCCTACACCTCAGGCCCAAAGCCCTACAACTCAGCTTTTCCACAAAGCCTACACTCAACCACAAAGGCCTACACTCAGCCACCAAGGCCTACACTCAGCCACCAAGGCCTACACTCAGAGATTTCAATCTCCTACACTCAGGCTCTCAAGCCCTACACTCAGCCTTTATAATTATAGGCTTACAAAACTCAGATCCAAAGGATCCTACAAGATAAAAATGATTATACAATTGTTAACTCAGCAACCCAAAGACAAGAGAGGGGAGTTGTGAGTTTCTTGATGAGTTCTTGGAAGAACTCAGCTGGAATCAATCTGACTTAGCTTTCTTCAAAGCTTCTTGAAAGTAGAACTCAATAAGACTGACTCCTTCTGCAGTTGATCCTTGATCTCTGCTTCTTAAGATCCAGAATAAATCTGAATCCTTCTTCTCAGCCTAGTTCCAATGGCTGATTTCTTGGATGGAGCTCTCTCTCTCCAACTTCTTAGATCTTCACTTGATAGCTAGATCTTCTTGTGTGTTTCTCTTGTGACTGATCACTTGAACCACTTAATCAATCCTCAACAACTTGTTGATCTTTTAATCTTCTTATCAATCTCTTCTGTAGACAGCATAGGCCTATTTATAGGCCTTCTTCATGGTAACCGGCTGGTCCGGTTCATAACTGAATTCTGACAACTCTGACAGGTGCTGAAGACCGGCTGGAATGGTAGCTGTCAAGTCATCCAGTCAGTTCTTGAAAATACTCCAACTGTCTGATAGTGTCGAGACTTTCTGTCTTTAAGTGTCGACACTTATAGACCAAGTGTCGACACATGTTGTCTAAGTGTCGACACTAGTCTACAAGGTGTCGACACAACTACTTGTGTTTTTGATTCTTTATCTCGACACTGCTTCTTCTTCATGTGTCGACACTGAAATTGAGTGTCGACACAAGTACTTGTTCTTCAGAATATTGCTGAATTCTTCTAAGTGTCGACACAACACCTTGTGTCGACACATCTTCATATGTAGTATCTGTCAAGTGTCGACACTGCTTCTTGGTGTCGACACATGTCTTCATTGTTGATACTTGTTGAGTGTCGACACATTGCTCTGGGTGTCGACACTTTCTTCTTCTGTCGAGACTTCAGCTGAGTGTCGACACATACCCATAGTGTCGACACTTGTACTTAGAATAATTTGTTGAACTTTGCTAATCTTTGCTAAGTGTCGGCACAGCTCCTTGTGTCGACACTTTCTTCAAGTGTTGAGTCTTTAGCTAAGTGTCGACACATTGTTTCTGGGTGTCGACACTTACTTCCAGTGTTGACTCTTCTGCTAAGTGTCGACACATTGTTCTGGGTGTCGACACTTACTTCAAGTGCTGACTTTTCTGTTGAGTGTCGACACATTGTGCTGGGTGTCGACACTTGTACTTAGTATCTGCTGACTTTTGCTGAGTGTCGACACAGCCTCCAAGTGTCGACACTTTCTGGTGTAGACACAGCTTCACTGGGTTTCGACATAACTATTAAGTGTCGACACAGCTTCACTGTCTTTTCTTCATTGAGTGTCGACACTGCTCCTTGTGTCGACACTTTCTGTCTGGTGTCGACTCAGCATCCTGGTGTCGACACAATGACTCCAAGTGTCGACACTGCTTGCCTGGGTGTCGACACAAGTCTTCTTAAGTGTCGACACTTTCCCTCTGGGTGTCGACACTTGGACTTAGAAACTTTTTTCATCATATCCTGCAAATACTTAACCTGCACATGTAACTCAAAATACATCAAATACATTTTGATGTATATCATTGAGTTGGGTGAGGCTTCTTCAAATCAGGTACATTTAGACCAATGTACCCAACAGACTCTTCTTCATCAGAGTCGGAAAATGAAGAGGATGTTGAGGCCTACATTGGGTTGTTCTCACCCGAGGAAGATTCTGTAGAAACAGAATTCTTGTAGTTGCTGGATGATATCAATAAAGTAGAAGACATCCAATGCATAAGGCTGATGGCTATAGCTGATGATGGAGATAGCCAGGAGCAGGCTGGTCTCAGTAAGGTATAATCTTTACCTTCAGTATCAGATTATGTTACTAGCCTAGAGTCAGAAGCATCTTCATCAAGAGATAATGATGGCTCTGAATCTAAAGGAGACATCAATCAACTGATTGATGATTATGGAGATCTCCTGCAAGCCTTTAAGGAAAGCAGCCTCCTAGCCAAATAACTGACAAAGGAGAATGTCACTCTGAAGTTGGCTGCCTCAGACCTAGCAAAAGTGTTGGATCTGAAGTTAAAAGAAATTATTAAATTGAAGAACATAACTGTTATTCAGATGGATACCATTACTTTCAAGAATAATCATATTAGGAATCTTGAAAGTGGACTCCAAAAGGAGAGGGATCTAGTGGCCAAGTTCTCAAAACCTAATTATGTGTTACCTTTGATAGATTCCTTCTCATCCCAAAAGGGTAAGAAGGGTTTAGGTTTCAAAGGAAGAACAAGAGCTGCCAATTCCAACAGGAAAGGCAAAGCTCCAGCTCAGCCACTTGCTTCCAAGCCTCCAATTTCATTTAAAAAGGTGGTTAGACCTTCTAACAGGTATGACCATGATAGTATTTTTGGTCACTGTGAGCAAGGCAGTAGAAATGGTAAGGGTTCTAGTGCCTATTGGGCAGCTCATGAGAAAACCCAAATGGCACATAATGAACCATTTGTGTTTGGTGTACCAGCCCCAACCCTCAAGAACAAGGTAGCAGCTGACTCACAAGGTCTGCCAGCCCATTTGCAAACTAAGGGAAAGTCTGTTAGTAAAAAGACTTAAGAATATCTAAAACTATCAGGAGTATGCTTTCTGAAAAGAAGGCAGCTGCAGGTAGGGTTCAAGATATCCCAAGTACTTCTGCTGCCAGACATGTCCCTAAGCAAGCCTTGGCTGAAATACTTAAGAAAAGAGCTGATGTACCAGCTGGTTTGAGAGCTGCAAACACTATTGTTATGAAGCCAGTTCTTAAAGAAGGTACAATGTGCATGAGTGCTGGTGCTGTGGCAAAGTGGGCCACTATGTCATTGATTGCTGGCACAATGAGAGTGTCCAGAGAACTAATGGTGGCTTACCTGTCAGAAAAACTGCAGGCAGGCATGTTCAGTTTAAGTCTAACTTGCACCTAAGAACCAATCAAATTTGGGGTCCTAAGGTTAGATAATATATTTGTTGCAGGTAAGTCCAAGTGGTCATACCCCTACATGGTACTTGGATAGTGGATATTCCAGGCGCATGACTGGAACAAGAAACATGCTAAAGGAATATACTCCTGTTAAGAATGGTCCCAAATTTATCTTTGGGGGCTCAGAAAAAGGGGTAACTAAAGGTTTGGGTAAGATAATTAATGACATAGTAACTATCACACAAGTAGCTTATGTGAAGTGGTTGAAACATACCCTTATAAGCATAAGTCAACTATGTGATCTGGGCTATGCCATTTCTTTTCTCAAGGATGAGTGTCAAATTAGACGGTCAAGTGACCAAGAGATTATCTCGACAGGCACTAGGAGAGGAAATATTTATTGTCTAGACTTTGAGTGTGAGAGTGAGAACACTCCTATTTGCCTAGTTGCAGATGAGAAAGTTTGACATTGTGTCAAATGACACAAGAGGCTAGATCATCTGAACTACAAGACCATAGGTAGACTCTTTAGTGAAGAGTTGGTGAGTAATGGTCCTGAAGTTAAGTGCATTAAGGAGGTAATTTGCTCAGCTTGTCAAAAGGGCAAGCAGACAAGGTCTTCCTTCCAAAGTCTTGATACCAAAGACTCGGTGAGGTAATTATACCTCTTGCATATGGATCAATTTTATCCTATGCCAGTTCATAGCCTAGGTAGGAATGTCTATACCCTTGTGGTGGTTGATGACTTTTCCAGGTTTACTTGGGTATTCTTCCTGAGGAGAAAATCTGAAACCCCATATATCTTCCAGACTTTTGTCAAGCAAATTCAGAATGAACTTAATAGTTCAGTGGTCAAGATCAGAAGTGATCATGGGACTAAGTTTCAGTCTGAATGCATGACAAAGTTCTGTGAATGGGTTGAGATTCATCAAGAATTCTCCTCATCTAGAACTCCCCAGCAAAATGGAATTGCTGAAAGGAAAAATAGAACTCTAATTGAGGCAGGTAGGACTTTGTTAAATGACACTTCTCTCCCAGAATATTTCTGGACTGAGGTAGTAAATACTGCTTGTCATGTTCTCAATAGAGTTTCCATCACTAAAGTCACAAAAAGACTCCCTATGAGATTCTGAAAAGCAAAAAACCAAACATATCCTATTTTAAGATTTTTGATAGCAAGTGTTATGTACTAAACAAAAAAAGTGTTATGTACTAAACAATGGTAAGTCTCATTTGACTAAGTTTGCTTCCAAGTCCCAAGAAGGGATATTTGTTGGGTACATCAACAATAATAGAGCATATATGATCTATAACTTGACTACACAAGTTGTAGAAGAATCTGTCCATGTTGTCTTTGATGAGTCTAAGCTAATTAACTGTGAGCTGCCAAACACTTCTTCTAATCCTGCAGGTTTAAAAGATAAGATGAACAATCTGACCACCAGAGAAGATAAACCAACAAGCCAAGAGATTGAAGATGATGGATGCTGTCCAGGGGGAGCTCAAGAGTTACAAGCTGAGAATGAAGAACAACCAGCTGAAGACATTGAGGATCAACAAGCTGAAGAAAGATTGCCTCTAGCTATGAGACATTTAAGAGATCATCCAGCTCATCAAATCATTGGTGATGCAAGTCATGGTGTAATGACTAGAAGCAAGAGCTTGAACTCAACACTATGTTCAAGCTTTCTGTCTCAAATGGAACCAAAGTAGTTTGAAGAGGCTATCCAAGATTCTTTCTGGATTGGTGCTATGCAGGAAGAGCCGAACCAATTCAAGAGATGTAAAGTTTGGAAACTGGTTCCTAGAGCTAAGGGACATAATGTGATAGGGACTAAGTGGATATACATGAATAAGTTAGATGAAAATGGCATTATTGTCAAGAACAAGGACAGATTGGTGGCAAAAGGCTACAAGCAAGAAGAAGGGATAGACTTTGACCAGACCTTTGCCCCAGTGGCAAGGCTGGAAGCAATAAGACTATTCCTTGCTTATGCAGCCTATAAAGAATTCAAGGTCTTTCAAATGGATGTCAAATCAGCATTCCTGAATGAAGATGTAAAAGAGGAAGTATATGTGGACCAGACATCAGGTTTTGTAGGTCCTCACTTTTCTGATCATATCTATAGACTTAAGAAAGCTCTATATGAGTTGAAAAAAGCCCCTAGAGCATAGTGTGAGACATTGTCTACTTTCCTCATTGAGAACAAATTCTCAAGGGGGAAAATAGACAAAACCCTATTTACGAGGGAATCAAAGGCCAAGATTATCCTAGTCCAGATATATGTTGATGACATAATCTTTGGATCTACTGAGAACAACCTTTGCAGGAAGTTTGTCAAACTTATGCAAGGGAAGTTTGAGATGAGCATCATGGGTGAGCTAAAGTTCTTCTTGGGACTTCAAGTAAAACAGACTGATGATCGCTTGTCCATATCCCAGTCTAAGTTCACCAGGGAGTTGATTAAAAAATATGGCATGGAGACTGCTTCCACCATGGAAACTCCAATGGGGTCAACTATGCCTTTAGGCAAAGATGAGGAAGGGAAATCTGTTGATGAGTCTTTGTATAGAGGGATAATTGGCTCATTACTATACTTGACTGCAAGTAGGCCTGACATCATGTATGCTACATGTGTTTGTGCTAGATACCAGAAATTCCCTAAAGAGTCTCATTATTCTGCTGCCAAGAGAATTTTAAGATATCTTAAGGGCACACCAGATCTTGATCTATGGTACCCTGAGAATAGAGATTTTCTGCTAACAGGTTTCTCAGATGCAGACTTTACAGGCTGCAAGGAAGATAGGAAAAGTACCACAGGTACATGCCAATTCCTAGGTGGAAGACTAGTGTCATGGAACAACAAAAAGCATACAAGTGTTGTTATATCCATAGCAGAGTCAGAATATATTGCAGCTGGGAGTTGCTGTGCTCAGTTGCTATGGATACAACATCAACTTGAAGATTATGACATCAAGATAAGTAGAACTCCATTATATTGTGATTCTACTAGTGCTATATCAATTGCTAGAAATCCAGTTTCACATAGTAGAACAAAACACATTGAAATTAGGTACCATTTTATTAGAGAACATGTTGAGAAAGAGAACATAAATCTAGAGTTTATTTCTACTGATACACAAGTAGCTGATATATTCACTAAACCTCTAGATGAAAGTAAATTCAATTATTTTAAAATTGAATTAGGCATGTTGAACCTGGAATAGGATGGTAAATTAAGAAAAATTCTGCTCAACATATGACTAAGTAAATTAATGTCGACACATAAAGTAGTCTATGTCGACACTCAGAAGTTGGTGTTGACACATAAAGAAGTCTGTGTCGACCCTCAGAAGTTAGTGTCGACACATAGAGTTGTTGACACTCAGATGTTGGTGTCAACACATAAGGTCGTTTGTGTCGACACTCAGAAATTAGTGTCGACACATAGAGTTGTCGAGACTCTAAACTCTCTATCGAGACTTTAGCAGTCTGGGTCGACACAATTAAAATTGTGTTGACATACAAAACTCTAATTTCAGCCCGCCTTTTGATCTTCCCTATTTAGAAAAGTATAAATAGGTGGAAACGAGACCTTGTCGACTACGCTCTCAGAAATCTCGAGACTAAATTGTCTGTGTCGACAAGAAATTCTTCTTCCTTCTCTTCAACCTCACTTCTCTCATCTCCAATGACGCCCGAGTTGGAAAAAAACATTAACGAAGGTTATGAGCTCGTTCGAGGAGCATTCAATGATGTTGACCAAGAAATCAAGGCAGTTGTGGACCTAATTCAGGAAGCCGGACTGAATTATTTGGTTTCCGAATCAACAAAAATCTGGAAGAAGGAAGTTCTAGAATTCTATTCCAATGCTACATTGAATTCAAAGGGGAACAAGATCAAGTCTACTGTTCACGGAGAAACGGTGAAAATAACACTCAAAAGTTTGAGTAAATCCCTTCAACTTCCAAGGATTAAAGAAGAGACTAAGGTTGATTCTAATTTGACTGCTGAAGCCCTTAAATGATGTGGACTGCCCTCAACCACAAACATTGGATCATCCATGACTAGGAAAGGGATGAACTCCAAAGGGAAGTTTCTGTTTGAGATAATTGGTAAGGTAGTTCTCTGCAAAATTAGGGGGCATGATAGGATCTCTTCATACATGTTCAGCCTCATGACAAGAATCATCTTCAAAGTGAAGACTGATTGGAGTACAGTAATCTTTAACAAGATTAAGGGAGGTATTAAGAAGCCAAATCTAGGCAGAATCTTAAGTCTGCATCTGGCTACCAGTATACCTGATGTCCTAAACCAGATTGCTAGTTTCAAAACTAACCACATGAGGAGAATGAATATGAGAATCTTGTCTAGGTGGGATAGAGTATTGTCCAAGGAAAACCCTGTAATAAAGCAGCATTCCAAACAGGTCACAACATCAAAGAAAGATACAGTGCAAGCTGAGGAGTCCTCCAGTGACTCAGAAGAAAGAGTAGAATTAAGTTCTGATGAAGATAACACTGAATAACCCAGGAAGTATCCAACTCACACACCTGGAACTGAAGCTCAAATCTAGGGGGAACCTGTCCATCTGATAGATAATCAGGAGCTATCAGTCCCTAGGGAAACTGACAATGAAGTCCAGCTAGACAGTGAGACTGAAAACCTCACTGTAATGGAAGTGATTCATGACATCAACACAGCTATTGACCCTTCTGAAAGAGAGGCACATGATGTGAATATTACTGATCTGCCAGAGAAATCTTAGGCTCCTAAGACTGAAGTAATCCAAGAAATAGGGACTGACTTCCAGGGGGAGCAAGAAGAGGTACTCAAGGAAGATATTTCTGCTGATGCACCAACTGCTGCAAGGTTGAGGGGGAGGCGCCTGACCTAGCCCCAAGACTAGATCTAGATGCTCCAGGCGCTACAGTGGACCTTGAGATTTCATCTGATACTGAAAATGAGGAAGCAGCCTTAGTCCTCAAGAAACGAAAATTTATGTAGCTAAGGAAAAAGAACTCTGGATATAAGAAAGCCTTAAAGGTTGGCTCCTCATCTACTGCTCCTACAATAGATTTTAGTTCTCTATTAGTACAGCTGTAAGTCAAACTTGATGAGCAAAGACTTGTACTAGAAAAGTATGTAGATGAAAGCCACAAGGAATTGTAGTTTAGTCTGGCACAGGATATCAAATCTATAAGATTTGAGGTAAACTTGCTTAAGAAAGAAATGACAGACTGCTTCCATAATGGAGAAAATGTTGTGGTATATATTGCCAAATAGCAACAAACCACTAAAACTGAAGTAGATGATCTGGTTGTCAAGCAAGGCATTGTTCTAGAAAATCATAAAAGACTGAATGAGAATTTGATGGAACTCCATACCATCACTCAGACAAAATTAGCAGAATAAACCACTGCCCTAGAAACCAATTTGAACACAAAAGTGTCAGCTATAGAAGCACAGATTAAACTGGATATGGCTACAGTTGCTTCTGCTATTCAAACTTCTGTGTCTGCAATTTCAGCACAAGTCAAGAAATTTAAAGACTACTATACAACTGGGAACTATCATATTACAGATCAAATAATGTTTCAGAAGAATGATCTCAAAGATCATATTCATAGAGAAGTCATAAAGGGGGGAGAGAGTATTAGTTCAGGCTAGCTCTGAACATGTAAAATGGGTATCTAACATTATCAGAGCTACCTTGAGATATCCACCCTTATGTGATGATAACAATACTGCAGAATCTGGATGCTAACCTGCATTCTTGGAGGGGATACAACATGAAGTAGCTCAAGTCATATATCCCCCTTCTGAGTTTGAAGAAATTCAACAGGCAGTCCATAATATGTACAGCCCTCCACTGGACAAATTGCCAGTAATTTGTGAGGAAGTGGACATGGCTGATACAGTTTTACTTAGAGAGCAAGAGGCCCAAATATCCAAGAAGAGATTCAGAGAACAGGCTGAGGCTAGGCCTGATTTTGAGAAATGGAGTCCAACCTCCAGAAGCATCATCTTAACTGCATGGAATGCAGTTGCTGAAAATCAATATGACAGGGGTAAGTGGTACTCCAAATAGGAATGGGATAAATATCTTGCACAACAAGAGAAAATCTACAAATTCAGGAAGGACTTGAAGGCTGGAAGAATCCCTGCAAACTCCATAGAGCCTTGCAAGTACTTCCCCAAACCATTCTATTACTTTGAAAGGCATAAGTTGAAAGCTGCTCAACTTAAGGCCAAAGACATCAAGGGTAAGAAGCCTGTTACTGATAGTGAAGTTGAAGTCAAAGCTACTATTCAGACAGGCAAAGGGATTGTCATCAAGGAACCAGATCAACCTTAACTTTGGATTGACTAGGTCCTAGAAGATCTATGTAGACCTTTTGTTGATCTTATAAAAACATAAACCTTGTAATCTTACTTTGGTCATATGATAAAGAAATTATGGGTTGACTACAGTTTATATATCTATGTCTCCGTGTTGCATGGTTTCTTTATGATGTTTCATTTTGAATATTTATGTGTAACATACTATTTCTGCTTATAAATTACCCTTTTTGAAATGTCTGTATATATCATGATTATTATTTTTGTTATATTAGTGTATATCATTAACTAAGGGTTATGACTTCTCCAAATAGGGGGAGATTGTTGGGTATATTGTAAATAGTGTACCAGATTTGGGGAAGTCTCTCATAACTCAATGATATATATCAATTTGTATTTGATGGCATTTTGAGTTTACTTGTGCAGGCTAAAGATTGTAGAAATTATTCTAAGTACAAAAATGTCGAGACACTTATTTAGTGTCGATACCTTTGAAGGAGCTGTGTCGAGACAAGAAGCAACACTGTGTCGACACACAGGACTTATGTCGACACACAGGACTTGTGTCAACACCCAGAGTTTAAGTCGACATCAACTGTGTCGACACTCATAACTTGTGTCGACACACTTAGACCTTGTTGAACTGATAATTGTAAAGAAGCAACTATGTCGACATCCAAGACTTGGGTCGATATTTGGAGAAGTTGTATCAACACACAAGACTTGTTTCGACACATTCTATAAAGGCTGTGTCGAGAACTTTATAAGGAGCTGTGTCGACTATTTTCTGAAGTATATCGATACATTCTACAAAGGCAGTGTCGAGAACTGAATGAAGAGCTATGTCAACAGTTTTTGAAGATTGTCAACAATACCAAAGGAAGAGTATCGACACCTGGGTAATTGTGTCGACACATACTTCATCTGTGTCGAAACATACTATCCTTATGTCTCGACACATTTAGTTGAGTTAAATAACTCTAAGTGCTAAATCTCAAGACTTAAGACATGACAACTGCCATAATTGTCAAGGCCTGTTAGACATGTCAGAACTATCAGATGTCAGTCAACTACCGGATCAGCCGGTTGCTTCTGATAAGATCTATAAATAGAGCCGAGCTATCATAGAAATACAACAACACCAAGAGAGAAAATACAGAGAGAAAAAAACCAAGAAGGTGGAGGAATACTCCTAGAAGGATTCACAGAATTCTATACAGCAAGAAGATTCTGATTCTAAATCAGAGAAGGGGATAACATCTCATCAAATCTATTAGTGTTTGCAGATTTAATTCTACAAGGAGGAAGAAGCTGGATCTACACCAAATTCTCAAGAAGATCCAACCTAGGTTCTCTATTTCAAGAATTTTGAATAAGCTGAGTCAGGTTGAATCAAATTCATTACAGCAATGATCTGGAGAAAGCAGATCCATCAAGTTCTGATCAAGATTCCCTCATCTCTCTTTCTATCAGGGTGAAGGAAGAAACTTATTCTATATAAAATTTCCTATAAGATCTATTTTAGATCTGAGTGTAAGAGATTTCATTCTCTGAGTTGTAAGCTTGTGATTATAAAGGCTGAGGTAGGGCTATTTGCCTGAGGTAGGAGATTAAGTTCTCAGAGCTGTAGGCCTGGTAAAAAGAGCTGAGGTAGGGTTCTTAGGAAGAGCCTGAGTTGTAGCACTTGTTGAAGTGTGAGCTGTAGGAATCATTTTTGGTTCTGAGTTGTAAGATCTGAGGATCTGAGAAGGTGTAAGGAAATTTGGCCGAATATAGTGTACTGCTAAATAGGCAAAGGGGGAAGTGGATGCACTCATCATTTGGGGAACCACTATAAATCTGTGTGTATGTTGTGATTGGATGATTGTGTATTATGATAGATATAGAATTTATAATTGTACTGTGAGCAATTTATTAACTGCCTAAGTAGAATTGGAATTGAACTATTCACCCCCCTCTATGTGTTTAGACAATCTTGAAAACAATTCTTTCAAGCTAGTTCCTGGGGGGTGGGAGTTGAGTAGTCACCCCGAGGAGCAATACTTTGCAGCATCTCCATGATGCCTTGGATGGATGCCATGAACTCTTCCCTCCCTGAAAGTTATGGTACCTAAACACCTAGAGGGGGGGTGAATAGGTGACCTAAACCTTTTTGAAACTTTGTTGGCAGCAAAACAGTTATCTCACAGATTTCTACAGCTAACAGCAATAACAAAATATAAACTGCTAATCCACAGCACAGCACAGCACAGCAGACACACAAATTTATAGTGGTTCCCCAATCTTTGGGTACATCCACTTTCCCCCTTCGCCTATCTAGCAGTGTACTAGATTCGGCCAAAATTCTCCACTATCTCAGAACCCAACTAGGTTCCTACACCTCAGGCCCAAAGCCTTACACTCAGCCACCAAGGCCTACACTCAGCCACCCAGGCCTACACTCAGCCAATCAAGGCCTACACTCAGCCAATTAAGGCCTACACTCAGAGTTCTTCAACTCCTACACTCAGGCAACCAAGCCCTACCCTCAGCCTTTATAAAATAGGCTTACAATTCACTCAGATCCAATGGATCCTACAAGTTAAAATTGAATTACAATAACTAACTCTACAACTCAGAAAATAAGAGAGGAGTTGAGAGTTTCTTGAAGAGTTCTTGGAAGAACTCAGCTAGATCCAAACTGACTTAGCTTCCTTCAAAGCTTCTTGAGTAGAACTGAATTAGTCTGAATCCTCTGCAGTTGATCCTTGACCTCTGCTTCTTGAGATCCAGATGATTCTGAATCCTTCTTCTCAGCCTTAGTTCCAAAGACTGAATTCTTGATTGGAGCTCTCTCTCTCCAACTTCTTAGATCTGCTGTTGGACAGCAAGATCTTCTTGTGTTGATACTCTGTGTACCACTTTTTTGATTACTTGAATAATCTGATCTATTACTTCAAATAGCTTCAACAACTACAACAACAACAACTTGTCAACCTCTCTTTCTGTAAACAGTCTGTGCCTATTTATAGGCCTTCTTCATGGTAACCGGCTGGTCCGGTTCATAACTGACTTCTGACATCTCTGACAAGTGCTGTAAACCGGCTGGAACGACAGCTGTCATGTCATCCAGTCAATTCTTGAAATTCTCTAACTGTCAGATAGTGTCGAGACTTTCTGTTCTTAAGTGTCGACACTTATAGACTAAGTGTCGACACATGTTGTGTAAGTGTCGACACAAGTCTACAAGGTGTCGACACAACTCCTTGTATGTCTCGACACAGATTCTTCTTCAAGTGTCGACACTGAAATTAAGTGTCGACACAAGTACTTGATCTTCTGTAACTTGTTGAATTCTTCCAAGTGTCGACACATCTCCTTTGTGTCGACACATCTTCATGTGTTGAAACTGTCAAGTGTCGACACTGCTTCTTGGTGTCGACACAAGTCTTCAATTTTATTTCTTCAGCTGAGTGTCGACACATTCCCTTAGTGTCGACACTTGTACTTAGAATATTTTGTAAACTTTTCTGTTCTTTGCTAAGTGTCGACACAGCTCCTTGTGTCGACACTTTCTTCAAGTGTAGAGTCTTCAACTGAGTGTCGACACATTGTGCTGGGTGTCGACACTTTCTTCAAGTGTTGACTCTTCTGGTTGTGTGTCGACACATTGTGCTGAGTGTCGACACATTCTTCATATGTTGACTCTGCTGATTGAGTGTCGACACATTGTGTTGAGTGTCGACACTTGTCCTTAGTCTCTGCAGAATTTTGCTGAGTGTCGACACAACTCCAAGTGTCGACACTTTCTGATGTAGACTCAGCTCTTCTAGGTGTCGACACTTCTGCTAAGTGTCGACATAGCTTTTCTGCATTCTTCTTCACTGAGTGTCGACACAGCTCCAAGTGTCGACACTTTCTGTCTGGTGTCGACTCTTCTTCTCAGGTGTCGACACAATTACTCCAAGTGTCGACACTGCTTGTCTGGGTGTCGACACAAGCTTTCTCAAGTGTCGACACTTTCCCTCTGGGTGTCGACACATGGACTTAGAAACTTTTAGCTTCAGTCCAGTGAATACCTAACCTGCACAAGTAACTCAAACAAACATCAAATACATTATGATGTATATCATTGAGTTAGGTGAGGCTTCTTCAAATCAGGTACATTTGACCAATGTACCCAACAATCTCCCCCTATTTGGAGAAGTCATAACCCTTAGTCAATGATATACACCATTCATAATTAAAAATTAGAAAATGATGTAAAGCAGGTATATGTCAACAGGGTAAACTTAAACATGTAATAAAGCACACATGTATACTTATTAAACATTGCAGAACAAACAAGAAATAGACACATGCTTCTGAACAATCATGAGATATATTTATCAAAAATTGTTCTAACATTGTTTTAATACATTTCCATTGTTTTACAAAAATATTTCATATGTAAAAGATTACAACAATGTTTCTTAGTCTAATCTTAGTCTAGTTCTGATCAGGTTCTTTTATAACAATTCCTTTTCCAGGTTGGACTTTAGCCTTTACAGCAGCAGCAGCAGGCTCAGCATCAGCAGGCTTCTTGCCTTTGAGATCTTTCTTATCAGCCTTGATCTTTTGCCTCTCAAAGTAATGATAGGGCTTAGGAAAGTACTTGCTAGGCTCCACAGCTGTAGGAGGTAGCTTTCCTAACTTAGCCTTCCTTCTATACTGGACAATGGCTTCCTGCCTAATCTCATGCTTCCTCCATTCTACTTCTGAGAACCATTTGTTCCTTTCATGAGCATTGTCCTTGGCTGCTTTCCAGGCTGTGAGAATGATGTTCCTAGAAGTAGGGCTCCACTGTTCAAAATCTGGTTTTTGCTCAGCTAGTTCCCTAAACTTCTTCTTTGACAGCCTTGTCTCTTCTTCTTTGTCCAAAGCCTCTTGCATAGCTGCTGTTATAGGTTGAACAACCTTTTCCAGAACAACATTTGACTTTCCAGCAGTTGGACTATACATTGTGCTGACTTCTGCATGAACCATGTCAAAATCTGGAGGTGGATAGATCACCTGAGCTACTTCCTGTTGCTCACCTCCAAGATATGCACTTTGAATTCCTGATTCAGCAACGTTATCATCATCACACAGGGGAGGATAGCCCAGTGTAGCTCTGATGGAGTTAGATATCCATTTGGCATGGTCAGAGCTAGCTTTGACTAACACCCTCTCCCCCTTTATGACTTCTTGTGCAACATGGTCTCTGACATCATCTTTCTGGAACCTGATTTGGCTGTCCAAGTATCTGATGTCATCCTTAAAATAAGGTCTAAGCTTTGTAAGCTGTTCAGAAATGACCTTCTGTGAATCCTTGATTGCAGTCTTGACAGCAGTAATTTCATCTTGAAAAGCTTTATCAAATTCAGCCTTTGCAGCAGCAGATGTTGAAGATTCAGCTGGCTTATTCTTCAATTCAGTAACTATGGCATTGTGGGATGCAGTCAAATTATCATTCATTCTCAACTGATTCTCCAGCACATAGCCTTGCTTCAGTGCTATATCATCTACTTGAGACTTTATCTTCTCTTGGTGAGTAGCCAAATAGACTACTGCATTCCCACCCTTGTGGAAGCAGTCAGTCATCTCCTTTTTATTAAGGTTCATTTCAAACCTTATTGACTTGATGTCCTGTGCCAGATCAAATTGTAGGGTCTTGTGCCCTTCATCAACATAAGTCTCTATTGCTTTCCTTTGTTCATCCATCTTTATTTGCAATGCAATAAGTAAAGCATTATAATCAATAGTTGGAGCTTGCTGAACTATGGGCTGTGGGGCAATGGATTGTAGGGCTTTCTTGTAGCTCTGACTTCTTCTCTTGAATACAAACAATTTCTTCTTCTTAGCCCTAACACTCTCCTCATCTTCAGAGGCAGAGGTGCTGGCAATCTCAACCCTATCCTTAGGGCTTTGTGGTTTTTCAGCTTGCACATCTAGTGCCTTCTCAGTGTCTAGCCTTAAAGGCTCTTCCAGAACTGCCATGTGCTCCCCCTCAGCAGCAGCACCCTTCTCTTCAGCAGCAACCTTGTCCATGTCAAAATCCTCTTGATCTAAATTCAGAAAGAGGTCTTCCATTGTGTATTCAGGAGGTGACTGTGCAGGAGAAATACTTGGTTCTTCAATTACTTGAGTAGTATCTGGAACATTTAGCACAACAGCAGATGTGTCTTCAAGACCAACATCTGGAGCTTGGCTAGGTAGCTGAGTTTGCTGAGTAACATCAGACAAATCAGCATCTTTAATAAGATATTCTAAAGTTTTTAAGTCAGTGAGTACCTCTTGGATAATGAGGGTGGCTTGCTCACTGTCCAGAGTAGATGGTTCTTCTACTGCTGGAAGCTCCCCCTGGCTTGGATCCTTATACTTGGGGCTAGCTGGAGGCAGCTCCCCCTGGATTTCAGCTGTCTCTTGAGGAGCAGGAGACTTCTCTGCAGCCACTACCTCTTGACTATCAGGAGTGAAAACAACTTATTCTTCACTACCTGAACTGCTGGAGGACTCCTGTGTCACAGGAGCTATCTTCCTCTTCTTCTTTGGAGGTGAATCTTTCTTAGAAACTTGCTTCTCTGGGGTAGGTATTTCCTTAGATAGCACTCTTTCCCACCTGGAAAATATCCTCATATCCATCCTTCTCATATGGTTGATCTTGCTACCAGCAGCATTGCTCATTACCTCTGGTATTGTACCAGCCAGGTAGAGACTTAGTATTCTGCCCAGATTGGGCTTCTTCAGACTTTCTTTAATTTTCTCATACACAACCATTGACCAGTCTGTTTTTAGGTTGAAGATAATTCTGGTCATAACACTGAACATGGAGGCTGACACCCTGTCATGCCCTCCAGTCTTGCTGAGTATAACTTTCCCCACAATTTCAGACAGAAATTTTCCTTGGTTATTCATTCCTTTCCTGTTGAATACAGATCCTATCTTCATCTTAGGATCTAGACCACACCAGGTAAGTGCTTCCCTGGTCTTAGATGTAGTCACTTCCTCTTCTGCTTGAATTTTAGGTAGCTGAAGTACCTTCCTCAGAGTTTTGGGTGAAATCTTGACCTTGGTTCCATGCACTCTTGATTTGATTCTGTAACCTGAATCATCTACAGAAGCTTCAGTAAGGAATTCAAGAACTTCCTTCTTCCATATTTTGGTTGGTTCTGAAACCAAGTACTCCAATCCAGAATCGGTGACTAGGGTTACCACCGATTTGATTTCTTGATCGCCATCGTCGAACGCATCACGAACCAGTTCATAGCCTTCATTGACGTTCTCCTCGAGCTTGGGATCCATTAGGGTTTGTAGAATTAGTCTTTAGAAAAGAGAAATGTCGACACAGCAGTTTGGTCTCGAAACTCTGAAAGCGTGTCGACAAACAAAGACAGAATCCTATTTATACCTTTCTGGTTTGAAGACGAACAGGCGGGATGGATTACTAAAGATGTGTCGACACTGGCAATAAGTGTCGACACTGACTTATAATGTCTCGACACTCATGTGTCGACACAAGTTTAGTCAACAGATTTTATGTGTCGACACACGGTTATGTGTCGACACCACACTACTCGACATGTAGTCGAGACGTTACTTAGAAAATTCTGAGTAAAACTTAAGTGTCGACACCTCATTGGATGTGTCGACACCAACTCGACATGTGTCGACACTAACATTCTGAAGTGTCGACACCAACTTCCTAGATGTGTTGACACCATTTTCCTGAAGTGTCGACACTTACAATTCTGTGTCGACATAGACTTGTCTATGTGTCGACACCTTTTTACTTAGCCAATTTTTAGTTCTGTAAACTTAGTCTAAGTTTATCATACCTAGTTCAATTTTGAACCTATTGAACTTAGCTTCTTCTAAGGGCTTAGTAAACATATCAGCTATCTGATTATCTGTTTTAACATATTCAAGTGCAATATCATTTCTTTCTACATGCTCCCTAAGAAAGTGATATTTAATCTCAATATGTTTAGTTCTACTATGTGATACAGGATTATTTGCTATTGAAATAGCACTTGTAGAATCACAGAAAAGTGGAGTTCTACTTACCTGAAATCCATAGTCTTCTAGCTGATGTTGAATCCACAGAAGTTGAGCACAGCAACTTCCTGCAGCTACATATTCTGACTCAGCTGTGGAGATAGCCACACTGGTTTGCTTCTTACTACTCCATGAAATGAGTCTTCCACCTAGGAATTGACAGGATCCAGTAGTGCTCTTTCTATCTTCTTTGCATCCTGCAAAGTCTGCATCTGAATAGCCTGTTAGATCAAAATCTCCATTCCTAGGGTACCAGAGGCCTAGATAAGGTGTGCCCTTTAGATATCTCAAAATCCTTTTGACTGCAGTCAAATGAGACTCTTTAGGGCAGGCTTGATACCTGGACACAAACACATGTAGCATACATAATGTCAGGCCTACTTGCAGTCAAGTATAGTAAGGAGCCAACTATCCCTCTATACAAGGTTTCATCTACAGGTTTCCCTGCATCATCCTTGCTAAGAGACATACTTGACCCCATAGGAGTCTTCATGGTACTGGATGAATCCATACCATATTTCCTTATGAGTTCTAGGGTGAACTTGGACTGACATATGGACAAGCCACTTTCAGTCTGTTTAACTTGGAGACCCAAGAAAAACTTTAGCTCTCCCATACTACTCATCTCAAATTGACTTTGCATAAGCTTTGCAAACTTTTTGCAAAGGCTACTTTCAGTAGACCCAAATATAATGTCATCTACATATATTTGGACAAGTATGACTTTGCCTCTAGATTCCCTAAGGAATAGAGTCTTATCTATTTTCCCCCTTGTGAACTTGTTCTCAATGAGGAAACTAGATAGGGTTTCATACCAAGCTCTAGGAGCTTGCTTTAACCCATACAATGCTTTCCTAAGTCTATAGACATAATGAGGTTGAGTTGGATCAACAAAACTTGATGGCTGCTCCACATAGACTTCTTCTTTCAAATTACCATTTAGGAATGCTGACTTGACATCCATTTGGTATACCTTGAATCCTTGATAGGTTGCATAGGCCAAGAACATCCTTATGGCCTCCAGTCTGGCTACTGGGGCAAAGGTTTGATCAAAATCAATACCTTCTTCTTGCCTATATCCTTTTGCAACCAGTCTTGCTTTATTCTTTATGATGACCCCTTGTTCATCTAACTTATTTCTGTAGATCCACTTAGTTCCTATAACATTGTGGTCTTTAGGCTTTGGAACCAGGTCCCAAACCTTGCACCTTTTGAACTGATTAAGTTCTTCTTGCATTGCTTCAGTCCACTGTGGATCTTGTATAGCTTCTTCAAATTTCTTTGGTTCTATTTGAGACAGAAAACTTGAATATACTATAGCATTCTGATTTCTGCTCCTTGTCTGAACACCTTGTCTTGGATCTCCAATAATCAGCTCTACTGGATGATCTCTTAGATGCCTGTGGGTTGGAGGCATCCTTACTTCTGGTTGAACTTCTTCAGCATCTTCATCAAGCTGAGTTCCTTGTACTTCTTCAGCTCCTGGTACATGTAGTTCTCCCCCTGGACATAAGCCATCTTCTTCTACTTGCTGTCTTGCAGCAGGTATATCTTCTATGGTTAGCTTGTCCATCTTCTTGGTAAGACCTGTGGGGCTGTACACACTACTAGACAACTCATTGTTAATAAGTTTTGTCTCATCAAAACCTACATGCACAGACTCCTCTACAACTTGTGTAGTCAAGTTGTAGACTCTATAAGCCTTACTATTATTGCTGTACCCAACAAACACTCCCTCTTGGGACTTGGCAGCAAACTTAGTTAAGTAAGACTTCCCATTGTTAAGTATGAAGCATTTGCAACCAAAAATCCTGAAATAGGATAGGTTTGGTTTCCTGCCTTTCACAACTTCATAGGGGGTCTTATTTAACCTTTTAGTGATGGTAGCCCTATTTATCACATGGCATGCAGTGTTAACTGCTTCAGCCCAGAAATACTCAGGCAGTGATGTATCACTAAGTAGGGTTCTACCAGCCTCTATCAAGGTTCTATTCTTCCTCTCAGCAATGCCATTTTGCTGAGGTGTTCTAGGTGAAGAGAATTCTTGAAATATCCCAAAGTCTTCACATAGTTTTGTCATGCTTTCAGATTGAAACTCAGTACCATGGTCACTTCTAATTTTGACCACAGTACTATTTAGTTCATTCTGAATTTGCTTGACAAAGCTGTAGAAGACACTAGGTGTTTCAGATTTCTGCCTTAAGAAGAACACCCAGGAAAACCTTGAGTAGTCATCAACAACTACAAAGGTATAGACCTTCCTACCTAAGCTGTGAACTGGCATTGGACCAAAGAGATCCATATGCAAGAGGTATAAGCACCTCACAGCATCTTTGTTCTTAATGCTTTTAAAGGTGGATTTGGTCTGCTTGCCCTTTTGACAAGCTGAGCAAATGTCATCTTTAACACACTTAACTTGAGGACCATTCCTCACTAACTCTTTGCTAAAGAGTTTGCTAATAGTCTTGTAGTTAAGATGAGCTAGCCTCTTGTGCCACTTGACACAATGAGAGACTGTCTCATCAGCTACAAGACAAACAGGAGAACCATTGTTCTCAATCATGATGTCTAGACAGTAGACATTCCTCTTTCTATATCCTGTCAAAATGATCTCTTGATCACTTGACCTCTTGATATGACAACCATTTTTAACAAATGAGATGTCATACCCTACATCACTTAACTGACTTATACTTATAAGGTTGTGTTTCAACCCTTTAACATAAGCCACTTGAGTAATGGTAACAAGGTTTGAAGAAATGTTACCAAACCCTTTGATGATTCCTTTTTCAGAACCACCAAAGGTCACTTTAGGACCATTTTTGATTGGAATGTAGTCCTTCAGTAGTCCCCTTGTTCCAGTCATATGTCTGGAACATCCACTATCCAAGTACCATGTTGGGGTATGGCCACTTGGATTCACCTGCAAAACAAATTAATGAACCTTAGAACCCAAAGTAAACTTGGGTCCTTGGTGATTGTTAGTTTGCAACATGACATAGCTACCTACTGGCTTTCCACCAGGTAGCTTGCTACTCCCATTGGCACTTGCATTGTGCCAACAGTCCAAGGCAAAGTGGCCAACTTTGCCACAGCACCAGCATTCAAACTTGTTGTACCTTTGCTTAGGTACAGACTTGGCTGTCTTGACTACAGCAGGCTTATTGAATGTTGGGGCTTTGCCCTTGGACTTGGACTGATCCTGAACAGTCCTAGCTGGTTTAATAAAACCCAATCCAGCCTTTCCTTTATGATGAACAAATTCATCAATCAAGGGTAGCACTGATTTAGGTTTTGAAAACCTAGCAACTAGCTCTCTTTCCTTCTGAAGATTGATCTCCAGTCTCTTAATTTGATCATTTTTATAGGTGATAGTTCCCATCTGAATCACAGTAATGTGTTTCAGCCTGGCTACCTCATTGAGCTTTTGATCAAATTTCTTCTCAAAATCTGTTGCAGCTGCCTTGAGATCAGCAATCTCCTTTGCCTGACTTTTGGCTAGGGTCTTGCTTTTCTTATAGGCTTGCAACAGTACTTGATATTCATCTAAGAGCTGATGAATATCTCCCTCAGATTCAGAAACACTTCCATCACTTGATGAAGATGAATCTGACTCTGAACTAGAACTGGAATCTGAACTTTGAGTTGGACTTTGTACCTGACTAGGTCCTGGCTGCTCCAGGATTTTGGTACTTTCAGTCAATGCCATCAGTCCTTGGCACTGACACTCTTCTTGTTCATAGATTGATTCCATGATCTGCATAAACTCTTCTTCTTCTTCAGCAAATAGCCCTATGTAGGCTTCAGCATCTGTCTCAGTGTCTGAAGAAGAAATGTCTGAAAGAGTCTTCTCATTCTTTGCAACAAAGGACTTCTCCTTCTTTCCTTTGAAGTGAGTCTTCTTTTTGTCACTGGATTCTTTTCTTCTCTCAGGACAATCTGCAATAACATGACCCTGTCTATTGCAGCAGTAACACACTATCTTAGACCCAGTTGCCTTGCTAGTCTTTGTCTTTTTCTTGTCCTTCTTTGAAGGCTTCTTCTCCTGATACTGGACTTCTTTCCCTTTGGAAAATGAAGGTCTGGACCTCCACTGTTTCTTCTTCAGGAATTTCTGAAAATGTCTGGTGAATGCAGCAAAGTCTTCATCACTTTCACTGCTTGTAGACTTTGTGCTAACAGACTCATCAGATTCTGATTCAACTACCTCTGGAGGAGGAGTTGATGACTTAGTCCTGCCCTTTCTAGGTACTTCTGACTTGAAGGCAACAGTCCTTTCCCTGTGCTCAGTCCTTGTTGATTTTTCCTCCTCTTTTCTCACTGACAGCTGCATCTCATAAGACAACAACTTGCCAAACAGTGTGGGAGGAGGAATTTCTCCCAACTTTGCCATTTCTCTGATGGCACAGATCTTGGTGTCCCAATCTTTGGTTAGGGACCTTAAGAACTTATCATTCAATTCATAGTTAGTGAACTCTCTTCCATAGGACATGAGTTCATTAACAATTCTATAGAACTTCTTGTAGCATTCAGTGATGCTATCTCCTCTTCCTTGCCTAAAGCTCTCATACTCTTGATTAAGCAAGGACTTCCTATCTTGCCTAACTTCTTCAGAACCTTCCATATAGACAATGAGAGTATCCCACATCTCTTTTGCTGTTTTACAGTGAATTAAGTTCTGAAAAGTTGCATCATCAATGGCACTTACTATAATGTTTTGTGCCCTCTTGTCCATAGTGGCTAGGACAATTTCATCCTTAGTCATCTCAGAGAAATCCTTTGGAGTTCTCTGTGTAGCATCCAAAACTGAAACCTTCATGGGCACATATGGCCCCTCTTTGACTGTGATGTAGATTCTAGGGTCAGAGGCCTCCATAAATAGCCTAACCCTTTCTTTCCAGATCCCAAAGATCTCTTTTCTGCATATGGGCAGTTTTATTGAACCCAATTCCTTGTGATTCTCTAAAGAACCCATGTTCTTGATTTTCTTGAAACTGTGTTCTGACTTACACTGAATCTGCCAAACTGGATCTCCTCAGACAGTTAGTCCTTTTTGAGAAACCTCGCTTTGATACCACTTGAAAGTTATGGTACATAAACACCTAGAGGGGGGGGGGTGAATAGGTGACCTAAACCTTTTTGAAACTTTGTTGGCAGCAAAACAGTTATCTCACAGATTTCTACAGCTAACAGCAATAACAAAATATAAACTGCTAATCCACAGCACAGCACAGCACAGCAGACACAGAAATTTATAGTGGTTCCCCAATCTTTGGGTACATCCACTTTCCCCCTTTGCCTATCTAGCAGTGTACTAGATTCGGCCAAACTTCTCCACTATCTCAGAACCCAACTAGGTTCCTACACCTCAGGCCCAAAGCCTTACACTCAGCCACCAAGGCCTACACTCAGCCACCCAGGCCTACACTCAGCCAATCAAGGCCTACACTCAGCCAATTAAGGCCTACACTCAGAGTTCTTCAACTCCTACACTCAGGCAACCAAGCCCTACCCTCAGCCTTTATAAAATAGGCTTACAATTCACTCAGATCCAATGGATCCTACAAGTTAAAATTGAATTACAATAACTAACTCTACAACTCAGAAAATAAGAGAGGAGTTGAGAGTTTCTTGAAGAGTTCTTGGAAGAACTCAGCTAGATCCAAACTGACTTAGCTTCCTTCAAAGCTTCTTGAGTAGAACTGAATTAGTCTGAATCCTCTGCAGTTGATCCTTGACCTCTGCTTCTTGAGATCCAGATGATTCTGAATCCTTCTTCTCAGCCTTAGTTCCAAAGACTGAATTCTTGATTGGAGCTCTCTCTCTCCAACTTCTTAGATCTGCTGTTGGACAGCAAGATCTTCTTGTGTTGATACTCTGTGTACCACTTTTCTGATTACTTGAATAATCTGATCTATTACTTCAAATAGCTTCAACAACTACAACAACAACAACTTGTCAACCTCTCTTTCTGTAAACAGTCTGTGCCTATTTATAGGCCTTCTTCATGGTAACCGGCTGGTCCGGTTCATAACTGACTTCTGACATCTCTGACAAGTGCTGTAAACCGGCTGGAACGGCAGCTGTCATGTCATCCAGTCAATTCTTGAAATTCTCTAACTGTCAGATAGTGTCGAGACTTTCTGTTCTTAAGTGTCGACACTTATAGACTAAGTGTCGACACATGTTGTGTAAGTGTCGACACAAGTCTACAAGGTGTCGACACAACTCCTTGTATGTCTCGACACAGATTCTTCTTCAAGTGTCGACACTGAAATTAAGTGTCGACACAAGTACTTGATCTTCTGTAACTTGTTGAATTCTTCCAAGTGTCGACACATCTCCTTTGTGTCGACACATCTTCATGTGTTGAAACTGTCAAGTGTCGACACTGCTTCTTGGTGTCGACACAAGTCTTCAATTTTATTTCTTCAGCTGAGTGTCGACACATTCCCTTAGTGTCGACACTTGTACTTAGAATATTTTGTAAACTTTTCTGTTCTTTGCTAAGTGTCGACACAGCTCCTTGTGTCGACACTTTCTTCAAGTGTAGAGTCTTCAACTGAGTGTCGACACATTGTGCTGGGTGTCGACACTTTCTTCAAGTGTTGACTCTTCTGGTTGTGTGTCGACACATTGTGCTGAGTGTCGACACATACTTCAAGTGTTGACTCCTTTGAGTGTGTGTCGACACATTGTGCTGAGTGTCGACACATTCTTCATATGTTGACTCTGCTGATTGAGTGTCGACACATTGTGTTGAGTGTCGACACTTGTCCTTAGTCTCTACAGAATTTTGCTGAGTGTCGACACAACTCCAAGTGTCGACACTTTCTGATGTAGACTCAGCTCTTCTAGGTGTCGACACTTCTGCTAAGTGTCGACATAGCTTTTCTGCATTCTTCTTCACTGAGTGTCGACACAGCTCCAAGTGTCGACACTTTCTGTCTGGTGTCGACTCTTCTTCTCAGGTGTCGACACAATTACTCCAAGTGTCGACACTGCTTGTCTGGGTGTCGACACAAGCTTTCTCAAGTGTCGACACTTTCCCTCTGGGTGTCGACACATGGACTTAGAAACTTTTAGCTTCAGTCCAGTGAATACCTAACCTGCACAAGTAACTCAAACAAACATCAAATACATTATGATGTATATCATTGAGTTAGGTGAGGCTTCTTCAAATCAGGTACATTTGACCAATGTACCCAACACTCCCTACAAAAGGTGTTGGGTTGGGGAGTTGGTTGGGGTCATCACCACCTCCAAGATCTCCCGCCATGGAACCTGCTCGGGAACTTCTATATAAGCCGCAGTCCATGCTCATCGCACCAAAATGTTGAAACTGAGATTCAGTTCCACCTAGAGTTCGGACCGAGGGGTGCTACTCACACCTACTTCTCCCAAGTCGTCCCTTGGTGAGAGACCTGAATTTGGAAAATGACCCTAGGATCTAGCGTGAAAACGGATCACTCTCCAAGGCACCCCAAGGGTCTATTTATAGATTTTTGGGGATGGTCTGCCAATAGCGCAATCATGCTGCTCTGAAATTACTGAAATACCCTAGAAAAATAGCAGACCCTCAAGCCGGGCGATCTACTCAAGCCGGACGAGCTGCTCAAGCCGGGCGAGCTGCTCAAGCTGGTGAGCTACTCAAGCCAGGCGAGCTGCTCAAGTCGGGCGAGCTGCTCAAGTCGGGCAAGCTGTTCAAGCTGGCTGGGACGGGCTGGTCAAGGGGTGAGCTGCTCAAGCCATCCGGGGCGGGTGCCGGCCTCCCGCCGCACCCTTCCATTGAAGAAGGGCCGAGCGGGTGCTGGCCTCCCGCCGCACTCGCCGCCTGAAGAATGACTGGGGCTGGTGTTGGCCACCCGCCGCACCCGCCCTTTAAAATAGGCCGGGACGAGTGCCGTCCTCCTGCCGCACTCGCCCCCTGAAGAGGTGCCGAGGCGGGTGCCGGTCTCCCGCCGCACCCGCCCCCTGAAACAGGCTGGGGCGAGTGTCGACCTCCCGCCGCACTCGCCCCCTGAAGAGGGGCCTGGGAGGGTGCTGACCTCCCGCCGCACCTGCCCCTTGAGGTAAGGTCGGGACGAGTGTCGGCCTCCCACCGCACTCACCCCCCTTGCAAATGGGGCCGGGGTGTGTGCCGGCCACCCGCCGCTCCCGCCCCCTGACATAAGGCCGGGGCGAGTGTCGGCCTCACGCCGTACTCGCCCCCTTGGAAATGGGTCCGGGGCGCGTGCCGGCCTCCTGCCACACCCGCCCCCTGATGTAAGACCGGGGCAAGTGCCGACCTCCCACCGCACTCGCCCCCTTTGAAATGGGGTCGGGGCGAGTGTCGGCCTCCCGCTACACCCGCCCCTGACGTAAGGCCGGGGTGATTGTCGGCCTCCCGCCGCACCCGCCCCTTTGCCCCCTTAGCATTTGGGCTCACTTGTCCCAGACCATTCTCTGGATTACACCTTGTGCTTGCTTGGGGACCCACTCCGCAAATATGGGGTTGTAAAAATAGTGGCTACGATCTATGCTTTTACTCTGATATATGTGTGTGTGTTTATATATTTATTGGCTCTCTGTGTATTGCTTCCGCAGTTGTGACATTATGTGTTATGTTGTGATTCATTCCCGTCAAGACGACCAACAAGTTCTTGGTAGAGTGGGCCATTGCAACTCGAAAATCACTGAGTGGACGTCTTGGGCTGTAAGGCCCATCTCCGACCCGACCCGAGCATAGGTTGAGGGAGGGGGTCGTACATGCATGTGGATTTTTTGTTTGTCAAACCTCAATCCAAATGTAAAAATAGTGGTGTTTATGATCCTTTTGTTTGATACTTGTTGGAAGCTTCACAATCCTGTTGAGTTAAGGATCTAGCGAAGGAACGAATGTGTGCTGCAGTTGATCTTGGATAAAAAGTGGAAGTGTTGGCTCCCCAGTCAAGCAGATATTTTCTAGTACTAGTAGCATGTAATGGACAATCATCTATATATAATTGTAGTCTTCTACATTTTAAGCTAAAGTTACAAAAAAAATAAAGTCTATAATTACATTTTATAGTAAATTAATATTCAAAATAAAAGAAACATTTTAAAATGACAATTGCATTTTATAGTTAATATAGAGAATTTATAAAACCGAGCAACCATATATATTAAATGTTTGCAATTTATGCAGTACATGCATCTTCAAAGTCATCAACATCGTCAACATATTCATTTTATTCATTCATAGCTCTCATTTGTGTAGATTGATCTTTCTTCTCAATAGTTATAGCCACAACATCAGTTTTTTATATTCAAAACACATGGTTATCATAATCTATAACATTATCAAGCATCAATCCTAACCCAAATTTTATATCATACAACTGAATTTCATATTCAGTGCCATCTTCAAATTCATTGGTTGGGACATTATAAAAGTGGGGTAAAATTTTCCTTATGATCACTCGCCAATCTTTGTTTTTGTTATCTGGTACATAATACACTTGTTTAACTTGATAAGCTAGGGCATAAGGTTCATTGCTTCTCAAATTATTTTTATATTAATAGATATAAGTCAATTGTTTTCCTTCTTGTCGCCAATACGTACCTTCATTATACATATCCCACCATTCACATTTAAATAAGATAATTTTATGCCCAACATCATACTCAAGCTAAAGAATGTCTTTTAAAACTCCAAAATATTCCATACCACCTGATTGCTCATCCTCTTTAACAAAAACACTACTATTTTGAGTTTTGCATCTGATTTCACGTTCATAAGTATAAAACTTAAAACAATTAATAATATAATCAGAATAATGTGTTGCACTTTTTTTTGGGCCACAAGCTAACTGTAAATATTCTTTGCTGGCTCTTGGGTCTCCCTCATAATGTAACTTGCATATCTATTTAAAAAGTAATGTAATCATACATACTAATTATAATAACAAGGTGATCTTTTAAAACTAGATGATATACTTACCAATGACTCAAACCATCAAACGAAAGTAGTCTCATGTATTCTTTCAATATCTCTAGTGTACATATTGAAGCTCTCGACGATGTTGGATATTAATACAAAGTTTAATAAATTACTTATACTAGATTAAAAAAATATAAATATAAAGAGTAATAATATGAAACTCACTCTATAAATGGTTCTACTTCGATAATTTCTTAGTATGTATAGCTGAGTCTGATGCCAATCATCATATATAAGATTTTCTTTCTTTAATGAACTCCCAGTTTTTTGAAAAATGGATAATCTCGAATCTTGCCAAACATTTCCTTCATCATTTCTATCTAGGCAATTAAGCTATGTCCAAATTTTATTTATATATCTCGAACAAAATGTTAAGCACTTGTATATTAGGTATCCTTTCGCCATTGAACTTTCTTGGCGTGATTTGTTTCACATAAATGATTTGAGTGTACGTAAATATCTGTTGAATTCAAATATTTTAGTATACATCATATGATAAAGTAAAAAATAAACAATTAATTAATAAGCATACCTCTTAATTGGATACAACTTGATATTAAATGGGGCCAACAATGATTGCTTTGTGTGCAAGATAAATTGGTAAGTCCATCATGATCGTAAAAAATGAAGAAGGAAATATTCTTTCAAGTTTGCAAAGTGCGATAACAATATTTTTCTGAAGTTTATCCAACACCTGTATACTTAGTATATTAGTGCTCAACTCCTTAAAAATACATTCAATTTAACTAGGGGGTCAAAAACTTCTTTGCAAATAATGCCACAAAAAACAGGTGCGAGTTGATCTAGTATGAAAACATGACAGTCATGAGATTTCATTTATTCTAAAGACTTTACCCTCGTTAACATTTATACATCTCTTTAAATTTGATGAATACACATCTGGAACTTTCAAATTCTCTAAGAAACTGCACATTTCTCTTCACTCAGATAATGTCAATGTATAACATGCTTGTGGCATGACATAATAATCATCTTTTCCTATCAGATGTCATTTTGATCTCAGCCATATTTCCATAAGGTCAAGTATAGAATTCAAATCATCATTTATCTTTTCATCAATGTTCAACATAGTACCCAATATATTATCAACAATATTTTTAAAATATGTATGTAATCCAAACAATGACGTATCTCAAGTGTACTCCAATATGAAAACTGAAAAAATACTTAACTTCTTCTAATTGTATGGAAGAGAAGTATCATCTCGCCTTCTTTTCTTTTGAATCTTTCCAAAAAACACATTATCATAATATTTTAGCAGACTTAATATTTCATCCCCTGATAGGAACATTGGTGCAGGTTGAGTTTTCATTGTTCCATCAAAAGATTCCTTATCTTTTCGCCTTTTATTACTTGAATTTAAAAACGTTTGTTTCCTATATAACACATCTTATACTCATTCTTCAATCAACAATATCATGTGTCTTAATTACAATATGGACATGCAATCTTACCCTTTGTGCTCTAACATGACTGGTTAGCATAGGTTGAAAAACCATTTATCGTCCACAACACAACAACACACATGTTATAGTTGCATTTTCTGTAGACATCATAAATGCAAATCCCAACTTCCCATAGAATTTTCAACTCATCAATCAAAGTTTGCAAATAGATATCAATATCACTCTCAAGTTGTCCTAGACAATGAATAATCAAAGATATGATAAAATTAAGAGTTTTCATGCATAACCATGGTGGTGTATTATTGAGATTGATTTGCCCGCAGGATACGTGTATGTGGGACCATGTTATGGCTTCCCCATCGCATTCTAAATCTGGGTGTTGACCCCGATGGGCCCCTGTAGTGGAATATCCCTGCGGTCATGTGGTTGGGATTAATCCCACATCGCCTGCAGCTTTTCTCCCCTCTGTGTTTATGTACCCCTCCACCTTCATCTCAATACCTGGGTTTTGAGATGAACTGTTGGGTTGGCGGGTTCTTTCACGTATTATATGGAACTAAAACCACTAGCTACATACTATAATTTGTGCTCACGATACCAAAAGAATTGAGCCCATCACTTGCTAAGCCAATCCTAACATTTAGCATGTCAGATGAAAATCCTTGGTGTTTCCCATCAAATGACTTTCAAGCAATGTCATCAGCTGGATGTCGCAAATTATCATCATCACAATGTTTTTCTTTATGTTATCTCATATCCTTGGCTATCCTAGAATACATATACAATCTTTGAAGTCCAAGTATCAAAGGAAACTGTCTAAGAATCTTATTTGGTATATTTTTACTCTTTCTTAACAACGTATTACTTTCTGAATTATTATTTGTCTTGCTCTATTACCACCTTGACATACCACAAGTTGGGCAACTCTAAAAATCTCCAAACTTAACATGGTAGAGAATGCAATCATTTAAGCAAGCATCTATCTTTTTACGCTTCATTCCAAGTTCCTGAATATAAATGTTAGCTGCGAAAAAACTACTTGGTACTTTTTCACTACAAAGAATTGCTCTTTTAAAAATTGTAAGTAATTCAGTAAAAGAACGATCAATCTATCCATAATAAAATTTAAGTGCAAGTAACATAACCATTAATTGAAATTTTAATAATTCTTTGCGATCAGGACATAATTCTTGTTTAGCAACTTCTAACAAATCATAAAATTTTCTAACGACTTTGTTGGGGTCCTCATGATCATGTTCCTCTCCAATGTCATTAAAGTTAGTATTATAATCATGTAGTTGATCATGCATATCATCATGCTCTAAAATCTCATGTTCATTCTCTCTAAAACATCATCATGGCTCCCACCAGTTGGGCTAATGTAATACTCCTCTCCATGACTTGACCACTATATGTCTTTACCATTCCATTCAGAATAAGATGCACAAACACGATATCTCGAGTGTGAAAATGATAATTTACACATTTATAACTTGGGTAACAAATATTGTTTCTTCTACCAGAATGAGCAAAGACAAAATCAATAAAAGAATTCACTCCGTTGTTGTAAATAGGTTGTTGTCAATCACTGAGATCCATCCAACTCTTATCCATTGCATTATACATCAATAAAGAAATAAATAAAAAACTTGCATTAGCATAAATAAATTTCAAGACAATTAACATGCTTTCATTAAATAAGACTACATTTATCTTCTTTATATTGTCAAGTCACAAAAAATATTACATGTATGCAACTATTTGAGAACAAAACAAATATATGATCAAATCTTATTGACAAAATCATTAATTCTCAAATTTGTAGAAACCATATGAAACTATTTGAGAACAAAACAAATAAATGATCAAATCTTATTGACAAAATCATTAATTCTCAAATTTGTAATAGCCATAAGCTAAATAAACCATAAGTGGTTATCATGGATACTTATATTTTAATTTATGAAATTGCAATAAGAGTTACTAAAATTATATTGTGCATGGATAAAAATGTTGATTAACAAAAGTCATTGAAATTTAATTTAGTGTGATATAAATAAGAATGCTAAAAGAATAATATATATAATTTTAATATCAAGATGTTTGCACATTATCTACTGCAAAATCTTGTTTTTAGTATTATGAATAGTTTATAAACTTCATAAAGCATGCTAAACAAGAAGTACTTCATGGATCATCTAAATTTGAGCCATAAAAGAAATCATCAAGATTTATGAACAGTTGTATTCTTTGAAAAGCTCATTTTTACCTTTATCGATATCCGTAAAACCCTATCTATAGGGAAGAATAAAAACATTTTAAATGAATCGTTTCATATCAATTGACCCTCTCAAGGTATCTTAAACTTTTCACCCAAATATAATTGTTATTGACATATGTTATTCACTACAAATCAAATATTTAAATCAAATTTAATCTATTTCCTAAGATGATCTAGATTGGAATCATATCACATTCTAACATGTGCAATTTTCAAACATGCACAATTAAAATATATGTATGAATTAATGGAATCAATTAGCAAATTATGATAATTAAATTTGCAATTAGCAAACATGTGCAATTATCAAACAAAAAACATTTTAAGACCTAAAGGGAGATATTAATAAATTGAAAACACGACTGCATGCTTTAATTATCCTCGAGAGTCCTCATATCTTGCTTACATCTTCTCCCTTTCCTACTTTGGGTGTGCAGAGTTCCCTACTCTCTACTTCAAGCTCATGGGGACTATAAGTCATTCTCCATATCATAATCATAACAAAGAGAACTAAAACCGCACACTACAAAACTATGAAGTTCACTACCTCAAAATACAAATCAGGTTTAGAGAGAATCCTCAAGTTGTAAAGTTCATGGCCTCCACCCAGACGGACCCTGGTCCTCCTGAGGCGCGAACGAACAAAGGTTCTTCTCCATCTTCACTTGGACGAACCCCGGTCCTCCTGAGGCGCGAACAAAAAAATTTTCTTTGCCACCTCCACCTGGACGGACCCCGGCTCTCCTGAGGCACGAATGATGAATAGATCTTCACCACCAATACCCGGACAAACCCCGATTCTCCTAAGGCGCAAATGAACAAATGTTCTTCCTCACCTCCACTCGGGCAAACACCAGTTCTCCTAGGGAATGAACAAATGTTCTCCACCATCCCTGCTAAAGGAACGAGCAAACAAGTGCTCATCACCCCCAAATCCAAGGCAGCTTACGACTTTCCCAAAAGCGCGAGTAAACAAACATCCACCGCCACTCAGATGGACCCATGTCTTCCTGAGACATGAACGAATAAAGGATCATTGCCGACTTCACTTGGATAGGCCCTGGTCCTCCCTAAATACAAGCGGACAAATATCTCCAGCTCGCAACCTGTTCAAAATATCGGCATTCAGACAAAACGTTACTGAAAGTTATTTAACTGCAGGTTAGTAAATCACTTAGAGGTGGGGGGGGGGTGAATAGGTCTTTGAAAATGTGATTGGTTCTTTTGCTGATTTTTAAGATGATCTATCTAGAGCTTGTCATTAGTACCTGCAATAATTCAGAAAATATGCACATAACAAACACAAAGATTTATAGTGGTTCCTCAATTGGGTACATCCACTTTCCCACCCACCTATCCAACTAATTTGTTGGACTAGGCACAAATTCTACCAATATGCTCCTCAAAGCTTACACCTTAGGCATGTAATGCCCCGAAACTCAAAAGAGGGACGGACATCGTTTAGAGCCAAGTTTGGGGCATGGTAAGGGCTACACGGCCTGGGACACGAGTGTGTCCAGGGCCGTGTCATGCTCAGGTTCGACGAATTTTCTGAGTGGTTGACGAAAATGCAGTCGACGATCATCGAGACAGCAAACACGGCCTGAGACACGGGAGTTTCCCAGCCCGTGTCCTGCTCAGGATATTAGCCGGGCCTTGTCAGGGGAGGAACACGCCCTGGAGCCCAGGCGTGTTCAGGTTTACACGGGCATGTCAAGGTTGACACGGGCGTGTCTGAGCCCGTGTCCTGGTCGAGACGTGACGGTTTCTTGTGTCACTTGAGGGACATGCCCCATAACACAGGAGTATCATAGTCTGACACGGCGTGTCAAGCAGTACATGGGTGTGTTTGAGCCTGTGTTCTGTTCTGTGTTCGACGATCATTTTTAGATCATGAGACACGGCCTGTGACATGGGCGTGTCACACGCCGTGTTCGGCCCAGTATTTTGGTTTTAAGTGCGAATCGTGTTCGTTCATTTCCTTTTATTGGGATCTGATGGTCCAGAGCTGTCCTTGCTGAGTTAAGTCTAGGAATAGGGTTTGAAACCCTCATTCATCATCAAGTTTTCTCTTTCTAAAGTTTTAGAGAGGGGGGAGAGCAAGGAAGGAGGAGAAGGAGATATCTGGCCGCCGGAGGAGATTCAGAGCCCCAAATCGAGAACCTAGTCTAGATCCGCAGAGGCAATTCCGTTGCGGCGGTCTTCATCCGGCAAAGTTTTCCATGGCTAGGAAGAGGGGGCGTAAAGTAACGACACTTCTCCTCTCGGTTTCTACGATGCATGCTTAGCACTTTTTTTCTTTCAAGCTTTTGGGCACCAAATCTCTTAAATGAGAGGGGTTTGGGTTGCCATGGTTCAATAGGAACCTCCGAGTCGATTGAGTCCGTCCCCGGCATGATTTTGCATTAGAGATGTGCTCCGTTAGTGGATTATGCATTGTGGGTGAAGCCGTAGTCGCGACCGTTAGCCCGACTCGGTGATGTTACATAACAAGCCTTAAGGATTTTATAGAAATCCGTCGCGTCAAGATGTCATTTGTGATGTATGTGTTTTCCCCCTTTTCTCGAGTGATTACGTGTAGTTGGAACCAGATAAGGTTAGCTCCGTATTGGTGGTAGATAGTTTCCTTGGTGGACAAGGTTAGCTCCGTATTAGCTGTAGATGGTTTCCTTGGTGCGCGGGGACGTTGCAGTACAAATGATGGGTTAAGGTGAGAATGTTTATGGATTGTGATGTGCTAAGGTGCGGCTTTGTCTCCATGGTCAGCTGGCTATCCCGTGACATGCAAGTCATGTGGGCAGAGTGCCCTGGTGAGACTAGTCCCCTTCTATGAGACTGATGAGAATGACAAGCACGGGACAAGCTCGGGTAATGAAGCCACGAGCGGGTGGGGTCCAGCAAGGGTTCTTAGAATCGGTTTGTGTGTGAGACGGAATCCTGACACGAGAAGTCAGAATTTGCAGGCAAGCCCGGGGCTAAGACCCACGAGCGGGTGGGGCCTTGGCAAGATTTTCGTGTGGCGGCTTTTATTCCGTTCGGAGAATTGCAGTACCCTTTTTGTTTGCGGCTTAACGCCAATGGGGAAATTGGGAGTACCCATATGTTTTGATGATGTGCTAGTTCCATACACGATAGGGTGCCTTGTGAAAGAAACCGCCAACCCAACAATTCATCTCAAAACCCAGGTATTGAGATGAAGGGTGGTGGGGTACATGAACACGGAGGGGAGAAAGCTGCAGGCGATGTGGGATTAATCCCAACCACAGAACCGCAGGGATATTCCGCCACAGGGTCCCACCGGGTTCAACACCCAGACCTGGAATGCGGTGGGGAAGCCATAACACGGTCCCATATACACGTGTCTTGCTGGCAAATTAATCTCAACAAACCCCCGCAGCAGGATAACCTCCTCTGATACCATGAAAGAACCCGCCAACCCAACAGTTCATCTCAAAACCTAGGTATTGAGATGAAGGGTGGAGGGGTACATGAGCACGGAGGGGAGAAAGCTGCAGGCGATGTGGGATTAATCCCAACCACAGGACCACAGGGATATTCCACCACAAGGGCCCACCGAGGTCAACACCCAGACCTGGAATGCGGTGGGGAAGCCATAACACGGTCCCACATACACGCGTCCTGCTAGCAAATTAATCTCAACACCTTGGGTGAAGCCCGGGTTTTGCATGCATGCTGCATAGTAGGCCCCCTGTTTGTTATATGCTCAACATAGAAAACGTGTTCGTTTTTTGAGACATCCAAACCTGTTTTTATAGCTTTACATGTTTATTTATATGGCATATGAAGTGTTAACTTGCAGGTTGAAGGGGTATCCCGTAGTCCATTAGGGGTGGCCGGGAGGAGATGTGTTGGTTACACAGTTGAGGTCAGCCTTTGCTGACCCACGTTACCCTCAAATTTTTACAGGGCAAGGATCGCAAGCAGGAGCTAGCTCGCCGGCCAAAAAGGCCTAAGCCTCATGAAGTATTCCAAGTGTTGTACTAGCTCTATTTTGTGGCATTGTATGTTTGATGCTCTAGGTTTCCGGCTGGCATGCCGAGGTAGTCTAGGAGTACTGATGCACGTTGATGTTTGATTTTATCATTTGAGTTTTGGACTATCTTTTGTTGTAAGGCCTTAAGGCCGTTTTGATACTCTTATGAATGTGGATAACTTCTAGTCATGTTTTCGGTTTCCGTTGTTGTGTATTCTGAGTTTTGAGATTGGGTAGTTCTGTTGGATCCCTAGTTGATTTGGGCTAGGTTCACTGACTTAGGATGTGACCCATCATGTATAGTCTGGGTCAAGTTTTTGTCTTAGAGTGTAGGACAGTCCTCTATCTCAACTTCAAATGGACCAGCCTTCTTCAAGACCATCAGGAACTCCAGATATATCAGTTTTTCAGACTACGTGAAATGAGTTCGACGTTCGTCGAACTCAGCTCGACGAAGGGAGTTCTGCGCTCGACGATCGTGAGACAATTCGCAGTGCTGAGCTCGACGAACTATGTTCTTTACTCGACGAACACCGGATTCTACTTCAAGCATTCTCAGGACTACTTCAGAATTTCTCTAAGTCCAGCTTCATGCTTCGGTCGACGAATTATATTCTGAGCTCGACGAACTTGGACCTCAAGTTCACAGCTTCTCAGGTCGACGAATGCTAATCTCTACTCGACGATTTTTGTACTCAGAGAATCTGTGTCGACACTTAGGGTTTGTGTAGACACCAGACGATTTGTGTCGACACCAGGATTTCAGTCGACACCAGCTTATGACGATACCAGAGGATTTGTGTCGACACCAAGATTAATCTGTCGACAACAAGTTGTGTCGACACAGCATTTCAGCTGATGCAGAGTATTTCGTACAAGTCCAGAACTTTTCTCAGTTCAACGAAATTTATTCTCAGCTCGACGAATTTGGTTCTCTGCTCAATGAATAATGTTTGTCTGATATTGAAGATTGTCTGTTCAACGAATGAAGACTGTCAGCTCGACGAACTCAGCTCAGCTCGACGAACTCAGCTTAGCTCGACGAACTCAGGCTCAGCTCGACGAACTCAGGCTCAGCTCGACGAACTCAGGCTCAGCTCGACGAACTCAGGCTCAGCTCGACGAACTCAAAACTCAGCTCGACGAATTACGTTCTTCGGTCGACGATTCCAGACTAGGTCTTCTTCCATTCCCGTCTCATTCCATGGCACTGATTCCTGAACATTTAATGGCAGTTCTTCACAGTATACTACCGTTAGAATGCGCAGTTAATCCTGGATTATTACATACCATTTTCCCATGGAAACAGTTGGGGAAATAATTAATTGCTACCTCCTTTCCAGGTCGTCTGCCATTACTGCTCGATATTCAAAAATTCGAATGTGTTCTCATGAGACGTAGAGATATACAGAAACAGTCAGTAATACAGATATACACAACAACAAGAAAAAGATAGACAGTGATTCAGACAACAAAAGAAAAAGAATTCATTCTTGTCTCAGAGAGAAACTGATCAAGAAGAAGAAGAAGAACACTACATCAATATCAAGAGTCTTCTTCATCTGCTTTTACTCAGGATAACTTCAAAAAAAAACAATATATTTATATCAGTTACAAGAAGTTCCTGAAGACCTTCTCTGGACCTGGAATTCTAGGTCTTTGAAGACCTCTCACCCTGAAGCAGTGCTCCAGCATTCTTCCTGATCCATTCTACATCTCAGGGGGAGCAAAGCTGCTAAACAACAATCCACAAGTCTTCTCATTTGACTTGAGAAAGAGAAGACCTCATCACCCTCTCACTCCACCTCTGTATAGGGTTTTAATTCCCTTCAAAATTATTCTGGTTGCAAGTCTCCCTCCAAAAGACTTGAGGGTTTGGTTTTTGGGAACCTGATCAAAACCCCATTGGTGCCAGGACACCTGATCAACCCCTTCCTGCAGTGGATTCCTACCAGGGTGGTAGAAGAGTGGACTACCCAGATTTGGGGAACCACTATAAAATTCTTGTGTCGTCTGGTTGCTTTCTTTTCCTTTTTGTTTTCTGGCCTTGCTCTGTGAATGTGCTGTGATTAGATAATTGCTGCATCTTGGTTTATTGTATTTGCTTCCCTGCACACACACACACACCTAAAATACAACAGCAGTTGTAAAAGTTTTGAAAATCACCATATACTCTATTCACCCCCTCTAGAGTATATCAGATCTAGCTGCACTTTCAATTGGTATCAAAGCGAGGTTGGTTAATAATACTACATCATACAGGTTGGTTAAATTACCATACCTGATTGGTTGTACAGGCTAACACCTGAACCCCAAGATCCCTTAGTTTGATCTGTTTGTTTTATTCTATTTTTGGACTTATCCTTCTCACAGACATGGCCCAAAACAAGGATTATACAAGCATCAGACCTCCAGTGTGCAATCTTAATAAATTTGCCATCTGGAAGGCAAGAATTAGATTATATATGAACTCCATTGATGAGGATATTTTCTCTGTCATTTCAACAGGTGTTCCTCCAGCTCCCACAACTTTTGCCAGCACATCAACTAATCTGAGTGCAGTACCACCTCCAGACAATACTGAAGCCTATAAGAAAGCCAAGATGGCTGATGAAAAGGCTATGAATATTTTGGCCCAAATAATGTCAGATGACATATTTCAGAAGGTGGCTGAGTGCACCTCAGCCAAGGCCATTTGGGACTCTCTGAATCAAATGGTAGCAGGCTCAGCTGATGAAAGAAAGGATAGGAGATCCAGTCTCATTTCTCTCTATGAAAATTTCAAAAAGGATGAGACGGAATCTGTGGCTGAGATGTACAATAGATTAAGTTCAATCATCAGTGAACTCAAGACTCTTGACAAGGACATCACCTTAACTGAGGTGAATGACAAGATACTGATGTGTTTCCCCAGTTCATGGGACTCCAGAATCTGGCCAATCAAAGAAGCTAGAAGCCTCAATGAGATTTCAACAGAATCTCTGTTAGGCAAGCTGAAGTCATATGAGCAGCTTGTCAAATCAAGAGAGGCAGCAGAACAGAAGGCAACTACCCCAGTTAGGAAGGAGCACAGCTTGGCCTTCAAAGCTTCTGAAGATAATGAAACATCAACATCCAATGAAGAGTTAATGAGTCTTTTTGCCAAACGATTCTACAAAATGGCAAGAAAGGACTTTAGAAGAAAATCATCCAGGCAGGATGATAAGCCCAAATATGACAAGACACCAACTAAGGAGGTTGTGTGTTTTGGATGCAGAAAGCCTGGGCACTATATTTCAGAATGCCCAGAGAATCAGAAAAAGGACAAGGGCAGGGACAAGGATTCCAGAAGAAAACAAAGCAGCAGACCCTCCTCCAACAAGTATAAAAGGAAAGACAAAGGATTTGTTGCTGAGTCCTGGAGTGACACAGAAGAGGAAACATCCTCCTCTAGCTCCAGTGAAGAAGAGGAAGAAGCCAGATCCAAGGAGGTGTGCCTAATGGCAATAGATGCCTCCAGAATCAACTGTGGATCAGAAGAGGATTCTGAAGATGAAGGTGCCTCAGACTCAGAGGCTGATCAGGTACAGGTGAAGAGCTGTCTAAGGCTAAGTCAGACGTGGTACCTGGACAGTGGCTGCTCCAAGCACATGACTGGCAGCAAAGCAAATCTCTCCAGCTATAAGTCCAAGCTAGGACCAAAGGTTTCACCGCTGTGTGAGTCTATGGATGGACTAAACCTTACCCAAGAGGTTCCAACTCATCCCACTCCACAGGCTGCTGAAGATAGTGAAGAAGAAATCCAAGAGGAAGTAACTGAACTTCCATCAACAGCCAGTACCATTCCTCAAGAGGAATTATTTACAGAAGTTGTTGCTCAACCAACTCCGCCAACTGATCTTGTCACTCTTAGAGATCACCCCAGATCTCAAGTGATTGGAGACATTTCAGTTGGTGTACAGACAAGACATTAGCTCAATCAAGACTTGATGCATGCCTATTTTCTCTCTCAAATTGAACCTCTCACCATCCATGAAGCTGAGCAAGATCCCCACTGGATTCTTGCAATGCAAGAGGAACTAAATCAATTTGAGAGATGTAGAGTTTGGGATTTGGTTCCAAGACCCCATAACTACCCAGTTATTGGAACCAAATGGGTCTATAGGAACAAATTGGATGCACAAGGGAACATAGTAAGAAACAAGGCTAGACTGGTTGCCCAAGGCTATAGACAAGAGGAAGGAATAGACTATGACCAAACCTTTGCCCGTGTTGCAAGGTTGGAGGCCATTAGAATATTCCTAGCCTATGCAGCAAACAAAAAGTTCAAAGTATTCCAGATGGATGTTAAGAGTGCCTTTCTGAATGGTGTACTTCAAGAAGAGGTTTATGTAGAACAACCTCCAGGTTTTATCTCTCTAACTCAACCCTCTTATGTTTACAAATTGCATAAAGCTCTCTATGGTTTAAAGCAATCTCCAAGAGCTTGGTATGAGACCCTAGCTAGCTTTCTTTTAGAGCATAAATTTACAAGAGGAACTATAGATAAAACCCTTTTCACTAGACATCATAAGGACCAAATCTTATTGGTACAAATATATATAGATGACATTATTTTTGGGTCTACTGATCCCAAATTGTGCAAGAGGTTTGCTGACCTCATGCATTCCAAATTTGAGATGAGTAGCATGGGTGAGCTTTCCTACTTCCTTGGTCTCCAAGTGAAGCAGCTCCCTGATGGTATCTTCCTCTCCCAATCTAAGTATGCTAAAGAGCTTATTAAAAAGTTTGGGATGGGTGATGCTTCAGGAATGAAAACACCTATGGCTACCAATGCTGTTGTGGATTCTGATGCAGCAGGGAAACCTGTAGATCAGAAACATTATAGGGCTATTGTTGGATCCCTATTGTACTTAACAGCTAGCAGGCCTGACATAATGTTTGTCACATGCCTTTGTGCTAGATTCCAAATGAATCCTAAAGAATCTCATCTTATTTTTCTAAAAAGGATTTTGAGATATATAAAGAGTTGTCCTAGTTTAGGACTCTGGTATCCTGCAGAGTCAGAATTTGAGTTAATTGGATACTCAGATGCTAACTATGCTGGATGTAGAGTGGACAGGAAAAGTTCCTCTGGAACTTGCCAGTTCCTGGGTATGAGACTTGTCTCTTGGTTTTGCAAAAAGCAAACATCTGTGTCTACATCAACTGCTGAGGCAGAGTATATGGCTGCTGGCAGCTGCTGTTCACAGATGCTATGGATACAAAACCAACTCCTAGATTATGGTATCAACTTAAATAATTCAACCTTATTTTTTGATAATACAAGTGCTATTGCTATAGCTCAGAATCCAGTTCATCATTCTAGGACTAAACATATTGAAATAAGACATCATTTCATTAGAGATAATGTGGAAAAAAAGAAAATTAACTTGATCCACATTCCTACTGATCTACAGAGAGCAGATATCTTCACCAAGCCTTTGGATGAGAAAACCCATCTGTTCTTTATAAATCAACTGGGAATGATTGATGGAGAAGAGTTAAATTAATTTCTGTCTGCATTCGACGAACTTTTCAGAGTTCGTCGAACGGAGTTCGACGAATTAGGGAAAGTTTGAGAGATTCTCGTCGAACGGAGATCGACGAATTCTCTGTGTGGAAACAATTTTCGTCGACCGGAGATCGACGAACCTTGCTTCAGAAACCATTTCGTCAAACGGAGTTCAACGAACTGTTTTCAATTCTTCTAAATGAGTTCGACGAACTACTCACCTCTAACTTATTTCGTCGATCTCAGTTCGAAGATCTGTCTCTTTTCGTGGAACGGACCTTGTCGATTCATATTCCGAAAATCTTATATCTAGGTTTTCTTCGACCTCCGTCCCGCGCTTTCAGTTCCTTTGCTCTTGATCGCCGTTTTCTCTGTGATTTTCTTTGCAGGTCATCAATGGCGATTCCTCCAGGAGCACTTGCGACGATGAAGTTTGATGCAACATTCTCCATGGACTTTGAGTCCTTCCAACATTCAGATCCAATTTTTCTTTATATCCTGGAATTACTTGAAGAATTGCATCTCAAGGATTTCATGACACGCAGCATCAAGCTACACTCAACCGAGATAAGAGAATGGGTGTACACTGCCACAGTTTCTGAAGATGGAAATCTGACAGGACATATTGGAAACACTGTCGTTTCCCTATCTCCAGCAGTACTCTCTGAAATTTTTGGACTGATCAATGGGGAAGACAACTTGGAAATGGACGCTGAGGAATATGCTGATATGTTGAAAGTAATGGGTTTCTCCGGCAGCAACCCTAATAAGCTTCTGAAGAAGCAACTGTCTGCCGCCTATCAATTTTTGGCTGACATTGTAGGAAAAATTCTGATGGGCAAGCACTCGGCACTTGACTATATCACTCGCCATCAATTCCTGATTATGTGCGCAGTGCTCAACAAACGTCAGGTCGACTGGGGCATGGTCTTCTTTGACCTAATCAAGAAGAAAACAAGCAAGAAGGAAGTCTGCTACGGCAAAATCCTGGGGATTTTCCTCCAGGAAAAGGCCAGTGAATGTTTGGTCTCCCCGACCACATTCATCAATGCCAGCAAGCGCCTCACCTGTGACTTGTTTGGCCGATGGGAGAGGACAATCACCAAACCCTCCAAGGGTTCCTCCTCCTCCATCAATGCTTCTGATAGCACCAGGACCGTCAAGGTCACTCCCCACCCTGAAACTGAAGAGGCCTTTCCACCTACCAAATCTCTTCCCACTCCCACTGCACCTCAATTGACTCCACCTCAACATCAATCTCCACTGCCTGATTTTGCACATATCCCTACACCTCCAGTTTCCCCCACTGAAACACATATTCCCTCACCTCCTCAATCCCCTATTCCCCCACACCTATCCACTATTCCATCCTACACCATACCCACTGAATCACACACTGTTCTCCCTCCATTATCCCCTCCACACATTCCTCCTTCCTCCTCTGCTTCTCTCCCCTCCACTATTCTTTCTCCACTTATGGACTCCTCCACCATTCCCTCCATCATCTCTCTTCTGACTCCTCTCATTCAATCACTCATCACAGAGTCCATTACACCTCTGGTGAATTCCATTAATTCTTTATCTGTAAAAATCTCAGCCCTTTCTGCTGCCCCCTCTTCATTCAGGGGCCTGACTCTAGGTTCTCCTGAACCCAGGCAGGGGGAGATGCTCCATGATGAAGCTGGTGCAACAGCTGTAGAAGTTGATACAGTTGATACAGATACAGATACTGCAGATACAGTTTTTGACACTACAGATACAGTTGATTCAGTGCTTGATAATGCAGTTGCAGTTACAGATACAGCAATTGATTTTATTCAATTCATGGACACTAACAGTAGCTTTGATGAGTCAGTAGATTCAATAACAACTACTGGTGATTTCCTTATAAATCCCACAGTTAATTTATCTGAGATACTTCATATCTTTGATCCTGTATATATGAAGCTTCCTTCAGTAGAGGTTGCTAGGCCACACTTGGCTATTCCTTCAGTAGAGGTTGCTAAGCCATATTTGGCTATTGTCCAGTATACCTCTCCAGCTAGTCCAGCAGTTGCCAAGCAACTTTGTGACACCTTTGCTGCCCCTACTGCTGTTCCAATTCCTGTGTCTATTCCAGAAATCTGCCCTGTCCCAGATTTTGTCATGGATGATTCTCCCATGCCTGATCTGGATGAGCTCATTCTGGCATATTGAAGAAGAGAACAAGGCAGCAGCTGCAAGCTCTGTCTCTACTGTTGTTGAACCCTCACCTTCTGAACCTTCTATCCCCCCTCAAGAAAAACCTCTTATCATTCCTGATGCCACTCTGAGGAAGTTGAATGCTCTGTATGACAACCCTCAGAGTTCAGATTCTGATGATGATGATGATGATGAATCAGATGAGGAGGCTGCTAAAAAGAAAAAGAAGTTGCTTTCTAAGAAGAGGAAGGCTCCTCCTCCTCCTGCTCCCAAGCCTAATCCCACTGCAGACACTCCATACTATATTATGCACAATATTGCTCCTTACAAAGGGATGCCTGCATGGATGTGGCTATCAAAGAACCAGCAAAAAGAGAGGAAGAGGAGTAGGAGATACTCTCCTCCCCCAGTTCATAGATACAGAAAGGATCCTCCTCCTCCTCCTCCTACAGCAGCAGGTGCCTCTGGCTCTGGCTCTCAGAGATCTGCCCCTATTCAAACTTATCAGAGACAAACAGGGAGATCCTCTGGTGGCAGTCAGCCAAGGCCACCATCTTCAGGCAGTCAACACCCTCAACAACAGCAGCAGCAGCAGCACCAGGGATCTAAGGAACATGAAGCTGAAAGGCCCTATTCTCCTCCTGAAGATCCAGAAACAGCCAACACAGCCAGAATGGCAAGGTTCCAAGAGATCATTAGCTTATCTCTAATCAACAAAGCTAAAGCTGAAGGCAAGGACACAACAGGCTTAACTACTATGTCTCAGTACAGGAGAGATGATCTAAAGAGATTTGGGAAAGCAAACAAGCTACTCAATGTTGATGAGTACATGCATCTTCACCCAGAAGAAGTTGTCCCCAGAGCCACTTCACTGAACATCATAGGGGCAGCTGACATGACTATGACCAAGGCTCAAGCTTCAGATCCCAACAGGGAAATCATTTTCAAAAAGCCAGGAGATAAAGCACCAGAAGACAAGCCAAAACAGAAGAAGACGGAGAAGTAATTTTGTGGTTATTTCATTTCTGCTTCTATTTCAGACTATGTCTTGCATTAAAACAAAGCCTGTATGTATATATATATATATATATCTGATGCATGTGTTGTAAATTCTCTGCCAGATATATCTCTTAATTTTGCTTTGTTTTTCTGTTTGTTCTTTGCTTGGAGTCTCTGTTAGTGACCTCACCTAAATAGGGGGAGATTGTTGGATCCCTAGTTGATTTAGGCTAGGTTCACTGACTTAGGATGTGACCCATCATGTATAGTCTGGGTCAAGTTTTTGTCTTAGAGTCTAGTACAGTCCTCTATCTCAACTTCAAATGGACCAGCCTTCTTCAAGACCATCAGGAACTCCAGATCTATCAGTTTTTCAGACTAAGTGAAATGAGTTCGACGTTCGTCGAACTCAGCTCGACGAAGGGAGTTCTGCGCTCGACGATCGTGTGACAATTCGCAGTGCTGAGCTCGACGAACTATATTCTTTACTCGACGAACACCGGATTCTACTTCAAGCATTCTCAGGACTACTTCAGAATTTCTCTAAGTCCAGCTTCATGCTTCGGTCGACGAATTATATTCTGAGCTCGACGAACTTGGACCTCAAGTTCACAGCTTCTCAGGTCGACGAATGCTAATCTCTACTCGACGATTTTTGTACTCAGAGAATCTGTGTCGACACTTAGGGTTTGTGTCGACACCAGACGATTTGTGTCGACACCAGGATTTCAGTCGACACCAGCTTATGATGACACCAGAGGATTTGTGTCGACACCAAGATCAATCTGTCGACAACAAGTTGTGTCGACACAGCATTTCAGCAGATGCAGAGTATTTCGTCCAAGTCCAGAACTTTTCTCAGTTCAACGAAATTTATTCTCAGCTCGACGAATTTGTTTCTCTGCTCAATGAATAATGTTTGTCTGATATTGAAGATTGTCTGTTCAACGAATGAAGATTGTCAGCTCGACGAACTCAGCTCAGCTCGACGAACTCAGCTTAGCTCGACGAACTCAGGCTCAGCTCGACGAACTCAGGCTCAGCTCGACGAACTCAGGCTCAGCTCGACGAACTCAGGCTCAACTCGACGAACTCAAAACTCAGCTCGACGAATTACATTCTTCGGTCGACGATTCCAGACTAGGTCTTCTTCCGTTCCCGTCTCATTCCATGGTGCTGATTCCTGAACATTTAATGGCAGTTCTTCACAGTATACTACCGTTAGAATGCGCAGTTAATCCTGGATTATTACATACCATTTTCCCATGGAAACAGTTGGGGAAATAATTAATTGCTACCTCCTTTCCAGGCCGTCTGCCATTAATGCTCGATATTCAAAAATTCGAATGTGTTCTTATGAGACATAAAGATATACAGAAACAGTCAGTAATACAGATATACACAACAACAAGAAAAAGATAGACAGTGATTCAGACAACACAAGAAAAAGAATTCATTCTTGGCCCAGAGAGAAACTGATCAAGAAGAAGAAGAAGAACACTACATCAATATCAAGAGTCTTCTTCATCTGCTTTTACTCAGGAAAACTTCAAAAAAAAACAATACATTCATATCAGTTACAAGAAGTTCCTGAAGACCCTCTCTGGACCTGGAATTCTAGGTCTTTGAAGACCGATCACCCTGAAGCAGTGCTCCAACATTCTTCCTGATCCATTCTACATCTCAGGGGGAGCAAAGCTGCTAAACAACAATCCATAAGTCTTCTCATTTGACTTGAGAAAGAGAAGACCTCATCACCCTCTCACTCCACCTCTGTACAGGGTTTTAATTCCCTTCAAAATTATTCTGGTTGCAAGTCTCCCTCCAAAATACTTGAGGGTTTGGTTTTTGGGAACCTGATCAAAACCCCATTGGTGCCAGGACACCTGATCAACCCCTTCCTGCAGTGGATTCCTACCAGGGTGGTAGAAGAGTGGACTACCCAGATTTGGGGAACCACTATAAAATTCTTGTGTCGTCTGTTTGCTTTCTTTTCCTTTTTGTTTTCTGGCCTTGCTCTGTGAATGTGCTGTGATTAGATAATTGCTGCATCTTGGTTTATTGTATTTGCTTCCCTACACACACACACCTAAAATACAACAGCAGTTGTAAAAGTTTTGAAAATCACCATATACTCTATTCACCCCCCTCTAGAGTATATCAGATCTAGCTGCACTTTCAAGTTCATATCAACTTTTAACGCTTAAGCTGTGGCGTCTGTATGTTGTGAGGCCCTGGCCAGACCCATATTATAGGGATTTTACAGGGGGTGTTATAATTTGGTATCAGAGCCAGGTTCGTCCAAGGTCAAGTTCAGTGGTCGATTTAGCGTAATTGGATCACGTATAGAAGTTATCCACATAGGAGTATTGCGGGACCACGAGTGTCCTTACGTTTGAGTCTTGTGATTAGAGATTGATCCCTTGTTATCTTGCTTTTATTAAGAGTGCAAGCAACGAGGTAGGTACGTTGACACCAAGAGAAGAACTTTCGGCGAGCAGTGCTACTGCTTAGGGTCCTTTGGGCATGGGTGTAAACCCGGATGATTTTTATCGCATGCTTGCAGAAGCAATGGTGGCAGCCCAATCTGCGGCGACAGCTCAAGTAGCAAGCCCTGTTGCTCAGGTAGCAACCCCTGCTACCCCGGATAAGGCGACGGCCGTGCCTGGCAGAGAAGCCAGGCGAGCAGAGCCGTTGGTCGAAAGGGTGGTTGTTGGGCATGGGGACCGGCAGATGAAATATTTTCTGAGCTTCCATCCTCCCACGTTTAAGGGAGTTGGTACGCCGACTGATGTAGAGGATTGGTGGGCACGGATGCAAGAACTTCTGAGGGTGGCAGAGACGCCAGAAGAGAAAAAAATCTGAGTTTGCGGTCTTCATGTTGGAGGGAGACACGAAGTTGTGGTGGGTGAGCCATAGCGGCCGCCAGTTTCTCGAACGCACCTCATTCATGGAAGAGTTTGGGAATTCTTTTCTAAAGAAGTACATTCCTGTGTCGACAAGGTTGGACCTCCAAAGGTAATTTCTGCACTTGGTGCAATGGGATAAGACGGTGGACGAGTATGTATAGGAGTTCACTCGGTTCGGTCGTTATGCAGGAATGACAATGGCCGACGATGAGGAGAGGGATAACCTCTTCTACCAGGGGCTCAGGGAGAATCTAAGACAACCCCTCATCTCCATGAAGAGAGCTGGTTTCAATGAGTTAGTTGAGGCTGCCAGAATGTTGGAGAGTGATCTGGAGTGAACCCAACATCGTAAGGGTTTCACGCCCAAGCAAGGTGAAGGGAAGCCCTCTCAATCCCAAGGAAAGTCGGAAGGGAATAGATGGAAGAAAAAGCCTCACCCATTCAAGTCCGGCGAGAAAAGCAAATGGATGTCTGGAGGGTCTCACTCTAAGGGACTACCAGTGTGCTTCAATTGTGGCAGGGTGGGGCACATAGCTCGTTTTTGTACTCAAGGAGGTGCTGAGCAGGAGCGAAGGCAGGAGCAGACTGTGCGCTACGGCCCCAGTGCCGCAGAGAAAGGGAAGATGGCGAAGTCTAGCGCTTCTCGGTTCTAACCGATGCAACCAAGGGCTTACAACCTTGGGCAACCAGAAGCGATCCGACAACCCGATGTGGTGACAGGTACGAGAAAGTTTAAATTTAACCTTATACTTCATACTTTCAAACCGTTTATGTTTGATGCCTCTATTTTAGGCTTTGTGTTAGTTTCTGGATACCCCGCTAGGGTATTGTTTGATACGGGAGCATCGCACTATTTTCTTGCGGAAAGCTTTATCTGGAGAATTGGAGTTGAGTCGTTCTCGGCGGACGCAGAGCTGAAGGTGCACATGCCCAATGGGTCATCCATGACCATCGGGAAAAAAGGGCGCATTTGTTGGAGTTTAGACGGAGTTGACTTCATGTTGATAGCAGCGGTCCTACAGTTGTTTGAGTTTGTTGTGATATTGGGAATGGACTGGCAAGCAGAGCAGCGTGCCAGTATTGAATGCGTATCCAAGATGGTGACCCTAAGAAGCGAAGGGCAGGCAGAAGTCAAGTTTGAGGGACTTAATGGAGTGGCCTGTTCCCTGATTTCGGCAATGCAATTGGTGCGAGCAGTTAACCAGGGGGAGTAGCTCTTGTAACATTATTGGAGGTTTGCCTTTCCAAGTTATCACTTGGGGAAGTGCCCGTAGTGGCAGAGTTCGAGGATGTGTTTCCTGATGAACTTCCTGGAGCACCTCCTCGATGGGAGATTGATTTCTCTATTGAGTTAGTGTCTGAGGCTAGGCCGGTGTCACATCCTCCATTTAGAATGGCACAAAAAGAGTTGGCCGAACTCAAGGTACAGTTGCAGGAACTGTTGGAACAGGGGTATATCAGACTCAGTTCTTCACCGTGGAGCGCGCATGTGTTGTTCTTGAAGAAGAAAGACGGTAGTATGCGGTTGTACATAGACTATCGAGAGTTGAATAAATTGACTGTCAAGAATAAGTATCTGATTCCTTAGATAGACGACCTGTTCGACCAGTTGGTGGGGTCGGTGGTGTATTCAAAGTTGGACTTGAAGTCAAGATACTATCAGTTGCGAATTCGAGACGAGGACATAGACAAGACAGTGTTTGGTACGAGGTATGGTCACTTTGAGTTCTCGGTGATGCCATTCGGGCGGACGAACGCACCATCCGTATTCATGGATTTGATGAATCGAGTATTTCGGGAAAACTTGGACTCTTTTGTAGTTGTCTTTATTGACGACATTCTGGTTTACTCCTAATCGGAGGTGGAGCATGAGACTCACTTGAGAGTAGTCTTGCAAGTGTTAAGAGAGAACCATCTTTATGCAAAGTTCTCGAAGTGCGAGTTCTGGCTAGAGAAGGTGGCATTTTTGGGCCATGTGATTAGTGGGGATAGAGTGGCAGTAGATCCAACAAAAGTGGAAGCCATCAAAGATTGGCCGATTTTGAGAACCGTGGCGGAATTCCGAAGTTTTCTTGAGCTAACCGGGTACTATAGAAGGTTCGTAGAAAACTTTTCACGGATAGCTCTACCCCTCACTTCACTAACTCGTAATGATCAGAAGTTTGTGTGGACTCAGGAGTGCAATCAGGCGTTTGATACCCTGAAGGAAAGGCTGATGACAGCTCCAATCCTAAGTCTACCGAAAGGGACCAAAGGATTTCAAATTTTCAGTGACGCATCGTGATGTGGTTTGGGTTGCGTATTGATGCAACATGGCAGTGTGATAACCTTTGGGTCTAGACAGCTGAAGCCTCATGAGAGGAATTACCCTGTCCATGACTTGGAATTAGCGGCGGTAATCTTTGCGTTGAAATTGTGGTGACACTATATTTATGGTGCGAAGGTGGAGATCTTCACGGATCACAAATGCCTGAAGTATCTCCTAGATCAGAAGGACTTGAATATGCGGCAGGGCAGGTGGGTCGAGTTCCTTGGAGACTATGAGGTGGCGATTCAGTATATGTCAGGCCAAGCCAATGTGGTGCCAGATGCTTTGAGTAGAAAATACTCTGGGCAAGGGAATTGGATCGAAGCTCATGATGAGCGGTTGGTGCTGGACTTGGAGTCCCTCGACATAGAGTGCGTAGCAAGGGGTGAGTCTAGCATGGCTCAGTTAACCTGGATTGAAATGCAGAACGATTTGTCTGATCATATTTGGGAAGCGGCCCGTTTGGATGATAAGTTCCAGCCATACATGGTGGAAGCTCAAAAGTGCGAGAGTAGCACCTGGGAGTTAATTGATGGGATTCTGAGGAAGGACGGAAGGATCTGTATACCGCAGTTCGGCAAGCTCTGTGAGGAGTTGATGTTTGAGGCTCACTTCACAAAGTACTCCATTCACCCGGGCAGTACAAAGATGTACTTGGATATGGAGAAATCGTTTTGGTGGCCTGGACTAAAGTGGGATGTGGCTTTGTACGTGAATCAGTGCCAAACTTATGCCTTAGTGAAGGCCGAGTGTTAGAAGCCGAGCGGGTTCCTGAAGCCTCTTCCTATTCCAGAGTGGAAATTTGATGATATCTCCATGGACTTTGTACATGGGTTACCTAGATCACAGCAGGATAACAACGCGATTTGGGTGATTGTGGATCGCTTAACCAAAGTGGCTCACTTTATCCCAAATTGGAAGGAGGACAGCGTCGAAAATCTGGTAGAGTTGTATGTTCGCAACATTGTGCGACTACATGTGATTCCTAAGAGTATAGTTAGTGATCGCGATGGACGTTTCACGTCCAAGGACTAGAGGTTGGTTCAGAAGAGTCTGGGCATGAAGCTCAAGTTCAGTACGGCTTTCCATCCTCAAACTGACGGGCAAACCGAAAGAACGAACCGTACTATGAAGGATATGTTGGGGATGTGTACTCTTTACTTCGGCAAGAAGTGGGAAGATCACCTCTTCATGGTAGAGTTCGCTTATAACAACAGTTACCAAGCAAGTATAAAGATGGCGTCATATGAAGCCTTGTATGGGAGGCAGTGTCGAACACCGATGTCTTGGACAGAGGCGGGAGACACCAAACTTTTGGGAAAAGAAGTGGTAGCTGATGCATGTGAGTTAGTGCGAACCATTCAAGAGCGCATGAAGGTAGCTCAAGATCGGCAAGCAAAATATTTTAATGCTCGCCATAGGAAGCTGGAGTTCGCGGTAGGCGACTGGGTCTATCTAAAGATCAAGCCGTTCAAAGGCATTTCGCGGATTCGCCGACTCAAGAAGTTGAGTCCGAGGTTTTTGGGACCTTTCGAGGTTATAGAACGGGTGTGAGAAGCAGCGTACCCGTTGGCATTATCCACAGAGCTGAGCGGATTGCATGATGTCTTCCATGTCTCCGTCTTGAGGAAATCCTTAGTAGAAGCTAGTGCGGTAATCGAATCGGCATCAGTGCCGTTAGAAGAAGACTTGAGGACGCGAGTTCATCCAGTTAGTATAGAGGATTCAGAAATTCGGCAGTTGAGGAAAAAGAGGTTAAACTCGTAAAAGTCCGATGGAACAACTGCGGTCGTGAGGAGCTCTCATGGGAGCGAGAACAGACCATGCTGGAAGAGTACCCAGAGTTATTTCACTCAGGTATCATTTGAGTTTTGTGTATCTTTTCCTTTCTGTAATTTCGGAATGAAATTCTTTTAAGAGGGAGAGAGTTATAATGCCCCGAAACTCAAAAGAGGGATGGACAGCGTTTAGAGCCAAGTTTGGGGCTTAGTAAGGGTTACACGGCCTGGGACATGGGTGTGTCCAGGGCCGTGTCATGCTCGGGTTCGATGAATTTTATGAGTGGTCGACGAAAATGCAGTCGACGATCGTCGAGACAGTGAACACGACCTAAGACACGGGCATGTCCCAAGTCGTGTCGTGCTCGGGATGTTAGTCGGGTCGTGTTAGGGGAGGAACACGGCCTGGAGCCCAGGCGTGTTTGGGTTGACATGGGCATGCTAAGGTTGACACGGGCATGCCTGAGCCAGTGTCCTGGTCGGGACGTGACAGTTTCCTGTGTTGCTTGAGGGACACACCCCATGATACGAGTGTGTCATAGTCTGACATGGGCATGTCAAGCAGTACACGGGCGTGTCTGAGCCCATGTCCTGTTCTATGTTCGACGATCGTTTCCAGATCGTGAGACACGGCATGTGACACGGGTGTGTCACAAGCCGCGTTCGGCCTAGGATTTTGGTTTTAAGTGTGAATCATGGCCGTTCGTTTCCATTTATTGGGATCTGATGGTCCATAGCCATCCTTGCTGAGTTAAGTCCGGGAATAGGATTTGAAACCCTCATTCATCATCAAGCTTTCTCTTTCTAAAGCTTTGGAGAGGGGGAGAGCAAGGAAGTAGGAGATGGAGAGATCCGGCCGTCAGAGGAGCTTCGCAGCCCCAAATCGAGAACTGAGTCCAGATCCGTGGAGGCAATTCCATTATGGTGGTCTTCATCCGACTAAGTTTTCCATGGCTAGGAAGTGGGGACGTAAAGTAACGACACTTATCCTCTCTATTTCTAGGATGCGTGCTTAACAACTTTTTCTTTCAAGCTTTTGGGCACCAAATCTCTCAAATGAGAGGGGTTTGGGTCTCCATGGTTCAAGAGGAACTTCCGAGTCGATTGAGTCCATCCCCGACATGATTTTGCAGTAGAGATCCGCTTCGTTAGTGGATTAGGCATTATGGGTGAAACCGTAGTCGCGACCGTTAGTCCGACTCGGTGATGTTGCATAGCGAGCCTTAAGGATTTTGTAGAAATCCGTTGCGGCAAGATGTCGTTTGTGATGTATGTGTTTCCCCCCTTTTCTCGAGTGAGTATGTATAGCCGGAACCGGACAAGGTTAGCTCTGCAATGGCGGTAGATGGTTTCCTTGGTGGACAAGGTTAGCTCCGCATTAGCGGTAGATGGTTTCCTTGGTGCGCGGGGACGTTGCAGTACAAATGATGGGTTAGGGTGGGAATGTTTATGGATTGTGATGTGCTAAGGCGTGGCTTCATCTCCGTAGTCGGCTAGCTATCCCGTGACGTGCAAGTCATGTGGGGAGAGTGCCCCGGCGAGACTAGTTCCCTTCTGTGAGACTGACGAGAACGCCAAGCATGGGACAATCCCGGATAATGAAACCACTAGCGGGTGGGGTCCAACAAGGGTTCTTAGAATCAGTTTGTGTGTGAGACGGAATCCTGACGTGAGAAGTCAGAATTTGCAGGCAAGCCCGGGGCTAAGACCCACGAGCGGGTGGGGCCTTGGCAAGATTTCTGTTTGGCGGCTTTTATGTCGTTAGGGGAATTACAGTACCCTTTTTGTTTGCGGCTTAATGCCAATGGGGAAATTGGGAGTACCCAGATGTTTTGATGATGTGCTAGTTGCATACGCGATAGGGTGCCTTTGGTGAAGCCTGGGTTTTGCATACATACTGCATAGTAGACCCCCCTTTTTGTTATATGCTCAACATAGAAAACGTGTTTGTTGTTTGAGACATCCAAACCTGTTTTTAGAGCTTTACATGTTTCTTTATATGGCATACGAAGTGCTAACTTGCAGGTTGAAGGGGTACCCCGGGGTCTGCTAGGGGCGGTCAGGAGGAGATGTGTTGGTTACACAGTTGAGGTTAGTCTTTGCTGACCCATGTTACCCTCAAATTTTTACAGGGCAAGGATCGCAAGCAGGAGTTAGCTCGCCGGCCAAAAAGGCCTAAGCCTCATGAAGTGTTCCAAGTGTTGTACTAGCTCTATTTTGTGGCATTGTATATTTGATGCTCTAGGTTTCCGACTTGCATGCCAAGGTAATCTAGGAGTGCTGATGCACATTGATATTTGATTTTATCATTTGAGTTTTGGAATGTCTATTGTTGTAAGGCCTTAAGGCCGTTTTGATACTTTTATGAATGTGGATAACTTCTGGTCATGTTTCTGGTTTTCGCTGTTGTTTATTCTGAGTTTTGAGATTGGGTAGTTCATATCAACTTTTAACGCTTGAGCTGTGGCGTCTGTATGCTGTGGGGCCCCGACCGGACCCATATTATACGGACTTTATAGGGAGGGTGTTACAAGGCCCTCAGCCTATAACACAGATTCATCACAAAATCCAAACTCAGAACTACAAGGGTTCCTACCTCAGAGCTCTGCAAGGCTCCTACAGCTTAGTTATCCACTGATCACATACCTTAGCCTTATTTCTAAGGCCTACAACTCAGGCTCTTCAGCCTTAACTTCTAGCACACAGCCCTACTCTCAGTGTGCTGCAACACTCCTACAACTCAGTACCCCAACCAGGTACCTACAACTCAGGCTTCTCTAAGGCCTACAACTCAATGACACACTTGTCACCTACAGCTCAGTGACTCTCTAGTCACCTACCTCAGGCATAAGGCCCTACACTCAGGCTGGGAGGACAACCCTACCTCAGATCCACACTTGGATCATACCTTAGTGAGCAACACTCTCCTACCTCAGGCAATTAAGCCATATAGCTCAGATCCACACTTTGATCCTACCTCAGTACCCCAATAGGGCACCTACCTCAGCGACTAATTAGTCACCTACCTCAGCCACAAAGTGCCATACACTCAGATTCAGGTAAACTGAATCATATAGGAAGAGAGTACATAATAGCTTAATAAACATAAACCACTGACTCAGAGATAAATCTCTGAGTCTACCTTGCTGGACTGAGCAGATATCGGTCCAGCACACTTGCTATAGAAGGAATTAATACTATTCTACAACTAACTCTTTTTTGTTGCACAAATGAGCAGCTACCAGCTTGCTGAATGGATGAATCAGCTCCTCTGTTCTGGAATGAACTATCTTGCTGAGCTTGAAGAGCTTCACCTAACTTCCTTTGCCTTTACGGCTATCTCTGCTGGACTTTAGATTTCAAGCTTGGTGGTGAAGAAGATGTCCAGCCGCCTCTTGATTTCCCTTTTTTTCGTTTGTTGTTCGTTGTTCATTGCCCTAATCCATTTTATTTTTCCTTTTTGTATGCATTAATTTGAATCAACAACACACTTGTATGTGGGCCCAGCCAAGGATTGTTGAGCCCCACCTTCTTTAGAAAAGGACAAGATAGCTTTCAATGCCACTGCAGTTTTCCCGCAACAGCTCTATGTAAGTTGAATTTGATGGCGTCAGAAATGGTCATCACCATCTGGACTTAGAAAATATTCCATAAATCCATAAAGTGTTGAGTGATGTTAAGTCACTCAACGCCATTTGTCTTGGCTCTCAGCACTTCTGGACTTGTTAATTTTCTCTAGATTTGCCTCAGCGGTTCCGTCTCAGCGGTTTCTTCTTAATAGCTGTGACAGGCCTTTGTCTCAATACTTTCTTCTTATAAGCCGATACAAGTTTCTGTCTCAACGGTATCTTCACAGCGGTCTTAGCGGTTTTTGCTTCACAGCCGAGACTATCTTTTGTCTTAGCGGTTTTCCTCTTAACTGTCACATCGCTTCCTTCTTCATTAGAAGCGTTGAGTGAACCTGCTTCACTCAACGCTTCTGGACTTAGATAAATCCAGCTAGTTTTGTCTCAGCGCTTCCTTCTTCATTAGAAGCGTTGAGTGAACCTGCTTCACTCAACGCTTCTGGACTTAGAGAAGTCCAACTAGTTTTGTCTCTGCGGTTAAGCTGACACATTATTCTCAGTTGTCTTAGCTGTCTTAGCGGTCTCAACACCTTCTTCTCAGTTATCTCAGTTGTCTCAGCGCTTTTTTCCTTAGTCAGTTTTTTTAGCTTTAGAGGCATTCGACGATCTGTGGGCTGAGATCGACAAACTCTGATCTTCTCAGCGGTCTCAGCGCTTTTTTCCTTAGTCAATTTTTCTGGATTTAGCATGACAAGTGTGGAGCAGAGCTCAACGATCTTTAAGTTTAGCTCGACGAACTTCAAGCTGAGCTCGACGAATTTTGAGTTTACCACCAAACTCATTTTTCTTCACTTGTCCAATCATGGACTACCTGCATGCATGAACTAAGGCACACATCAAATATATTATGTATGTATGTCATTGACTCGTTTGACTTCTTACAAATCTAGGATATTGAGATCAATAGACCCAACAATCTCCCCCTATTTGAAGAAGTCAAAATAATACAGGTCATTGACAATACAACATATTCATCATAGACAAAATTTAACATTAGTAGAGTATGGAAATGTTATCATATTTCTCCAACATGTGGAGAATTACTTACTCCCCCCTGGCATGTTGTCATCCTTACTATTCCACTTGTCTGTTCTTCTCAACCCGTGAATTCTATCCTCCCCCCCTTTTGATTTATGCAATAGGGAGCATACTGAGGGGTTTTTCTCCCCCTATCAGTCTGGAGTAGATATTCTCACTATGACTGAATCTAGTTCAGCTGTTGGGCTAGCTCCCCATCAACAATTGCACACCATCTTTAGTATCTGGAGGAAGAGCTTGTACTACCTGCAAAATGGACATTGCAGTATATGGTAGAAGAGAGAGTTGAAGCTATAAAAGATTCAACATACCCAATTCAAATTTGAAGGTGTTGAACTTGGCTTCATCTAGTGTCTTAGTGAAGATATCAACCACTTGCTTGTCTGTGGAGACAAAATCAAGGGAGATGTCTTATATTTCCACATGTTCTCTAATGAAATGATACCTAATTTCTATATGCTTAGTCCTGCTATGGGATACAAGATTCCTAGCTATAGAAATTACATTAGTAGAATCATAAAAGAGTGGAGTTTTACTTATCTGAATATTGTAGTCCTAAAGTTGGTGCTGGATGCACATCAACTGAGCACATCAGCTTCCAGATGATATATACTCTGACTCTGCTGTTGATATTGCAACACTTGTTTATTTTTTGCTGCTCCAAGAGACAATCCTTCGACCTAGAAATTGACAGGAGCCTGAAGTGCTCTTTCTGTCCTCCTTGCAACCTGTAAAATCTGCATCTAAATGACTAGTTAGTTCAAATTCCCCATTCCTAGGGTACCATAGGCCAAGCTCTGGGGTGCCATTAAGATATCTCAAGATTCTTTTCATAGTAGTGCAGTGAGACTCTTTAGGGCGGCCTGATACCTAGCACATACACATATTGCATATATAATGTCAGGCCTACTTGCAGTGAGGTAGAGAAGGGAGCCAACTATACCTCTATACAGAGTTTGATCAACAAGCTTCCCTGGATCATCTTTGATTAAAGGAATACTTAAGCTCATGGGAGTTCTTATGGTGGAAGCATTCTCCATACCATATTTCTTGATTATCTCCCTGGTGAACTTTGACTGGGATATGGATAGACCATCATCAGTATGTTTTACTTGGAGTCCCAAGAAAATTTGTAGTTCACCCATACTACTCATCTCAAACTTCCCCTGCATAAGTTTTGCAAACTTCCTGCATAGGTTGTCATCAGTAGAGCCAAATATTATGTCATCAACATAAATTTTGACCAGGATGATCTTGCCCTTAGATTCCTTTAGAAATAGGGTCTTGTCTATATTCCCCATTGAGAATTTGTTCTCAATGAGTAAGGTATACAGTGTCTCATACCATGCTTTTGGGGCTTGCTTGAGCCCATAAAGAGCTTTCCTAAGTCTATATACAACAATAGGAGAGTTAGAATCTACAAAACCTGAAGGCTGCTCTATATAAAACTCTTCCTTCAAGTCTCCATTCAGGAAGGCAGACTTGAGATCCATCTGGAATACTTTGAATACCTCGAAGGCTGCAAATGCAAGGAACAGTCTGATTGCTTCCAACCTTGCAACTGGGGCAAAAAATCTGGTCATAATCAATCCTCTCTTCCTGTCTATAATCTTTGGCCACCAGTCTAGCTTTATTCTTTATTACAATGTCATTTTCATCAAGTTTATTTCTGAAAATCCACTTGACTCCAATGACATTGTGTCCATCTAGTCTGTGAACCAGCTTCAAGATCTTGCACCTTTTGAACTGGTTCAGTTCTTCTTGTATTGCACCAATCCAGAATTGGTCTTGATTTAATTCTTCAAATTTCTTGGACTCTTCTTGTGGCAGGAAGCTGAAATAGAGAGCTATGTTGATACTCCTGCTTCTGGTCTATACACCTTGGCTAGCCTCACCTATTATCTGATCTGGAGGATGATCTCCCAGATATCTGACTGTAGGGGGCAGCCTGACTGCTTCCTGCTGATTACCATTTTCTTCAGCAGGTTGGTCTTTATTTTCAGTTTGACTGTCCCATGATTCCTCTAGACAACATCCCTCTTCAGATTCTTCTTGCATAGCTGGGTCTTTATCTATAATGGAGAGCTTTTCCATCATGACTTCTGTACCTGTAGAGCTAGGCAAAGAGCTTGACAGCTCACTATCAATCATGTATGACTCATCAAACACTGCATGGACAGATTCTTCTACAACTTGATTTGTCAAGTTATAGACTCTATATGCCCTACTATTATTGATGTACCCAACAAAGATCCCCTCATGGGATTTGGCAGCAAACTTAGTCACTTTTGACTTACCATTGTTCAGGATGAAACACTTACAACCAAAGATCCTGAAATACGATATGTTTGGTTTTCTGCCCTTCAAGATCTCATAGGGAGTCTTCTTGTGACCTTTGGTGATATAAGCCCTATTAAGCACATGACATGCAACATTAACTACCTCAGCCCAGAAATATTCAGGGAGAGAAGTGTCACTCAATAATGTTCTCCCAGCTTCTATGAAAGTCCTATTTTTCCTCTCAATTAACCCATTTTGCTGGGGTGTTCTTGGAGAGGAGAATTCTTAATGAATCCCTTGCTCTTCACAGAATGTAGTCATAGCAGCAGACTGGAACTCAGTTCCATGGTCACTTCACATTTTGACCACAGAGCATGCAAGCTCATTCTGAATTTTCCTAACAAAATTCGTGAAGATTTCAAGGGTTTCATCCTTTCTCCTAAGGAAGAACACCCAAGTAAACCTGGAATAGACATCAACCACCACAAGGGTGTAGACCTTCCTACCTAGACTATGAACAGGCATAGGACCAAACAAGTCCATATGTAGGAGATACAAGCATCTCACAGAGTCCTTGGCCCCAATGCTCTTGAAAGAGGTCTTAGTATGCTTACCCTTTTGGCAAGCAGCATAGATACCCTCCTTGGAGCATTTTATTTTGGGACCATTCCTAACGAGCTCATTACTGAAGAGCTGACCAATGGTCTTATAATTCAAATGAGTCAGTCTCTTGTATCATTGGACACAATATGAGGCTTTGTCATTTACAACTAGGCATATAGGGGAACTATTATCTAAGCATGAGAAATTTAAGCAATAGACATTCCCACTCCTAGTGCCAGTTAAGATGACACTTTGGTCACTTAACCTCTTGATGTGGCACTTATCCTTGTGGAAGGAAATGTCATAACCAAGATCACATAGTTGGCTTATGCTTATGAGGTTGTGTTGCAACCCCTCCATATAAGCCACCTTTGTGATGGTGATTATGTCATTTGAGATATTACCATAGCCTATGGTTATCCCATTGTCAGAGCCTCCAAAGATGACCTTGGGTCCATTCTTTACTGGAGTAAACTCCTTCAATAGCTCCTTTGTTCCAGTCATATGCCTGTAACATCCACTGTCCAAGTACCATTTTGGGGAACTGGTACTTGAACTAACCTGAAATGAACACAAATCACCTTACTTTAGGACCCCAATTTCTGTTGGGTCCTAGGTTCACATTAGTCTGAAAGTAACCATGCCTTCCTGCAGAAGTTCTGACAGGTTGGCAACCTATATACACTGAAGGATTGTGCTAGTAATCTACAGCATAGTGGCCCATTTTGCCACAACACCAACACTCATAGATATTATATCTCCTTTTCTGTTTGGGACTAGAATTAGACTGTACTGCTTCCTGAATAGTAGGGAGATGTGTTGCTCTATACTTTTGTCTTCTTTCATTAGCCATTTGACTGAAGGACAGTCTTTCAGCAGGCTGTTTTGGACTTTTCTGAGAACCACCAGCTGCATGTCTCTTTTCAGCTAATATGCATCTGATAGCATTTAAGATTGCTATTCCAACCATGCTAGAAGACTCACCTTGAGTCACTACTTTTGCTGGATGATTTAGATTCACAACAGCAGCATTATCTTTGAGTTTTGGGGATGGAGCACCAAAAATAAATGGTTTAGAAAGGGCCATTTGAATTTCCTCATGAGTAGCCTTAAAGACTCTCACATGGCTATATCTTCCACTTTGGCTATGGCCAAATTGGTCCATACCAGTTGATCTTTCATTCTCCCAGTGACCATAATAGCTTTCATGGTCATCCCCGTTAGAAGGAAACAACACTCTCTGAAAAGGAATATGAGCCAATGAGGCTAGAGGCACAACTGGTGCCTTCCTTTTTCCCTTTCCTTTTGGATTGGAAGGTCTAGCAGATCCCTTAAATCTCAACCCTTTCTTACCAGCTTGGGAAAGGTGGGTGTCAATTAAGGACAACATAGTGTTTGGCCCCAATGCTCTTGAAAGAGGTCTTAGTCTGCTTACCCTTTTGGCATGCAGCACAGATACCTTCCTAGGAGCATCTTACAGAGTCCTTGGCCCCAATGCTCTTGAAAGAGCTCTTAGTCTGCTTACCCTTTTGGCAAGCAGCACAGATACCCTTCTTGGAGCATTTTATTTTGGGACCATTCCTAACAAGCTCACCACTGAAGAGCTGACCAATGGTCTTATAATTCAAATGAGCCAGTCTCTTGTGCCATTGGATACAATATGCGACTTCGTCATTTACAACTAGGCATATATGAGAACTATTATCTAAGCAAGAAAAATTTAAGCAATAGACATTCCCTCTCCTAGTGCCAGTTAAGATGACACTTTGGTCACTTACCCTCTTAATGTGGCACTTATCCTTGTGGAAGTAAATGTCATAACCAAGATCACATAGTTGGCTTATGCTTATGAGGTTGTGTTGCAACCCCTCCACATAAGCCACCTTTGTGATGGTGATTATGCAATTTGAGATATTACCATAGCCTCTGGTTATCCCCTTGTCAGAGCCTCCAAAGATGACCTTGGGTCCATTATTTACTAGAGTGATCTCCTTCAATAGCTCCTTTGTTCCAGTCATGTGTCTAGAAAATCCACTGTCCAAGTACAATTTAGGGGAACTGGTAATTGAACTAACCTGAAATGAACATAAATCATCTTACCTTAAGACCCCATTTTTTGTTGGGTCCTAGGTTCACATTAGTGTGAAAGTAACCATGCCTTCTTGCAGAAGTTCTGACAGGTTGGTAACCTCTGCACACTGAAGGATTGTGCCAGCAATCTACAGCATAGTGGCCCACTTTGCCCAAACACCAGCACTCATAGATATTATATCTCCTTTTCTCTTTGGGACTAGTATTATGCTATACTGCTTCCTGAATAGTGGGGAGACGTGTTGTTTTATACTTCTGTCTTCTTTCAGCAGCCGTTTGACTGAAGGACAGTCTTTCAGCAGGCTGTTTTGGACTTTTTTGAGAACCAACAGCTACATGTCTCTTCTCAGCTAACATGCATCTGATAGCATCTGAGATTGCCATTCCAGCCATGCTAGAAGACTCACCTTGAGTCACTTCTTTTGCTGAATGATTTAGATTCACAACAGGAGCATTATCTTTGAGTTTTGGGGCTGGGGCACCAAAACTAAATGGTCCAGGATGGGCCATTTGAATTTCCTCATGGGCAGCCTTAAAGGCTCTCACATGGCTGTATCTTCCACTTTTGCTAGGGCCACATTGGTCCATACCAGTGGATCTGTCATTCTCCCAGTGACCATAACAGCTTTCATGTCATACCTGTTAGAAGGCAACAACACTCTCTGAAAAAGAATATGAGGCAATGAGGCTAGAGACACAACGGGTGCCTTACCTTTTCCCTTTCCTTTTGGATTGGAAGGTCTAGCAGATCCCTTAAATCCCAACCCTTTCTTACCAGCTTGGGAAAGGTGGGTGTCAATTAAGGGCATCACAATGTTTGGCTTAGAAAATTTTTTCACTAGCAATTTCTCATTTAAGAGATCATTTTCAAGTTTCTGGATAAGTTTCTCATTTGAGACTCTTACCACAGACTCACTGTCAATGATCTCCTTGAGCTGGGCTGCTTAAGCAGCCATGTCAATGAGGGTTTTTGCTTGGTCTTCACACTTGCTTTTAAGACTTAGAAGCTCTTTTGTCTGTCTCTTGGCAAGTAGCTTTCACTTCTTGAATGCCTCAAGAAGTTCTCCATACTTGGCAATTATGGAATTGACATCATCCTCAGAGTCTGAATCCCCTTCATCTCTTGATGATTGAGCTTCAGAGTCTGTGCAAGCCTCATGACTTGAAATAAAAGATTGTGATTTAGCATTTACCTGAGTCTGACTAGGCAGATCCTGGTTGCTTTCTTCATCTGTCATTGTCATCAATCCAAGGCATTGAGCATCTTATTCTTCATATTCATCCACCTCTGAGTCACTATATGAGTGAGACAGAGGGGACCTGATCCCTATTCTAGCAGCAGGGTATTCTTCTGGTTCTTCTTCAACAACAACCATAAGCCCAATGTAGGCTTCTTCTTCTTCACTGTCTGACCCAGAGGAAGAGTCAGTACAGGTCTTTTCCTTCTTGGCCACAAGAGACTTCTCTTTCTTCTTTCCCTTGTGGTACTTCTTCACTCCTTCTTTCCTTTTCACTGGGCAGTCAGCAAATACATACCCAGGTTTGCTGCAACAGAAACAAATAATATTAGAGGAAGATTGTTTATTAGAGTTTGGAGCATACCTATCCTCCTTAAAGGATTTCCTTCTGTGCTGTGAGGAGGAGGATGGCCCTTTGTTCTTCCAATGCCCCTTCTTCATGAATTTCTAAAACTTCCTGGAGAAGGAAACATGGTCCTCATCAGATGTATGGCTGTCAGAGGAGCTGGACTTTGAGCTCTCAGATTCTGACTCAGCAGTTCTCCTGACTGGAGAGGTCTTCCTTCTACTCCTGGTTGAAGCATCAGCTCTGAAATCCACAGATTTATCCTTGCTCTGTGACTTACTACTCTTCTCTTCTTCTTCCATCCTTGCTGCAAGCTGTATCTCATAAGACAGTAGATTTCCAAATAGGGTGGGAGGTGGAGTGTCAGCTAGCTTGCCCATCTCCCTGATGACACAAATCTTTGTGTCCCATCCTTTCTGAGGGACCTGAGAAATTTATCATTCAACTCATTGGTGCTGAAGACCCTTCCATATGTTCTCAGTTCATTAATAGTTTTGAAAAATCTTTCAAAACTTTCAGCAATGCCCTCAGACTTTCCTTGTTTGAAGGCCTCATACTCCTGGTTGAGCATAGATTTTTTGTCATCCCTCACCTCTTCAGAACCCTCCATGAACACAACTAGGGTGTCCCACATCTCCTTTGAGGTCTTATAGTGCACCAGATTCTGGAATGTAGAATCATCTACAGCACTTGTAATGATATTTTGAGCTCTCTTGTCCATGGAGGCAAGGAGGAGCTCATCTTTGTTTATTTCTTCATAAGACTTACGAGTTTGGATGTTGGCATCCAGAACTGGGATCTTTATAGTGATGAAAGGTCCCTCTTTCACTGTGATGTAGATCCTAGGGTCAGCAGCTTCCATGAATAGCCTAGCACTTTCCTTCCAGAGCCCAAACCCTTCCTTTCTGCAGATTGGTAACTTCATGTCTCTCAATTCCTTGTAGTTTACACCAGACCCCATTTTTTATCTTATGGCTAACTTTAGAGGAATACTCAGATTGTTAAATCCTTTTTGAGTATCCTCCCTCTGATACCACTTGAAAGTTATTTAACTGCAGGTTAGCTAATCACCTAGAGGGGGGGGTGAATAGGTCTTTAAAAATTTTATTGGCTCTTTTGGTGATTTTTAAGATGATCTATCTAGAGTTTGTCCTTAGTACCTATAATAATTCAGAAAACAAGCACATAAAAAACACAAAGATTTATAGTGGTTCCCCAATTGGGTACATCCACTTTCCCTCTCACCTATCCAACTGATTTGTTGGATTAGGCACAAAATCCACCAATATGTTCCTCAGAGCTTACACCTTAGGCCCTCAGCCCATAACACAGATTCTTCATAGAATCCAAACTCAGAATCACAAGGGTTCCTACCTCAAAGCCCTGTAGGGCTCCTACAGCTCAGTGATCCACTGATCACCTACCTCAGCCTTACTTCTAAGGCCTACAACTCAGGCTCTTCAGCCCTACAGCTTCAGGCACACAGCCCTACTCTCAGAGTGCTGTAGCACTCCTACAACTCAGTACCCCAACCAGGTACCTACAGCTCAGCCTCCTCCAAGTCCTATAACTCAGTGACATACTTATCATCTACAACTCAGTGACTCTCCAGTCACCTACCTCAGGCATAAGGCCCTACACTCAGGATAGGAGGACAGCCCTACCTCAGATCCACACTTGGATCCTACCTCAGAGAGCAATACTCTCCTACCTCAGGCAATTAAGCCCTACAACTCAGATCCACACTAGGATCCCACCTCAGTACCCCAATATGGGGTAATACCCCCTATCCGTCGTATAGCATATAACAGTAGGTCCGGCCGGGGCCCGACGTCATATACCACAGATAGACCGGGTGGTTACTTAATGGGATACCATCCAACTAATACCACCGTCCTACACAGAGTCATTCTAGCAGAAGCAATTATTAAAAGTTACAAATTTAGAACCCAGCCATAAGCATGAATGCCCACTACTCAAACCAACAGGAATGAACGTACAATACACAAGTACAATGACCTTAAGGCCGTATAATTATTTACTCGAATAAAATATGTCTTACATACCACGGTACGCAGGCCGGTCACACATGAATGAAACAAGTAAACACTCAAAATTTGGCCTTCGAGGGCTGGCTCAGCAACTTGGGCTTTAGCCCGCTATTTACCGCTCAGCTCCGCAGCACCTGCAAGCAACAATTCACCGCAATGGTGGCAAACAAAAGCAACGGTCATCTATGCTGACCAAATTATAACGATTCCGCCCCCATAATCGGGGAAGTGATGCTCTTTCCCTGCACTTTGTTAGCATAACCAAGCAGTATAGTGAATAAACACTTCATTACAGGCATGGGCACACACGGCCTCACACCCCGTGCTCTCAGGGTACATTCTCGGTGAACACGGTCCAAGCCCGCTGACTCACCACCGTCCCCTGGATGGCAATATCTCATGATCAATTGGTCTTTCTGGCCACTGCCTAAGACCCTCTATCTATGCCAACGGCGAGTACCACGTACCTTAGGTCTCTCTAACCGAACCACATAAATCGGGTACGGTTCCTCCTAACCCGTTGCTCACACCGCAGCGTCAACTTAAGCTGTCTACGCGGGTCAAGCTTCCCCGACTCCCGTATCGTTTACACACATCACATAACCCAGTTATGTTCAGGTTGGCTCCCAGACTACCATGTTGGCAGAATCACACATCTGCCCAGTTTTCCGGGTGCACCTTGGAGTTAATCCCCAAGGCTCCATGTTGCAATCTATCACGTAGAAAACTCGAAAACAAACATTTGTGCGGAGTCTTCTCCGGCCATTCATGCAATGCAACATCACCGATCCAGACCAACTTGTCCGGGTAGGCTTCACACATCATGCATATATTCATTCTCGATTACGGACTCTACATGTACACATCGGGGACTATTCATGTCTACCCAAAGGAACGCCTCAAACTCACCGCAAACTCGCGAGAGCGGGCTTCCTATGCAAAGAAAAGAGGACTTCACATGTCCTAGGATGAGAATCGTTACCCTAGTATTTTTCCTTGGCGCCATGGAAATGTATACGAATGAAAAGCACCGCAATCTCCTTGCCTCTGTAGATCCGAAGTCGGCTCGCGATTTGAAACTCCGAAGCTCCGCTGGTGACCGGATCTAGCCTCCTTTCTTCTTCCTTACTCTCCCCTATATCTAGACTTTAGAAAGAGACTAACCCAAGTAAAATGGGGTTTTCTAAGCCCTAAACCCGGGTATATCCAAGCAAGAAACGTCCCCAACCGTCGGATCCCAAAATATGGAAAGGGACGGCCACGATCCGGACCTAAAATCCAAAATCTGGGTCGAACATGGCCTGTGACACGCCCGTGTCCAGGGCCGTGTTCCCCATTCGCCGTCGAAACCGACGCGACCTAAAAGGAACACGGGCACCCGAAATGCCCGTGTTTGACCTGACACGCCCGTGTCATCCAGTACATGCCAGTGTTCCCGGGCGTGTTCCTCCATTGACACAATATCAACACCAACCCGAGAAGAACACGGGTCTTGGACACGCCCGTGTCCCATTTGACATGCCCGTGTCTACCCGACACGACCCGTGTGCTGACCCCATGTAACAACCACGCCACAGCCTGGCTTCAATCCGTGAAGGACACGGCCTGTGACACGCCCGTGTCCCAGGCCGTGTTCGCTGCTCGACGATCGTCAACTCCAAAATTCGTCGACCTCTCGGCCAGATCGTCGACCCGAGCACGACACGCCCTGGGACACGCCCGTGTCCCAGGCCGTGTGACCCCTACCAAGTTCCAAACTTGGCTCAAAACGCAACCCGTTGCTCTTTTGAGTTTCGGGGCGTTACAACTCTCTCCCTCTTAAAAGAATTTTGTCCCGAAATTACATAAAGGAAAGATAAACACAAAACTTAAATGGTACCTGAATGGAATAACTCTGAGTACTCCTCAAGCATGGTCTGCTCTTGCTCCCACGGGAGCTCCTCTCGACCGCAGTTGTCCCAACAGAACTTGACCATCCTGATCTCTTTGTTGCGTATCCGCTTGACTTCTGAGTCCTCAAATCCTACGGGCTTGACCTTCGTCATCAACCCATTATCCACCGGCACTTGATCGGCCACAATCATTTACGAAGGCTCTTGCACCGCCTTCCGCAGCACCGATATGTGGAATACATCTTGTAGACCACTAAGCTCCACTTATAGCCTCAATCGATAAGCTGCTTCGCCAATCCGCTCCAGAACCTCAAACGGCCCAAAGTACCTCGGGCTTAGCTTCTTTAAGCGTCGCACCCGTGAGACACCCTTGAACGACTTGATCTTCAAGTACACCCATTCGCCGACAGTGAACTCCATGTTCCTATGTTTGGCGTTATAGTACTTAGCCTGTCGGTCCTGAGCGATTAGCAACCTCTCTCGAATCGTTCGAACCAACAACGTTCCATCTTCCACCTCTTGGCGCTTGTATAACTTTGACGCACCCGTTTCCAACCAAGACAACGACGTGAGACATCTTGTACCATTAAGAGCTTCGAAGGGCGCCATCTGTATGCTCTCCTGGTAGTTATTATTGTAAGCAAAGTCCACCAAGTATAGGTGATCTTCCCACTACTTCCCGAAATCCAGGACGCACATGCGAAGCATGTCTTCCATCGTCCTATTGACCCTCTCGGTCTGACCATCTATCTACGGATGAAAGGCTGTGCTGAAACTCAGGTTTGTTCCCAACATCTGCTGCACCAACCTCCAATCATTGGACGTCAACCACCCATCTCGGTCACTCACGATGCCGCGGGGAACACCGTGAAGCCACACTATATTATCCACATATAACTTCACCAATTTTTCCACAGAATCGTCCTTCCTATGTGGAATGAAGTGAGACACCTTCATCAAACGATCCACGATCACCCAAATGGCGTCGTTTCCCTTCTGCAACCTTAGCAACCCGTGCACAAAGTCCATAGTAATGTCGTCGAACTTCCACTCTAGAATAGGCAAGGACTTCAAGAATCCTCCCGGCTTTTGGCATTCCTCCTTCACCAAGGCGCATCTTTGACACTTCGCCATGTAGAGTGCCACATCCTTCTTAAATCCTGGCCACCATAACAATTTCTTCACATCGCTGTACATCTTCGTGCTCCCCGGGTGAATCGAATACTTGGTATGATGCGCCTCGTACAACAATATCACCCACAAATTGCCCACGTTTGGGACGCACAGACGACCGTCTTTCCAAAGCAATCCATCCTCAACAACAAATTGGAAATTTGACCCATCCAAAGCCTCTATCATGAGTTGCTTCATGTGGCCCTCCAAATCCAAAGCCTACTTAATCCGATCCGCCGGGTCACACTGAACTTCCGTCCAGTTCAATAGCGCTTCTGCACTTGATTGCTTGTCTACGCAAGAGATCTCCAACGCCTCCATCGAGACGTCCATGAGTTGTCTTCCTCTCAAGTGATGCAACTCTAGACCTTCCCACCACAGCCTCGCATCCCCGTCCAACAGGAATGTAGCTATAGTGGTCATCTGCCACTCCTCCGTTTCAGTAGCTGTCAGGACTCTCTTCACTCGGGAGAGCCAGTCTTTAGCTTGAGATGGGGTTCCCAACCCCGAGAACATAGGAGGATTGAAGCTCATAACGTGCTTGAGCTGCCTTTCAGTTGCTCACCTCGACACCAAAGGCTCCACCACTACCTGCTCCACTCTTCTCGGTTCATCCCTTTGAAGCGGTACCTGCTCCATCGTAGGAGCGGGCTACTGTATTTGCCTTGCAGGATGGGCATTGATCATGGAAAACACTATTTCGGCAACCAATCGTATGGTTTTAGCCGAGGGAGGTGTTGCAGGAGCATCATTTGGTGCGCTACTAGCCTCAGAAACTGGGCGTTCTGACAGCCCTGCACCACTTCTGATCACCTATAGTTGTACAACACACTGTTAAACGACCAAACAAAATTGCAAAAAGCAATTATAGGAACACGCAGGTTCCTCAAACATGTGTATTTTCATTCCTAAGTAGACATTCATGGGTTCTTTTTATGTTATAACGAAGAAGCACACACATATGCTCACCACCCCTTAAAAGAATTCGTCCACGAATTCATTTAATCCTAACCGAAACCAGTAGTCTGATACCAAATTGTAACACCCCCTATCCACCGCATAGCATATAACAGTAGGTCCGGCCGGGGTCCGACGTCATATACCACAGACAGACCGGGTGGTTACTCAATGAGATACCATCCAACTAATACCACCATCTTACACAGAGTCATTCTAGCGGAAATAATTATTAAAAGTTACAAATTTAGAACCCAGCCATAAGCATGAATGTCCACTAATCAAACCAACAGGAATGAACGTACAATACACAAGTACAATGGCCTTAAGGCCTTACAATTATTTACTCAAATAAAATGTGTCTTCCATACTACGACACGCAGGCCGGTCACACATGAATGAAACAAGTAAACACTCAAAATTTGGCCTTCGAGGGCCGACTCAGCAACTTGGTCTTTAACCCGCTATTTACCGCTCGGCTCCGCAGCACCTGCAAGCAACAATCCACCGCAACAGTGGCAAATAAAAGCAACGGTCATCTATGCTGACCAAATCATAACGATCTCGCCCCCATAATCGTGGCGATGATGCTCTTTCCCTGCACTTTATTAGCATAACCAAGCATTATAGTGAATAAACACTTCATCACATGCATGGGCACACACGGTCTCATACCCCGTGCTCTCAGGGCACATTCTCGGTGAACACGGTCCAAGCCCGCTGACTCACCACCGTCCCCTGGACGGCAATATCTCATGAGCAATTGGTCTTTCTGGCCACTGCCTAAGACCCTCTATCTATGCCAACGGCGAGTACCACGTACCTTAGGTCTCTCTAACCGAACCACATAAATCGGGTACGGTTCCTCCTAACCCGTTGCTCACACCGCAGCGTCAACTTAAGCTGTCTATGCGGGTAAAGCTTCCCTGAGTCCCGTATCGTTTACACACATCACATAACCCAGTTATGTTTAGGTTGGCTCCCAGGCCACCATGTTGGCAGAATCACGCATCTGCCCAGTTTTTCGGGTGTACCTTGGAGTTAATCCCCAATGCTCCCTGTTGCAATCTACCACGTAGAAAACCCGAAACAAACATTCGCGCGGAGTCTTCTCCGGCATTCATGCAATGCAACAATGAAACATCACCGATACTTGTCCAGGTAGGCTTCCCACATCATGCCTATATCTGTTCTCGATTACGGACTCTACATGTACACAGCGGGGACTATTCATGTCTACCCGAAGGAACGCCTCAAACTCACCGCAAACTCGCGAGAGCGGGCTTCCTATGCAAAGAAAAGAGGACTTCACATGTCATATGTTGGGTATTGTATCCACAACGTACCTGATTTGAAGAAGCCCCTGAACAAGCTAAGGTAAATAAGCAATGTTTTTGACAAATTTTCTCAAGTTGTGCTTGCAGTTATTCCACGCTAAGTGCACACCAATGTCAGGGTGCAGTAGGTCAATATACACGGGTCTGCACGACGTAATCCGTCGTTGAGCAGATCAGTGTGTTGGCCTACGTGTACTCTCTCTATTGGAGTGCACTTACCTTCAAGTACAGGGTCGTGTTTATACAAGAGCAGACAAGGAGCAAGGATGGGTCAAGGAGCAGCTCTTGGGTGGAAAGACGAAAATTCGTCTAAGTATAATTCGACGAGAATCACTAGTGATTCTCGCCGAATCGTCGAGAATCATTAGTGATTCTCGCCGACTCTATCCGGCTACCTCAAAACGGTGCCAAGTAAGATTCGGCGAGAATCACTAGTGATTCTCGCCGAACCCATCGTCGAGCAGATCATGGCCAAGTAATATTCGTTGAGAATCAACAAGTGATTCGGCGAGAATCACTAACTGATTCTCGACGATTCGTCGAGAATCACCTGCGATTCTCGCCGATTTTGACTTAGCAATTTCTCTGGAAGTTCCTGAACCGGATTCTGCCGCTGTCAATGTTCTGGACCGGGATTTAGGGATTCTTCTTGTGGGTCCCACAACGGTCATATTGAAAGTATCAAAAGTATATATACGGGTATTTTTTGAACGACGGACACACAATAAGAAGCCGAGCTGACCTTGACCTAAAATCGCGAGTTCCGCTCCGCCGCCGCCGTCATCGCTCGAGCAAGTTGGTCGCCGCTTTTGATTGAGATTTCTTCCTGATCTTCCGGCGATAGAAGCTTAGCCAAGCTTAGAGTCGCACGCGTCTATCCAGAGATCCCTTGTCTCTCGATTTGTGGATCGGAAAAACTTCCACGTCCGAATCGATCGAGACGACCGATCCTCGTGTGACCGTTGGTAGACCTAGCTAGCTTCGCTACGAAGTTTGGATCTCCAAAGCACAGCAGCCGCACATCGTCGTCGCCGCCGATCCCGTGAACCTTGCCGCCTCCCATCTTGCCGCCGCCGGTTCCGGGGAGATCCTCTGCAAGAGAGATCTAGGGTTGTGGACTCTTTGTGGACTTCAAGAACACGTCGTCAACAAAGAGGGACACCGTAGTCTCCAAACGTAGTTTGTATCTCTTGTATATTCTATTTTATTTTTGTTGTAAAGGAACGTTTGTTCCGAGTTGTAAGGGTTGGGTGCAACCCGTGTGTGGGAGTGTTGACTTCTACGTGTGGAAGGGTTCCTTCCGATAGTGCAAGGATTGGATTTCAATCCTGTTGGAGAAGAGACCGAGTCGTCCCGTGTTGGGAGATAGGTCGAAGGGGGAAATTGGATGTACCCAAATCGGGGAACCACTATAAATAGCTTGTGTTTTCTGTGTGTTGTGCTGTTTGTTTTTATTGTGCAGGTACAATTTTAAATTCAGCAAAAACGCTGCACGTCACCTATTCCCCCCCCCCCCATAGGTGAAGATAGTTGACACTAGGTGGACTTTCAAGTGGTATCAAAGCCAGGTTGCTCATCTAAAAGGTTAACACCTTGAGTTGAATCCTGCCGCTAGTGTCAAGAAGAAGGAAAGCATCTACCATGGACGGTCTCAAATTCACAGGCAAGATCCCAGTGTGCACCAGGCTCAACTTTCCTATCTGGAAGGAAAGGATCAGGTTCTACATGGAAGCAGTTGATCCTCGACTCTTCATGATCGTGGAGGAGGGACCTTATGTCCCCACTAAAACCTCCACCATTGATCCTACCCAGAAAGTGCCAAAGAAACTTTCTGAAATGGACAAGGACGAGATGGTGCTAGTAGGACTTGACAAGAAGGCGCAAAACATTCTGGTCAGCGCGATTGATGACTCAATGATGCAGAACTTCAGCAACTGCAGGACAGCACAGGAGATCTGGCATTGCCTGATCATCCTAATGGAGGGCACTGATGAAGTGAGGGATGATCGGAGATCCCTCCTGAACCAGAAATATGAGGCCTTCAGACAAGAGCCTAAGGAAGAGATCGGAGTCACCTACGAGAACTTCCTCAAGATCGTCAACGCCCTCAAAGGCTACGGAAGAGTGTTCACTAATGGTGAACTCAATGATAAATTCCTTAGGTCCCTTACTAAGGAATGGGACACAAAGATCTGCGCCATCCGAGAGTTTGGCAGACTAGCTGAAACTGACCCGCAAATTTTGTTTGGGAAGCTGATGTCCTATGAGCTTCAGCTGAACACCAGGAAAGCGGAAGAAGAAGCAGAGAAGGCTGCAGCCAAAGAAAAGACTGTGGCTCTAAACGCCAGTCACTCCAGAAAAGGCAAGGGTGCGGTTTCATACCGTACCAGGAAAAAGGATGAGGAGGAGGACTCCGAGCCATGCTCCTCCAGCTCAGAGCTGTCGGAGGAGGATTTCTCCCTCATCACTCGAGAGTTCAAGAAGTTCCTCAAGATGAGGAATCAAAGAAAGAGAGATGGCTCCTCCTCTAGGCATCAGAAGAAAAATTATTCTTCTGACAGGTATGCTTCTAAACCGAACAAACATCGCTCCTCTGACATTATTTGCTTTGAATGCAATAAGCCAGGACACGTCGTGGCCGACTGCTATCAAGGCAAGAGAGAAAAAGGGAAAGAAGAGGAGCACAAATCTTCGAGAGATAAGAAGAAAGAGCGGAGCTACATCGCCAAAAGGCCAAAGACACTGAGTGAATCTGATTCCTCAGACTCCAGTGATGATGAGGAAGCCTACTTCGGGCTGGTGGGTCGCTCCGACTCAGAAGGAGAATGCCCCCCATTTACTGGGAAGGTAAAAGCTCACACCCCTCTCTCCGACTCCGACTCTGATCCTGAGTCTCAGGATGATGAACCTGAGGATAGCCCTTCGGCCCGTGAAGCGGAGCTCCTCGAGAAGTATGAGCTTCTTCTCAACACTTTCGAGGAGTGCCGTAAGAGACTGAAGGCTGAGAAAAAGGAAGTGAAATTCCTTAAGGGTGAGTGTGTATCCCTAAGGGAAGAGGTCACTAGTTTGATTTCTCTCCGACAGGAGCACCTTGACCTGACTTCAAAGCATTCAGAGTCTCTTAAGCTCCTTGATCTTAAGCAGGAGGAAGTCGACAAGTTGGAAGAACAACTTGCGGCAGAAAGGAAGATCGTCAAGAGCTTCTCTATGCCAAAAACAGTTCTTCCAGTTGTTGATACCTTCTCTGCTCAGGCCAAAGGAGCTGGCTTGGGGCATGTAGGGGTATCTGGTTCCTCATCCAGGAGAAATAGGAACCAGAGGAAAAATAAGGCCGCCAAGAAGGCCTCTGCTGATGAAAAGGGAAAGGCTCCGCTCAGTCCTGTTGCGTTCAGAAAGCCTAGCTTTCCTTGCAACCAACATGACTTCGAATCAACCTTTGTTCATCATTTTCGGCCCTCGGTTGCAAAGCCAAAGAGCCGATATGATGGTTGGACCTTTCCCCGGAACTTCGGTGAGAGTGCCCTCAAGGCACCTTATGAGGAAATCCACATGGGAAATTATGGTCAATTCTCTAGCGGCCATAATGGAAAGCAGGCACCAAAAGCCAAGCCTGTTATACAGAAGGTGACGAAGTCATGTGACTGCTATCACCATGAGGCCTCCACCTCCAGATCCAAGGCCCCAGCTGTACCCACCATTCCCAGGGTAAGGCAGGAGCCTAGGAAGAGGTACAACAGATTCGACTGTTGGTGCTGTGGCAAAGTCGGTCACTTTGCCGTGGAATGTTGGTTTAATCCAAGGTATTACGAGACTCCCTATGTTAGCAATGCGAGGCCGACCACTCGTAGGGTTAACCAACCGAGGGGGAGTATGCTAACCAGGAATCTAGGACCCAAGTTCGATTGGGTTCCTAAGGGAAATTAATTATGTTTTGCAGGAATGTCCAAAGGCCACCAAAACACCGATCTGGTATTTGGACAGTGGATGCTCCCGGCATATGACTGGGACAAGAATCCTGCTGCGTGATTACACTCCAGTCGAGAATGGACCCAAAGTCATCTTTGGAGGGTCAGATCGAGGAGTCACCAGAGGTTACGGTATGATTTCCAACGGTATAATCTCTGTCACCGACGTGGCTTATGTTGAAGGGTTAAACCATAACCTGATCAGTGTAAGTCAGTTATGTGATAAAGGTTATGACGTTAAGTTCTGCAAGGATAAATGTCTGATAATTTCACGTACCTCTTCTGAGACGGTATTATCAGGCATTAGGAGCAGAAATATCTTCTGCTTAGATTTTCTCAGTTTAGATTCATCTACCCCCGTATGCCTTGTAGCAACAGGCAGTGCATCTCTTTGTGAACATTGGCACAAGAGATTGGCACATATTAATTTCAAGACAATTAGTATGCTGTTTTCTAAGAACTTGGTAAGGGATGCTCCCAGTATCAAGTGCATCAAAGATAGCCCCTGTCCTGCATGCCAGATGGGCAAACAGACTCGGGCTACCTTTAAGAGCATTGCAGACAAAGACTCTTCCCGATGTCTTTACCTTTTACATATAGACTTGTTTGGTCCAATGCAAGTTCATAGCTTGGGAGACAAGTCCTATACGCTAGTGATAGTTGATGATCATTCACGGTTTACATGGGTGTTCTTTTTGAAACGAAAGTCAGATACGTTTGACATCTTCACTAGTTTTGTCAAGCAGGTCCAGAACGAATTTAACTGCTCTGTGGTCAAAATCAGAAGTGACCATGGAACAGAATTCGAATCTGGTGCTATGACAGAGTTTTGTGAAGAACAAGGTATCTTTCATGAGTTTTCCTCCCCGCGCACTCCTCAGCAAAACGGAGTTGCGGAGAGGAGAAATAGAACTCTCATTGAAGCCTGCACGACAATGTTGAAAGACGCTTCTCTCCCAGAATACTTCTGGGCAGAGGCTGTCAATACAGCTTGTCATGTACAAAACCGAGCATTGATCAACAAGCATCATCGTAAGACGCCTTACGAGCTACTGAAAGGCAGGAAACCAACCATGTCCTACTTGAGGATCTTTGGTTGCAGATGCTATGTACTGAATAATGGGAAGTACCCGCGTACTAAATTTGGTGAAAAATGCTTCGAAGGCATATTCATGGGCTATAGTTCCCACAGTCGGGCATATAGGGTCTTCAATAAGAAAACCCTAGTGGTAGAAGAATCAATTAATGTTGTATTTGATGAAGGAAGTTTGCTTAACAACAATTCTTCCAGTAGTATTCTTGAAGATGCAGGTGCGCGACTTGAACAGCTGAGTCTCGATGAGACCGCTAAAGATGACACTACTAAGTACGTCAAAGTTTCCACCTCCACATCATCTGGGAATGTTGAAGATCAAAATGGAACAAATCTCTTAGAAGAAGGAGAAGCCCAAGAAGTAGTCGAAGCTCCAGACGCCAGACTTCTAGAGCTCCGGCACGTGAGGGATCATCCTAGAGATCAGATCATCGGAGATCCTCGTGTCGGTCTCAGAACTCAAAGAGGTACTATTAACGAAGTATTGCATCTTAGCTTCCTGTCACAGGTTGAGCCAAAGAAGTTCGACGAGGCGAACAAAGATGCGGCATGGATTCTGGCCATGCAAGATGAACTACATCAATTCGAACGTTGCAACGTTTGGACGCTAGTTCCCAAACCATACAAGCAGAATGTGATTGGCACCAAGTGGATCTTCAGAAACAAGCTGGATGAACATGGTGTCATCATAAAGAACAAGGCAAGGCTGGTGGCTCAAGGTTACAGACAGGAGGAGGGGATTGACTTCGACCAGACCTTCGCACCAGTAGCAAGGCTCGAGGCAATCAGATTGTTCCTGGCGTATGCTTCGCACAAAGGATTCACAGTCTATCAAATGGATGTGAAGTCAGCATTCCTGAACGGAGACCTGAAAGAGGAAGTATACGTCGCTTAACCCCCAGGTTTTGTCGATCCTACTTATCCCAATCATGTTTACTTTCTTAATAAAGCTTTATATGGGTTAAACAAGCTCCACGAGCTTGGTATGAGACTTTATCTAGTTTTCTTCTTGAGAACAAGTTCTCTAGAGGTAAAATAGATAAAACATTGTTTCTCAGGGAAGTCAAAGGCAAGATTTTGCTGGTGCAAATCTATGTCGATGACATAATATTCGGCTCAACGGACAACAATCTTTGCAAAAAGTTTTCTAAACTTATGCAAGGAAAGTTTGAAATGAGCAGTATGTGAGAGCTCAAGTATTTCTTAGGACTTCAAGTGAAACAGTCTGAGGATGGAATCTTCATCTCTCAGACGAAGTTCACAAATGAACTCCTGAAGAAATTCGGTATGGAGAGTGCAACCTCTATGAGGACTCCAATGGGATCCACTATGTCTCTGGATAAGGATGAGAAAGGTAAACCTTTCGATGAAACCAAATACCGAAGCATCATTGGATCCCTGCTCTACCTTACTGCCAGTAGACCGGATATCATGTTCTCCACATGTGTCTGTGCCAGATATCAGGTGAACACTAAGGAATCTCACTATGTCGCTGCAAAGCGAATTCTAAGATACCTTAAAGGTACTCCCAATCTTGGCTTGTGGTACCCGAGAAACAATGATGTCGAGCTAATGGGTTTTTCAGATGCTGATTTTGCAGGGAGTAGGGATGACAGGAAAAGCACCTCCGGGACGTGTCAGTTCCTCGGACGAAGGCTTGTTTCATGGAATAGCAAGAAACAGAATTGTGTTGCAACCTCCACAGCAGAGTCTGAGTACATCTCGGCAGGCAGCTGTTGCGCACAACTCCTATGGATCCGAAACCAGTTAGCCGACTACGACCTTCAGTTCAAGTAAGTTCCAATGTACTGCGACTCCTCCAGTACAATTGCCATTGCCAACAATCCGGTATCGCATAGCAGAACGAAGCATATTGAAGTGTGCTACCACTTCATTCGGGAGCACGTGGAGAACAAGGACATCTCTCTCTGTTATGTCCCCATGGACAAGCAGATTGCAGATATATTCACAAAGCCCTTAGACGAAGCCAAGTTCAGTCTCTTCAAAACTGAATTGGGAATGCTAAATTATGAGGAATGAAGACTACAGAAGCTCCAGGATCATGCATCTAGAGGGAGCCTCTGCAAGGTACTCAAGATGAGCTCAGGCGCAAGAACTGAGGGGGAGCCAGGTACTCAAGTGTGAGCACAAGTGCAAGAACTGAGGGGGAGCAAGGGGTCAAATGCTACAGACCCCGATTTGCAGAAGACGAAAAGGGCGAGATTACCCTCTCGGCTAAGGCTAAGGTGGCTCCAAGCTTGCTCCCACGAAATTGGTATTGGTAATGAATAACTCACTCAACTCAATTTCAAGTTTATGATTTTCATTCCTATACGCTTTATTCACCTTAGCTTGTAGGGTTTAGGCTTCTTCAAATAGGGGGAGATTGTTGGGTATTGTATCCACAACGTACCTGATTTGAAGAAGCCCCTGAACAAGCTAAGGTAAATAAGCAATGTTTTTGACAAATTTTCTCAAGTTGTGCTTGCAGTTATTCCACGCTAAGTGCACACCAATGTCAGGGTGCAGTAGGTCAATATACACGGGTCTGCACGACGTAATCCCTCGTTGAGCAGATCAGTGTGTTGGCCTACGTGTACTCTCTCTATTGGAGTGCACTTACTTTCAAGTACAGGGCCGTGTTTATACAAGAGCAGACAAGGAGCAAGGATGGGTCAAGGAGCAGCTCTTGGGTGGAAAGACGAAAATTCGTCTAAGTATAATTCGACGAGAATCGCCGAATCGTCGAGAATCATTAGTGATTCTCGCCGACTCTATCCGGCTACCTCAAAACGGTGCCAAGTAAGATTCGGCGAGAATCACTAGTGATTCTCGCCGAACCCATCGTCGAGCAGATCATGGCCAAGTAATATTTGTTGAGAATCAACAAGTGATTCGGCGAGAATCTCTAGTGATTCTCGACGAATCGTCGAGAATCACTAACTGATTCTCGACGATTCGTCGAGAATCACCTGCGATTCTCGCCGATTTTGACTTAGCAATTTCTCTGGAAGTTCCTGAACCGGATTCTGCCGCTGTCAATGTTCTGGACCGGGATTTAGGGATTCTTCTTGTGGGTCCCACAACGGTCATATTGAAAGTATCTAAAGTATATATACGGGTATTTTTTGAATGACGGACACACAGTAAGAAGCCGAGCTGACCTTGACCTAAAATCGCGAGTTCCGCTCCGCTGCCGCCGTCGTCGCTCGAGCAAGTTGGTCGCCGCTTTTGATCGAGATTTCTTCCTGATCTTTCGGCGACAGAAGCTTAGCCAAGATTAGAGTCTCACGCGTCTATCCAGAGATCCCTTGTCTCTCGATTTGTGGATCGGGAAAACTTCCCCGTCCGAATCGATCGAGACGACCGATCCTCGTGTGACCGTTGGTAGACCTAGCTAGCTTCGCTACGAAGTTTGGATCTCCAAAGCACAGCAGCCGCACATCGTCGTCGCCGCCGATCCCGTGAACCTTGTCGCCGCCCATCTTGCCGCCGCCGGTTCCGGGGAGATCCTCTCCAAGAGAGATCTAGGGTTGTGGACTCTTTGTGGACTTCAAGAACACGTCGTCAACAAAGAGGGACACCGTAGTCTCCAAACGTAGTTTGTATCTCTTGTACATTCTATTTTATTTTTGTTGTAAAGGAACGTTTGTTATGAGTTGTAAGGGTTGGGTGCAACCCGTGTGTGGGAGTGTTGACTCCTACGTGTGGAAGGGTTCCTTCCGATAATGCAAGGATTGGATTTCAATCCTGTTGGAGAAGAGACCGAGTCGTCCCGTGTTGGGAGATAGGTCGAAGGGGGAAAGTGGATGTACCCAAATCGGGGAACCACTATAAATAGCTTGTGTTTTCTGTGTGCTGTGCTGTTTGTTTTTATTGTGCAGGTACAATTTTAAATTCAGCAAAAACGCTGCACGTCACCTATTCCCCCCCCCCCCCATAGGTGAAGATATTTGACACTAGGTGGACTTTCATCATAGGATGAGAATTGTTACCCTAGCATTTTTCCTTGGCACCATGGAAATGTATGCGGATGAAAAGCACCGCCATCTCCTTGCCTCCGTGATCCGAAGTCGGCTCGCGATTTGGAGCTCTGAAGCTCTGCCGGTGACCAGATCTAGCCTCCTTTCTTCTCCCTTGCTCTCCCCTCTCTCTAGACTTTATAAAGAGACTAACCCAAGTAAAATGGGGTTTTCTAAGCATTAAACCCGAGTATATCCAAGCAAGAACAGCCCCCAGCTGTCGGATCCCAAAATAAGGAAACAGACGACCACGATCCGGACCTGAAATCCAAAATCTGCGCCGAACACGGCCTGTGACATGCCCTTGTCCAGGGCCGTGTTACCTATTCGTCGTCGAAACTGACGCGTCCCGAAAAGAACACGGGTACCCGACACGCCCGTGTTTGACTTGACACACCCGTGTCATCCAGTATACGCCCGTGTTCCCGAGTGTGTTCCTCCATCGACACAAGACCAACACCAACCCGAGAAAAACACGGGTCTTGGACACGCCCGTGTCCCATTTGACACGCCTGTGTCTACCTGACACGGCCCGTGTGATGACCCCATGTAACAACCACGCCACAGCCCGACCTCAACCCGTGAAGGACACGGCTTGTGACACGCCCGTATCCTAGGCCGTGTTCGCTGCTTGACGATCGTCGACTCCAAAATTCATCGACCTCTCGGCCAGATCGTCGACCCGAGCACGTCACGCCCTGGGAAACGCCCATGTTCCAGGCCGTGTGACCCCTTCCAAGTACCAAACTTGGCTCAAAACGTCACCCGTCACTCTTTTGAGTTTCAGGGCATTACACATGACACCTACCTCAGGGACTAATTAGTCACCTACCTCATGCACAAAGTGCCCTACACTCAGATTCAAATAAACTGAATCCTACAGGAAGAGAGTACAGAATAACTTAAGAAAAATAAACCACTGACTCAGAGATAAATCTCTGAGTCTACCTTGCTGGTCTGAGCAGATATCAGTCCAGCACACTTGCTGTAGAAGGAATTAGTCTTCTTCTACAGCTAACTCTTTTCTGCTGTACAGATGAGCAGCTATTAGCTTGTCAAATGAATGAATCAACTCCTCTGTTCTGGAAAGAACTATCTTGTTGATCTTGAAGAGCCTCAGCTAACTTCTTTTGCCTTTACGGCTATCTCTGTTGGACTTTAGCTTTCAAGCTTGGTGGTTAAGAAGATGTACAACTGCCTCTTGATTTCCCTTTTTTCGTTCGTTGTTCGTTGCCCTAATCCCTTTTCTTTTTTCTTTTTATATGTGTTGATTTGAATCAACGACACACTTGTATGTGGGCCCAGCAAATGATTGGTGAGCCCCACCTTCTTCAGAAAAGGACAAGGCAGCTTTCGGTGCCACTACAGCTTTCCCGCAATGGCTATATGTAAGTTGACTTTGGTGACGTTAGCAATGGTCATCACCATCTGGAATTAGAAAATATTCCAGAAATCCATAAAGTGTTGAGTGATGTTAAGTCACTCAACGCCATTTATCTTGGCTCTCAGCGCTTCTGGACTTGTGAATTTTCTCTGGATTTGTCTCAGCGCTCTCAGCGGTTTCTTCTTAACAGCTGTGACAGGCCTTTGTCTCAATGCTTTCTTTTTATCAGCTGAGACAAGTTTCTATCTCAGCGGTATCTTCACAGCGGTCTTAGTGGTTTTTGCTTCACAGCTGAGACTATCTTCTGTCTCAGCGGTTTTCCTCTTAACTGTCTCAGCGTTTCCTTCTTCATTAGAAGCGTTGAGTGAACCTGCTTCACTCAACGCTTCTGGACTTAGAGAAATCCAGCTAGTTTTCTCTTAGCGCTTCCTTTTTCATTAGAAGCATTGAGTGAACCTGCTTCACTCAACGCTTCTGGACTTAGAGAAATCCAGTTAGTTTTGTCTCAGCGGTTAAGCTGACACATTCTTCTCAGTTGTCTCAGCTGTCTCAGCAGTCTCAACGCCTTCTTCTCAGCTATCTCAATTGTCTCAGCGCTTTTTGCCTTAGCCAGTTTTTCTGGCTTTAGCTGCATTCGACGATCTGTGGGCTAAGCTCAACGAACTCTGATCTTCTCAGCAGTCTCGGCGCTTTTTGCCTTAGTCAATTTTTCTGGTTTTAGCGCGACAAGTGTTGAGCATAGCTCGACGATCTTTAAGCTGAGCTCGACGAACTTCAAGCTGAGCTGGAGGAATTTTGAGTTTACCACAAAACTCATTTTTTTCACCTGTCCAATCATGGAATACCTGCATGCATGAACTAAGACACACATCAAATACATTATGTGTATATGTCATTGACCCGTTTGACTTCTTACAAATATTGGATATTAGGATCAATAGTCCCAACAGTTACTCTACCAAAGTGTACACACACCAAAGCACAACCAAAAGCATATAAGATCTGAAAAATAGGGTCTTCGTTTAAACAAAAGCTGCCACACATACTACATCATCATGTGTGGGTGCAAATGCGCTCGCAAGATAAACCAAAGTCGAAGAAAACAAACAAACCTCCAAGTCCATTTACACCACTTAGGCAAGGGGGGAGGAAGAGTCCTCCCCCATCGCGCGCAAGCAACAAACTCTTGTCACGAATGCTCTGCAACAACTGCCAACAACATCGTGCAAGGGACGCAAGAGCCCCAGATACTCTAAGGCCCATAAGACTCCCTACTCTCGATAGGCGCATAAACTCGCACCATTGCGTACAAAAGGGAATATGAGAAATGGCACCTCCACACCAACACAACACGCAAGGTGCAAAGCAAAGGGTGTTTCTGTGGCGTAGCACAGGCACCACACACAAATAGTAAACCATGGGAGTCACCACCCAAGATCCCCCACGGAGCCATAAGCCCGTGAAGCCGACATGAGTGGCTCCAAGGAATGTGCGCTGACAACAAGACCCAACCAAGGGGGCATTTCATACTGTAAGCAAAGGTGACACGTACAAAAATGAACTCAAGTTCACAGCCCTAAAGAAGAATGATCGAGCTTGAAAATTTCCACACTCATCGCTTTGCGAATCATGACTCACAAAAGTTTAGGGGCATTTGATGGGGTTCCCCTAAGAATTTCTAAGTCAAATCAGCACGACTCGACAGAGTAATGCATGGGCTTGACCGGACCAATTACATGCATCAAAGCTATAAGCCTCGAAAACCCAAAGGAAGAAGCCGAACTCACGCATGCGTACCGCGGGACCGCGCACGCGCGCGTAGCCACACGCAGCTAGCCCGCATGACCGCAAGGCCATGCCCATATTGGTCTAGGCCCCTGCGCAACTTCACCACACAGCCGCTTGCAGCCTCTCACAGTTGAACCCCGTGGCCGCTCGCGGCCGCTCGCGGCCGCACCCCGCGCGACCGCATCTCATGCAGCCGCATGCAGGTTCGCGCCCCTGTGCGGTTCTGCGTAGTTGCACCCCGCGTGACCACCCGAGACCGTAGATCCGCACCCCCGCACGGCCACAGGGCCGCACTGTTACGCGACCGTACCCCCCCCCCCCTCCCTCGCACACGCGCGACGGCTGCGGTAGTCACCTTTGTCGGCAACCCCCGTTATCTCCGGCCGCCGCCGCCTCCAGGCACCTTGCACAGGCGGCCCGAACTGCCCGGGGTGCACTCCTGTCATTTCAACAAAAATAGTGATCCAGATGATCGAAACGGGGCGACGTCATTCGCCATCACAAATCACTCCCAAACGCGATTATTGTCATGGGCCTCTGGAAAACTATAAATAGTCTCACCAGGTCTTCATTTGAAGACAAGCAACTCTAGAGGGAAGAGAGGGCACTAAGTTTTTCAGGCGAGATTGTGGACTTAGGTTGATTCTCTGCTCAGGAATTCACTCCGCCCTTCTCCTTGCGCTAAGGCTTCAGTACGCTCTAAGTCTCGTCAACCGCCTCCGCGAGAGCGCTCCCATCATGAAACCACATCAACGAGAGCGACCCCACCAAAAGCTCCGTGAACTTAGAGAATTTTTCAGTGGGAACGCTCCCACCCAGGTTCCGCGAGCTCATCAACTTTCCAAGACTGGAGCGATTTCATCGAGGCTCTAAAGACTTAGCCGTTTTTCTTCATTTTCTGCACCACCTGTAACGGAGTAGCGGACTGTCACCCTCCGAGATCAAATCAAACTTTGTAAAACTCCGAGAAACTAGTGGGTTTTGGTTCGACACAGTTCCATCCACGCGGTTTTTCACTATTTCCGGGTTTTTCACTTAAAAACGGTTCTTATCATTTGTTGCGGTTCATTTTGATTGTTTGCGCGCCGGGTCCGATTCTGAGCTAAGACGGTCCGATTTCTCCGAACCGGAAAAAGATCGGGCGACCCGCAACAATTATAATAAGTTATTATGGCATATATATATATACATATATATATATACATATATATATACATATATATATATATACATATATATATACATATATATATATACATATATATATATACATATATATATATATATACATATATATATACATATACATATATATATACATATATATATACATATACATATATATATACATATATATATACATATATATATATATATATATATAAGTTTATACTGAACATCAAGTAACAGTTGATTGAGTGGTCATGACCACATCTTCAATAGTCTTTCCCCGAGTTCAAATCTCAGCAGCGCCTTCCTGCCCGATTGCCCAAGAACTAGACCGGTTCTCAGTTAACCAATCCAACCGTCTGGTTCGTTGGTTCTTACCAGTTCATTACGAAGGTGGTTCAAAAGATTTGACCGGACCGCTTGGGAAACCGGTCGGCAGTCTGACCGGTTGAACCGACAGACCCGATCCAATTTTTAAAACACAGTATATAAGTTTCATGAAAGTTCCTAACCAAAGAATAGAATAATCTATATTATTTTTTACTTTTTTTAGAGAATTCGACTAATTAAGAATAATTCATTCTCTAGAATTTTCTAGAGAATACTCAAAGAAAAATCTAATTTCGCCATATTCTCCATGATCCTTTTCACCCTTGTTAGGCCTTCTTATACTAGTCTCAGCCAATGGAGCTACTGAACTTTTTATCCATAAAAAAAATGGGTCTTTAAATTTTATTCATTTTAATTGAACAATATTCAGCCCCTAACAGCACAGGAAGCGGGGGTGTGCTGTATTGCACCGTGCAGTGCAGCACATCCAACGGCTATGATTGCATACATCTCACGCACGTATTTTAGCATGAGTGTTGATGCATTTGTAGCCATTGGATGGCGCAATGCACGGTGGAGTACAGCCCCCCCCCACCCCCACCCCCACCCCCACTCATATTCACGGTGGAGTAATGCATTTGTAGCCATTGGATAATGCAATGCACGGTGGAGTACCCCCCACCCCCCCAACACCATATTCCAACACACCACCCTTTTCCAACAACACACTACCCTTTTCCTTCCTGCAACTTTTAACATTCACAATATAATTGAAACTAGTATTATGTTCAAGCCGGTTGGAGACCTGCTCAAAACATTTATGGCATCGAGTTAGCTCGTTGGGTCCTATCCAGGCCAAATTCGATTTGTTGTTGGGCCAAGTATAATCTGTTGGAACACCCTATTACTAATTTGGGTCAGGATCACTATGTCTCTAGGAATCTTTGCTTGACCATCTGTATAGCTTAATAGGTCAATTAGAATTGAGTCTAAGGGTTAGTAGTCTAGGTTTGGAAGCTGCCCTGAAGACCAAGATTTTCTGTCTGGAGACTAAGTCTGATCGTCGAGCTCAGCACGACGATTCGTCGAACTCCGGTCGACGATCGTCTAGCTCAACTTCGACAGATCGTCGAACTCCATTCGACGATCGCTGAGCTCAACTTCATTATATCGTCGAACTTCATTCGACGATCGGTGAGCTCAGGTCGACGATTTTGACTCTGCTTTGGATCTTTATCTCTGAGCTCAGTTCGACGATCTTTGAGATACAGACTACAAAGACACATTCAAAAATCTTTTGTCTCAAAGAATTCTGAAGAACACTCATCCAAGGAGATCAAGTTTTCAAATCTTCAGATCTCTTTAGTTTTCAAAGTGTTCAAGGCCAACATAATTCCAGACTCCAGACATTCAACATTTCAGCTACTGCTGAAATTATCTATTGCTGGAGTTCAATATTTGAAGGCCTATCACCCTCAGCAAAGCTCTTCTTCCTGAAGATTTCAAGGATTCAGGGGGAGCTTTGACATCAATTCTCATAGTCTTCTCAGTTGTTTGAGAAAGAGGAGACTTCCATCACTCTCTCACCCCCACTCTGTAAAGGGTTTTTCAAACTCCCTTCAAAAGTTTGAACTTGGTTTTTGAGCACCTTTTCAAAAGCTCATTGGTGACAAGACACCTGATCAAAAAATCTGCTTTGGTTTTTGAGCACCTTATCAAAAGCTCATTGGTGCCCAGGACACCTGATCAACTCATCCTGCAGTGGATTCCTACCTAGGGTGGTAAAAGAGTGGATGTACCCAAGTTTGGGGAACCACTATAGTTCCTTGTGTCGTCTGGTTTTGCATGCTTTCATTTTTGTTTCTGGCCTTGATTTCTCTGTGCTTAGTTTTTACTTAGCTTAGTGCTGTGATTAGATTTATCTTTTGCTTCCCTGCTCACACAGATTACAACAATTGTTGTAAAAGTTTGTAAAAGTTTTTAAAGCACCATATACTCTATTCACCCCCCTCTAGAGTATATCAGATCTAGTTGCACTTTCAATTGGTATCAGAGCCAGGTTGGTTATACATACCATACCTGATTGGTTGTACAGGCTAACACCTGAACCCAAAGATCCCAAACTAGATCTGTTCTTCTTTTGTAGTGTATTATTAGATTTTGTTTGCACAAATCATGGCCCAAAACAAAGATTATGCTAGCACCAGACCTCCAGTGTGCAATCTTTCCAAGTTTGCACTTTGGAAGGCAAGGATTAGACTTTACATGAATTCTATTGACGAAGATATCTTTAACTCTGTTTTGACAGTGTGTCCAAGACCCCCAGAGAGCACAAGCACAAATGTTGTGCCACCTCCATCAGGAACAGATGCTGACATCAAGAGATGGAAGGTAGCTGATGTCAAGGCTATGAACATCCTAGCCCAGACAATGTCAGATGACATATTTCAAAAGGTAGCTGAATGCAATTCAGCCAAGGAAATTTGGGACAAGCTCTCAGAAATAGTCTCAGGCTCAGCTGATGAGAGAAAGGACAGAAGATCCCATCTCATCTCCCAATATGAGAATTTCAAGAAGGGAGAGACTGAGTCAGTGGGAGACATGTACAACAGACTAAGTCTAATTGTCAGTGAATTAAGGACATTGGACAAAGAGATCTCTCTAACGGAACTTAATGACAAGATCCTAATGTGCTTCCCCAGCACTTGAGATTCAAGAATCTGGCCAATTAAGGATGTCAGAAGTCTAAATGAGATTACCACTGAAGCTCTATTGGGTAAGCTCAAATCTTATGAGCTACTCATCAAGAATAGAGAGGAAGAACAGAAGGCTGCCTCACCAGCCATAAGAAAAGAGAAGACCATAGCCTTCAAGGAAACTGAGGATCTGCCTGAAGATAAAGCCACGGACAATGATGAACTACTCAGCTTGTTGGCCAAAAGATTCTACAAAATGGCCAGAAAGGACTTCAGAAGAAGATCATACAAGGAGCAGGACAAGCCAAGGTATGACAAGTCCATTAGTAATAATAAAGACATTATTTGCTTTGGTTGCAGGAAACCAGGGCACATAGTTCCTGACTGTCCAGAGAACAAGAATAAGGACAGAAGGGACAGAAAAGAAAGAAGAAAGGAGAAAGACTCCAAAAGGAATGGCAATGGCAAACCTTCTTCAAGCAAAAATAAGCATACAAGAAAAGGGTTTGTTGCTGAATCCTGGAGTGAGACAGAAGAGGAGTCAGAAGCCTCATCCAGCTCTAGTGATGATGAGAATGATGCAGAAGAAAAGGAGTTCTGCATGATGGCAATCAATGCCTCACAGCACAATTCAGAGGAAGAAGAGTCAGAGTCAGACTCAGAGACTCAACCTGAAGAAGATCAGGTAATTAGCTCTTTTGATTTTAGTTCAGAAGATTTTAAATCTGAATTTAAAGCACTGTGTTTAGACCTGCTAAAGTCTGAGAAAGAGATTATCTCTCTCAGAAATCAATTATCTGAACACAATGTTTTAAAGTCAGAAAACCTCAAACTTTCTCAGGAGTTGGAGTGTTGTAGGGAACAGATAGCTTCACTGAAAAGTGAGCTCTCTGAGGCCAAGAAGCTTGAAGAATCCCTTAATGGGAGAAGCATCAAGCTGATGGACATCACAAGCACAGTGAACTCTAGATTTAACAGTACACTGGGCTTGGGTGCTTCATCCAGCCAACCTATAGTCCTAACAACTCCCATCAAATTCATTTCTGACAAGGGAAAGGGAGTTGTAGAGGTAGCTAGGAAAAATTCTGATCTGCCTCAGAAAACTAAGGTCCAGCAGAAATCGTCGAACGGAGATCGACGATCGCCGAACGAAGATCGACGATCGCCGAACGCAGCTCGACGATCTCAGGCACAATCGTCGAACGCAGATCGACGATCTCAGCCAAAGTCGTCGAACGCAGGTCGACGATCTCAAATACCTGACCTCACCCATAGTCGACCATCGAACGGAGCTCGACGATCTGACCCAAGATCGTCGAACGCAGCTCTAAGATCGTCGAACAGATGTCAGAGCTCTGGAAAATTTTTCAAAGGCAAATCAAAATTGAATCCTAAGGGTCCTTCATCCCAAATCTATAACCCTTATACTGAATGGATTTTACCTCCAAGGAGATATCATCCTGAAGGATATAAGAGTCAACCTGGGATGTCTTTCATTTCTGACTTTAAAGGTTATCAACCTAGGCCCAAGGTAAACTGGGTCAAAAACAAATGAATTGTCTTATGTGCAGGTGAAGACCTATCCAACATCTAACCAGCAATGGTATTTGGATAGTGGGTGCTCTAAGCACATGACAGGGAACAAGGACAACCTCACATCCTTCAGAGCCAAGCTTGGACCCAAAGTTATCTTTGGTGACTCAAACTTTGGACAGACTAAAGGATATGGTGCAGTCCAGATTGGTTCAGTAACTTTCAAGAAGGTAGCTTATGTGGAAGGACTGAAGCACAACCTAATTAGCATCAGTCAGCTGTGTGATGAAGGCTACCAGGTGACCTTCAGCAAAGTCTTATGCAAAATCAAGTCAGAGGACAACACAACAGTGTTGACAGGTAAAAGGAAAGGTAACATCTATCTAGTAGATTTTCTTTCAACTGATGTAGATATTTGCTTGTTTAACTCTGTCTGTAGACCAAATGTTTTATGGCATAAGAGATTAGGACAGCTAAACCTTAGAACTATTGCTAGGCTATCCAAGGACAACCTTGTTAGAGGACTACCTTCTGGCCCCTACAAGAAGGAAGGACTCTGCAGGTCTTGTCAATTAGGCAAGCAAACTAAAAACAGCTTTAAGTCACTTAATAAGAGTGATTCACCTAGGATATTGTATCTGTTACACATGGATCTTTTTGGACCCATCACAGTACAAAGCCTAGGAGGGAAATCCTACACTTTGGTAATTGTAGATGACTTCTCTAGATTCACTTCGGTGTTCTTTCTAAGGAAGAAGTCTGATAACTTTAAGTGTCTGACAGAGTTTCTCAAATGTATACTGATTGAGTTCAATACTCACATTGCCCTGATCAGAAGTGATCATGGGACAAAGTTTGATTCTCTTCTTATGCAAGAGTTCTGTCAGAGTGAAGGGATCAGGCATACTTTCTCAGCTCCTAGAACTCCTCAACAAAATGGGGTAGCTGAAAGGAAAAATAGAACCCTTATTGAATCTGCCACTACATTATTGTCAGATGCCCATCTACCTCTATCCTTCTGGGCAGAGGCAGTGAACACCTCCAACTATGTGCTGAACAGAAGTCTGATACATAAACTAAAGGGAAAGACTCCCTATGAATTACTCAAAGGGAAGAAACCTAAAGTTGACTATTTTAGAGTCTTTGGTTGTATTTGCTACATTCACAATAATGACAAGAAATATTTAGCAAAATTTCAAGCCAAAGCTGATGAAGGAGTGTTTATGGGATACTCCATGATCAGCAAGGCCTATAGGGTATATAATAAATCATCTTTGAAAATTGAGGAATTTGTTCACATTTCTTTTGATGAATCTAACATGTCTTTCAAGGAGAAGACTTCTTCTACCATAGAACCTTTGCAGGAACATTCTCTAGTTGAAGACTTGAACAGGTTACAGGTTACTCAAGAGGATGAAAGCAGTGAAGATGAAGGGAATGCTCAACACATTGGAGCACAACTTGAAGAGCCAGTTGTTGTACCACAAGAGGAAACAACAACACAGGTTGGTGAACAATCAACACCCCCTGTTGATTTAGTAACATCAAGAGACCATCCAATTTCCCAAATATTTGGAGAAATCTCAGCTGGTGTGCAAACCAGAAATCAGGTCAACCAAAACCTGTTGCACACCTGCTTCCTATCTCAAATTGAACCTCAGTCCATTCAAGATGCAGAGCAAGATCCACACTGGATCATTGCAATGCAAGAGGAGTTGCATCAATTTGAGAGGAACAAAGTATGGGAACTAGTGCCAAAGCCTAAGGATCATTCCATTGTTGGAACAAAATGGGTATTCAAAAACAAACTGGATGATCAAGGAGTAATTATAAGGAACAAGGCAAGACTACTTGCTCAGGGATATTCTCAAGAAGAAGGAATTGACTACGACCAGACCTTTGCACCTGTTACAAGATTGGAAGCCATCAGAATATTTCTAGCTTATGTAGCTCACAAAGGCTTCAAAGTATATCAGATGGATGTCAAAAGTGCTTTCTTAAATGGAGACATCAAAGAGGAAGTTTATGTCAGACAACCTCCAGATTTTATCTCTCCAACTTTCCCTGATTATGTTTTTTGACTGAACAAAGCATTATATGGTCTCAAGCAAGCTCCTAGAGCATGGTATGAGACCCTAGCATGCTTTCTCTTGGAAAATGGTTTTATAAGGGGGAGAGTAGACCAAACTCTTTTCATTAGAACCCATAAGTCTCATACCTTACTAGTACAAATTTATGTAGATGATATCATTTTTGGTTCTACTGACTCAAAATTGTGCAGAAGGTTTTCTACCCTGATGCATTCTAAATTTGAGATGAGTAGCATGGGTGAGCTGTCCTTCTTCCTAGGAATGCAAGTCAAACAACATGCTGAAGGCATCTTTATTTCTCAAACCAAATATGCAAATGAACTGGTTAAGAAATTTGGTATGTCTGAGGCATCTTGTATGAAAACACCCATGCCTACCAATGCTGTATTGGATGCTGATGAACATGGGAAACCTGTTGATCAGACAACATATAGAGCAATGATTGGCTCTTTACTGTATCTTACAGCTAGTAGACCTGATATAATGTTTGCTACATATATATGTGCTAGGTTCCAAGTAAGCCCTATAGAGTCACACCTAACTTTAGTAAAGAGGATTCTCAGGTATGTTAAAAGTTGTCCAAATCTAGGTCTCTGGTATCCAAAAGATTCAGCATTTGAGTTAACTGGATTCTCTGATGCTGATTATGCTGGATGCAGAATTGACAGGAAAAGCACCAGTGGAACTTGTCAGTTCCTTGGTGACAGACTTGTATCTTGGTTTTGTAAGAAACAAACATCTGTGTCAACTTCAACTGCTGAAGCTGAATATATGGCTGCAGGTAGTTGTTGTTCACAAATCTTGTGGATTCAAAACCAACTCCTAGACTATGGTTACAACTTAGAGAAGTCTAAAATCTTTTGTGGCAATACAAGTGCTATTTCCATAGCTCAAAATCCAGTCCTCCGTAGTAGGACAAAACATATAGAGATTAGGCATCACTTCTTAAGGGATAATGTTGAAAAGAATAAAATTGAACTACAATATATCCCAACTGATTTACAAAGGGGAGATATTTTCACCAAGCCTTTGGATGAAAAGAAACACACTTTTTTCCTAAATCAGTTAGGAATGTTAGATGGAGGAAGCCTTAAATAATATCCAAGATTTTGAAAGCTTAAAAATTGACCAAGACTAGGCAAACTTTCTGATTTTTTTTGTGTGTCTAGAATTTTTCTGATCTCTGAACTGCGCTCGACGATTTGCCCCAAGATCGTCGAACGGAGATCGACGATTTCCAAAATCGTCGAACTGAGTTTAGCGCCTCTCAGATAGTATGAACTATCTCTTCCGGTCAACGATCGTCGAACGTCGATCGATGATTTTGTTCTCTGAATGATCGTCGAACGGAGCTCGACGCTCTCCAATATCGTCGAACGGAGATCGACGATGTTGAAGTCTCTTCAGATTCCTTTAGAAGCCTCGATCGTCGAACTGAGTTCAACGATCTTTCCAATTCTGCGTCGAACCCTAATATAAAACTCATTTTTCACCAGCGTTCTCTTTTGCGCTTTCGATTTCTCTGCAAGAATCTTCTTTCCCTCCAAACAGTTCTACGCTTGGTCGTTTTGTTTGTTGAGTTTTTGCAGGTACAATGGCTGTGTCAGTTGCTGTCCTAGCTGCAATGAAGTTTGATGCAGGTTTTGATATTGATATAGAATCGTTCAGCACCACTGATCAGATCTTCCAAGATATACTGGGGTTATTCAAGGATCAGAATCTGACTGCCCTCATGACCACCAGGATCAAGTTGGCTTCTGATGAAATCAAGGAGTGGGTTTATACTGCCCATAATCAAGATAACAACACCATAGTTGGGTCCATAGCTGGAAATCAGGTACCCTTGACCCCAATCATTCTTTCAGAGGTTTTTGAGTTGAGAAATGGAGAAGAATCTGCTGAGTTATCTGGAGAGGAATATTCTGAACTGCTTGTCAGGATGGGTCATCCTGAGGGAAACCCTAGCAAGCTATTCAAAAGGAACTTGTCTGTTGAGTACAGGTTCATGGCAGATGTGGTGGGGAAAGTGCTACTGGCAAAGCACTCAGCCCATGATACAATATCCAGACATCAGCTCTGTCTCATGGGAGCTCTTGTGGATAAGAAGAATCTGAACTGGGGAGAGGTTTTCTTTGACCTCATCAAAAAGAAGATAAACAAAAGTTTTGTTAATTTTGGGAGAATTATTGGAGTTTTTCTGCAGGCCAGGTGCCCTGCCTTGCTGGTCTCCTCTGGAGTTCATATCAATGCCTCCAAGAGACTAACTTGTGCCCTCTTTGGCAAGTGGGACAGGCAAATCAGCAAGCCTAGCAGGCCCTCCTCCAGTGTCCCTTCAGGCACAAGGACTCCAAGAGTCACTCCTCCACAGGTCTCTGCCCCTGCAGATGACCTGGCTGCTGCTGTTGCTGCCTCTCCTCCTCCTCTTCCCTCCCTTCCCCCACCATCCACCACTCCAGCTCCATCCACCATCACCATATCTAGCTCATCTCCAACATCAACTCCATCTCCAGAACCCATTCCACCTCCACCAGAAGACCAATTCCATCCACTGTTCTCCTACCCTCCACCAGATATCACCTCCTCATCCTCTATTCCATCCTTCACCCTACTGGATGACTCCTTTATGGATGATTCCCCATCATCTCCTCCTGAGTTACCCTCCTCCTCCACTTCTTTCCAGGATCTCCTCCACCACATCATAGATCAACCAACATTCACCCCATCCATCTCCATTCCCCTGTCCTCCATATCCACCCTACCAACACCTCAGCCATCCATACCAACATTCTCCAGCCCTTCCCTTCCAGCATCCCCAGCTGCTTCCATACCATCTACCTCTGCTCCAGCTATTGAGTAAGTAGACCTTTCAGCCGTAGATGACAGGCTGTATGAGCTGCTTGCCCCCAGGCTCTCTCTACTATTGGAGACCTCCTTGGCTCCTCTACACCTGTCAGTGGCAGCTCTTTCTGCCAGGCTCTCCTCCCTCTTCCCTCAGGCAGCACCTACAGCAGTGTGCCTTGATCCAGATGTATCTGCATCTAGGCAGGGGGAGATGCCTTATGAAGAGAAACTTCATGCTGCTGTTGCTGCTGCTTCTTCTACTGCTCCTCCTCTTGCTGCTGCTGCTGTGCCTCCTACTGCAGTTCTTGCAATAGACCTCAGGTCATTGCTATCAGCTTTTGATTCTGCCTTCTTTAGCTGTCTGCCAGAGGTCCATGCTGTCCAGCCTCCAGAAGACTTATCCAAGGCACTTGTGCCTTTTTCTTGCTCTGACCCTAGCATGATCTCCTCCTTTGTCAATTCAGTCATTGCTGCTGCTGCTTCTTCTGAAGAAAGGACTGTTTTTGCTGCTTCTGAGAATGTTGATGCTGCTGCTGCTGAAGTTCTTACTGCTTCTGATGAGTCAATATCCAAGGACTTTCCTATGACAGAGGCTACTGATTTTGAGCCTTCTGCAGTCTTTGATGTTGCTCCTGCTGTTTCTGTTGCTGTTAATAAATCTGTTGTTTCTGCTGCTGTCAGTGAAGTAGTTGCTGCTATCAGCTCTCCAGTTTCTGTTGCTGATTCTGCTGTTATCAGTGAAGCTGCTGTTGTTGTCACTTGTCTAGAGCTAACTGCTGCTGTTGTTGTTGCACCTTCTCCATCTGCTGTTGTCCCTGCTGTTACCATCTCAACACCTGCTGCTGCTGCTGCTGTTTCCACTTCTGCCTCTGTTCAGCTAAAGAAAGATTTAATGAAGAAGATAGATGCTCTATATGATGACCAGAGCTCTGAATCTGATGAATTCAAAACTGACTCTGATGATTCATCTGCCACCATTGCCAGGAAAAGGAAGGCAAGGAGCAAGGCTATGAAAAGGGTTCCTCCTGCTAAAGTTAAGGATAACAATGATATCCCTTATTACATCCTTCATAATTGCCCAATCACTGAACACTGGATGCAGTATTCCTAGAACCAGCTGAAAGCCATGAAGAAAAAAAGAAAATATGAGAAGGGTTCATCCCCATTCCAGCACTCTCATCCTCCTCCACCACCTCCTCCTGATGCAGGTGCAGGTGGAAGCTCTGCAAGTCAACCCCCAGCCAGAAGCCAGGCTCCCTATCAACCTCATGCTAGATCCTATCAAAGGGAAAGCCAATCCATGGGTTCATATTCTAGGAGAGGAGGATATAGAGGTAATCAGATAGATATTCAAGTATATTCCAAAGGGTACTCCAGGCAGCACCCATATTCTAGGGGAGGACATATCTCATCTGATACATCATCAAGTCCTTTACCTTATAAGCTGAAAGAGACTGTGTCTGCCAGGCCTCCTCAAGACAATCCTTCCAACAGGTATGAGCCACCTGTACGTATTGAGGACCCTGAAAACAATCCAGCTGCTTGGACTGCCAGGATGAAGGAATTGGCTGCACTGGATCAGATTAAGAAGGCCAAAGAACAAGGATTAGATTCTTCCAACATCTCTACTATGTCTGAACAGAGACAAAAAGAACTAGAGAGATATGGTTCAAGTAGATTCTTTGATGCTGACAGATACATGGAATTACATCCTGCAACTGTGGTTCCTAGGCCTTCAAAGCAAACATATTTGGGTGCAGCAGATGACACCAGGTCCAACAAGGAAGCCCTAAATCCTAACAGAGAAATTAAAATGGTTAAAGGCAAAGAGAAGAAGTAATATTATAAGGTGACAATTTCTGGAACTTCTGATTATCTGGATGTTATATATATATCTCTGTGATGATTCTGCAATGTCTAGCTATTGTTTTTATGTTTTACTGATTGTATGTTGTTATTTAAGTTTTTCCAAAGTCTGTAAATAGTAATCCTAACCCAAATAGGGGGAGATTGTTGGAATACCCTATTACTAATTTGGGTCAGGATCACTATGTCTCTAGGAATCTTTGCTTGACCTTCTGTATAGCTTAATAGGTCAATTAGAATTGAGTCTAAGGGTTAGTAGTCTAGGTTTGGAAGCTGCCCTGAAGACCAAGATTTTTTGTCTGGAGACTAAGTCTGATCGTCGAGCTCAGCACGACGATTCGTCGAACTCCGGTCGACGATCGTCTAGCTCAACTTCGACAGATCGTCGAACTCCATTCGACGATCGCTGAGCTCAACTTCATTATATCGTCGAACTCCATTCGACGATCGGTGAGCTCAGGTCGACGATTTTGACTCTGCTTTGGATCTTTATCTCTAAGCTCAGTTCGACGATCTTTGAGCTCAGATCGACGATATTTTGCTGCTGTATGTTTTCAGATCGCTGAGCTCAGCTCGACGATAGCAGAGCTCAGTTCGACGATTTCAGATAACTTCCAGAATTCAAATTCAAAATCAGTTAGGAGTTATTCTGCAATTAATTCAGAGATTTGCTAGCCGTTTTCATTCATTTCTGGACCAAGTTTCAAGGGATTTTTAAAGGAATGTTCTGTGGACTTTCCTCCAGAAGAGATTATGCAATTAAGGATGCAATTAATGCAGGCCAACGGCTATACTTGACAGAGAATGATCTTCTATTCTGTACCAGAGAATAAAAGACAGAACTTTTTGAATCTCTCATAATAGAAGAATACACACAATACATAGAGAGGATACAGACTACAAAGACACATTCAAAAATCTTCTGTCTCAAAGAATTCTGAAGAACACTCATCCAAGGAGATCAAGTTTTCAAATTTTCAGATCTCTTTAGTTTTCAAAGTGTTCAAGGCCAACATAATTCCATACTCCAGACATTTAACATTTCAGCTACTGCTGAAATTATCTATTGCTGGAGTTCAATATTTGAAGGCCTATCACCCTCAGCAAAGCTCTTCTTCCTGAAGATTTCAAGGATTCAGGGGGAGCTTTGACATCAATCCTCATAGTCTTCTCAGTTGTTTGAGAAAGAGGAGACTTCCATCACTCTCTCACCCCCACTCTGTAAAGGGTTTTTCAAACTCCCTTCAAAAGTTTGAACTTGGTTTTTGAGCACCTTGTCAAAAGCTCATTGGTGGCAAGACACCTGATCAAAAAATCTGCTTTGGTTTTTGAGCACCTTATTAAAAGCTCATTGGTGCCCAGGACACCTGATCAACTCATCCTGTAGTGGATTCCTACCAAAGGTGGTAGAAGAGTGGATGTACCCAAGTTTGGGGAACCACTATAGTTCCTTGTGTCTTCTGGTTTTGCATGCTTTCATTTTTGTTTCTGGCCTTGATTTCTCTGTGCTTAGTTTTTACTTAGCTTAGTGCTGTGATTAGATTTATCTTTTGCTTCCCTGCTCACACAGATTAGAACAATTGTTGTAAAAGTTTGTAAAAGTTTTTAAAGCACCATATACTTTATTCACCCCCCTCTAGAGTATATCAGATCTAGTTGCACTTTCATAATCTTCGAGCTGGCTTAGGCTCCATTTGGCGCGGCAGTCGCGGTCATGAACATAGTGATTATGAACCATCGTTCGTGAATGCCGGACCTCATCTAAGTAACTTCACCTATTTTTTATGTTCAAAACTAATTTTATTTTCTTGATGATGGTCATAACCATTGTCATTCCAAAACATGCATTTTATGATTGATTGTTGTTTTATTGTTTAATAATGTAGCATGAATATTTAATGTTTTCAATATAGTGATGTTTGTATGTTTCTTACTAAATAAGCATGCATTTTATGATGATGGTTGTCATAATCATTGTCATGTCAAACATACATTTTATGATTGTCCAGTTTTTCTCGAAACTCACAGGAGCAAATAAGTCCTGCCAAACTAAGAGTCTGTTTGACAAACCAGCGGGGCGCCGTTTCGGCGGGAGCGGGCCGGAGGAAACCTGTTTGGATGTTTTTTTCAAGATCCCTTTGAAAACGGCCGGCGTGAAAGGGTGCCAGCCCGGTGTTTTGTCACTGGCCGGGCGAGCACCGTTTCACCGTTCATGACGTTTGTTTCTTCCCTCCTCCCCGACGTGTCATCGGGCCGGATTGTCAAACAGACCCTATGTTGGAAATGGTGAAGTGAAAGTGGAGGATTGGGCAACCTGGGCGACCAGTCCGGGCAGTCTATGCAGACAGGACTGGCGGTTAGCCATGCTAGCAGAGTTGCTGCAAACAGGTTGTTCCACGGCAGCCTGTGCGGTCTGTTTGCGCGGTCTGTGCGAACAGAGGTGGCAGCCAGCCAGACCGGCTTATGCTCAGCAGGCAGTTTGTTCCCAGAAGGTAACCGGGCGGATAGCTTCACTTTCCGCAGAGTCCGGCAAGATGCAGACTGGACTGGAGCTTGGGAGATCGACATGGCAGGTGCCTTGGTCTAGCTCTGGGGGCATGGTAGGTGGTAGCCACAGAGTACGTCGGTTATAGCAGACTGGTGCTGGAGTTCGTCGGGATGAGCGGATTGGTGTCGGTGGTTGCCAGTAAGTGCGGACTGGCCCTTGTGGCCGGTGGTGTGGACTTGGTTGGTTCTGAACCAAGTCCCGGTTTGCTCAGTCCGGGGTGATCGCGCGGTTAAGTGCGGACTGCTTCGCAGTCCGCCAAGCTCGACAGCAGTTATCCTTGTGTCTTGGTTGCGATCTTGGGGTGTGCGGATTGGAGTTGTGTCTGCAGGGCGTGCGGACAGGAGCAGTGTCCCCTGGTATGCAGATAGGTGGTGTTGTCGCAGGGTCTGCTGGTGGAGGCTTGTCCTGGTTGGCCTTTGGCGACAAGGCAGATAGGGTTGCTATCCGGCCTTGGTGATGCTATTGGCGGTCTGACTATCCTATACAGGTCGCGGCGGTCTGGTTATGTATCCGCGGCATGCAGATACACTTGGTGCTCGCTATGAGATGGGGCGGTTATCATATCAGCTAGGGCGGTGATCACACTCCTCTTCGTGCCTATAAATAGGACCCCCTGTCACATCAAGAAACAACCAACTGAACAATAAGTGAGCTCGTAGATAGTTGATGCGGTTAGGATTTTGTATTCATGCGGTTTGAGGAGGTTGACTGGTTTGTGCTGTGCAGGTTGTGCGGATAGCGCTGGAATCCAGGGACTTGATTCTGACTATGGTTAGGGACAGTGCGGACTCTGCGGATAGCAACCAGCGGTTAACAGCAGCTCGGGGGTTGCGGCCAGGCGGGCTCTCTTCTGCAACTAGTTTCCCGGTTCAATAAGCTGTCCGCATCTGACGGCTTGGTTCAGTTCGGCAGCAGCTCTCCCGATCTGGAGGCTAGCAACCTAGAGGTTAGGCGGGTTGCTGATCGGCGGTTAGTGTTCATCATCGGAATAACGGGTAGTCTGCGCAACCTGATTGTGGTCTAGCAACTAGGCGGGTTGAGCGGGCTCCGTAGAGGTTAGCAGTAAAGCCGACGGTTACCTTTTGAGTCCGCATGGCTAGGATTTGTCCTTGTATTGTTTCTACTTTTCTTTGGGTACATTGGCGAATCATGTCTCGTCATGTATGTCTCGCCTTGTAAAGATTATTTAATACAAGATTCTTGCTGTTCTGGTTTGCATCTGATTTATTTGGGCTCAGATATGTTGAGTGTTATTACGCCTGGTTTCTCGTCTTCCGCTATATCAAATTTTAACATGGTATCAGAGGGAATAAAGGCTTGAGCAGCAGATCAACTTGCAGTTTGCTTCATTGCTTTTGTGTGTCTAAGTGAACCAGGTTTAAGTACAATGGAAGGTGATTTAGCAAGAGATTTTGGAATGAAGCTTCTTGCATTGACTAACTTTCATAAGTGGAAGTCATGTATGAAAAGCTATCTTGTTGGCGAGGACCTTTGGGAGGTGGTTTGCGGAGACAGAAGGCAAGTGTTTATTGCTGCTACTAGCAATGCTGAAGCGATGAGAGCTTGGAAGGAGACAAACGCGAAAACAGAATTTATTTTCAAGAAGGTTATCTCATCGGAAATCTTGGACCACATCGGAGGATGTCGGTGAGCTGCGGAGATATGGACTTCCCTCGATGGGTTGTTCAATGGGTTGAAGTTGGCTGCTGAGGTTGGTCCCTCTACTTCTAATCAGTAAGAGAGAAGTGTTTCTCCTAGGCGTGATGGGAAGAGGAAAGAAGGACCAGGGTGCTATAGATGCAAGCAGCCTGGTCACTTTAAGGAGTGTAAGGTTTTCCTACACTTAGTGAACATTGCTTATGTTGGGAGTAAGGAAAATAACTTGGATTGGCCGTCAAAAAGTTCTGATGCTGATAGGATGAAGGTCAATGATAGAGCAGCTATCTGGCATGAAAGACTGGGACATGTCTGGATGGATAAGTTGAAAGCAATTATGGAAAGGAGCCTTGTGAAAGACTTGCCTAGGTTATCATCCTTCGGCGATGGTCAAGCTTACGCGGGATGTCAACACGGTGAAGCTTATCGCTTTAGGTTTGATAAGGAGCAGTCCTGGTGTAAGGCACCATTGGAGTGTATCCATGGTGATCTGGTGAGGCCGACTGTCACCACCAGTCTTGGAGGCAGTAGGTACATGTTGATATTGGTTGATGACTATACGAGGTATACTTGGGTATACTTCATGAAGGAGAAGTCATACATTTTTCGTTTATTTGTGGAGTTCAAGGAGCTTGTGGAGGGCCAGCTTGGCCTGCGGATCAAGAAGTTGAGAAAGGGCAACGAAGGTGAGTTCGGCTCAACCGTGTTCTCTAACTTCTGTAGGAAGCATGAAATCTTAAGGGAGATCTCTTGCGGACATACTCCGCAACAAATTGGTGTTGCATATCAGATGATCCATTTTTTGACGGAGACCTGCAAGTGTTGGCTTCAGTGCAAAGACATTCCTAAGGATTTTTGAGCGGAATGGATGGCCTATACGACACATCAATCAGATGTCTCTGAGTTCGATTAACATGAAGACTCTGTATGAGTTGATGTTTCGGGTAAAGCCCAGCATGAAACACCTTCGGGTGTTTGGTTCTACCTGCTATGTACACTCTCGGGAAGCTCTCAAGATGAAGCTAGTCTTCGTTGGGTTTGATAAGCAGAAGAGGAGATGGAGGTGCATGAATCATGCGACGAAGAAGTTCATCGTGTCAAGAGACGTCTATGATAAGTAGACATCGTATTGGGGTAGCTCATATGTGGAGTTAGAGGTGAGCATGCCAAATTGTGGGCTGGAGGAGCTTGCTGCAAAGGTTCAGATGGAGCTGCATGAGTCAATAGGAGCTCCTGATTGTTCTAGCTCTAGGGCAGAGACGTCTGGTTCAGGAAGCAGGGGGAGCGATGCTCCAGGTGCTTCTGGATCGAAGATGGTGGTTTCTAGTTCAGGAAGTAGAGGGAGTAATGCTGCAGGTGCATTTGGTTTAGGAAGCAGGGGGAGCGATGTTCCAGGTACTTCTATTTCCAGTGCAGTGGCTTCTTGTTCAGGAAGCAAGGGGATCATTGTTCCGGGTTTGCCTGGGAACAGAGCTGGTTCAGAAGGAGCATCAGAGGTGGTTAGTCATGATCAGGCTCTTCGGAGGTAGAAGAGGGTCAGCAACCCACCAGCTCGATATAGCGGAGGAAACGCGGTGAGCTTTGTCCCATGGTTCCTTGCAGGCCCTCAGATCGAGCGAGTATCTTCTAGCTGTGATGACACCACTGGAGTCAAGGAGGTATATGATGCAAAGGTTGAGGAGATGACTACCCTCAGAGGAGACAGGGCTTGGGATCTTGAGCCCAAGGTCATTGGTGTTACTCCTGTGTCATGTAAGTGAAGGCTGAAGCTGAAAAAGAAGACAGAGGGAAGCATGACTCCTTTCGGGAGATGCTGTAGGGATCCCTTATGGTCCAGGATATGTGGGGCGAGGACTATGTCTCAGACATCTTCTCAATGATGCTATCAGAGGGACCATGTGCAAGGTTATAGGAACTGCTAGGGTTGTTCACCACTTCTCACTTCAAGGGGGAGTGTTGAAAATGGTGAAGTGAAAGTGGAGGATTGGGCAACCTGGGCGACTTGTCCGCGCAGTCTATGCGGACAAGACTGGAAGTTAGCCAGGTTGGCAGAGTTGCTGCAGTTAGCTTGTTCCATGGCGGCCTGGGCGGTCTGTTCATACAGTTTGTGCGAGCAAAGGTGGCGGGCAGCCAGACCAGCTTATTGAAAGATTTGGTTTCATGATAACCTAATACACCTAGAGGGGGGTGAATAGGTTCAAATCCTTTTTATTCTAAGGCAGATAATAAACTATAATGTTCTGTTGATTATACGATTAACACAGCAAACACATCACAGAAATATATCCAATCACAGAGTGCACAGGATTTATAGTGGTTCCTCAAGTATTGGGTACATCCACTTTCCCCCTTCGCCTATCTAGCAGTGTGCTAGATTCGGCCTAAATTCTTCTCTTCACCTCAGATCCGCAGATCTTACAGCTCAGAACCCAACCAAGGTTCCTACAACTCAGAGTGAGTCCACACTCCTACAGCTCAGGCACACAGCCCTACCTCAGCCTACAACAAGGCATATACCTCAGAGATAACAATCTCCTACAACTCAGGCTCACAACCCTACCACTCAGAGACTTAAATCTCCTACAACTCAGCCTTTATATAACAGGCTTACAGCTCAGATCTAGAATAGATCCTACAGAAAATAGATTTTACAAAGTGTTTTACCACCACCCAAGTAGAGAGAGAAGGGATGGATGGTTTCTTGATCAGTTCTTAGAAGAAACTGATGGCAGAGAACAACCACTCTTAGCTTTCTTCAAAGCTTTTTAAATCTGAACTCAGTAGGGTTGAATCTCCTATGAAGTTGATCTTCAATCAGCTTCTTTCTTGATATTCAGATCACAATCTGAATCCTTCTTAGCAGCCTGGTTCAGCAACTGTACTTGAGTAGACGGAGCTCTCTCTCTCCAACGTCTTCTTAGATTTTCTGATGAAAATCTTCTTTAGTCTTCTGTTGTAACTATTGTATGTTTCAGTAGTTCCACTTCTGTTGAAGGAGAAAGGCCTTTATATAGTCTTCCTTCATGGTAACCGGCTGATCCAGTTTCTAACAAACTTCTGACAGCTTTGACAGTTGCAGTAGACCGGTTAGAAATGGCAGCTGTCAAGTCATCCAGTCACTTCTTGAACTCTGTCTCTGTCAGCAAAATGTCGAGACTGAACTTCATCATGTGTCGACACAAATAGACTAAGTGTCGACACAAGTGGACTAAGTGTCGACACATGCCTTGGTGGTGTCGACACATCTCCTTTGTTGTTGATACTGCTTCTCGACACTGCATCGGTAGAATGTGTCGACACTGATTCTGTGTGTCGACACAAACACTTCTCCTTAAATTTGTTGAAACTCTGATGTGTGTGTCGACATAAGTCCTGTGTGTCGACACAGTTGATGTCGACAAAGTCTTCAGTTTGTCGACACTGCCTCTTGGTGTCGACACAAACACTTCTCTTTAACTTTGTTGAAGCTCTGCAGTGTGTCGACACAAGTCCTGTGTGTTGACACAGTTGATGTCGACAAAGTCTTCTGTGTGTCGACACTGCCTCTTGGTGTTGACACAGTTGATGTCGACAATGCTTCACTGTGTGTCGACACTGCCACTTGGTGTCGACACAGTTTCTTCTGGTGTCGACACAGCCTTTCCAAGTGTCAACACAATTAACTCCAAGTGTCGACACAGCTTTTCTCCAGTGTCGACACAAGCCTTCATAAGTGTCTTAGAAATTTTTCTGCATTCCTGCATTTACTTAACCTGCACATATAAACTCAAAACAACATCAAATACACCTTGATGCATATCATTGAGTAAGGTGAGGCTTCTTCAAATCTGGTACACATTTTCCAATGTACCCAACAATCTCCCCCTATTTGGATAAGTCATAACCCTTAGTCAATGATATACACCATACATAACAAATACACATTTATGATGTATAACAATATTATATGATAGGGTAATTACTAAAACAAAATATATATAAGATATTATCACAGAATAATAATGCTAACACAATGAGGATCAAATAAAGTTTTGTTTTAACTTTCAAAAGTTTCTTTAGCAATAGTTTACAAAGATTTCAACACTAAAGATTACAAAGTTGTAAACTCAAGTAAATCTAATCTAAAGCTGATCTGGCTCCTTGATAACTATTCCTTTGCCTGATTTAATCTTGGCTTGGACAGGAGCATCAGTATCATCAGCTGGCTTCTTGCCCTTTTGATCTTTCTTCTTTTGCTCTTCTGCCCTTATTCTTTGTCTTTCAAAGTATTGAAAAGGCTTTGAGAAATATTTGCTTGGCTCCTGAGCATTAGGAGGAAGCTTCCCAGCTTTAGCCTTTCTTCTATATTGAACTATGGCTTCTTGTCTTGCTTCATGCTTTTTCCACTCTTGTTCTGAGTACCATTTGCCCCTATCATGGGTCTGGACCTTTACAGCTTTCCAAGTAGTTAATATAATGTTCCTTGATGTTGGACTTCACTGCTCAAAATCAGGCTTCAATTATGTCTGTTCTCTGAATCTTTTCTTAGACAATAGAGCTTCTTGCTCTTTATTCAAAACTGCCTCTGGCACTAGCATATCTACTTTCCCAAAAATAATATTTTGAGCACCTTCTGGAGGGATGTACATGGACTGTACTTCTCGGTGAATCATCTCAAAATCAGCTGGAGGATAAATAACTTGGGCAACTTCAGCTTGAACCCCTTCTAAGTAAGCAGGTTGTATACCAGACTCAGCCACATTATCATCATCATAGAGGGGTGGATATCCAAGGGTGGCTCTGATGCTGTTAGATATCCATTTAGCATGATCAGAGCCAGCTTTGACTAATACTCTCTCCCCCTTTATGACTTCTCTGGCAACATGATCCCTAAGATCATCCTTTTGACACCATCTTTATAGAATGCCTTTAACTTCAGTAGCTGTTCAGAAATGGTCTTTTGAGATTGCTCAATAGCTATTTTGACAGCAACTAGGCCTTCCTGTAATTCCTTATCAAACTTCCCCTTATCAAACTCTGTCTTGGCTTTAGCCTTATCATCAGTCTGGGCAGTTGCAACATTCTTCAGTTCTGTAACAATCACATTATGTGATTCTGTCAGATTATCATTCATTCTAATTTGATTCTCTAAGACATAGCCTTGCTTCACTGCTATATCATCCACTTGAGTCTTGATTTTCTCTTGATGTGTTGCTAGGAAAACCACAGCATTGCCCCCTTTGTGAAAGTAATCTGTCATCTCCTTCTTATTCTGATTCACTTCAAATCTTATGGATTTTATATCATGAGCCAAGGAGAATTCTAGATCTTTATGAGTTTCATCCAGATACTTCTCCATGACAATCCTTTGCTCATCTAGCTTTACTTGTAATGAGACTAATAAGGTGTTATAATCAGCTGTTGGGGCAGATTGTCGAGCAGCTGTTTGTAATGCTTTCTTGTAGCTTTGTCTTCTCCTTTTGAAGACCATTAGCTTCCTCTTCTTAGCTCTTGTAGCTTCTTCATCCTCAGATGCTGAGGAACTGTCTATATTAACTCTGTCCTTAGGACTAGGAGGCAATTCCTGTGTAGTCCTAGGTAGCTCCCCCTGAGTTCCATGCTCCTCCCCCACAGTACTCACTTGCTCCTTCTCAATGTGAACTTCCTCCTTCTCAAGGTATACTTGCTCCCCCCTCAAAGTGTGCTTTCTCCCCTTCAAATTTAGTTTGCCCTAAATCAGGGAACAACTCTTCAAGAGTGAACTCTTGTTGAGTTGGGACTGGAGACACTCTTATCTCTAGATCATGATCAGTAGCAGATGTATCCTCCATGATAACATCTTGAGCTTGACTGTGTAGTTGTGTTGGCTGGTCAACATCAATCAAAGATTCAGTTTGCGTTTCATCTGTATCAATGAGAATTGATTGATTTACCTCTTGGATTACCTCAAGGATAGTCTGAGTAGCCATATCACTTTCTAAGTATATTGGCTCTTCCTCAACATGAGGCTCCCCCTGCACCTGAGCACTATCTGCAATATCTTGTGCAGGAGTATCTTGTGCTATAGATTTCTTAGGAATCTCTTGCCTATCTTCCTCAGGCATATCCTTAGTTATGACCCTATCCCATCTGGATATAATCCTTATGTCCATTCTCCTCATATGGTTAACCTTTGAACCAGCTGACTGTTCCATCACTTCAGGTATTGTTCCAGCTAAATACAAGCTCACAATTCTTCCCAGATTTGGCTTCTTCATACTTTCCTTAATCTTCTCAAATATTACTGCTGACCAATCAGTATTTAGTGTGTAGATGATACTGGTCATCAGGCTGAACATATAGGCAGAAATCCTATCATGCCCCCTGGCTTACAGAGAATCACTTTTCCTACAACTTCAGACAAGAACTTCCCTTGCATATTCATGCCTTTCCTGTTCAAAGCTGAGCCAATCTTCATGGTGGAATCCAGTCCACACCATTGAAGTGCTTCCCTTAGCTTAGATGCAGGTACATCTTCTTCTTCTTGTGTTCTTGGCAGGTGAAGAACTTTCCTTAAACTCTTCTGGGTGATTATTACCTTTACTCCATGGACTGTGGATTTAATTTTGAGACCAGTTTGATCTAGGGTAGCAGCGCCAAAGAATTCTAGTGTTTCTTTCTTCCAAATCTTAGTTGGTTCAGAAACTAAGAATTCCAGACCGTTTTTAGCTATTAGGGTTATCACGGCTTTAATTTCAGGTTCCGCATGATCAAAGGCATTGCGTACCAGCTCATAACCTTCATTGACATTGTCTTATAGCTTCGGCGCCATAAGGGTTGATTGAAAGCTTGGATTAAGAAGAGAGAAGTTGTCGACACAGTGTTTTGGTCTCGAAATTATGGAGAATGTGTCGACAGAATATGTTGTTGACCTATTTATACCTTTCTAAGTAATGAAGGTCAAAAGTCGCGTCAACAATCTCTAAATATGTCGACACTGTTGACAAGTGTCGACACAGACTTTTAATGACTCGACATCAATGTTATTTGACTTTGTCGAGTTCGACGATCTGAGGTCGACGAATCTGCGTCTATACTCTGAGTGTCGACAACACATCTGGATGTGTCGACACCACTTCTGGATGTGTCGACACCACTTCTCTGAAGTGTCGACACCAATTCTCTAGATGTGTCGACATCACTTTACTGGAATGTCGACACCAACTACTATGTGTCGACACCACTTTCCTGGAATGTCGACACCAAATACTATGTGTCGACACAGACAACTTCTGATGTCGTCACAATTTTACTTAGCCAAATTTTGTAAATTAATCTATGTTCAACATTCCTAATTCAATTTTAAATTTATTGAATTTAGTTTCATCTAGAGGCTTAGTAAACATATCTGCAATTTGATAATCTGTTTTTACAAATTCTAGTGAGATGTCCTCTTTCTCTACATGTTCTCTAAGAAAATGGTATCTAATTTCTATATGCTTAGTCCTACTATGTGAAACAGGATTATTAGCAATAGAAATAGCACTTGTAGAATCACAAAGAAAATATGTTCTACTTACCTGAATACCATAGTCTTCTAGTTGGTGCTGAATCCACAACAGCTGTGCACAGTAACTTCCTGCTGCCACATATTCAGACTCAGCTGTGGAAATTGCCACACTAGTCTGCTTCTTACTGCTCCAAGACACCAATCTTCCTCCTAGAAATTGACAGGTGCCTGTAGTGCTTTTTCTATCTTCTTTGCAACCTGCAAAGTCTGCATCTGAATAGCCTGTTAGTAGAAAATCTCCATTCCTAGGGTACCAAAGGCCTAGATTAGGTATGCCCTTAAGATATCTCATAATCCTTTTGACAGCAGTAAGATGAGATTCTTTAGGGTAGGATTGGTACCTAGCACAGACACATGTAGCATACATGAGATCTGGTCTACTAGCAGTCAGATATAGGAGGGAGCCAACTATCCCTCTATACAAAGTTTCATCTACAAGTTTCTCTGCATCATCTTTGCTAAGAGACACACTTATCCCCATTGGAGTTCTCATGGGAGTGGATGATTCCATACCATACTTCTTAATTAGCTCCAGGGTGAACTTGGACTAGGATATGGACAAGCCATCTTCAGTCTGTCTTACTTGGAGACCCAAGAAGAACTTAAGTTCTCCCATACTGCTCATTTCAAATTTTTCTTGCATAAGTTTTGCAAACTTTCTATAAAGATTACTTTCAGTAGACCCAAATATTATGTCATCAACATATATTTGGACTAGGATTATCTTTCCTTTGGACTCCCTAAGGAATAGAGACTTATCTATTTTCCCCCTTGAGAATTTATTCTCAATGAGGAAAGTAGATAGGGTTTCATACCAGGCCCTTGGGGCTTGCTTTAACCCATATAAAGCTTTCCTAAGTCTATAAACATAATCAGGTTTGAGAGAATCAACAAAACCTGAGCGCTGCTCTACATAGACTTCTTCTTTTAGATTTTCATTTAAGAATGCTGATTTTACATCCATTTGGAATACCTTGAAGCCTTGATATGCTGCATAAGCAAGGAACATCCTAATTGCTTCCAGTCTTGCTACTGGGGCAAAGGTTTGATCAAAGTCAATACCCTCTTCTTGTATGTATCCTTTTGCAACAAGTCTTGTTTTGTTCTTCACAATGATCCCACTCTCATCCAGTTTGTTCCTAAAGATTCACTTAGTTGCAATGATGTTGTGGTCTTTTGGTTTAGGAACTAACTTCCAGACCTTGCACCTTCTGAACTGATTCAGCTCCTCTTGCATGGCATCAATCCAATGTGGGTCTAGAACAGCTTCTTCAAATTTCTTGGGTTCCACTTGAGATAAGAAGCTAGAGCAAAGAACTGTGTTCTGATTCCTGCTCCTTGTTTGTACTCCTTGTCTTGGATCACCAATTATCTGATTTGCTAGATGATCCTTTAAGTGTCTAATAGCTGGAGGTAGTCTATCTTCAGGTTGAACACCTCCAGACTCTTCATTATGCTGTACCTCTTGTTTTTCATCAGCATCTAGAGAGTCTTGTACTCCCCCTGGACAGCAGCCATCATTTTCCACTTCTTGATTTGCAGTTGAATCTTCTGTAATGGTAAGCTTGTCCATTCTCTCATTTATACCTGTAGAACTACAAGAACTACTTGACAACTCACTGTTAATAAGTCTTGTTTCATCAAAGATAACATGTACAGACTCTTCTACAACTTGAGTAATCAAGTTGTAGACCCTATAAGCCTTACTATTGTTGTTGTACCCAACAAATATCCCATCCTGGGATTTGGCAGCAAACTTAGTTAGATAAGACTTGCCATTGTTAAGGACATAACACTTGCAACCAAAGATCCTAAAATAGGATAAGTTTGGTTTTCTGCCTTTCATAATCTCATAGGGAGCCTTTTTGTGGCTTTTGGTGATAGAAGCCCTATTGATCACATGACATGCAGTGTTTACTGCCTCAGCCCAGAAATTTTCTGGGAGAGAAGTGTCACTCAATAGAGTTCTACCAGCCTCAATCAATGTTCTATTCTTCCTTTCAGCAATAGCATTTTGCTGTACTGTTCTAGGTGATGAGAATTCTTGAAAAATCCCAAATTCTTCACACAATCTTGTCATACTCTCAGATTGAAATTCAGTACCATGGTCACTTCTAATTTTGACCACTGTACTGTCCAGCCCATTCTGAATTTGTTTGACAAAACTATATAAAACACTTGGGGTTTCAGATTTTTGTCTCAGAAAGAACACTCATGAATATCTAGAATAGTCATCTACCACCACAAAAGTGTAGACCTTCCTACCTAGACTATGAACTGGCATAGGACCAAATAGATCCATATGCAAGAGGTATAGACACCTCACTGAATCCTTGTTTTCAAGGCTATGAAAGGAGGATTTGGTCTGCTTGCCTTTTTGACAAGCTGAACATATCTCATCCTTTATACACTTAACTTGAAGATCATTCCTCACTAACTCTTTGCTAAAGAGTTGGCCAATAGTCTTGTAGTTAAGATGGGCCAGCCTCTTGTACCATTTAATACAATGAGAGACTATCCCATCAGCTACAAGACAAATAGGAGAAACATTGTTCTCACACTCAAAGTTAAGACAGTACACATTTCTTTTTCTATATCCTGTCAATATGACATTTTGATCACTTGACCTTTTGATATGACAATCATTCTTAACAAATAAAATGTCATAACCTAAATCACTCAGCTGACTTATGCTAATTAGGCTGTGTTTCAAACCCTTTACATAAGCCACTTGAGTGATTGTAACTGAGTTATTAGAAATGTTACCAAAACCTTTGATGACTCCCTTTTCAGAACCACCAAAGATAACTTTATGCCCATTCAGCATAGGTAAGTAGTCCTTCAGCAATCCCCTTGTTCCAGTCATGTGCCTGGAACATCCACTGTCCAAGTACCATATAGGGGCATGGCAACTTGGACCCACCTGCAACACAGATTACTTAACCTTAGAACCCAAATAACTTTTGGGTCTTTGGTGCAAATTAGTCTGAACTTTAACAAATCTGCCTGCAGCTTTTCTAACAGGAAGATTGCTACTCTCCTTGACACTGATATTGTGCCAACAGTCTAAGGCAAAGTAGCATATCTTGCCACAGCACTAGCACTCAAACTTATTATAACTTTGTTTAGGTGTAATCTTAGCTGCAGTTTTTACAGCAGGTCTTATGTTTTGTGCTGGGGCTTTGCCTTTAGAATTGGACTGTGCAGCCCATGTAGTTTTCTTATAGCCTAATCCTGCCTTACTCTTTTGAGATACAAACTCATCAATCAAGGGTAATACAGATTTTGGCTTAGAAAAACTAGCCACAATCTCCTTCTCTTTCTGAAGTCTGTTTTCCAGACTTTTAATCTGATCATTTTTAAATGTGATTGTTCCCATTTGAATAACAGTTATGTTTTTCAATCTGGCAATCTCATTCAACTTTTGATCCAGCACCTTCTCTGAATCAGATGCAGCCATCTTAAGATCTGCAATTTCCTTATCCTGAGTTTTGGCCAGGTTTTTGCTTTTCTTTAGTGCCTGCAACAAGTCCCCATATTCATCTATCAGCTGATGAATATCACCTTCTAACTCAGACCCATCCACATCACTTGATGCAGATGTTGCTAACTCTGACCCAGTACTATAATCTGAATTTCTAGAAAAACATTGTACCTTACTAGGACCAGGCTGATCCTGGCACTTGTCGTCTTCTGACACAGCCATCAGTCCCTTGCACTGATGGTCTTCTTGTTCATAGATAGAGTTCAGCACTTGCAGAAACTCATCTTCTTCATCTGCTGCATATAGACCAATGTATGCCTCAGCTTCAGATTCTGACTCTGAAGATGATTGGTCTGTCAAGCTCTCTCCTTCTTAGCAACAAAGGATTTCTCCTTCTTGCTCTTGTGTTGAATCTTCTTTTTATCAGCAGATTCTTTTCTTTTGTCTGGACACTCAGCCACAACATGTCCAAGCCTATTACAGCACCGGGAGAGCAGAGACAGTTACAAAGACAAGAACAAAAAACAAGCCGCGCGGACTTAATCCACAAGCCGCCGACCTACTGCTGTGGAGTCCGCTCAGTCCGTCAGGTCGCCAGACCGCACCCAAGCCGCGCGGACTCACCCCTCCAATGCTAGCTCTTCACCGCCGATCTGCAGGCCGCCTGACCGCGAGGTCGCCTAGCCGCCAAACCGCACAAGCTGCGCCACCGAATGGAACAGTCCGCCTGAAACTGGCGACTTCCCGAAACCCGAACCAAGTCGCCAAAGAGGAGACCGCCTGGTCGCTATCGGCGACCTGCTGTTTACCGCCTGTTGCTTAACCGCAGAGTCCGCACTGTCCCTGACCGCAATCAGAGCCAAGTCCTGGCTTTCCAGCGCTATCCGCACAACCTGCACAGCACAACCGGGTCAACTCTCTATCCGCGCGGACACAAAGTCCAGACCGCAGCAACTTACGCGAGCTCAATTACTGTTCACTTACTTCGGTCTAGGTTCCTCTATCCTGATGTGACATGGGTCCTATTTATAGGCACGACGATGAGTATGGTCACCGCCCTAGCCGATAGGATCACCGCCACATCCCGCAGCTAGAACAAGTGTGTCCGCCAGCCCGCGGACACACATTCCAGTTCGCCGCTCCTGTACAGATAGCCAGTCCGCCCCAGCTTCTCCAAGGCCGGACTCCAATATCCAGCCCGCCTTGCCGCCAGAGACCAAGCCAGGACCACCACAGCCGGACTCCACAACAGCCGTGTCCGCCAATCTGCGGACAAGGCATCAGCCCGCAAATCCCGAGCCCGCAGCCTCGCCATCAAGGCACCTACCGGACTCAGCGGACACCCGGCTTCCGTCCGCATATCCCAAGTCCATTACCTCATCTCCAAGGCACCTCCGGACTTAGCGGACACGTCGATCCAGTCCACTAACAGCAGACTCCAGTCCGCAACTCCTGAGTCCATAACCTCATCACAAGGCTAAACCGGACTCAGCGGACTCTGGCTCCAGTCCGCACGCTCCTGCACAAGCAATCCTCCAGTCCGCATTCCCCAAGCTAGTAAACAAGGCCACAGCACTTCTACTATGCTTGGCGGACTGAGAAACCAGCCCGCGCTCCACTGCGCGATCTCCCCAGACTGAGCCTCCTGGACTTGGTTCAATTCCCACCAAGTCCAGCCCACTGGCCGCAAGGGCCAGTCCGCACTTACTGGCGGACACTGGATCTAGCCCGCCATACCGGGCGACCTCCAGTTTCTGTCCGCGCTGACCGGCGGTCTCCGCGACTTCTACTTGCCGCTCCACTGGAGCAAGACCAAGGCAACTGCCAAACCGGTCTGCCGAGCTCCAGTTCTTCAGTCCGCCTTATGCCAGAATCCGCGGATAGCATTCCTATCCGCCCGGTTACTTCCTGGGAGACAACCGCCTGCTGAGCATACACTGGCCTGTCAAACCGCCACTACTGTCCGCGTAGTCCGCGCGAACAGACCGCCCAGGCCGCCACAGAGCAAACCGCCTGTAACATCCCTGCCGACCTAGCAGTCCGCCAACCCTGTCCGCGCAGTCCACGCGGATAGGTTTCCCAAGCCTTCCATTCATCCACTTTCACTTCACAGAATTCAACAATAGTAACCAGTAATTAACAGGATGTCGTGGGTTGCGGCTTGGCGGTCTCTCTTCTACAACTAGTTTCCCGGTTCAATAAGCTGTTCGCATCTGCCGGCTTGGTTCAGTTCGGCAGCAGCTCGCGCGGTTAGGTGGCTAGCAACCTAGCGGTAAGGCGACCTGCAGATCGACGGTTAGAGTTCAACATCGGAATAATGGGTAGTCCGCGTGGCCTGGTTGCGGTCTGGCGACTAGGCGGGTTGAGCGTGTTGAAATTTGTGAAGTGGAAGTGGTTGATGGGCAAGCCGGGCGGCTTGAGCGGACATATCCGGCAGACTGGGCGGACTGGGCGGCCTGGTGATAGGTCTAGTGGAAGCTGGGTGTTCTTCTGAGCGGGTTGTACGGACTAAGTCCGCGACCTAGGCGTACTGTTATCTGCGGATATGGCGTTGGCTGTCTTGCTGGTTTAGCCAAGGAGCGGCCTGAGCGGATAAAGGTTCGCGGACTGGTGTACTTTGTTCAGTGGCCGTGTTGTAAGCTAGTGTTATCCGGCAGACTGGCGTGTCCGCAGTGATTGTTGTTGCGGACTGGCCTCAGAGTTTGGCTGAGGCCTTGCCGAGCTCTGGTAGTACAGCACTGCTGTTGCTGTGGCGGACTGGTGTGTGGAGTCCGACAGATGGCCATTGCGTTGGACAGTTGTGAGAGGTTCTTGCGGACTCTGCCTCAACTCAGGGGGAGTGTGGCGACCTGCTTGATGGTTGGCGGACGGGATTTTGTCCGTCGTACTCGCGTTAGGCTTTTTGGTGCTTTACTAGACTTGGTCACATTCTGTGACAAGTCTAGTGTGTCCGCAGTATCCTCCAAGTCTGCTGTTTACTGGGAGGACTGCCTTTGGTCGTGGGCTTGTGGCGGATGGAGGCGTTGCTGTGGTTGTATGCGGACTGCCTCTTGTTGTGCGGACAGTCACTGAAGGGGGATGTTGTCCTGCAGTGTTTGGAGGTCTTGCGGGCTGGTGCCTTGTCCGCATAGCTTAGGCAGACTGTTGAGGGTTCGCCCATAGGTGCCTTGCTCCTGGCGGGTTATTCCTTGGAATCCGGCTAAGTCCTTGCGGACTCAGCAGACGCAGTTTTTGCTAGCGTGCGGGCTGGGGTGGTGTCTCTATCCTCTAGGGCGGTGACCACACTCCTCACCTCGCCTATAAATAGGACCCCCCGGCACGTCTACAGTAATAGAGGGAACAGTAAGTGGGGATTGGGCAAATTGTTGCGGTCTGCGTTTTCTGTCCGCGCGGGTTGAGTAGAGCTGACGGTTTGCTGTGTGCAGCTCGCGCGGTTAGCTTCAAGGAGCCAGGAGTTTGGCTTTGACTTTAGTTAGTGCTTGGAAGTGTGCGGTCTCAGCAGGTCGCTCTGCGGCTTGTCAGTTCTCTGCTTCAACATTTGCAAGTTCCAATAACCTGTCCGCCAGGCGCAGGCGGGTAGGCGGTCTGTTCCTCAGTTCTTCAGCAGTAGGTGAATAACGGTGTGTCCACGCGGCCTCACGACTTCGGCGGACTCCGTGTCTATTCGGCGTGTTGTAGCTTCAGCTAGGGCGGCTTCGGCGGACTTGGCGACTCAGCGGTTTCCAGTGCTATTCGCCCGGCTTGGTTTTTGTGCTTTCTGTTGTAGCTTGTATACTAGCGAAATCATGTCTCGCTACATATACCTCGCCTTGTAAAGAAGTGTAAATGAATGAAAGATCTGCTTGTACTTCTATCGGTTGTTGGTGTTAACCTTGTTCCTTGGGTTTCCGCTTGATCAAAGTGTGAACTGGGTAGTGCCGAGAATATTAATTTGGGGCTTGGGCTATTTTGCTGACCACTTTGAGAAAATGTAACAGAGCGGACTCCGTAGCGGTTAGCAGTAGAGCCGGCGGTTACCTTTTGAGTCCGCGCGAGTAGGATTTTGCCTTGTATTGTTTCTGCTTTCCTGTGGGTACATTGACGAATCATGTCTCACCATGTATGTCTCGCCTTGTAAAGATTGTTTAGTACAAAATTCTTGCTTTTCTGATTTACATCTGGTTTATTTGGGCTCGGATAGGTTGAGTATTTCTGCGCCTGATTTTCGGTCTTCCGATATATCAAATTTTAACACCCTAAGCCTTAATAGAATTATGGGGCTATGTTGGTGATTGACTTGTTGACCGGGTCAACAAGTCAAAAGGAAGTTTTTAGTATTATTTTATTATGAGAGAGAATGTAATAAATGGGTAGATGGAGAGTTGTATTTATTAGGAGAGAGGGTTTGGGTGTTTTGTTTTGCCTATAAATAGGCCCTTTGTAGTTCATTTCAAGTTTGATGAAAATAGAGAGAGAAGCTCCACAAATTCGTTTCTTGTTGTAGAGAGAGAAGAGAGGCGCGGCAGCGCAAGTGTCTTGCTGAGCGATTAGAAGGCTAGCCGGGCGAGTTGTTTCTGTCCGGGCGGCTAGAAGTAGAAGCCGCGTGGTCTGGTGAGCGCGGAGCGAGAGGGAACTCGCGGCCGTGTGTGACTCGCGTGTTGGTGATCTCGGCAGGGGGGAGCTCGCGCTGGTGTAGCTCTCGCAGGTGGAGCTCGCGCAGGAGCAGGTCGCGAGTAGACGGACCTCACCAGGCGAGTTGGGAGGTCAAGCCGCGGGTGGAGTGCGGTCTCGCCTGGTGGTTTAGGCGCGAGGTGGTGGAGTGCGATCTCGCTGGGTTGTGTTCGCGAGTGGTGGCGGGAGCTCGCTCGCGAGAGGCGATACTCGCCTATAGTGGGAAGGAGCCCGCGCGGTTTGTAGCGGTCTCGCCTGGGTGAAGCCGCGCGACTTGGAGGTTTCGCAAAGTTGGTCTCGCCGAGTACTCAGTGGTTTTTTCGAGGTAGCAGGAGCCCATACATGTTTCCAACAAGTGGTATCAAAGCTAGGTTAGGACCCTCGGGAGGTTTGAAGTAGAGGAGAGATGGAGCTTGGAGGTGCCGTGCCGGGGCAAGTCCCCAAGTTGACGAAGACCAACTATGGGAACTGGAGCATCCAGATGAAGGTACTACTAGCCTCAAAGGAGTTGTGGGAGGTAGTAGAGGATGGTGTGGAGGTGCTGACTGCCGAAGCAGAAGCCGCGTTGACGAACACACAGAGGACAGCACTGAGAGAAGCTAAGAAGAGGGACAAGAAGGCATTGTTCATTTTGTACCAAGGTGTAGATGAAGCTACATTTGAAAAGATCTCGGACGCCGAGACTTCGAAGGAAGCATGGGAGATCTTGCAGCGCTCCATGCAGGGAGTAGACAAGGCCAAGAAAGTTAAGTTGCAATCCCTTCGAGGCCAGTATGAGATGATGAGGATGCAAGGCTCGGAGAAGGTTGGCGACTATGTGACCCGTCTGCGGACGCTCACAAATGAGATGAAGAGAAACGGGGAGACGATAGACGAGGTCAGCTTCATGGAGAAGCTCCTGCGTTCTATGTCTAAGAAGTTCCGACACGTGGTGGTGGCCATTGAAGAATCGAAGGACCTCACAGTGATGACGGCGGATGAACTGATAGGCTCGCTACAAGCACATGAGTATCGGATGGCGCAAGATGAGGAGGAGTCGAGTGGCTTGGGGAAAGCACTTCAGACTCAACTCAATTTTGGAGAAAGCTCAGGAAGAGGAGGAGGCCAGCGTGGTCGAGGCTACCAAGGCAGAGGTAGAGGAGGAAGAGGTGGAAGAGATTTTGGAAGAAATCAGTTCAACCAGGGAGCGGTAGAGCAACATCATGGTTGGAGGCAAGATGCAGGAGGTAGAGGAAGAGGCCAAGGTAGAGGTCAAGGCAGAGGACAGGGAAGAGACCAGGGAAGAAGTCAAAGAGGAGGAAGAGATATGTCCCAAACTCAATGTTACAACTGTAACAAGTTTGGACATATGAGTTACGACTGCTGGGCTCCCAGGAAAGGTTGTGAAGCCAACCACTATGCGGAGGCTAGCAACACGGGTGGAGACCCGATGATGTTCCTTACTATCCAAGGCGCTGCAGGAGGGAGGAATGGAGTGTGGTACCTAGATACTGGAGCGAGTAACCACATGTGTGGTGATAAGGAGCTATTCACCAGCCTTGAGCCGAATGGAGGAGATGTTAGTTTTGGCGACGCCTCGAAGATCTCTGTGGAAGGAAGCGGAGTGATCGCGGTGACGATGAATGGGAAGGAGGTGCTCATCAACGACGTCTTCTATGTACCGGGCTTGAGGAGTAACATCCTAAGTCTTGGACAGCTGGTGGAGAAGGGCTATCGCGTCCTGTTGAGGGATAGCACCTTAGCGATGAAGGATAGCCAAGGAAGAGAGGTGGTAAGAGTGAAGATGGCGACGAACCGCCTCTTCCCTCTATGTTTGGATGCCAGGGAGACGGCATGTCTTGCGAAGACAGGAGAAGAGGAGGAAGCTTGGCTGTGGCACCACCGGATGGGGCATCTGGGGTTCACAGGCCTGAAGCTGTTGTCTGGATCCAAGATGGTGGAAGGGCTGCCTATGATCACACCTCCTCAAAGGGTCTGTGAGGCATGCACGAAGGGGAAGCAAAGAAGGGAGACGTTTGAAGGTGGCAAATCTCGGAGAGCTACAAGGCAACTGGAGCTAGTCCATTCGGACATTGCTGGTCCGTTTGAGACTACTTCAATAGGTGGAAGCAGATACTACATCACGTTCACCGACGACTTCAGTAGGAAGTGTTGGGTATACTTTCTGAAGGAGAAGGCAGAGGCTCTGGACAAGTTCCGAGAGTTCAAGGCGATGGCTGAGAAGGAAGTTGGGCAACCACTGAAAGTGCTCCGGACAGATAGAGGAGGGGAGTACACCTCTAGGCTGTTTGATGACTACTGCAGAGAATGGGGGATCTCACACCAGCTGACGGCGGCGTACTCGCCTCAACAAAACGGAGTGGCGGAAAGAAAGAACCTAACCATTATGAACATGGCGAGGAGCATGGTGAAGGGCAAGGGGTTGCCAAAGAAGTACTGGGCGGAAGCAGTACAGGTAGCGGTGTACTTGCTAAACCGTTGCCCAACCAAGAGTGTGAAGTTCAAGACACCGTTTGAAGCTTGGTGTGGGAGGAAGCTCAGTGTGAAGCACCTGAGGGTCTTCGGGTGTGTAGCTTATGCTCACATCCTGGACCAGAGGAGGAGGAAGCTGGACGATAGAAGTGAGAAGTGCATTTTTGTAGGCTACGCTCCTGCGAGCAAGGCTTACAAGTTGTACAACCCGGAGACGGAGAAGGCCATTATCTCACGAGATGTGGTGTTTGAAGAAGGAAGCTGCTGGAGCTGGAATGAGGAGCTGAAGAACACCAAGGGGATGTTCTACGAGGATGATGAGGAAGAAGGTGGAGAAGAGGCTGAAGCGGAGATGGGTGGAGCTGAGCCACCATCACCACCTAGCGGAGGTTCAGGGGGAGCTCTCACCCCTTACTCAAGTGGAGCAAGTTCGAGCAGAGGAGGATCCGGTGGAGCAAGTACCAGTGGAACTAAGGATGATCGTCCTCACCCTCGGACTAGGAGGTTGGAGGAGATCTATGAAGAGACGGCTGCAACCCATAACAACTTTTCTTTATACTGTTTGCTTGCAGATGTTGAGCCGTGCTCCTACGATGAAGCTGCGAAGGAGAAAAGCTGGAGGAAGGCGATGGATGCGGATATCGCCTCCATCAAGAAGAACGATACCTGGAAGCTGGTAGATGCACCTGCAGGCTACAAACCCCTCGGGGTGAAGTGGGTGTATAAGGTGAAGAAAAATAAAGATGGGGGCGTGGAGAAGCACAAGGCGAGGCTAGTCGTGAAGGGCTACCGCCAAGTTCAGGGAGTGAACTATGATGAAGTCTTCGCACCGGTAGCGCGGATAGATACCATCCGGCTGATCATCGCGCTAGCCGCACATATAGGGTGGAAGATAATGCAGATGGACGTGGTCTCTGCTTATTTGAATGGCTACTTGGAGGAGGATGTGTACATCGAGCAGCCTCCAGGGTACGTGGTGAAAGGGCAGGAGAGAAAGGTCTGCAAGCTTGACAAGGCCCTCTACGGGCTGAAGCAGGGAGCTAGAGCTTGGAACGGCAGGATAGATGCTTACTTACAAAAGCATGGCTATCAGAAGAGCCCGCATGAGCACGCCCTCTACACCAAGGTGGACCAGGAGGGCAACATGATGATTATCTGCCTATACGTGGATGACATAATCTTCACGGGAAACAATGCTGCTATGTATGAGGAGTTCCGGGGCATGATGAAGAAGGAGTTTGAGATGACTGACTTGGGAAAGTTGAGCTACTTCCTGGGAGTGGAAGTGGAGCAGGGGGGAAGATGGGATCTTCATATCCCAGAAGAAGTATGCAGAGGAGATCTTAAAGAAGTTCAGGATGGAGAACAGCAAGCCCATCTCTACCCCTGCCGACCCAGGCCTGAAGTTGAGCAAAGAGTCGAAGGAAGGAGCGGTAGACTCCACCTTATTCAAAAGCTTGGTGGGAAGTCTACGTTACCTAACTTTCACCCGACCGGACATCATGTATGCGGTCGGGGTAGTGAGCAGGCATATGGAGGAGCCAAAGGAAGACCACTTCACGGCAGCGAAGAGGATCCTGAGGTACATCAACGGGACAAGAGGTCACGGGTTGAAGTACTCCACTGGAGAGGAGTTGAAGTTAGTTGGGTACTCCGATAGTGACTATGGAGGCGATGTGAATGATCGGAAGAGCACTTCCGGATATGCATTCAACATGGGAACGGGGGTGTTCTCTTGGAGCTCGAAGAAGCAGGCAACGATAGCTCTATCGTCCTGCGAGGCTGAGTATATTGCAGCAGCAGCTGGCACATGCCAAGCCATCTGGCTAAGGAATCTGTTGGAGAGTTTGCAGCATGGAGTGGATGGGCCAACAACTATGTTGGTGGACAACATGTCGGCCATCCAGCTCGCGAAGAACCCGGTACTACATGGAAGGAGCAAGCACATCGAGACGAGGTATCATTTCCTCCGTGAGCAGGTAGAGTTGAAGACAGTGGAAGTGAAGTATTGCCCGACCGGAGAGCAAGTCGCAGACATCTTCACCAAGGCATTGAAGGTGGACACGTTCCTGAAGCTCAAAGGCAAACTTGGCATGTGCTGCCAAGTTTGAGGGGGAGTTTGTTGGTGATTGACTTGTTGACCGGGTCAACAAGTCAAAAGGAAGTTTTTAGTATTATTTTATTATGAGAGAGAATGTAATAAATGAGTAGATGGAGAGTTGTATTTATTAGGAGATAGGGTTTGGGTGTTTTGTTTTGTCTATAAATAGGCCCTTTGTAGTTCATTTCAAGTTTGATGAAAATAGAGAGAGAAGCTCCACAAATTCGTTTCTTGTTGTAGAGAGAGAAGAGAGGCGCGGCAGCGCAAGTGTCTTGCCGAGCGGTTAGAAGGCTAGCCGGGCGAGTTGTTTCTGTCCGGGCGGCTAGAAGTAGAAGCCGCGCGGTCTGGTGAGCGCGGAGCGAGAGGGAACTCGCGGCCGTGTGTGACTCGCGTGTTGGTGATCTCGGCAGGGGGGGAGCTCGCGCTGGTGTAGCTCTCGCAGGTGGAGCTCGCGCAGGAGCAGGTCGCGAGTAGACGGACCTCACCACGCGAGTTGGGAGGTCAAGCCGCGGGTGGAGTGCGGTCTCGCCTGGTGGTTTAGGCGCGAGGTGGTGGAGTGCGATCTCGCTGGGTTGTGTTCGCGAGTGGTGGCGGGAGCTCGCTCGCGAGAGGCGATACTCGCCTATAGTGGGAAGGAGCCCGCGCGGTTTGTAGCGGTCTCGCCTGGGTGAAGCCGCGCGACTTGGAGGTTTCGCAAAGTTGGTCTCGCCGAGTACTCAGTGATTTTTTCGAGGTAGCAGGAGCCCATACACGTTTCCAACAGGCTAGTCATCTTCAATATCGTAATCTTTTTTTGCATATGGTTCCTTTGGAAGTAATAAGGATAAAGCTCACACCCATGTAACTCTGCTTGCCCTGTTCCCCACGTTACGCTGGCACCAAACTCCATCTCCATGGCTTAATTATCTTCCCCCCTTTTACCACTCCATTCTCTCTCTCTCTTACTCTCTCTCTATCCCCCCTATGGAGTTCAGAGCCAAGCGTGTTCGAGACGCCCTGTCTCTCTCTCTCTCTACTGTACCTCCCCTGCCCTACTCTCTCTGATCAGGCCCCTCTGTCTTTTCCGTTTTTAACTATTATTAGGCAGCAAAGTAAGCCCCGCTGACACCGCAGCATCGATCTCCTTTGTTTTTATAACACACACACTCTCTCTCTCTCTATCTCATTCTCCCCATTCACGATCACCATCCTTTTATTACCTTTACCACTGGTTCAATCAAGCTCCTTAATTCCACCCCTCCCACTATTATGACACCGGTTTCCTCGAAGAAGAGCACCAAACAATGCGTGCCAAGAGAAGCACTATGATCTTCCCACTCGCTAGCTAGCTGAATTCAATTCTGAGCAGCCACCCATGCAGCAGGGAGGCGGATCCCGTTTCCCCGCGCCCCTCCCTCCACCGGAATTCCGTGCCTCCTTCCATGCTCCGGCGCAGGAATCAGTGGCCCCAATCAGCACCTTCAATGAAATAGGCCTCCCGGCGGTGGGGGAGGAACAAGGCTTGGTTTTGAGCGTCTCTCCCAGAAACCGGTGGCCGAGGCAGGAGACTTCAGCTCTGCTTACGATCCGGTCCGACATGGACGCTGCTTTCCGAGGCGCCAATCTCAAGTTCCCTTTGTGGGAAGAGGTCTCGAGGTGAAGTGCCTAACTTACTCATGAGCTCTCCATTGCTTCTTTTCCGATCCATCTTCTTCCTCTAGGTTTCTCTCTCTAGTGAGAGAAATGGGGATCTAGTCAGCTCAGTGAACTTCATGGATCCAATTCAGACTTGAAAAAGGAAATTAACGAAGTGGTCGAGTCGAGAGAGAGAGAGATAAAGACTCAACCTTTTGGTACTAGAAATCTCCTCTAGAGTTTTACTGATCTATCATCCTTCTCCCAAATTCAGATCTTTCAAAGCCCTATCTTTTTCTCTCTCTACTCGCAACGAATGGAGCATCTTAATTTCTCTTTTTTTCTGTAAAGAAATAAATTTTAAGGACCCTGAAAACATGGAGTCTCATCAATCCCCAAAAATTCCGCCTAAATTACATTTTATAAATAAAATCTTTAAAATCCAGCTCACTTATTTATTATTCACATAAAAAAATATTACTTTTTTAAATCTTGTTTTTCCCTTCTTTTAAAGGCACTGCGCAGAATGGTTAGCTAATTATAACTTAGTGAAATAATATGGTTTTGCAGCTTCAATAATTAAAATTAGCCATTTGCATTTCAAAATTATAAATTTTTTATTTTATAATTAGCAGTTTCGATTTTTGACATCTTGCATCCTAAAGCTGAAATTTCAGAGGTATTTAAGTTGGGGTATAACCCAAAATACTTATTTCGATACTTTATATTTCTGAACTATCTTATTTTTGACTATTTGCAAAGCATCAAATTAAGCATCATGGGTGTTGCCCAATCTAAATACTTCTAAAATTTCAGCTTTGAGATGTAAAACTTCAAAAATATATAATTATGAGGTGAAAAATGTCAATTTTAAGAATTCAAAATACAATATATCAAAATAGAGTAATTCAAGCCAGAAATAATTATTAAATAAGTAGGCTTTGGATTAGATGCGTTGAGTAGTGCATGTGAGTTTGCGTGCAATCATCAGCACCGTCCGTTTATCTCCACCACACGATCTCTCTCTCTCTCTCTCTCTCTCTCTCTCTCTCTCTCTCTACCCTCTTTATTTTTTGAAAAAGGATCTGTTTACAAGTGTGCAGGAGGCTAACGGAGATGGGGTATTGCCGGAGCGCCAAAAAATGCAAGGAAAAATTTGAGAACGTTTACAAGTACTACAATCGAACGAAGGATGCCCGCGCCGGACGACAGGACGGCAAATGCTACCGCTTTTTCAGCCAGCTGGAGGCGCTACACTGTTCCTCTTCCTCTGTCTCGGCGATCCCCGGCGAAATCGACGCCCCTGCTCCGATTCCCAGAGCCATTGCTCCGCCGCCATCCTCCGACGCAGCGATTACAGCCCCAGCTGCCACAGCTGCAGCTCCAATCGACGCTTTCCGGCTGATCTCCTCTTCAAACACCTCAAGCTATTCCGCGACCGATTCTGCGGAAGACGGGGAGGAATCTGCCAAACGGAAGAGAAACAGAGAAGGCGCGGACGGCGGAGAGGAGACACCTAAATGCAGGCAAAAGCTCATGACATTCTTTGAGGCTCTAATGCAGCGGGTGTTAGAGCGCCAGGAGGCTATGCAGCAGCGGTTACTGGATGCAATTGAGCGGCGCGAGCAGCGACGGACGATTCGGGAGGAGGCGTGGCGGCGGCAGGACGTGAGCAGGATTGCTCGCGAGCAAGAGCTTGCTGCTCAGGAGCGTGCCGCCGCCGCTTGCCGCGGCGATGCAATCGTTGCGTTTTTACAAAAACTTACCGGTCGGAAAATAACAATTCCCCCTCCGCCACATGCTCTGCAAACCACCATCCACGCCGCCGCCGCTGCCGCCGTTGCCCCGAATCCTGAACAAACACAATCCTCTCCGCCGACTCAGAAATGTACGGAAATTATAACAATCCCGACAGAACCTCGTCAGGCGGCGCCGCCGCAGGAACACCGGCGTTTCGACGGAAACATGGCCATTGTTTTGACGGAAACAGGGCCGTCCCGTTGGCCCAAATCGGAAGTTCACGCGCTCATCAAGCTGCGAAGCGGAATGGAGGGGCGGTATCAGGAGTCCGTCCCGAAGGGACCGCTTTGGGAGGAAATCTCAGCGGAAATGCGCCGCCTGGGGTATAACCGGAGCTCGAAGAGGTGCAAGGAGAAGTGGGAGAACATCAACAAGTACTTTAAGAAGGTGAAGGAGAGCAGTAAAAAGCGCGCAGAAGATGACAAGACATGCCCCTACTTCCACCAACTCGACGCGTTCTACCGCAGAAAGCTCCTCGGAAACGCCGCCCATACAGAGGACACCCAACTCTGCGCCCCTGACGCAGATCCCAAGTTTGGGGCTCTCCCTACCGCCGCGTCGCCGCAGCCTCGGCGGCAACAGGTTGACGCTGGTATGCCAGTGGAAGGAGTCGGCGACGACGACAGCGGTTTTTCGTTGGGCTTCTTCGAAGAAGGGCACAGCTCCGCTGTGGCAGCGAAACATGTAAGCTGATTTCTGCTTAAAATTTCAAACTTTTTCGGGGTTGTCCCATTTTCGTGAGTCAGGAGACTTGGATCCACTGCCTTAGCTTCGGGTAGGATTTGATGCACAAATAGTTAAAGGAGAATTTGAGCACAATGACGAGCTTTTTAACGTAAAAAAAATGTAGAAATGATGGAAAATCGCGTGGCCGGATCTTTGTCCGGCCTAATTTCACTATTTTTCCTTTATTTAGAAGTGTTTGTGTTCCTTGGAGCGTAGCATATCTGTTGGAAACGTGTATGGACTCCCTGCGCACACAATACAACTTCACAAACACAATTCTACCCCACTTCTACACCATTAAATCCAGTCGGCGAGATCTACTCTACTCGCGCGAGTAGTGCACCGGGCGAGTTCCTCCTACACCTAAACCGAGCACAACACTTCCTGCCGGCGACACCCACTCCGGCGAGACCACCTGCCAGCGAGAACAACTCCGGAGAGTTCGCAAGCTGCGGCGACAACCTCCCAGCAAGTTCTCCCTCTCGCGCGGCAAGATCAAAGCAGCATGTGGGACTAACTCTCGAGACCTTCTACTCGCTCGCGAGAACAACACCACACAACGGTTAGACCTCTTACTCGCACGGCAAGATCAACAAGGTGAGCAGTCCGCCCACTCTCTATCTCACTCTCTCTCCCTTAAGAAAAGTAGCCGTTGCAGCGCTCTCACTCAAAAATCAGAAAATTGGAGTGAGGAATATTTTCACTCAAAAACCAGAAAATTGGAGTGGGGAATATTTTCATTTTTTCAACACGTCTTCAAATAAGTACAAGGGTTGGGTCTTTATATAGGCAAAACAAAAACATACAAAATTCTCTATCCTAATAAATACAACGTCTCTCTCATATTAAATGCACGCAACCATAAAAGCATAAAATAATATCAAAACAAACTCTTACTTGTTGAACAGGTCAACATAGTCAAACCCCAACAAACTCCACCTCAAACTTGACAGCACATGTCGAGTTTACCTTTGAGCATTAGGAACATCTTCACCTTCAACGCCTTAGTGAAAATGTCCGCGACTTGCTCTCAGGTGGGGCAATACACCACTTCACCGTCTTCAGCTCCACCTGCTCACGGAGGAAGTGGTACCTCGTCTCAATGTGTTTGCTACGTCCATGTAGCACTGGATTATTTGCGAGCTGGATGGCCGACATGTTGTCAACAAACATGGTCATAGGCCCATCCACTTCATGACACAACTCTTGCAGGAGGATCCTAGCCAAATAGCCGGGCAGGTACAAGCCGCCGCCGCGATGTACTCTGCTTCACAAGATGATAAGGCAATTGTTTTCTGCTTCTTCGAACTCTATGAGAACACCCCTGTTCCCATATTTAAAGCGTACCTGGAAGTGCTATTCCAGTCATTCACATCTCCACCATAATCACTATCTGAGTACCCAACCAGCTTTAGCTCCTCTCCTGTAGAGTACTTCAGTCCATGTCCTCTAGTTCCATTCACATATCTTAGGATCCTCTTTGCTGTCGTGAAGTGGTCCTGCTTTGGTTCCTCCATGTACCTGCTAACAACTCCCACAACGTACATAATGTCAGGCCTGGTGAAAGTCAAGTAGCGTAAGCTCCCGACCAGGCTTTTGAACATCATGGAGTCTACCACTCCTTCCTTCGATTCCTTGCTCAACTTCAGTCCTGGGTCGGTAGGAGTAGAGATAGTCTTGTTGTTCTCCATCCCGAACTTCTTCAGGATCTCCTCTGCATACTTCTTCTGTGAGATGAAGGTCCCGTCTTCACTCTACTTCAGCTCCACGCCTAAAAAGTAGTTGAGCTCTGTTGAAGTTGGTGACCGGGCGGCCTGGCGGTTTGTATTGGCGGGTTGGAGACCGCGCGGTCTGGCGGTCTGTCTCAGCCGGCTTGGAGACCGGGCGGTCTGGCGATCTACCCTGGCAGTCTCGCTTCCTCTCTGGTGGTAGCCGTGCGGTTAGCCCTGCTGTCTAACCGCGCGGTTTGTGCGGTTTGTCTTGTATAGTCTGCTTAGTCCTGTAATTATTAGTCCCACATCTCTTATTTGTATTCTCTCATCTCTCCTCCATTCTATATAAGGGAGAGCATACCTTTGTAATAGATATCTTTTTTGGATAATAAAATTTCAATTATTCAAAAGTTTATTTGCTTGTTCTCTACTTTTCGCTTCTTTTCGCTACTTTCTAACATGGTATCAGAGCACACGGTCATTTCCTCCTGATTCTGTGCGCTCTCTGTTGTTCGCGGCTTGTTTTCCGCATCCTGCGACTTGTCTCGCGGCTTGCCTTCTCTTCTGTCTGCGCGGCTTGTTTCTATCCGCGCGGCTTGTTTCTGTCCGCTGCCCTGTTCGCGCGGCTTGCTTCTTCTTGGTTCTCTTCTCCTACTGCTATTCGTCGCAGCGACCTGTTTCCTTGTCGCCGCGCTCCTTGTTCTTTCTTGCCTCTCCGACTTCCTAGTCGTTGCGGCCTATCTCTGTCCGCGTGACTTGTCTCTACCCGCTGCGAGCTTCTTCTTTCTGTCCGCCTCTGCTTTCCCCTTTACCGCTTGTCTCTATTCTCGTGGTTTGCTGCTGTGATCTGCCTGACCGTGCGGGTTGTTTCTTTTTCACCCGCATCTTGGTCGCGGTCACCTGCTCTTCTCTTCTCTTCTGTTCGCTCGGCCTTCTCAGTCCGCGCGACCTCTTCCCCGCTGGGCCTTTGCCTGCTTTTTCGCCGCTTGATTCTCCGTCTGCCCGCGCGCCCTGTCCGCGCGGCTTGCCCCTTCTTTTTCGCGACCTTTTTCGCGATCTCCTCTATTCGCCGTGCTCTACTTCTTGTTGCCTTCTACCCGCTCCTGCTTGCTAGTCGCCCCGGCCTCATCTTTGGCCGTGCGACTTGTTCTCCTCTGTTCGCCCGACTTTTTCAGGCCGTGCGACTTCTTTCCCTCTGCTTTGCTCGGCTTCTTGTACGCGGCCTTCCTAGCCGCCCGACCTGTTTTCTGGTCGCCCGGCTTGGTGCTCTTTTCTCTTCTCGTGGCTTGTTCCTCTCGTCGCGGTTTGCTCCTCTCTTGCTTCCATGGCTTTCCTCTCCTCTAGCCTGTCCGCCTCCGTGGTCACCTCTTCTGGTAGTGCTCATGTTGTGACTCGCGGACGATGGCTCATCGACTCTGGTGCAACAAATCATATGACAGGCAACCCTCAATGTTTCTCTCTTCTTGACACACAGGCTCAGTTGCCCCCGGTCATTGTTGCTGATGGATCTCCCTCCCCGGTCCATGGGACGGGCATGGTTCAAGTCACTCCATCTCTCGCAGCTAGATGTTAAGAATGCCTTCCTCTATGGTGATCTGCAGGAAGATGTTTACATGGAGCAACCTCCTGGGTATGTTGCTCAGGGGGAGACACGGGTATGCCGGCTAAGGAAGGCTATCTATGTCCTCAAGCAGAGTCCTCGTGCCTGGTTTGACAAGTTCAGTGGCATTGTTGCGGCCATTGGTTTTACACAAAGCTCAGCAGATCACTCCTTGTTTGTTCGGAAAACCGCATCTGGTCTTGTTGTTCTTGCGGTTTATGTTGATGACATTCTTCTTACTGGCGATGACCAAGATGGGGTATTGATGACCAAGAAACACCTTCGTCAACATCTGGTTACAAAGGATATGGGCTCCCCGAAATACTTTCTGGGGATTGAAATCTCTAGAAAGCCCAACTCCATGGTCCTTTCACAACGGAAGTATGCTCTTGATCTTTTAAAGGAGGCAGGACTCACTGGTGTTAAACCTGCACGTTGTCCTATGGCTGCTGGAGAAGACAAAACTTGGACAGATGACTCACCTCTTCTCTCTGATCTTACGAGATACCGGCGTCTGGTGGGCAAGCTCATATATCTCACGGTAACCAGACCCGACATCTCTTATGCTGTTGGCAAGGTGAGCCAGTTCATGCAAGCTCCGAGGGAGTGTCATCTACAATCTGCTCTGAGGATATTAGAGTATATTAAAGCTGCTCCAGGGAAAGGACTCCTATTTCAGAAGAATGGTCACCTAAGGGTTGAAGCTTACTCTGATTCAAGCTATGCGGATGACAAAGGGGACCGCAAATCGTCTTCAGGTTTCTGCACATTTGTTGGAGGCAATCTTGTGAGTTGGAAGAGCAAGAAACAGTCTGTCATTTCCAGGTCTAGTGCAGAGGCGGAATATCGTAGCATGGCATCGAGTACATGTGATTTGAAGTGGTTGAGGGCTCTCATGCTTGACTTAGGAGAGGTTTATAACTATCCTCTTCCTATGTTCTGTGACAATAAGGCCGCAATACACATTTCCAAAAATCCAGTCTTTCATGAGAGAACAAAACACATAGAAGTCGACTGTCATTTTATTCGGGAAGAAATATTGAAGAAACAGATTTGCACTCCATTTGTCACGTCCGACAACGAGTTGGCAGATGTCTTCACCAAGCCGGTGTCTGCTTCCTTTTTCCACATCTGCGACAAGCTGGGCATGATCGATATATATGCTCCAGCTTGAGGGGGAGTGTTGAAGTTGGTGACCGGGCGGCCTAGCGGTTTGTATTGGCGGGTTGGAGACCGCGCGGTCTGGCGGTCTGTCTCAGCCGGCTTGGAGACCGGGCGGTCTGGCGGTCTCTCCTGGCAGTCTCGCTTCCTCTCTGGTGATAGCCGTGCGGTTAGCCCTGCTGTCTAACCGCGCGGTTTGTGCGGTTTGTCTTGTATAGTCCGCTTAGTCCTATAATTATTAGTCTCACATCTCTTATTTGTATTCTCTCATCTCTCCTCCATTCTATATAAGGGAGAGCATACCTTTGTAATAGATATCTTTTTTGGATAATAAAATTTCAATTATTCAAAAGTTTATTTGCTTGTTCTCTACTTTTCGCTTCTTTTCGCTACTTTCTAACAAGCACTCCCAGGTCCGTCATCTCGAACTCCTTCTTCATCATCCTCTTGAACTCCTCGTACATGTGAGGATTGTTGTCTGAGAATATCCTATCGTCTATGTAAAGACATGATCATCATGTCGCCGTTCATCTCAACCTTCGTGTAGAGGGCGTATTCATGAGGGCTCTTCATATAGCCATGTTTCTGAAGGTAAGCGTATATTCTCCTATTTCAGGCTCGATCTCCTTGCTTCAACCCGTACAAGGCCTTGCCCAGCTTGCATACTTTCTTCTCCTGCCCCTTTACCACATATCATGGGGGCTGCTCGATGTACACATCCTCCTCCAGGTAGCCATTCAGGTAAGCAGATACCACATCCATCTGCATGATCTTCCATCTATGATGAGCAGCAAGAGCAATGATCAATCAAATGATGTCTATCCGCACCACAGGGGCGAAGACTTCATCATAGTCCACTCCTTGGACTTGTTGGTAGCCCTTCACAACTAGCTGCGCCTTATGCTTTTCAACGCCTCCATCTTTATTCTTCTTCACCTTATAGACCCACTTCACCCTGAGGGGTTTGTGGTCAGCAGGTGGATCCACCAACTTCCAGGTTTCATTCTTCTTTATGGATGTTATCTCCACATCCATAGCATTCCTCCAAGTTCTCTCTTTGCCTGCTTTCTCGTACGAGTGTGGTTTACAATCTGCAAGTTGACAGTATAACGAAAAATTGTTAAGGGTCGGCGCCGTCTCCTCGTAGATCTCCTCCAACCTCCTCATCTTAGGTTGAGGACGATCCGCCTTGCTCCCGCTAGTGCTTGCTCCACTAGAACCACCTCCACTTGTACTAACTCCACTAGAGTAGGGATTAGGAGCTCCCCCAGACTCTCTACTGGGTGGTGATGGTGGCTAAGCTGCACCAACTTCAACTTCAGTTTTCTTTCCTTCCTCCTCTTTATCATCATCAAAAAACATCCCCTTGATGCTCCTCACCGCTACATCCCAGCTCCAGCTGCTATCTTCCTCAAACACCACATCCCTCGAGATGATAGCTCTCTCCGTCACCGGGTTGTACAGCTTGGAAGAATTGCTCATCGGAGCGTAGCCTACAAAGATGCACTTCTCATTTCGGTCATCTAGCTTCTTCCTCCTCTGGTCCGGGACATGTACGTAAGCCACACACCCAAAAACCCTCAAGTGCTTCACACTTGGCTTCCATCCACACCATGCTTCGAACGGAGTTATAAACTTCACACTCTTTGTTGGACATTGGTTTAGTAGGTACACAACCACCTGTACTGCCTCGACCAAAAACTTCTTTGGCAACCCTTTTCCCTTCTGCCACTCCGTTCTGCTGAGGTGAGTACGCCACCGTCAGCTGGTGAGAGATTCTGTACTCCTTACAGAAGTCATCAAACAGCTTAAAGGTGTACTCCTCACCCCTATCTGTCCTCAGCACCTTCAGTGGTTGCCCACTCTCCTTCTCTACCATCGCCTTGAACTCCTTGAACTTGTCAAGAGCCTCAGCCTTCTCTTTCAGGAAATACACCCAACACTTCCGACTGAAGTCATCAGTGAAGGTAATGTAGTACTTGCTCCCACCTACTGAGGTAGTCTCAAACGGACCAGCTATGTCAGAGTGAACTAGTTCAAGCTGTCTTCTTGCCATTATGGACTTGTCTCCTTCAAACGTCAATCTCTTTTGCTTTCCCTTGGTACATGCCTCACAGACCTCCTATGGAGGCGAGATTATAGACAGTCCTTCTACCATCTTGGAATGAGATAGTAGTTTCAGGCATGTGAATCCCAGATGGCCCATCCGGTGGTGCCATAGCCATGCTTCCTCTTCTTCCTCCGTCCTTGCGAGACACACCATCTCCTTAGAATCCATCCTCAGCGTGAAGAGATGGTTAGTTGTCATCTTCACCCTCACCACTTCCCTTCCTTCATGGTCCTTCATGGCCAACGTGCCATCCCTCAGCTAAACGCAGTAACCCTTCTCGACCAACTGCCCATGGCTCAAGATGTTACTTTTCAAGCCCGGCATATAGAACACGTCATTAAGGTGCAACTCCTTCCAATTCGAGGTCACTGCTATGACTCCTCTTCCTTCCACTGATATCTTCGAGGCGTCTCCAAAACTGACGTAACCATCATTTGGCTCTAGGCTGGTGAACAATTCCTTCTCTCCATATATGTGGTTACTAGCTCCTGTATCCAGGTACCACACTTCGTTCCTCCCACCTTCAGCACCCATGTAGGTTAGTAACATCATCGGGTCACCACCCGTGTTTCTTGCTTCAGCATAATGGTTGGCATATCTTCCCTTCCTTGGAGCCCAACAATCATAGCTCATATGCCCAAACTTGTTATAGTTGTAACATTGTATTTGGGACATATCACCTCTACCTCTTCCTTGACCTCTTCCTTGGCCTCTACCTTGGCCTCTTCCTCTTCCTCATGCATCTTGCCTCCAATCTTGAGGTTGTTCTGCCTCTATCTGGTTGTACTAGTTCCTTTCTTGATCTCTTCCTCCTCTTCTTCCTCTACCTCTTCCTTGGTAGCCTCGACCACGCTGGCCTCCTCCTCTTCCTAAGCTCTCTCCAAAATTTAACTGAGTCTGGAGTGCTTTACCCAAGCCACTCGACTCCTCATCGTCATGCAACATGCGGTACTCGTGAGCTTGTAGCGAGACAACAAGTTCATCTACTGTCATCATGGTGAGATCTTTCGACTCCTCAATCGCCATTACCACATGTCGGAATTTCTTAGACATAGATCGCAGGAGCTTCTCCATGAAGCTTACGTCATCTGTCACCTCTCCATTCTTCTTCATCTCGTTTGTGAGCGTCCGCAGACGGGTCACGTAGTCACCAACCTTCATTCTCTGAACTCTGCATCTTCATCACTTCATACTGAGCTCGAAGGGACTACAGATTCACCTTCTTTGCCTTATCAACTACCTGCATGGAGAGTTGCAAAATCTCTCATGTCTCCTTTGATGTCTCCGCATCTGAGATCTTCTCAAAGGTCGCCTCATCCACGCCCTGAGAAAGTAAGAAAAGAGCCGTCTTATCCCTCTTCTTGGACTCTCTCAACGCTGTCCTCTGAGCGTTAGTCAATGCCGCTTCTGCTTATATAGTAAGCTCCTCAACGCCATCCTCAACTACCTCCCACAACTCCTTTGAGGCGAGTAGCACTCGCATCTGAATACTGCAGTTCCCAAAGTTGGTTTTTGTCAACTTGGGGACTTGACCTGGCATGACACTTCCCATCTCCATCTCCTCTAGTCACTAACTCTTCTAAACAACTTACAGGGGGTCCAACCTGTCTCTGATACCACTTGTTGGAAACGTGTATGGACTCCCTGCGCACACAATACAACTTCACAAACACAATTCTACCCCACTTCTACACCACTAAATCCAGTCGGCGAGATCTACTCTACTCGCGCGAGTAGTGCACCAGGAGAGTTCCTCCTACACCTAAACCGAGCCTAGCACTTCCTGCCGGTGAGACCCACTCGGGCGAGACCACCTACTCGCGAGAACAACTCCGGCGAGTTCGCAAGCTGCGGTGACAACCTCCCAGCAAGTTCTCCCTCTCGCGCGGCAAGATAAAAGCAGCAGGTGGGACTAACTCTCGAGACCTTCTACTCGCTCGCGAGAACAACACCACACAACGGTTAGACCTCTTTCTCGCACGACAAGATCAACAAGGTGAGCAGTCCGCCCACTCTCGATCTCACTCGCTCTCCCTTAAGAAAAGTAGGCGCTGCAACGCTCTCACTCAAAAACCTGAAAACTGGAGTGGGGAATATTTTCACTCAAAAACCAGAAAAGTGGAGTGGGGAATATTTTCACTCTTTTCAGCAAGTCTTCAAATAAGTACAAGGGGTGGGTCTTTATATAGGCAAAACAAAAAACATACAAAATTCTCTCTCCTAATAAATACAACCTCTCTCTCATATTAAATGCACGCATCCATAAAGCATAAAATAATATCAAAACAAACTCTGAATTGTTGACCAGGTCAACATAGTCAAACCCCAACAATACCACCTCTACGTTACAAGCTTTGAGGATAAAAAAAGACAAAAAAGCTAAGTCCACGGGATTCCACGAAGTGTCCAAGAGAGCGTTCTCCAATGCCTTCTCATGGGCTTGCTGAAGCGTTTATATGTGCGTTGAGCGTTAAGCGAGCTGAAATGGAAGCAGAGCAAATCTCGAGTGAATGAACGATGTAAGTCTCACATTTTCGCCGAAAAATCAAAGCTCTCTTTAGTCTTTTCAGTTGTGTGTCTACAAATGAATGTCTGAAGGATTTTTTTATAACTCTTTGAAGGGGCGTATTGGTAATTGTGTCCGATCGAATCTTGAGTTGTCAAATGACATTGCCCGGTTTTGGTCATCCGGATCACCAATTTTTCCGAAATGATGTTCATGCCTCTTAAGGGGTTTAGGCAGCCAGGGCATGTTGGAGGCGATGGCGGCGGTTGCTGCTAGCGCGTGCGCGCACGGGGTGCACGTTCGCGGTGCCCCCGTGTGAGTGCACGGGGCGTTCGCAGTGCCCTTTTGTGCTTGGTTTCGTCTCCCTCTTTTAGGTGACTTTGGACTCTTCGAGCGGGCGCGGCTGGAGTGTTTCTGTCAAGATCCTATCAGTTTGGCTAGGAAATCTTTAAAGGGAACCTATCAAAACTAATTATGCATTCCAAATTTAACTGATTTCATTGAAGACAGATGGCATCCGAATGAAGCTGATAGAGCAGACAGTTGTGGACAACCATAGTATATATGGAGTCACCAGAGACCCTGACGCCAACAAGGAAGAGGGCGCACGGAAGCACGCAGATCAGAATCAAGCATGGGAGGCCGCGAGTGGGCAGGGACGGCCAAAGCCCATATGGAACCGCCGGAAAGAACACTTTTTAGCTGTAAAGGTAATAAAACCGACAGCGTGCTCGAGGCAGAGAAGAAAAATGGAGGAAATAAGCTTGCATTCCTGTGGCGTGCAGGTTCTCTTTGTTCATTTCATTTTTTTGTTCCTTGCCTTCCCCTTCCTTTTTTGTCAAGATTTTTCTCACTATGATTGTTATTTGGTGTAGTTTTGAGTCTTTTGTGGTTGGGAGTGTGAATTGTTTACAAGAATTTTGGCATACAGTTTTGTTCCCTATCTACTTTATTTATATATTATTTCACATCATTTTCATGTCTCAATAAATGTGAAGAAATTCGGTTTTGTTGAGGTGAAAAGATCCCCAAAACACCATTGTACAGCGGTTCAAACAAACTTTAGAGCCTGTTTGATAGGGGTGCAATTTGGATCAGTTTGATTCGGTTGCACTCAGAATCAAGAAGTGACCTGTTTAGGTTTGATTTTAAATTTTTGGAAACGGAACCGACTCACGATTCAAAATTGTAGAACCGGAACCGAATCTGAAATATCGGTTCGGTTCTCAGTTTCTTAAATTTATGGTGTAAATATGTTGCACTAGAAAAAATAAATGCAAAACAATGTTTATAAATCGAGAAAACTAGGAGATCTTAAGCTTGCATGACTCCAAAATCATCAAAGTTTCTTAAATTACTAAATACATTTAATAATCTCATCATACAACATTTTATATTCAAAGATTCTAACAATTAAGCAAATGTTTAACATTGTCAAAATATGAACAAATAGTTTATAAAATTACACATGAAAGATTTTCATCAAACTGATTATTTATCAATCTCTTTAAAAAATATCTTGTTCACCACAAATATATTTTTGATACCCAAATTCAATAACTCGATTTTCGGATCGGTTTTGGGTACACGAGTGTAAAAGCCGAAAACTAAATCAAGTGGTCAATTTTGAAAATTTTGGACCCGGAACCGAACCGAGACACATAAGAACCGACCCAAACCGATCGGTTTGGTTCCGGTCCACTTATCAGTTCTTCGGTTATTTTTGCACACCCCTATTGTTTGGGGCTACAGTACCCATACTCCCTCAATGCGCGTGGATGCATGTCGTCTTGAAGGATGTCTTGCCTATAATCGATGTCAGTGGCACGTCTCTCCAGCTCATTAATGGCATAGTATTTCACTTGTGCGCCTTCCATACGGTGCTCGAACTCTTCCACGTTCAATACTCGTATCTTCAGCGCGTGGCGAGTCAATGATTTGGCTCGCACGCCGCCAACCTGTCGATCCTCGCTTTGAGATCGAGGCAGGCATTAGCCTCATCTGATACTCGCCTAATGGCATGTCGATTCAATCAATAAGAGTAGTGCCTGACGAAACATTGCGACCTATTGACAAGCATGTTTAGAAAGCGAGAATCTATTCAAGAGTATAATAAGAAAATTGAAGAGTCTGGTACCTGGGCAAGGGGCTTATGGTTTTTATTCATGTTGTTGTGGAGATCAACGAGGAGGAAGAATGAGGTGGTAAAGATCATTGAGGAAGCGGAGACCTACGAGGAGCTGGAGACCGGCGAGGAGGTGGTGATTGGGGAGGAGAGGTAATTTGATGAGGCAATCCCTTCTTCATTATTCTCATTAGTCTGACGATCTGAGCATCAATCTCCTCTTGTGTGATCGGCAAGCTCAGAAAGGACACGTTAAAGAAGGGCCCCTCTTTTTATACACATCAGAGGAACTCACGAGATAGCGTCGATTAGATCAGTTTCTCGCCAAAGCACCTTGTTGAGTAAGGGTTGGAGGAATCTTTCCGAGCTCTCTAAGAACTCGCAAAGAGCGGAGATTGTATACGGCCGATATTCACCAAGGATGGGCCCATCCAAACCACGTAAGCTGAAGTCAAAGTTTATCAACGGGGACAGTGTCAGCAAAGGGAAAATAACACTTGTTACACGCCGGAGTAGGCAAGTATCCTACATAACTCGACACTATGAGCGAGTAGGCGCCATAGTCACTCAGTTAGTAGGGATGCTCTCAAGTCGCATTGCAGGAATATCGCGGGGGTATGGTATTCTCACATATATACCTCCCCCTAGATTTGTTGATAAATAAGACCTCACTGGTACTAAGAATGACATCTTAAAATCTTGAATTCCCCCTCCTTTCCCCCAAAAGTCAACTACTGTACTTTCCATGTGGTGTCTTTCTCTCGTTCTTTGCTCAATCTTTTGGTTGTAGAGGGAATTTTTTTAACTTCGGGTACGTTGTGGGACCTACACACTACAACATGTGGGATGTGTTTATAAACATCTCTCTCTCTCTCTCTCTATATCACTCTTGTGATCTGGTTCTATGGAGTTGGATTGCAGGATACCAGTAACCTCAAACTGCTTTTTGGTCTGAACATTTGGAATCAGTTATCCCAATTCCAACATCCCATATATTGACTATTGTCATGGTGCTGGTGAGGATAAAGTGATCCATGCCATGAACAACATTGATGAGGCGAACCCAAAAGAGAAGAGGGTTGGGAGAGGGTGCATTCGTAGAGTCTCCTTGGTTATGAATTTTCATTGTCACTATGATGGAACTCATTTGTGCTTTTTTTATTTTTTGTTTGTCACAATGATGGAACTCATTTGTCTCCATTTTGTAATTAACATGGTTTTCTATCTTAATTTTACCTTCAGTTTGTTGAAACCGAAAACTCAATCTCCTGTGAAGTTCACCCTTGAGAAAGGGGTGATCGCGCACCTACTTCTCTCCTGCAAGCAAAATGACAAAGGGGACAAAGAAGACTGGACCCAAGGGCTCGGCGAGGAAGACCCACCACACACCCGGAAGATCTTAGAACGCTTCCCCTCCTTAGTCAGAGGCCGAGCTATGTCTACCTCAGAAAGCGCTAAAATACTAGGGAGCAAGTGAGTATGAAAGCGTGCTTTCTGAGGTGCCCCTTGAGTCCTATTTATAGATTTCTGCAAATAGCCAACCTCCGCTGTTTCAAACAGGTATGTGCAGCCCAACTTGGTTTGCCAACAACGCAACTCCGCTGTTCTAACAAGCTATTCGCACCCATGGGAGGGGCAACCGGGTAATTTTACCTCTGGGCCCCACTGGGCAGGTCCCAAGGACATGGAGGTCGGCTCGCCGCTACTCTCCATCCCCGCGGCGCGGGATGCGACCTGACTCCCGCAGCTCGCCTTCTCTTTTTGGGCGAGCGCGAGCCAGGCCCCCGCAACCCGCCATTGCCTGCTCCGAGGCTGGCTGGCGGCCAGGTCGCCTGTAGGAGGGCGGGCTGGCCGGTCTCAGACTATCGCTATGGAATTCTCCAGAGGAGCTCGCTGTTTGGGCTCGACGAGTTCAACCTTGAATATTAGTTCGAAGCATGCCGAGCTCCGTGCTCTGCTCGACGAATGCTGAGCTCAAACTCTGCTCGACGAATGTAGAGCCCGAACTCTGCTCGACGAATGCCGAGCTCAAACATCGGCTCGACGAATGTCGAACTCAAACCTCTGCTCGACGAACTTAAGGAGAGGGTGGGGGGTGGGGGGGGGGGGGGGGGGGGGGGAGTGCCAGCTCGCGCGGCTCGCCCGTCTGGCTTTGGCGAGAGCGAGCTGGCCACCCGGTGCCTGCCCGCATGCTGTTCTGGTGTGGGCAGAGTGCCTTGATCCACTCGCCTGGTCTGACAGGCCCACTCGGCGGGAGGGGCTAGCTCGCGCGGCTCGCCCGGCTCGCCCGTCTGGCATTGGTGAGAGCGAGCTGGCCACCCGGTGCCTGCCCGCATGCTGTTCTGGTGTGGGCAGGTTGCCTTGGTCCGCTCGCCTGGCCTGGCGGGCCCACTCAGCGAACACGGGGTTGTACACAGTTGTCAATATGGATGTGTAGATGAATGTATGAATGCAATGGTGTTTATGTAATAAGACAATAACTAGAGGTATACTTCTACACATAATTTTTTTATATTAAATGCTTCATCTGTTATATACCATTCATATTACAAAATTTTGCTCTATTAACCCATCATTACATATTTTATTTAATATACATGAAAATTTCCTATTTTTTTAGCATGTTGTGATTAGAACTTAAATCCTTTATTTCTTTCGCTCTACTTACCGACCTCATCTTTCCATAAGTGTGTGGGAGCTTTCAAAATATCTTCCCATTATTTTTCTTTGTTCAATTCATCTTGTTGCGGGTTTCGGTTCGGAGAAAAAGAACCGTCTTGACTCAGAGTCGAATCGGGTGCACAAACAATCAAAGAAAGCTACAATAATGAACAAAAGACATTTTTTGACATAGAAAACCCAGAAAGGGTGAAAAACCACGTGGCTGGAAATGTGCCGAGCTAAAATCCACTACCTTCTTCGGCGGGAGTTGTCGTGTCGTTTGTGGCTTCCCCTGGTACTTGGCAGTGACTCCTGATCCCTCTTCCTTTTAAATCTTCCTTCGAACTGTAGCTGGTGCGCTTCGATTGTTTCGTCTGCTGTGATTTGATCCTTGACTCGATGGATGTGGTCACGGTAGCAGGATGGTGTTTTGCTCATCAGCATGAAGTGGAATTTTCTTGGTCGGAGCCCCCGAGGAAGGTTCCGCGTAGGAGCTCGGGGCTAACCCCTGAAATCAGCTGTGCCTCTACGATGAAGCGACGAAAGAAATCTTTGAGCGATTGTCCCTCGGCCTGCCGGATTCCTACGATGTGTGAGGGGTCCCGAACGATCTATTGGTTAGCGATATACTGATCTGCGAAGAGTTTTGTTAGATATGTAAAGTCCTTGACTTCTCCCTCTTTTAGAGAACAGAACTAGGTGCGAGCTTCTCCTTTCAGTATTGTCGGGGACATTTGACACGAGAGCGGGTCTGTGGCCATGTTGATAAGCATAATATCCACAAAATGTCCGACATGCTCCAAAGGGTCGCTCGACCCATGAAATGTCTCGAATTCAGGGGGCATGATTGCAGTGGGAACGAGATGTGTCAGGACCTGCGATGCTCAAGGGGATATGTAGTGAATGGGGCATTGCCCTTTCACGTCGTGGTGCCCCCGTACCCGTACTCCTCCTTGATCATGTGTCTCACTTCTTCGTCAGTGAGTCCTCTATCAGTCGGAGCGACAGTTTCTTTTGTCGCTTGAAAGATTTCATGTGCACGCCTGGAACTTTGTGGGGGATTGCGGGGTGCGCGAAGTTGTTGGCGTCGGATGGTTCATTTGTGGTGGGATCCATAGAGCGGGCAACATCTCCGGGCACTATCTGGCCTGGGATCTGCGTTGATTGACTTCCTAGCGCTAAGTCTATGTAGGGGGCACGACGAGCATTTAGATCTTTTAGCAAGGTGAGAACCTTCATGTGGTGTTCCCTTATCAGGCGCCTACATTATTCCCCCGATGCCTGGGATGCGGTGATGGCGGCCCCTTTCCGAAGCATGGCGTTGCCAGTGGGTGAGTTGGCGGTGTCCTGTTTGGCGTGTGGAGCTTCCACATGAGAAGTATTAAGCAGAGCAGAACATGGATTGTGTGGCTGCTCCCCAGGATGCGAGGTTTCACCGAGGTGTGGCTACTTCTCCAGACGTTAGATTCAGGTTCTTTTCCTTCTTCCTCCCTTGTTCGTGGTGATAGAGTGCTTTGTTGTGAGTGATGCCTCCCGTGGCCGGTGCCCTACGAGTCCGTGCACAGTACGTGGTGCGGGTCATGCCGCTAAGCGAGCCATGACTTGAAGTTAATGATGACGGGTTTGGCGTCGTGAGATATACCCCCTGGGACTTAGAAGTCCCTTAGTCTCGTGGTGGGGCAGGTGTTGAAACCGGAACCCGGCTTCCTGTGGAGCTCGCCCTTGGGGAAAGGGGTGGTCTCACGCCTACTTCGCTCCTGCAAGAAAAATAACAAAGCAAGGAGAAACAGACCCAAGGGCTCGGCAGGGAGGTCCCACCACAAACCCGGAAGATCTCAGAGCGCTTCCCCTCCTTAGCCTGAAGTCGAGCTAAGGTACCCTCAGAAAGCACTTGAAGATTTTGGGGAGAGGAGCACCGGGAAGAACCTGCTTTCTGGGGTACCCCTTGGGTCCTATTTATAGCTTTTGAAATTCGGACTGCCAATAACCAAAATAACTGACCCGAAATTACCAGAAAACCCCCGGCTGGGTCTGCCAAGAGCCAAACTCCGCTGTTTTGAAGGGCTATGGGCAGACCAGCAGGGGTAAAACAGTAAAAAGTACCTCTGACACCCAGGCGAGCTGGGAGCTTTGGTCATCCCGACATGCTCTGCTCGCCTACTGCTGCCGAGCTCCACTGCGAGGGCGCGAGTTGCAGCCCGCTCGGTGAATGCCGAGCTCGGGGTCGCCGATCGACGATCTCTGGCTGACGGATGCCGAGCTCAGCCTCGCCCCTACCGCTGCCGAGCTCGCCTGCTGCTTCTAGCCTGATCTGCTCGGCCCCTGGTGATCTTGCTCGCCGGACACGGGGTTGTACACACCCGGCATGCTCTGCTCGCCTACTGCTGCCGAGCTCCACTGCGAGGGAGCGAGTTGCAGCCCGCTCGGCGAATGCCGAGCTCGGGGTCGCCGATCGACGATCTCTGGCCGACGGATGCCGAGCTCAGCCTCGCCCCTGCCGCTGCCGAGCTCGCCTGCTGCTCCTAGCCTGATCTACTCGGCCCCTGGTTATCTTGCTCGCCGGACACGGGGTTGTACACAATCTCCACTCTTTTCAAGCTTGTCAAAAAGCTCGGAAAGAAACATCCAACCCGAAGTGTGCGACGAGCTCTGGCTGGCGAGTTGGAGGGAATCTTCTGGTGGGGGCCACCTGCGGCTATATATATGTACCTGCTCAGCTGCCTGGCTCTTGCGATTCCTTCTGTTGTCTTGCCAAGATGCCCCTCCCTAAGGAGATCCAAGAGCGCATAGACCGAGCTCGCCAGGCTTCCGCGTCTCGCGTTGCCGCACTGACGGCGGTCCCCGCGAAAGCTCCCCAAATTGATTCTGCCGAGCCGAGCTCCAAGAGGACAAAGCCATTCTCCGAGGCGGCCGAGCCCATTTTCCACGACCTGAGGGCCACCCTGGCTCGCGAGACCGGCTCTTCTACCCGAACTATTCTGGAGAATGATAGGGAGGTCGTCGTAGTCGGCGACGATCAGGATGGCCAACCAGATGGCGAGGGCGCCGTACCGCGGGTCCCTACGCCGCGAGGAGAGACCACGCTCGCCACTTCGCGATTCTCGGCAACGGACAGCCACCCCCGGGATCCGCCGCCCCTCTTCGGGATCCTGCCGGTGAGCTCGCAGAGGCCAACTTCACCAGCGGGCTCCCCTCCTCGGCAAATTGACGCGGCCGCGGGGGAAGGTCTGGGGTCCATTCCCACCCCGGGCTTCGAGCTCATCTCGCCGGGGGCTCGCGGCCCAGGTCGCGGGAAGGACCTGAGGTTCATCCCTCCCCGCATCTCCTTTGAGCCGCCGAGCTCTTCAGGTCAGTCTCGCTCAACCCTGTGCTTCATAAGTTTTTGCTCTGCTGATATCTGCCTTTACAGCTCTTCCCAGTCAATCGGCTGCCGAGGAGTCCTCGCGGGCAGCCCACCACTCTCCCCTCCCGTCCTCGAGCTCGCTGGACTCTTACATGGGTCCGGAGGTGGATCAAGGCGAGCTGACGAGGAGGGAGGTCAAGCTCCTCAAGAAGCTGGTGTGTGGACTGCGCGAGGTGCAGGGGGTCAACGAGACGCTGCAGCGCGACTACGCGCGTCTTGCTGAGGAGGTGCGCCTCGGTCAAGCTGGCGAGTTGATGTCCCCCTCCCAACTCCTGGACGAGATAGACGACGGTCTCTTGGTTGCGCAAAGGAATTCTGGAAGGATCCACGAGCTACTCCGTGTGTGGCAACCTGGGGGGCGGGGGTCGCCAGGCCGGGGTAGGTAAGTCTGCGGGCTCCTCTGCCGAGCCGACCGACGCTCGCATCCCGGTGCCCTCCCTGCTCGCGCGCCCGCTTTCAATTCTGGACTTTTTACTTCTGTGATGAATAACTCTTAGAACATTCTTAATTATATTAAATAAAAAGCTGCAATGTTTGACTTAGCCTTGGTTGGGATGCGTCGGAAGTCGGCGAGCTGGGGTGGCGAGCTGGGGTGGCGAGCTGGGGCAGCGAGCTGCGCCGATGTGACAGCTTGCCTCAGATTTCTTTTCCTATAAATAGCCCCCCCCTCACCTACCCCCATACTGCCTTTATTGCTTTGCTTTCCTTTCTTTGTTTTCTTCTTTCCCTGCTCGCGTCGTGCTTTTCCTCTGCGATCATGGGCAAGACCAACCCGGACGCCGACGGCCGCTCCAAGTGCGCGCAACACTTCGCAGACTATTGCTTCTTCGACGGCCACACCAGCGAGGAGGAGCTCGCGGAATTCAAGGCCGCGTATGTGCCGCTGGGCTTTGAGGCACGCAGGCCGGGGCCGGGCGAGGGCATCAACACGTTCTACGAGAACGAGCTCGCCTTCCCTATCTCGCACTTCGAGGTGGGGCTGCGACTTCCCTTGTGGCAGGAGATCCGGCAGATCCTGAAGTACTACGGGGCCGTCCCCGCGCAGCTGAACTCCAATGCCATCGCAATGATGGTGGCGTTCGCGAGCTACCTCCGGCGAGAGAGGATCGAGTTCAACCTGACGGTGTTCATGAAGCTCTTCTCCTACAAGGCGACGACGGACGGGGTCGCCTACTTCGGCGGCTCCTTGATCAAAGTTCGCGAGATCGCGAACAAGCACCATACCTAGATGACCAAGATCGCCTTCGTCAGGGTAGATCTCGGCAACATTCCCTACTCGCTGCAACAAAAAGGCGCGGAGGTGTACTGCCCGCCAGTCGTGTCCGGCAACGACGCCGAGCTCCACAAATTCTTTCTCCACAAAGATTTCGAGGTCGCCTTCCTGCGGAGTGGCCTCGACGCGCTCCCCCCGGTTCTGCCCGGCGAAGGTATACTCTCCTCATCTTGCCGAGCTCGCCTACTCGCCGAATTCGACACATCATCATATCTGAATTCCTAACCTTTCCAAGTGTTTTCCTGTAGGGGAGCGAATAATCCCCGTGAACCCGCCGTTCGCGGACCCGAGGCTCGATACTGACCCTCTTGCTCGCGAGAGGGCGGCGGCGACGGCCTGCCGAGATGAGGCGGCCCTCTCGCAGCCCTCTTCCAGCAAGAGGCGATCTGAGGACGCGGGGTCGAACCCGCCATACGGCCACTGTCAGATGAAAACGGTGCGGAGAGCCCTGCTGGCTCCGCGGGGGCAACAACAACAACAACAACATCAGCCCAGCCCCAAATATATTAGCTCGTCGGAGACTCCTCCCGACGCGTCGCCGGAGAGCCCGCTGAAGGAGACAACCAGCAAGGGCCGAAAGGGTGGCAAGGGCCCTTCTTCCTCGGCTGCGATCTGTTAAATTTTCTCAACGTGGTCAGCAAGATAGCCCAAACACCAAATTAATATCTTCGGAACTACCCAGTTCGCACGCTGAACCTGCGGAAAACCCAAGGACTAGAGGTTGCACCCAACAAAACAATGGAAGCACAAGAAGGTCTTATTATGCATTCACTTCTTTACAATCCGAGGCATACATAGCGAGACATGATTTCGCTAGTATTACAGCTGTAAACAGAAAGAACCAAAAAATAAGCCGGGCGGACAGCACTCCAGTCCGCCGAGACCGCGAGGTCGCCGAGACCGCCGAGACCGCTGAGCTCGCCCAAGCTATACTGCAATCCGCCGAATACCACGGAGTCGCCGAGACCGCGAGGCCGCGCGGACATACCGTTATTCGCCTCCTGCTGAACCCGAACTGAGGAACTCCCCTACCCGCCTGAAACCGGCGGACAGGTTATTGAAGCTGGGAAAGTTGAAACAGAACTGACAAGCCGCAGAGCGACCTCCTGCTGAGTCCGCAGAGACCGCACACTTCCAAGCACTGACCGAAGTCACAGCCAAACTCCTGGCTCCTTGAAGTTATCCACGCGACCTGCACACAGCAAACCGTCAGCCTGAAACAATCCGCGCGGACTGGAAAACACAGACCGCAGCACTCGCCCAACCCAAATTACTGTTCACTCACGTTACTCAGGTTACTGTAGATGTGCCAGGGGGTCCTATTTATAGGCCAGGTGAGGAGTGTGGTCACCGCCCAAGAGATAGCGACACCGCCCCAGTCCGCGCGAACACAAACGACCGTCCGCTCAGTCCGCGAGGACTTAGCCAGTCACCAAGGGAAACCGCCAGGAGCAAGGCAACCATTGACGAACCCTCTCCAGTCCGCCCAAGCTAAGCGGACAAGACACCAGCCCGCAAAGCTCCAACGGCTTCAGGACAACACCCTCTTCAATGACAGTCCGCACCAACCCGAGGCAGTCCGCAAGACTCACACCTCAATCCGCCACAAGTCCACGACCAAAGGCAAACAGCAACAGTCCGCCCGATCACAGCGGACTTTGCGGATACGGCGGACACCATGAACTTGGCACAATGTGTGACCAAGTCCAAAACCATCAAGGGCCAGTGCGAGCATGGCGGACACAAAGTCCCGTCCGCCAAACACCTAAGCACAGACCGCAACCAGTCCGCGAACTCCTCGCACTTGTCCAATGCAGCAGCTTCCTCCCGGACTCCAAACATCAGTCCGCCAACCGGTCTCCACAGCAAGACCTGCTGTAACACCTGAGCTCGACAAGGCCTCAGCCAAGCTCAAGGCCCAGTCCGCAACAGCCCAAACCGCGGACACACCAGTCCGCAAGGCTTCCCGCGAACTCGAACCAATCCGCCAACAGCGCAAGCTTGCACCCGCGACCACTGAGCAAAGCACCAGTCCGCAAGCCTCTCTATCCGCAGATACCAGGCCACACCAAACCGCGGACTCCATGCAACAACCCGCTCAGAACACGGCCGGCTTCCACCAAACTTCTCACCAGGCCGCAAACCTCAGTCCGCCCAGTCCGCCCAGTCCGCCAAGGCTGTCCGCACAGGCCACGCGGCCTGTCCCGTCACCCACTTCCACTTCACAAATTTCAACACTCCCCCTTGAAGTGAGAAGTGGTGACCAAGCCCAGCAAGCTGCGCAAGCGTTCAAAGGGCCCCTTCGACAGCGGCTTCGTGAAGATGTCAGCAAGATTATCTTCACTCCGAACATGCCCGACCAGCAAAGACCCCTCCAACACCTTCTCCCTGATGAAGTGGTGATCAATCTCTATATGCTTGGTCCTGGCGTGACACACGGGATTGTTTACCAGTTTGAGAGCACTCTCATTGTCACCCCGGAGTAAAGTAGGCCCTTGCACTTCTTCATGGACATCCTCTATAAGCCTCCTCAACCAAATGGCTTCCCGAGCAGCCAAGGCCGAAGCCTTATACTCCGCCTCCGTGGTTGAAACCGACACCGAGTCCTGCTTCTTGCTACACCACGAGATGCTAGCTGAACCGCAAGTGAACACATAACCAGAAGTAGACCTTCGATCATCCGAATCACCGCCATAGTCAGCATCTGTGTACCCGAGCAACGCAAACTCCGCATCCCTTCCATAGAGGAGTCCCATCTCAGAAGTCACCTTGACATACTTCAGAATTCCCTTCGCCGCCACTAGATGAGATTGCCTTGGTTCAGCCATATACCGACTTACTCGGCCAACAACATAAGCTATATCCGGCCTTGTAATTGTCAGGTAAATCAAACTCCCAACAAGAGCCCTGAACACCAAGGGATCATGAAGAACCCTTCCCTCATCTCGTCGAAGCTTTAGCCCAGGTTCTAGTGGAGTAGAGCACTTCTTCCCTTCGCCCATGCCAAACCGCTTCACAATGCGATCAGCATACCCTTTCTGGCTAATGAGAATCCCGCACTCCTTCCTCTCCACTTCCAGACCAAGAAAGTGATGCAACTCTCCCAAGTCTTTCATCTCGAAGCGTATAGCAAGCTCTCCCCTGAGCCTTGCTACTTCCTCCTCCGAGTTCCCTGTGATGATCATGTCATCCACATACAGTAGGACCAAGACTCTTAGCTCTCCCTTCTTCTTGACGAACAAGCTTGAATCTGAGTTGGAAGCCAGGTATCCACAGAATTGCAAGTACTCTGCAATCTTCCCATACCACGCTCGAGGAGCTTGCTTCAACCCATAGAGAGCCTTCCTGAGTTTGCAGACATAGTCTGGATGCTTCTCAGAGACGAAACCAAGCGTCTGATCCATGAAGATGTCCTTGTCAATCTCTCCGTAAAGAAAGGCATTCTTCACATCGAGTTGCCACAACCTCCATCCCTTGCTAGCAGCCAAGGCGAAAACCACTCTTACAGAAGTCATCTTCACAACTGGACTGAATGTCTCCTCATAGTCTTCTCCATACTGCTGTGAGAATCCTCTAGCGACCAGGCGAGCCTTGAACCGATCAATGCTCCCATCAGCCTTCTTCTTCAACTTAAACACCCACTTGCAAGTAACCGGAGTAACGCCATCAACCTTGGGCACAAGCTCCCAGGTTTCATTCTTCTTCAGAGCATCAATCTCTTCCTTCATGGCATCATTCCACTCCTTCACTCCAGTGGCCTCGTTGAAGTTTGCAGGCTCTCGCTCATCCAGAGGACCTGCAAAGAAGCAGGAGACAAAGCTCACTGCATTCCCATCACAGTACCGAGCCGGTGGCTTAACCACCCTCTTCGATCTCCGAAGACATGGCTCCTTGCTCACGACTTCCGTTGCTTCTTCAGGCTCCACTCCTACCTGGGGCAAGCATTGAGCAGTGCTCCCCCTGCTTCCTGAGCCAGAAGGCTCAGCCTCGGAGTTCGAAGCAACAGGAGCTGCTGGTGAAACAGCAAGCTCCTCTTCCAAGCCTTCCACAGCCTCCACCGGTGCTTCCTCAACCTTGCTACTTCCGGTAGGCTCCACTGAGCCACCTCCATATGACGTCAGCTCGTCAAAGACAACGTCTCTTGACACCACGAACTTCTTCGTCACAGGGTCCATGCATTTCCATCCCTTCTTCCGCTCATCATAGCCAACAAAGATAAGTTTCCTTGCCTTCGCATCCAGCTTTGTCCGTGAAGCATCCGGGACATGCACGTAGCAAGTTGAACCGAACACCCGAAGGTGTCCAACACTCGGCTTCTCCTTCAGCAACAGCTCAATAGGAGTCTTCATGTTGATAGGGCTGAGTGGCATCCGGTTGATAACATAAGCAGCACAAGACATTCCCTCCGCCCAAAAGGACCTTGGGATATCTTTCGCATGCAGCCAGCATTTGCAGGTTTCCGTCAAATGACGGATCTTCCGCTCCGCTACCCCATTTTGTTGTGGAGTGTGAGAACAAGTAAGCTCCCGTTGGATCCCGTGCTTCCTGCAGAAGTTAGAAAACTCGGAAGAGACAAACTCCCCCCCGTTATCAGTTCTAAACTTCTTAATCCGCAAGCCAAGCCGGCCTTCTACCAACTCCTTGAACTCCACGAACAAACGGAAGGCTTCCGACTTCTCCTTTAAGAAGTACACCCAAGTATACCTTGAGTAGTCATCAACCAAGACAAGCATGTATTTGCTTCCACCAAGGCTGGCAGTAACAGTCGGTCCCATCAGGTCGCCATGAATACACTCCAATGGTTTCTTGCTCCTTGTTTGTGATTTATCAAATGGAAGGCGATGTGCCTTACCATATTGACAGCCCGCACAAACATGCCCATCACCAAAGGAGGACAACATCGGCAACCCCCTCACCAGACTTCTACTAGCCATCGCCTTCAGCTTGTCCATGCCAACATGCCCCAGCCTCTCATGCCAGATAGCCGCACTATCATTGGCCCTCATCCTATCAACATAGGCACTGGTGGAAAGAACAAACAAGTTCTTCACCCTCCTCCCAACATGAGCAACATCAGCCTTCACCGCTGATACGTTGCGAAGGAACCTCACGTCTGTTGGCCCAAACAGAACGTGATACCCAGCGTCCACCGCGTTGGTCACCGAGAAGAGGTTCTTCTTCATGCTCGGTACGTGATACACATTCCTTAACGTGAGTGGCCCCTGATCACTACCCAAAGACACGACCCCCTCCTTCTCTACTGCATAAACAGTATTATCAGCAGTGATAATAGCTTCATTACCTGAGTAAGCCTGCATGGAGGTGAACTTCGACTTGTCTCCGGTAAGGTGATGACCACACCCGGAGTCGACGATCCACTCGCTGTTGAAGTCCTCAGCAGATAAGGCCTGGACACAAGTGCCCGTCATGAAAGCTCCTCCCCATTCTGCTTCTTCACTTCGCGAGCAAGCTTCCTCCTTTCCCGCAGCATGCCCAGGCTGCAGTTTGACCTTGCAGTCCCGCTTGAAGTGCCCTCGCTGATGACACCGGTAGCACTTCAGATTCTTCTTCCAGTCCTTAGGAGCATTGCTCCTCTCCGGCGGATATGAAGTTGAAGTCTCCTTCTCAACAGCGGCCTGCACCTTCTTCTTCTTCTTCCCTTCCCATCCCTTCTTCTTGCCTGAGAAGAGAGCCTCGCTGCCTTCCTGATTCAGATTCACTCCAGCCATCTGCCTTGCTAAGCTCTCCTGCGAGGCAAGCAGATTCTCCAGCTCCAGCAGAGATGGCTGAGTAGCCCATCCCTGAACAGATGTGACAAAGGCCACATACTCCTTCCGCAAGACACGGATAATGTGCCTCTTCATCTTTGCCTCAGAGATAGGCTCATCAGGATCCAGTGCCGACAGCTCAGCACACAAGCTCTTCATCTTTAAGAAGTACTTGGAGATGGAAAGGTCTCCCTGAGTTGCCCTGGCCAACTCATTCTCCAGGAACTGAAGTCGCGCCACATTCTTCCTATTGAACAACTCATCAATGGTTGTCCAAATATCAGCAGCCGACTCACACCCAATGATGTGATCAAACAGTTCCGGAGAGACAGCTCTCTTCAGAACGAACTCTGCCTTAGCATTAGTTCTTCTCCAGAGCCTCACCTGCTCAGCAGTACCGAAAGCAGCAGTTACTTCCTGTCTGTCGTCTCCACCGACAACTTCCCACAGCTCCTCGCCCAGAAGATAACTCTTCATGCACGACTTCCACTTTTTATAGTTAGTCGGCGTTAAGAGTTCAATGCCAAGACCTCTTGCTAAGCTTCCTTCCATTGCAACCACCTGTTGGTACCCTTCAGCAGCTCCGAGCAACAACACAGGTTGAACACCACTCAATCCCTGAGTAACAACGCTGGTTGACCTCCGCTCACGCAACTGAACCACCGCAACCTCAGGAACCTCCCTCTGATACCATGTTAAATTTTCTCAATGTGGTCAGCAAGATAGCCCAAACACCAAATTAATATCTTCGGAACTACCCAGTTCGCACGCTGAACCTGCGGAAAACCCAAGGACTAGAGGTTGCACCCAACAAAACAATGGAAGCACAAGAAGGTCTTATTATGCATTCACTTCTTTACAATCCGAGGCATACATAGCGAGACATGATTTCGCTAGTATTACAGCTGTAAACAGAAAGAACCAAAAAACAAGCCGGGCGGACAGCACTCCAGTCCGCCGAGACCGCGAGGTCGCCGAGACCGCCGAGACCGCTGAGCTCGCCCAAGCTATGCTGCAATCCGCCGAATACCACGGAGTCCGCCGAGACCGCGAGGCCGCGCGGACAGACCGTTATTCGCCTCCTGCTGAACCCGAACTGAGGAACTCCCCTACCCGCCTGAAACCGGCGGACAGGTTATTGAAGCTGGGAAAGTTGAAACAGAACTGACAAGCCGCAGAGCGACCTCCTGCTGAGTCCGCAGAGACCGCACACTTCCAAGCACTGACCGAAGTCACAGCCAAACTCCTGGCTCCTTGAAGTTATCCGCGCGACCTGCACACAGCAAACCGTCAGCCTGAAACAATCCGCGCGGACTGGAAAACACAGACCGCAGCACTCGCCCAACCCAAATTACTGTTCACTCACGTTACTCAGGTTACTGTAGATGTGCCAGGGGGGTCCTATTTATAGGCCAGGTGAGGAGTGTGGTCACCGCCCAAGAGATAGCGACACCGCCCCAGTCCGCGCGAACACAAACGACCGTCCGCACAGTCCGCGAGGACTTAGCCAGTCACCAAGGGAAACCTCCAGGAGCAAGGCAACCATTGACGAACCCTCTCCAGTCCGCCCAAGCTAAGCGGACAAGGCACCAGCCCGCAAAGCTCCAACTGCTTCAGGACAGCACCCTCTTCAATGGCAGTCCGCACCAACCCGAGGCAGTCCGCAAGACTCACACCTCAATCCGCCACAAGTCCACGACCAAAGGCAAACAGCAACAGTCCGCCCGGTCACAGCGGACTTCGCGGATACGGCGGACACCATGAACTTGGCACAATGTGTGACCAAGTCCAAAACCATCAAGGGCCAGTGCGAGCATGGCGGACACAAAGTCCCGTCCGCCAAACACCTAAGCACAGACCGCAACCAGTCCGCGAACTCCTCGCACTTGTCCAATGCAGCAGCTTCCTCCCGGACTCCAAACATCAGTCCGCCAACCGGTCTCCACAGCAAGACCTGCTGTAACACCTGAGCTCGACAAGGCCTCAGCCAAGCTCAAGGCCCAGTCCGCAACAGCCCAAACCGCGGACACACCAGTCCGCAAGGCTTCCCGCGAACTCGAACCAATCCGCCAACAGCGCAAGCTTGCACCCGCGACCACTGAGCAAAGCACCAGTCCGCAAGCCTCTCTATCCGCAGATACCAGGCCGCACCAAACCGCGGACTCCATGCAACAACCCGCTCAGAACACAGCCGGCTTCCACCAGACTTCTCACCAGGCCGCAAACCTCAGTCCGCCCAGTCCGCCCAGTCCGCCAAGGCTGTCCGCACAGGCCGCGCGGCCTGTCCCGTCACCCACTTCCACTTCACAAATTTCAACACGATCTCCCCTCCTCCTTCGGCGAAGAGGGCTGCCCGCGAGCTCGCGCCGCCGAAGCAGCACCCCCTCTTCAACTTCGGCACGCGCTGGAAGGATTCCGCAGGCGAGCCCATGCTGCAGTGGGACGAGCTCGCTCATCGAGTCTCCGTCTCCACTCTGCACCCGTCCTGGCACGACCGCGAGCCTGCCACCGGTCACGCCTATGCCCTCGGCTTCGGCCTTTATGGCCGGGAGGATGCCGAGGCCTACAAGAGGACGACCCTCCGGCAGCTCGGCCATGAGGGTCTGCAGTCCCACCTGCGGACCCTGGAGCTGCACCACATGGTGGCGCGCCGCAGCTTCTCCCTCAGCCACCAACTCGAAAAGGCCGAGCAGGCTCGTGACCTCGCCAAGGACAAGGTCACCGACCAGGCGAGGCGGCTCGGCATAGCGGAGGGTCTACTCGCCCAAGCCGCCGGAGGGTTGGTAAGTGTTACCCACCGCTCCTTTCTTTTACTTGGAAACTTTTGTACTGCTGCTAAATACCCCCTTTTTTGTTCAGGATGCCAAGGCGGAGGGCAAGCTTCATGCTCGCAACACTGAGCTGGGGGAGGAGGTCAGCCAGCTGCGCGCGCTACTAGCCGCGGATGCCGATGCTGCTGGGGAGCTCCAGGCTCGCAACGCCGAGCAAGGGGAGGAGATCGGCCGACTGCGTGCACGCCTTGGCGAGATGGAGGGCGCGAACGCGAAGCTGAAGGGGGAGAACCAGCACCTCCTCGGCGAGGTGCGTCGACAGGCGGAGATCTTCTTCCCGTCTCACGACATCGATCCCACACTCCCCTACAAGAGCCCGCGTATCTTTGGCGAGGCCGACCTCGTCGAGAGACTGCGGATCAATTCAATCCAGACCGCCGAGTGCACCCTCTCAATGATGAAGGACTCCGGGGTGTTGGTGGAAGGGTGCGAGGGGATCTCGGCTCGGGACCTGATGCCGAGTCTGTTTCCGGCGACGCCGCCCAGCGAGAAGGAAGATAGCCTGGATGCAATGTTCGGGAAGAGCTTCCAGGATCATTCTGGCGACGGCGAGGACCAGTCCGACGGAGGGGGCGAGGACAGCGGATAGCCTTGTATTTTCTTTTTTCTCTCTCTTTTTTTTGATTACTCGCCGAGGCGAGCTCCCTGTAACTTTGTAAATAATTAATGAAAGTTTTTTGATCATACCAGTGTCATTTCCTTTTACTATGCTTGTTGTACTCTGAATATATGCGAGTGCTTCCTCCCACGACCTCGCAGAGACAGGTTCCGCGAGTAGTGATTATGAGAGTGTGCACGCGAGCGAGACGCGTTTTGAGTGTTCGCCGAGCCCCAAACGATTTCGGGGCGAGTTGCTCTCCGCCCTTATCATGTCACTGTTACTCGTACGCGAGCCATCCAGGTTGGGCCCGTCAAAGAAGAAAACTTTTTGAAGTGTAATGGGCCTAGGGGGCGAGATGCCCAGGTCTGGCTTGTCTTCCTTTGGCGAGGCCTGGGCTTGCGGCCTACTCGCCAATGCCGAGCCGAGAATGACGAGCCCGAACTCGCCCATGCAGAGCCCTCCAGCCCGACTTGCCTCCTTGATTATGCCGAGCTGAGTTTGCCGAGCCCGAGCTCTCCCTGACAGAACCCTTCCCCTTTGCTCCGTACCACAGACTTTGACCTGTACCTGACGACTTCAAGGCCGACACCATCGAGTGACCTCCGATCCTGTCAGCTAGGTGAGAGCCTGACAGTAGGATCTGCTCGAGGCCAATGATGACACCGAGTGACTTCCAGCCCTGCCAGCTAGGTGAGAGCCTGACAGCGGGATCTGCTCGGGGTCCATTACTACCACCATCGAGTGACTTCCAGCCCTGCCAGCTAGGTGAGAGCCTGACAGCGGGATCTGCTCGAGGCCAAGGATGAAACCGAGTGACTTCTAGCCCTGCTAGCTAGGTGAGAGCCTGACAGCGGGATCTGCTCGGGGTCCGCTAATACCACCATCGAGTGACTTCCAGCCCTGCCAGCTAGGCGAGAGCCTGACAGCAGGATCTGCTCGAGGCCAAGGATGACACCGAGTGACTTCCAGCCCTGCCAGCTAGGTGAGAGCCTGATAGCGGGATCTGCTCGGGTTCCGCTACTACCACCATCGAGTGACTTCCAGCCCTGCCAGCTAGGTGAGAGCCTGACAACGGGATCTGCTCGAAGCCAATGATGACACCGAGTGACTTCCAGCCCTGCCAACTAGGTGAGAGCCTGACAACGGGATCTGCTCGGGGTCCGATACTACCACCATCGAGTGACTTCCAGCCCTGCCAGCTAGGTGAGAGCCTGACAGCGGGATCTACTCGAGGCCAAGGATGACACCGAGTGACTTCCAGCCCTGCCAGCTAGGTGAGAGCCTGACAGCGAGATCTGCTCGGGGTCCGCTATTACCACCATCGAGTGACTTCCAGCCCTGCCAGCTAGGTGAGAGCCTGACAGCGGGATCTGCTCGAGGCCAAGGATGACACCGAGTGACTTCTAGCCCTGCCAGCTAGGTGAGAGCCTGACAGCGGGATCTGCTCGAGGCCAAAATACATCACATTCCACCATGCAGGCTAGTTACAACAATATCAGAGAGCTTGAAGGAATTAATTATAATCAAAGTGCTGCTTACATGTTTTAGGGGGAAAATCGTTTGAGGTCGTCACCACTCCAGATGAAACTCAGGGTCTCGCCTTCTACATTTTGGAGTCGATAGCCCCCGGACCCCAAGGATACCTTTACAATGAATGGTCCCTCCCAGCTAGGATTGAGCTTCCCTACGGGTGCTGACCTCCCTGCTACATCTACTTTCTTTAGTACCAAGTCCCCTTCCACGAACTGCTTGACCCTGATGTTGAAATTTGTGAAGTGGAAGTGGGTGACGGGACAGGCCACGCGGCCTGTGCGGACAGCTTTGGCGGACTGGGCGGACTGGGCGGACTGTGGGTTGCGGCCTGGTGAGAAGTCTGGTGGAAGCCGGCTGTGTTCTGAGCGGGTTGTTGCATGGTATCCGCGGTTTGGTGCGGCCTGGTATCTGCGGATAGAGAGGCTTGCGGACTGGTGCTTTGCTCAGTGATCGCGGGTGCAAGTTTGCGCTGTTGGCGGGTTGGTTCATGTTCGCGGAAAGCCTTGCGGACTGGTGTGTCCGCGGTTTGGGCTGTTGCGGACTGGGCCTTGAGCTTGGCTGAGGCCTTGTCGAGCTCAGGTGTTACAGCAGGTCTTGCTGTGGAGACCGGTTGGCGGACTGATGTTTGGAGTTCGGGAAGTAGCTGCTGTGTTGGACAAGTGCGAGGAGCTCGCGGACTGGTTGCGGTCTGTGCTAGGGTGTTTGGCGGACGGGACTTTGTGTCCGCCATGCTCGCACTGGCCCTTGATGGTTTTGGACTTGGTCACACTTGGTGTCAAGTTCATGGCGTCCGCCGTATCCGCCAAGTCCGCTGTGACCGGGCGGACTGTTGCTGTTTGCCTTTGGTCGTGGACTTGTGACGGATTGAGGTGTGAGTCTTGCGGACTGCCTCGGGTTGGTGAGGACTGCCATTGAAGAGGGTGCTGTCCTGAAGCAGTTGGAGCTTTGCGGGCTGGTGCCTTGTCCGCTTAGCTTGGGCGGACTGGAGAGGGTTCGTCATTGGTTGCCTTGCTCCTGGCGGTTTCCTTTGGTGACTGGCTAAGTCCTCGCGGACTGAGCGGACAGTCGTTTTGTGTTCGCGCGGGCTGGGGCGGTGTCGCTATCTCATGGGCGGTGACCACACTCCTCACCTGGCCTATAAATAGGACCCCCCTGGCACATCTACAAAAACCTAAGTAACGTGAGTGAACAGTATTTTGGGTTGGGCGAGTGCTGCGGTCTGTGTTTTTCAGTCCGCGCGGATTGTTTCAGGCTGACGGTTTGCTGTGTGCAGGTCGCGCGGATAACTTCAAGGAGCCAGGAGTTTGGCTGTGACTTCGGTCAGTGCATGGAAGTGTGTGGTCTCTGCGGACTCAGCAGGAGGTCGCTCTGCGGCTTGTCAGTTCTGTTTCAACTTTCCCAGCTTCAATAACCTGTCCGCCGGCTTCAGGCGGGTAGAGGAGTTCCTCAGTTCGGGTTCAGCAGGAGGCGAATCACGGTCTGTCCGCGCGACCTCGCGGTCTCGGCGGACTCCGTGGTATTCGGCGGATTGCAGCATAGCTTGGGCGAGCTCAGCGGTCTCGGCGGTCTCGGCGACCTCGCGGTCTCGGCGGACTGGAGTGCTGTCCGCCCGGCTTGTTTTTTGGTTCTTTCTGTTTACAGCTGTAATACTAGCGAAATCATGTCTCGCTATGTATGCCTCGGATTGTAAAGAAGTGAATGCATAATAAGATCTTCTTGTGCTTCCATTGTTTTGTTGGGTGCAACCTCTAGTCCTTGGGTTTCCGCAGGTTCAGCGTGCGAACTGGGTAGTTCCGAAGATATTAATTTGGCGTTTGGGCTATCTTGCTGACCACGTTGAGAAAATTTAACATGGTATCAGAGCGAGGTTTCTGAGGTTGCGGAGGTTCAGTTGCGTGAGCGGAGGTCAGCCAGTGTTGTTACTCAGTGATTGAGTGGTGTTCAACCTGTGTTGTTGCTCGGAGCTGCTGAAGGGTACCAACAGGTGGTTGCAATGGAAGGAAGCTTAGCAAGAGGTCTGGGCATTGAACTCTTAACGCCGACTAACTATAAAAAGTGGAAGTCGTGCATGAAGAGTTATCTTCTAGGCGAGGAGCTGTGGGAGGTTGTCGGTGGAGACGACAGACAGGAAGTTACTGCTGCTTTCGGTACTGCTGAACAAGTGAGGCTCTGGAGAAGAACTAATGCTAAGGCAGAGTTCATTCTGAAGAGAGCTGTCTCTCCGGAACTGTTTGATCACATCATTGGGTGTGAGTCGGCTGCTGATATTTGGACAACCATTGATGAGTTGTTCAATAGGAAGAATGTGGCGCGGCTTCAGTTCCTGGAGAATGAGTTGGCCAGGGCAACTCAGGGAGACCTTTCCATCTCCAGGTACTTCTTAAAGATGAAGAGCTTGTGTGCTGAGCTGTCGGCGCTGGATCCTGATGAGCCTATCTCTGAGGCAAAGATGAAAAGGCACATTTTCCGCAGCTTGCGGAAGGAGTATGTGGCCTTTGTTACGTCTGTTCAAGGGTGGGCTACTCAGCCGTCTCTGCTGGAGCTGGAGATTCTGCTTGCCTCGCAGGAGAGCTTAGCAAGGCAGATGGCTGGAGTGAATCTGAATCAGGAAGGCAGTGAGGCTCTCTTCTCAGGCAAGAAGAAGGGATGGGAAGGGAAGAAGAAGAAGAAGGTGCAGGCCGCTGTTGAAAAGGAGACTTCAACTTCATATCCGCCGGAGAGGAGCAATGCTCCTAAGGACTGGAAGAAGAATCTGAAGTGCTACCGGTGTCATCAGCGAGGGCACTTCAAGCGGGACTGCAAGGTCAAACTGCAGCCTGGGCATGCTGCGGGAAAGGAGGAAGCTTGCTCGCGAAGTGAAGAAGCAGAATGGGGAGGAGCTTTCATGACGGGCACTTGTGTCCGGGCCTTATCTGCTGAGGACTTCAACAGCGAGTGGATCATCGACTCCGGGTGTGGTCATCACCTCACCGGAGACAAGTCGAAGTTCACCTCCATGCAGGCTTACTCAGGTAATGAAGCTATTATCACTGCTGATAATACTGTTTATGCAGTAGAGAAGGAGGGAGTCGTGTCTTTGGGTAGTGATCAGGGGCCACTCACGTTAAGGAGTGTGTATCACGTGCCGGGCATGAAGAAGAACCTCTTCTCGGTGACCAACGCGGTGGACGCTGGGTATCACGTTCTGTTTGGGCCAACAGACGTGAGGTTCCTTCGCAACGTATCAGCGGTAAAGGCTGATGTTGCTCATGTTGGGAGGAGGGTGAAGAACTTGTTTGTTCTTTCCACCAGTGCCTATGTTGATAGGATGAGAGCCAATGATATTGCGGCTATCTGGCATGAGAGGCTGGGGCATGTTGGCATGGACAAGCTAAAGGCAATGGCGAGTAGAAGTCTGGTGAGGGGGTTGCCGATGTTGTCCTCCTTTGGTGATGGGCATGTTTGTGCGGGCTGTCAATACGGTAAGGCACATCGCCTTCCATTTGATAAATCTCAAACAAGGAGCAAGAAACCATTGGAGTGTATTCATGGCGACCTGATGGGACCGACTGCTACAGCCAGCCTTGGTGGAAGCAAATACATGCTTGTCTTGGTTGATGACTACTCAAGGTATACTTGGGTGTACTTCTTAAAGGAGAAGTCGGATGCCTTCCGTTTGTTCGTGGAGTTCAAGGAGTTGGTAGAAGGCCGGCTTGGCTTGCGGATTAAGAAGTTTAGAACTGATAACGGGGGAGAGTTTGTCTCTTCCGAGTTTTTTAACTTCTGCAGGAAGCACGGGATCCAACGGGAGCTTACATGTGCTCACACTCCACAACAAAATGGGGTAGCGGAGCGGAAGATCCGTCATTTGACGGAAACCTGCAAATGCTGGCTGCATGCGAAAGATATCCCGAGGTCTTTTTGGGCGGAGGGAATGTCTTGTGCTGCATATGTTATCAACCGGATGCCACTCAGCCCTATCAACATGAAGACTCCTATTGAGCTGTTGCTGAAGGAGAAGCCGAGTGTTGGACACCTTCGGGTGTTCGGTTCAACTTGCTACGTGCATGTCCCGGATGCTTCACGGACAAAGCTGGATGCGAAGGCAAGGAAACTTGTCTTTGTTGGCTATGATGAGCGGAAGAAGGGATGGAAGTGCATGGACCCTGTGACGAAGAAGTTCGTGGTGTCAAGAGACGTTGTCTTTGACGAGCTGACGTCATATGGAGGTGGCTCGGTGGAGCCTACCGGAAGTAGCAAAGTTGAGGAAGCACCGGTGGAGGCTGCTGAAAGCTTGGAAGAGGAGCTTGCTGTTTCACCAGCAGCTCCTGTTGCTTCGAACTCCGAGGCTGAGCCTTCTGGCTCAGGAAGCAGGGGGAGCACTGCTCAATGCTTGCCCCAGGTAGGAGTGGAGCCTGAAGAAGCAACGGAAGCCGTGAGCAAGGAGCCGTGTCTTCGGAGATCGAAGAGGGTGGTTAAGCCACCGGCTCGGTACTGTGATGGGAATGCAGTGAGCTTTGTCTCCTGTTTCTTTGCTGGTCCTCTGGATGAGCGAGAGCCTGCAAACTTCAACGAGGCCACTGGAGTGAAGGAGTGGGAAGGTGCCATGAAGTAAGAGATTGATGCTCTGAAGAAGAATGAAACCTGGGACCTTGTGCCCAAGGTTGATGGCGTTACTCCGGTTACTTGCAAGTGGGTGTATAAGTTGAAGAAGAAGGCTGATGGGAGCATTGATCGGTTCAAGGCTCGCCTGGTCGCTAGAGGATTCTCACAGCAGTATGGAGAAGACTATGAGGAGACATTCAGTCCAGTTGCGAAGATGACGTCTGTAAGAGTGGTGATCGCCTTGGCTGCTTGCAAGGGATGGAGGTTGTGGCAACTCGATGTGAAGAATGCCTTTCTTTACGGAGAGATTGACAAGGACATCTTCATGGATCAGCCGCTTGGTTTCGTCTCTGAGAAGCATCCGGACTATGTCTGCAAACTCAGGAAGGCTCTCTATGGGTTGAAGCAAGCTCCTCGAGCGTGGTATGGGAAGATTGCAGAGTACCTGCAGTTCTGTGGATACCTGGCTTCTAACTCGGATTCAAGCTTGTTCGTCAAGAAGAAGGGAGAGCTAAGAGTCTTGGTCCTGCTGTATGTGGATGATATGATCATCACAGGGAACTCGGAGGAGGAAGTAGCAAGGCTCAGGGGAGAGCTTGCTATACGCTTCGAGATGAAAGACTTAGGAGAGTTGCATCACTTTCTTGGTCTGGAAGTGGAGAGGAAGGAGTGCGGGATTCTCATTAGCCAGAAAGGGTATGCTGATCGCATTGTGAAGCGGTTTGGCATGGGCGAAGGGAAGAAGTGCTCTACTCCACTGGAATCTGGGCTGAAGCTTCGACGAGATGAGGGAAGGGTGCTTAATGATCCCTTGGTGTTCAGGGCTCTTGTTGGGAGCTTGATCTATCTGACGATTACAAGGCCGGATATAGCTTATGCTGTTGGCCGAGTAAGTCGGTATATGGCTGAACCAAGGCAATCTCGTGGTGTAGCAAGAAGCAGGACTCGGTGTCGGTTTCAACCACGGAGGCGGAGTATAAGGCTTCGGCCTTGGCTGCTCGGGAAGCCGTTTGGTTGAGGAGGCTCATAGAGGATGTTCATGAAGAAGTGCAAGGGCCTACTTTACTCCGGGGTGACAATGAGAGTGCTCTCAAACTGGTAAACAATCCAGTGTGTCACGCCAGGACCAAGCATATAGAGATTGATCACCACTTCATCAGGGAGAAGGTGTTGGAGGGGTCTCTGCTGGTCGGGCATGTTCGGAGTGAAGATAATCTTGCTGACATCTTCACGAAGCCGCTGTCGAAGGGGCCCTTTGAACGCTTGCGCAGCTTGCTGGGCTTGGTCACCACTTCTCACTTCAAGGGGGAGTGTTGAAATTTGTGAAGTGGAAGTGGGTGACGGGACAGGCCGCGCGGCCTGTGCGGACAGCTTTGGCGGACTGGGCGGACTGGGCGGACTGTGGGTTGCGGCCTGGTGAGAAGTCTGGTGGAAGCCGGCTGTGTTCTGAGCGGGTTGTTGCATGGTATCCGCGGTTTGGTGCGGCCTGGTATCTGCGGATAGAGAGGCTTGCGGACTGGTGCTTTGCTCAGTGATCGCGGGTGCAAGTTTGCGCTGTTGGCGGGTTGGTTCATGTTCGCGGAAAGCCTTGCGGACTGGTGTGTCCGCGGTTTGGGCTGTTGCGGACTGGGCCTTGAGCTTGGCTGAGGCCTTGTCGAGCTCAGGTGTTACAGCAGGTCTTGCTGTGGAGACCGGTTGGCGGACTGATGTTTGGAGTCCGGGAAGTAGCTGCTGTGTTGGACAAGTGCGAGGAGCTCGCGGACTGGTTGCGGTCTGTGCTAGGGTGTTTGGCGGACGGGACTTTGTGTCCGCCATGCTCGCACTGGCCCTTGATGGTTTTGGACTTGGTCACACTTGGTGTCAAGTTCATGGCGTCCGCCGTATCCGCCAAGTCCGCTGTGACCGGGCGGACTGTTGCTGTTTGCCTTTGGTCGTGGACTTGTGACGGATTGAGGTGTGAGTCTTGCGGACTGCCTCGGGTTGGTGAGGACTGCCATTGAAGAGGGTGCTGTCCTGAAGCAGTTGGAGCTTTGCGGGCTGGTGCCTTGTCCTGCTTAGCTTGGGCGGACTGGAGAGGGTTCGTCATTGGTTGCCTTGCTCCTGGCGGTTTCCCTTGGTGACTGGCTAAGTCCTCGCGGACTGAGCGGACAGTCGTTTTGTGTTCGCGCGGGCTGGGGCGGTGTCGCTATCTCATGGGCGGTGACCACACTCCTCACTTGGCCTATAAATAGGACCCCCCTGGCACATCTACAAAAACCTAAGTAACGTGAGTGAACAGTATTTTGGGTTGGGCGAGTGCTGCGGTCTGTGTTTTTCAGTCCGCGCGGATTGTTTCAGGCTGACGGTTTGCTGTGTGCAGGTCGCGCGGATAACTTCAAGGAGCCAGGAGTTTGGCTGTGACTTCGGTCAGTGCTTGGAAGTGTGCGGTCTCTGCGGACTCAGCAGGAGGTCGCTCTGCGGCTTGTCAGTTCTGTTTCAACTTTCCCAGCTTCAATAACCTGTCCGCCGGCTTCAGGCAGGTAGGGGAGTTCCTCAGTTCGGGTTCAGCAGGAGGCGAATAACGGTCTGTCCGCGCGGCCTCGCGGTCTCGGCGGACTCCGTGGTATTCGGCGGATTGCAGCATAGCTTGGGCGAGCTCAGCGGTCTCGGCGGTCTCGGCGGACTGGAGTGCTGTCCGCCCGGCTTGTTTTTTGGTTCTTTCTGTTTACAGCTGTAATACTAGCGAAATCATGTCTCGCTATGTATGCCTCGGATTGTAAAGAAGTGAATGCATAATAAGATCTTCTTGTGCTTCCATTGTTTTGTTGGGTGCAACCTCTAGTCCTTGGGTTTCCGCAGGTTCAGCGTGCGAACTGGGTAGTTCCGAAGATATTAATTTGGCGTTTGGGCTATCTTGCTGACCACGTTGAGAAAATTTAACACCCTGACATGCTTGTCAAAGTACTTGGCCATTCTTCTTTTTACCTCCTCCTGTCGGATAGCGGAAAGGTCCCTAACCTCTTCCACCATGTCAAGGGAGAGCCTCAGTTCCTCCTCATTCTCTGCTTGCCATTCCTCACGGCCTTCTTTTGTCGCCATGACTCGTGGAGTTTGGACTTCGAATTCTATGGGGAGCACTGACTCGCATCCGTGGGAGTGTTTGAAGGGGGTCTCTCCCGTAGCCGTGTTGGGGGTGGTCCTTAGGGCCCAAAGAACCGCAGGAAGCTGCTCCACCCAGCTCCCCTTCAGATTCTCCATCTTCTTCTTGAGGAGGTTGACGATGATCTTGTTCGCGCCCTCCACCTGCCCGTTAATCCTGGGGTGATGGACCAAGGCGAACCCGAGGTCGATTCCAAGCTGCTCGTAGAAGCTGGTGAACTCGGTGTTGAATTCTGTGAAGTGAAAGTGGGTGAATGGAAGGCTTGGGAAACCTATCCGCGCGGACTACGCGGACAGGGTTGGCGGACTGCTAGGTCGGCAGGGATGTTGCAGGCGGTTTGCTCTGTGGCGGCCTGGGCGGTCTGTTTGCGCGGACTACGCGGACAACAGCAGCGGTCTGACAGGCCAGTGTATGCTCAGCCGGCGGTTGACTCCCAGGAAGTAACCGGGCGGATAGAAATGCTATCCGCGGAGTCCGGCATAATGCGGACTGAAGAACTGGAGCTTGGCAGACCGGTTTGGCAGTTGCCTTGGTCTTGCTCTAGTGAAGCGGCAAGTGGAAGCCGCGGAGACCGCCGGTCAGCGCGGACAGAAATTGGAGGTCGCCCGGTATGGCGGGCTAGATCCAGTGTCCGCCAGTAAGTGCGGACTGGCCCTTGCGGCCAGTGGGCTGGACTTGGTGGGAATTGAACCAAGTCCAGGTAGCTCAGTCCGGGGAGATCACGCAGTGGAGCGCGGGCTGCATTCTCAGTCCGCCAAGCTTAGTAGAAGTGTTGTTGCCTTGTTTGCTAGCTTGGGGATATGCGGACTGGAGGATTGCTTGTGCATGAGCGTGCGGACTGGAGCTGGTGTCTGCTGAGTCCGGTTGAGCCTTGTGATGAGGTTATGGGCTCAGTGAAGCGGACTGGAGTTCGCTGTGTAAGAGGACTGGATCGGCGTGTCCGCTGAGTCCGACAATGCCTTGGTGATTAGGCAATGGACTCGGGATATGCGGACGGAAGCCGGGTGTCCGCTGAGTCCGGCAGGCGCCTTGATGGCGAGGCTGCAGGCTCGGGTTTTGCGGGCTGATGCCTTGTCCGCAGAATGGCGGACACGGCTGTTGTAGAGTCCGGCTGTGGTGGTCCTGGCTTGGTCTCTGGCGGCAAGGCGGGCTGGATATTGGAGTCCGGCCTTGGAGAAGCTGAGGCGGACTGGCTATCTGCACAGGTGCGGCGAACTGGAATATGTGTCCGCGGGCTGGCGGACACACTAGTTCTTGCTGCAGGATGTGGCGGTGATCCTATCGGCTAGGGCGGTGACCATACTCATCGTCGTGCCTATAAATAGGACCCATGTCACATCAGGAAGAGAGGACCTAGACCGAAGTAAGTGAACAGTAAATGAGCTCGCGTAAGTTGCTGCGGTCTGGACTTTGGTGTCCGCGCGGATAGAGAGTTGACCCGGTTGTGCTGTGCAGGTTGTGCGGATAGCGCTGGAAAGCCAGGACTTGGCGCTGATTGCGGTCAGGGACAGTGCGGACTCTGCGGTTAAGCAACAGGCGGTAAACAGCAGGTCGCGGATAGCGACCAGGCGGTCTTCTCTTTGACAACTTGGTTCGGGGTTCAGGAAGTCACCTGCTTCAGGTGGACTGTTCCATTCGGTGACGCAGCTTGTGCGGTCTGGCGGCTAGGCGACCTCGCGGTCAGGCGGCTTGCAGATCGGCGGTGAAGAACTAAGCAGGGGTGAGTCCGCGCGGCTTGGGTTGCGGTCTGGCGACCTGGCGGACTGAGCGGACTCCACAACAGTAGGTCGGCGGCTTGTTGACTGAGTCCGCGCGGCTTGTTTGTGTTCTTGTCTTTGTAACTGTCTCTGCTTTCCCGGTGTTGGGTTTTGGTGAAGCATGTCTCGCCATGTATGTCTCGCCTTGTAAAGAAGTTTGCTCTTGATCAATAAAGAAGCTTGTGCTGCATGTGTTGCTGGTTGTTACTGCTTTGTTGAGATAATCCCTGCTAACTCCACGATCCGGGAAAACTTTCAACATTATAAGTGGGCGTATCCTCCTTCGGTTTGTTGAGTTTTCAACAGGGTATCCAAGGGGGCGTCTGCGGTTTGTTGAATTTTAACATGGTATCAGAGGCAGGTTGTTGGAGTGGTCAAGCAGTGCTCAATGGAAGTAGTTGCTCTTCTGTAGAGGAAACCAGTGGTAGAACCATGGCAGTGGAGGATACAAGTTGTCTTGGAATTGATCTTCTTACAGAGACGAACTGTGAACGGTGGAAGTCCTGTATGAAGAGCTTTCTTCTTGGCGAGGACCTTTGGGAGGTTGTATGCGGAGCAGGAAGACAAGAGGATGCTGCTGGCAATGCTGAGTCGATGAGAGCTTGGAAGGAGGCAAATGCGAAAGCGGAGTCTATTCTCAAGCAGGTGATCTCATCGGAGTTCTTGGACCACATCAGTGGATGTCGGTCAGCTGCGGAGGTCTGGACTTCCCTTGATGGGTTGTTCAGGAAGGAGGTGAAGGTTGCTGCTGACGATGGTCCCTCTACTTCGTATCAGGAAGAAAGGAGTGTTTCTCTTAGGCGTGATAGGAAGAGGAAGGAAGGACCAAGGTGCTATAAATGCAAGCAGCAAGGTCATCTTCGGAAGGAGTGTAAGGTTGTCTTGCTCTCGGCGAACGTAGCTCTTGTAGGGAGGAAAGAGAAGAACGTGGTTGGGATATCAACTAGTTCTGGAGCTGATCGGATGAATGCCAGTGATAGTGCAGCTATCTGGCATGAAAGACTGGGGCATGTAGGGATGGACAAGCTGAAAGCAATGGCGGAAAGAAGACTCGTAAGAGGCTTGCCTAGATTGTCATCCTATGGCGATGGTCGGGGGTGTGCGGGATGTCAGGAAAGTGGAGCCTATCGCTTCATGGTTGACAAAGCACAATCCAGATGTAAAGCACCATTGGCGGTTGTCCATTGTGCTCTGGTGGGACCGACCGTCACGACCAGTCTTGGAGGCAGCAGATTCATGCTGGTATTGGTTGATGATTATTCTAGGTATACTTGGGTATACTTTATGAAGAAGAAGTCCAACATGGTACGCTTGTTTGTGGAGTTCAAGAAGCTTGTGGAAGGCCAGCTTGGCCGGAGGATCAAGGTGTTGAGGACAGGTATCGGTGGTGAGTTTGGCTCAACCGAGTTCTCACGCTTTTGCAGGAAGCAAGGGATCCGGATGGAGCTTTCTTGTGGACATACTTCACAACAAGACAGTATTGCAGCTCGGATGGTCCGTTGGTTAACGGCGACCTGCAAGTGTTGTCTTGAGAGTAAAGGCGTTCCGAAGGCTCTTTGGGCGGAAGGGATGGCCTGTGCTGCTCATGTCATCAACCGGATGCCTCTTAGTCCGATCATAATAAAGACTCCTTATGAGCTGATGTTCGGAGTGAAGCCCTCAGTAAAGCACTTACAGGTGTTTGGATCTACCTGCTATTTACATTCTCCGGGTGCTCTCAAAACAAAGCTAGCCTTTGTTGGGTATGATGAGCAGAGAAGAAGATGAAGGTGTATGGATCCTACGACGAAGAAACTCATAGTGTCGAGAGACATTGTTTTCGATGAGTTGACGCCGTATTGGGGTAGCTCTTATGTAGAGCTAGAGATAAGCAGGTCAGATGTTGGGCTGAAGGAGGCTGCTGCTAAGGAAGTGGAGTTGCCTGAGTCACCAGGTGCTCCAGGTTGTTCTAGCTCCGGGGCAAAGGCGTCAGAGTCAGGAAGAAGGGGGAGCGATGCTCCAGGATCTTCTGGCTCGAAGGCGGAGGCTTCCGGTTCAGGAAGTAGGGGGAGCGATGTTCCAGGTAGTTCTTGTTCAAGAGGGGAGTCTTCTGGTTCAGGTAGCAAGGGGAGTGTTGCTCCAGGTGCTTCTGGTTCCAGTAAGGAGGCGTCTTGTTCAGGACGCAAGGGGAGCATTGTTCCGGGTTTGCCCGGGAACGGAGCTGGTTCAGAAGCAGTGGAGGTGGTTAGCCATGATCCGGTTCTTCGGAGATCGAAGAGGATCAGTAAGCCACCAGCTCGATATAGCGAAGGGAATATGACGGACTTGGTCCCGTGTTTCTTTGTTAGCCCTCAGGTCGAGCAAAGTACTTCTGGCTGTGATGACCTCACTCGAATCAAGGAGGTGGTTGACACCAAGGCTGAAGAGGTGACTTCTCTCAGAGGCAACGAGGCTTGGACTTCAGTGTCCAAGGAAGTTGGTGATACTCCTGTGATGCAAGAGTGGAGGTTGAAGCTGAAGAAGGCAGAGAGAAGCATGACTCCTTTTTGGAGATGCTAGAGGGCTCCCTCATGGTCCAAGATATACGGGGCGAGGACTATGTCTTTGACATCTCTTCGTAGATACTATCGGAAGGACCAGGTGCAAGGTTACGGGAGCTGCTGGAGTTATTCACCACTTCTCACTTCAAGGGGGAGTGTTGAATTCTGTGAAGTGAAAGTGGGTGAATGGAAGGCTTGGGAAACCTATCCGCGCGGACTACGCGGACAGGGTTGGAGGACTGCTAGGTCGGCAGGGATGTTGCAGGCGGTTTGCTCTGTGGCGGCCTGGGCGGTCTGTTCGCGCGGACTACGCGGACAGCAGCAGCGGTCTGACAGGCCAGTGTATGCTCAGCAGGCGGTTGACTCCCAGGAAGTAACCGGGCGGATAGAAATGCTATCCGCGGAGTCCGACATAATGCGGACTGAAGAACTGGAGCTTGGCAGACCGGTTTGGCAGTTGCCTTGGTCTTGCTCTAGTGAAGCGGCAAGTGGAAGCCGCGGAGACCGCCGGTCAGCGCGGACAGAAACTGGAGGTCGCCCGGTATGGCGGGCTAGATCCAGTGTCCGCCAGTAAGTGCGGACTGGCCCTTGCGGCCAGTGGGCTAGACTTGGTGGGAATTGAACCGGGAAAACTTTCAACATTATAAGTGGGCGTATCCTCCTTCGGTTTGTTGAGTTTTCAACAGGGTATCCAAGGGGGCGTCTGCGGTTTGTTGAATTTTAACACTCGGCACTGGCGAACTGGGGCCCGTTGTCCGTGACGATGGCCTGGGGCAGCCCATGGCGACAGATGATCTCCCCCCAAACAAAGTTCCCGATCACCTGGGAGGTCACCTTGGCCAACGTCTTCACCTCCATCCATTTTGAGAAGTAGTCAATCATTACCAGGAGGAACCTTCTCTGTCCGCTGGCTTGGGGGAATGGTCCAACCAAGTCCATTCCCCAAATTGCAAAGGGCCATGGGGCCGTGATACTTCTGAGTCGCTGGACCAGCTGCAGCTGGAGAGGGGCAAACATCTGGCACTTATGACATCTTCTTGCGAACTCTGCAGCGTCTCGGCCTAGGGTGGGCCAGAAATAACCTTGCCTGACTATCCTCACTTCCAGGGTCCGACTCCCGGAGTGACTTCCACATTCCCCGGAGTGGACTTCCTCCAAGATCCTCCGTACTTCGCCCTCAGTCACACAGCGAGCCAGCATCCCTGAGAGGGTTTTCCTGTATAACTGCTCGTCCTGGAGGAGGTAATATGCTGACTTGTGCCTCAATTTCTTCTTATCTACCGCCTCCGGATACTCCCCCGTGGAGAGGAAAACCACGACTGGATCCATCCACGAAGTTTGCTGATCGATTTCCATGAGCTCTCCTTCTTCGATGGAGGGGCGGAACAGGTCGGCGATGGTGCCCCCCGCCTGGGGACCGTGCTTTGCCAGCTGATCGACTTGTTCATTCTCTTCCCTGGGCACGTGTCGGATGGTGAAAGTTTGAAAAGTGCAAATGATCCCCTTTACTTTGGCCAAGTATGATCGCAGGGTGGGCTCCCTTGCCTCGAACTCCCCGTTGATTTGGGAGGCTACTACCATGGAGTCCGTGAGGACCTCTACATCCGACACTCCAAGCTCCCTGGCCAGGCAAAGCCCTGCTATCACGGCCTCGTACTCGGCCTGGTTGTTGGTAATGGGAAAGTGTACCACCATAGTCTGCTCGATTCGGGTCCCTTGAGGGCTTTCTAGGATCACCCCTACTCCTAGGGAATGTCTTCCTGAGGCTCCATCCACCCTCACCTTCCAAGGGGCCGGGCGAGTGAGCTCTTCCTCTGCCACTTCAACCACGTAGTCAGCAAGAAAGTCGGCCATCGCCTGAGCTTTCATTGAGAGCCGCGGAACGAAGGAGACATCGAACTCGCTCATCTCTACCGACCACTTAGCCAACCTGCCTGAATGCTCCACCCCCTCAAAGATGTTGCGGAGGGGGTGGTCGTTCACCACTCGGATTGAGTGTGCCTGGAAGTAAGGTCGCAGCCTCCGAGTCGAGATGATCAGTGCAAAGGCTAGCTTCTCTAAAATCGGATACCTGAGCTCGGCCTTCTTTAGGACCCGGCTCACGTAATAAATTGGGAGCTGCCTCTTCCCTTCTTCACGAACTAGGACCGAGCTCAAGGCCTCCGTCCCGAACCCCAGATATAAGAACAGGTCCTCCCCCTCCTTCGGCCCTTGGAGCAGCGGAGCCTGTGTCAACTGCACCTTGAGGACCTGGAATGCCTCTTCACACTCCTTGGTCCATTCAAACCTCTGACCTCCCCTAAGCATTTTGAAGAAGGGGGAGCACTTTTCTCCTGCCCGTGAAAGGAAGCGACTCAGCCCTGCTAGCTTCCCTGTCAGCCGCTGGACCTCCTTTGCGTTCCGCGGGGACCCCAGTTCTAAGATAGCTTTGACCTTATCTGGATTCGGCTCGACCCCTGCGGGGGTGAGGAGGTGCCCCAAGAACTTTCCCCTGCTGGCCCCAAAGACACATTTCAGTGGATTCAATCGCATCTTGTATTTACGCAGGGTAGCGAAGGTCTCCTCCAGGTCCCGGAGGTGGGAGTCCACATCTCGGCTCTTGATCATGAGGTCATCTACATACACCTCCAAATTCCTTCCCCTCTGCTCCTTGAAGACCCTGTCCATCATTTTCTGGTAGGTAGCCCCAGCATTCTTCAGCCCAAAGGGCATCATCCTGTAGCAGTAGCATCCATCCCCTGTGATGAACGAGACATCCTTGATGTCTGGGGGGTGCATCCTGATCTGGTGATAACCTGAAAAAGCATCTAAAAAACTCATTACAGAAAAACCAACGGCTGAGTCAACCAGCGCGTCGATCCGAGGCAAAGGATAACAATCCTTAGGACAAGCTTTATTAAGTAAGGAAAAGTCGATACACATCCTCCATCGGCCGTCCCCTTTTTTAACCAAAACCACGTTGGAGACCCAGCCGGGGTACTGAATCTCAGATACGAAGCCGACCTTGAGGAGTTTTGCCACCTCCTCCCTGATGGGCTCTACCAGCTTGTCCGCAGTGGACCTCTTCTTCTGCTGAACGGGGCGTGTTCCCGGATCCAGGTTGAGGCTGTGGCAAGCCACATCCGCGTCAACCCCTGACATCTCTGCAGCGTTCCAGGCAAAGATGTGCACATTCTTCTGGATGCACTCCAACATCCTGCCCTGGTCCTCCGAGGTCAGCCCCCCGCTGACGCGGATCTTCTCCATTCTTCCCCCTCGGGTGAGCACCTCCAGCTCCACCACTTCCTCTGCTGCCTCCAGCCTGGATTGTTCTGCCCATCCTTCAGCATCCCCTTCCTCTGGAACGAGGACCTCTACCTCCATCGCTCCTTCCATGGCCCCCACTTCGGTCCCCTCCTCCTGATCTCCTCCTATCGCCTCCTCTGCGCAGTCCTTCTCTCCCAGCTCCTCCCCTTCTGCTTCCTGCTCGACCTCTTCCATCCTTCGCCCCATCTCCTCGGCTCCCTCCTGCTAGGAGATGGCGTTCACCGCAGTGACATAACACTCCCGCTCCACCTTTGGGTCCCCCCTAACCCTGACCTGGACCACCTCAGCGTTGAACTTCAAGCACTGATGGAAAGATGAGGGGACACAGCGAAAGACGCTGATAAGGGGCTTCCCGAAGATGGCGTTGTAGCTGCTGGGGGCGTCTACTATTGGGTACATTGGTCTAAATGTACCTGATTTGAAAAAGCCTCACCCTACTCAATGATATACATCAAAATGTATTTGATGTGTTTTGAGTTTACTTGTGCAGGTTAAGTATTTGCAGGAATGAAGCAAAAGTTTCTAAGTCCATGTGTCGACACCCAGAGGGAAAGTGTCGACACTTAAGAAGACTTGTGTCGACACCCAGGCAAGCAGTGTCGACACTTGGAGTCATTGTGTCGACACCAAGGATGCAGAGTCGACACCAGACAGAAAGTGTCGACACAAGGAGCTGTGTCGACACTCAATGGAGTAAAATGCAGTGAAGCAGTGTCGACACAAGGAGCTGTGTCGACACCCAGTGAAACTGTGTCTACATCAGAAAGTGTCGACACTTGGAGGCTGTGTCGACACTCAGCAAAAGTCAGCAGAGACTAAGTATAAGTGTCGACACCCAGAACAATGTGTCGACACACAACAAAAGAGTCAACACTTGAAGAAAGTGTCGACACAAGAAAGAATGTGTCGACACTCAGCTGAAGACTCAACACTTGAAGAAAGTGTCGACACATGGAGCTGTGTCGACACTTAGCAAAGAACAGCAAAGTTCAACAAAATATTCTAAGTACAAGTGTCGACACTAAGGGGATGTGTCGACACTCAGCTGAAGTCTCAACAGAAGAAGAATGTGTCGACACAAGGAGCTGTGTCGACACTCAGCAAGTATCAACACTGAAGACATGTGTCGACACCAAGAAGCAGTGTCGACACTGACAAGTTCAACACATGAAGATGTGTCGACACAAAGGTGTTGTGTCGACACTTAGAAGAATTCAGCAATATACTGAAGTACAAGTACTTGTGTCGACACTCATTATCAGTGTCGACACATGAAGAAGAAGCAGTGTCGAGACATAGAATCTACAACACAAGGAGTTGTGTCGACACCTTGTAGGCTAGTGTCGACACTTAGTCAACTTGTGTCGACACTTGGTCTATAAGTGTCGACACTTAAAGACAGACAGTCTCGACACTTACAGACAGTTACGGAATTTTCAAGAACTGACCGGATGACTTGACAGCTGCCATTCCAGCCGGTCTACAGCACCTGTCAGAGTTGTCAGAAATCAGTTATGAACCAGACCAGCCGGTTACCATGAAGAAGGCCTATAAATAGGCTTATACTGTCTACAAAAACTGTTGTTGAAGTCCAATTGATAAGATTGACAAGAAAGTTCAAGTAATTGAAACACAAAGAAGATCTAGCTTTCAAGTGAAGATCTAAGAAGTTGGAGAGAGAGAGCTTCATCCAAGAAGTCAGCCTCTGGAACCAGGCTGAGAAGAAGGGTTCAGATTCATTCTGAATCTTAAGTAGCAGAGATCAAGGATCAACTGCAGAGGAATCAGTCTTATTGTGTTCTACATTCAAGAAGCTTTGAAGAAAGCCAAGTCAGATTGATTTCAGCTGAGTTCTTCCAAGAACTCATCAAGAAACTCACAACTTATCTCTCTTTCATCTGAGTTGTTGAGTATATATTTTTGTATTCATTATAACTTGTAGGATCCTTAGGGATCTGAGATTGTAAGCCTGTAATTATAAAGGCTGAGTGTAGGGCCTGTGTGCCTGAGTGTAGCAGAGTTGAATCTCTGAGTGTAGGCCTTGGTGGCTGAGTGTAGGCCTTGGTGGCTGAGTGTAGGCCTTTGTGGCTGAGTGTAGGCTTTGTGAAGAAGCTGAGTTGTAGGGCCTTGGGACTGAGGTGTAGGAACCTGTTTTGGGGTTCTGAGATAGTGGAGAAGTTTGGCCGAATCTAGTACACTTCTAGATAGGTGAAGGGGGAAAGTGGATGTACCCAAACCTTGGGAAACCACTATAAAACTGTGTGTCTACTGTGTGCTATGGAATTCTGTGATTACTGAATGTGTGTTGTGATAAATTAGCTAAAATTCTGTGATATTATCTGATTGCTGCCTAAAAGGTTAAAAAGATTCAAGTCACATATTCACCCCCCTCTAGGTGATTTGGTACAATATCTTTCAAGTGGTATCAGAGGGAGGTTACTCATAAAAGGACATAACTGTCTGAGTAGATCCTGTTGGCAGATTCAGTCTAAGTGAATTACAGAATCAAGAAGATCAAGAACCATGGGTTCCACTGAGAATCACAAGGAATTGGGATCCATGAAGTTACCCATATGTAGGAAAGAGATCTTTGGTATCTGGAAGGAAAGGGTGAGACTTTTTATGGAAGCCTCAGACCCTAGGATTTATATCACAGTGAAAGAAGGGCCATATGTGCCCATGAAGGTATCAGTCTTAGATGCAAATCAGAGAACACCAAAGGATTTCTCTGGAATGACAAAGGATGAAATTGTTCTAGCCACTATGGACAAAAGGGCTCAAAACATCATTGTAAGTGCTATAGATGGTGCAACTTTTCAGAATTTGATACACTGTAAGACAGCTAAAGAGATGTGAGATACTCTTATTGTGTATATGGAGGGTTCTGAAGAAGTGAGGCAAGACAGAAAATCCTTGCTAAACCAAGAATATGAAAGTTTTAGACAAGGTAAGACTGATAGCATAACTGAGTGCTATAAGAAGTTCTACAGGATTGTGAATGAGTTCATGTCCTATGGCAGAGAGTTCAGTAATTATGAACTCAATGATAAGTTTCTAAGGTCCCTAACAAAAGATTGAGACACCAAGATCTGTGCCATTAGAGAAATGGCTAAGTTGGCAGAAATTCCTCCACCAAAACTGTTTGGCAAACTGCTGTCTTATGAAATACAGTTGACAGTGAGGAAAGAAGAGGAGAAATCAACAAGAAGTGAACATAAAGAAAGAACAGTGACATTTAAAGTAGAAGCCCCCAGAAAGTACAGGAGTAAGTCACCATCTCCACCTCCAAAGGATGCTGAAACTGAGTCAGATAATTCAGCAAGCAGAAAATCTGAAAGCAGTGAAAGTGATGAGGTCTTTGCTGCCTTCACAAGACATTTTCAGAAGTTCTTGAAGAAGAAACAGTGGAGGACAAGACCTTCTATTTCATAGGGTAAAGAAGACTACTATCAGAATAAAAAGTCTTCAAAGAAAGACAGGAAGAAGACCAAGTCTAGCAAAGCAACTCTTTCAAAAATAGTTTGCTATTGCTGTAATAGACATGGACATGTGATTGCAGATTGTCCTGAGAAGAGGAAGGAGTCTAGTGATAAGAAAAATACTCATTTCAAAGGCAAGAAGGAAAAGTCATTTGTTGCCAAAAAGGATAAGACCATGTCAGATATTTCTTCATCAGAAACTGAGTCAGATGCTGAGGCATATATAGGGCTGTTTGCTGAAGAAGAAGAAGAATAGTTCATTCAGATTATGAACTCTATATATGATCAAGAAGACAGTCAATGCCAAGGGCTAATGACATTGACAGAAAGTGACAAAATCCTGGAGCAGCCAGGACCTAGTAAGGTACAACATTGTTCTTCCAGTTCAATTTCTTGTGCTAGTTCAGAATCAGATTCATCATCATCAAGTGATGAGAATGCATCTGAATCAGAAGAGGATATTCATCAATTGATAGATGAATATAAAGTTCTGTTGCAAGCATTTAAGAAATGCAAATCCTTGGCCAAGAGTCAACCTAGTGAGATTGCAAATCTCAAAATGGCTGCAACTGATTATGAGAAGTTATTTGATCAAAAACTAAATGAGATAGCCAGACTGAAGCACATAACTGTGATTCAGATGGGGACTATAACATATAAGAATGATCAAATCAAGAGTATGGAGATTAGTCTTCAGAAGGAGAGAGATCTAGTTGCTAGGTTTTCTAAACCTAAGTCAGTTCTACCTTTAATTGATGAATTTGTTCATCACAAAGGTAAAGCTGGACTGGGATTTACTAAACCTGCAAGGACTGTCAAGTCCAAGTCCAAGGGCAAAGCCCCAACATTCAACAAGTCAGCTGTACATGATACAGCTAAGACTGTACTTAAGCAAAAGTACAATAGGTTTGAGTGTTGGTGTTGTGGCAAGGTAGGCCACTTTGCCATGGATTGTTGACACAATGCTAGTGACAAAGTGAGTAGCAAACTGCCTGTTGGAAAACCTGCAGGTAGCTTTGTCAGGATGCAAACTAACAGGTACCAAGGAACCAAGAATTCTTTGGGTTCTAAGGTTCACTAATCTGTTTTGCAGGTGAATCTAAGTGGCTATGCCCCAATATGGTACTTGGACAGTGGATGTTCCAGACATATGACTGGAACTAGAGGATTACTAAGGTACTACACACCTATCAAAGATGGTCCAAAAGTCACCTTTGGTGGTTCTGAAGAAGGAATCATCAAAGGGTTTGGTAACATTTCTAGTAACTTGGTTACCATTACTCAAGTGGCTTATGTTAAAGGTTTGAAACACAACATAATTAGTATAAGTCAATTAAGTGATGTAGGATATGACATCTCATTTGTCAAAAATGGTTGTCATATCAGGAGGTCAACTGATCAAGAGATCATTTTGACAGGTTATAGAAAGAGGAATGTCTACTGCCTAGACATTATGTGTGAGACCAATGGTTCTCAAGTGTGTCTTGTAGCTGATGAGAAAGTCTCTCATTGTGTCAAATGACACAAGAGGCTAGCCCATCTAAATTATAAGACAATTGGCAAACTCTTTAGTAAAGAGTTAGTGAGGAATGGTCCTCAAGTTAAGTGTATTAAAGATGGTATTTGCTCAGCTTGTCAAAAGGGCAAGCAGACTAGATCCACCTTTAGAAGCATTGAAAACAAAGATGCTGTGAGGTGTTTATACCTCTTGCATATGGATCTCTTTGGTCCAATGTCAGTTCTCAGCCTAGGTAGGAAGGTCTATACCTTTGTAGTTGTAGATGACTACTCAAGGTTTTCCTGGGTGTTCTACTTAAGACAGAAATCTGAAACACCTACTGTCTTCTATAACTTTGTCAAGCAAATTCAGAATGAACTAGACAGTACAGTGGTCAAGATTAGAAGTGACCATGGTACTGAATTTCAGTCTGATAGCATGACAAAACTATGTGAAGAATTTGGGATATTTCAAGAGTTTTCTTCACCAAGGACACCTCAGCAAAATGGCATTGTTGAGAGGAAGAATAGAACCTTGATTGAGGCTGGTAGGAGCCTATTAAGTGATACATCACTACCAGAATACTTCTGGGCTGAAGCAGTTAATACTGCATGTCATGTTATTAATAGGGCTACCATTACTAAAAGCCTCAACAAGACCCCCTATGAGGTTGTGAAAGGCAGAAAACCAAATCTATCCTATTTCAGGATCTTTGGTTGTAAGTGCTTCATACTTAACAATGAAAAGTCTTACTTGACTAAGTTTGCTGACAAGTCTCAAGAGGGAATTTTCGTTGGGTACATCAACAACAGTAAGGCTTATAGAGTCTACAACTTGTCTACACAAGTTGTAGAAGAATCTGTACATGTAGTATTTGATGAGACTAGACTTATTAACAATGAGTTGTCTAGTAGTGTATGCAGCTCCACAGGTATAACAAAGAAGATGGACAAGCTCACTATAGAAGAAGAACCTACTGCAAGACAGCAAGTAGAAGATAGTGGCTGCTGTCCAGGGGGAGTACTACATGTACCTAATGCAGAAGAAGTACAAGGAGTGCAGCAAGATGAAGAAACAAAAGAAGTTCAACCTGAAGTCAGGATGCCTCCAACCAATAGACATCTTAGAGATCATCCAGTAGAGCAAATCATTGGTGATCCAAGACAAGGGGTACAAACAAGGAGCAGAAATCTGAATGCAGTGCTCTTCTCCAGTTTTCTATCCCAAGTTGAGCCAAAGAAATTTGAAGAAGTCATTCTAGATCCACATTGGACTGAAGTAATGCAAGAAGAGCTGAATCAGTTCAAGAGGTGCAAGGTCTGAGAACTTGTTCTTAAACCTAAAGACCACAACATGATTGGGACCAAGTGGATCTATAGGAATAAGATGGATGAACATGAAGTCATCATTAAGAACAAAGCAAGATTGGTTGCTAAAGGATATAGGCAGGAAGAAGGTATTGATTTTGATCAAACCTTTGCTCCAGTAGCCAGACTGGAAGCCATAAGGATGTTCCTGGCCTATGCAACCTTTCAAGTATTTAAAGTTTACCAAATGGATGTCAAGTCAGCATTTCTGAATGGTAATCTTAAAGAGGAAGTCTATGTGGAACAGCCATCAGGTTTTGTTGATTCAACTCAACCTAATCATGTCTATAGACTTAGGAAAGCATTATATGGAATAAAGCAAGCCCCTAGGGCTTGGTATGAAACCCTGTCTAGTTTCCTCATTGAGAACAAGTTCACAAGGGGGGAAAATAGACAAGACTCTATTCCTTAGGGAATCCAGAGGCAAAGTAATACTAGTCCAAATATATATAGATGACATAATATTTGGGTCTACTGAAAGTAGTCTTTGCAAAAAGTTTCCAAAACTAATGCAAGGACAATTTGAGATGAGTAGTATGAGAGATCTTAAGTTTTTCTTGGGTCTCCAAGTTAGACAGACTGAGAATGGTTTATCCATATGCCAGTCTAAGTTCACCCTAGAACTCATAAGTATGGTATGGATTCATCCAGTACTATGAAGACTCCTATGGGGTCAAGTATGTCTCTTAGCAAAGATGATGCAGGGAAACCTGTAGATGAGACTTTATATAGAGGGATAGTTGGCTCCTTACTCTATTTGACTGCAAGTAGACCAGATATCATGTATGCTACATGTGTCTGTGCAAGGTATCAAACATGCCCTAAGGAGTCTCATTTGACAGCAGTCAAAATGATATTGAGATATCTAAAGGGCACTCCCTATCTAGGCCTCTGGTACCCTAAGAATGGGGATTTTGAACTAACAGGTTATTCAGAAGCAGACTTTGCAGGATGCAAAGAAGACATAAAAAGCACAACTGGAACCTGTCAATTCCTAGGTGGAAGACTAATTTCATGGAGTAGCAAAAAGCAAACAAGTGTGGCTATCTCCACTGCAGAATCAGAATATGTGGCTGCTGGAAGTTGTTGTGCTCAACTTCTATGGATACAACATCAGCTTGAGGACTATGAAATTCAGGTAAGTAGAACTCCACTATTTTGTGATTCTACTAGTGCTATATCTATTGCACATAATCCTGTTTCCCATAGTAGAACAAAACATATTGAGATAAAATATCATTTTCTTAGAGAACATGTAGAAAAAGAAGATATTTTACTGGAATATGTTAGAACAGATAATCAACTAGCTGATATGTATACTAAGCACTTAGAAGAAACTAAGTTCAATAGCTTTAAAATTGAACTAGGTATGATAAACTTAGAATAAGTTTATAGGAATGGCTAAGTCAAAAGGTGTCGACACACAGAGATATCTGTGTCGACATAGAAAAGTGGTGTCGACACTTCAGGAAAAATGTGTCGACACATCTAGGAAGTTGGTGTCGACACTTCAGAATATTGGTGTCGACACATGACAAGTAGGTGTCGACACATCAAAGATGGTGTCGACACTTAGTGTTTACTCAGAATTATCTAAGTAAAGTCTCGACTAAATGTCGAGTTGAGTGGTGTCGACACATAATCAAGTGTCGACACATAATCATGTTGACTAAACTTGTGTCGACACATAGGTGTCGAGACATTATAAGTCAGTGTCGACACTTATCCACAGTGTCAACACAATTTAAGTTAGTTAACCCGCCTTTTCATCTTCAAACCTAGAAAGGTATAAATAGGATTTTGCCTTAGTTTGTCGACACGCTTTCAAAAGTTTCGAGACCAAATTTGTGTGTCGACACCTCTCTTCTCTTCAGTAAAATTCTTCAAACCCTAATGACGCCAAAGCTCGAGGACAACGTCAATGAAGGGTATGAACTGGTGCGCGACGCGTTTGGTGATGCCGACCTAGAGATCAAGAACGTGATAACCCTAGTTGCAGACTCAGGGTTAGAATTTCTGGTTTCTAAGCCCACTAAAATCTGGAATAAAGAAGTCTTGGAATTACTCAATGGAGCTAAGGTAGATGAAACTGGATTCAAGATCAAATCCATGGTCCATGGTGAGAAGGTTAAGGTTTCACCAAAAATTTTGAGGAAAGTTCTTCAGTTACCAAGAACTAAGGAAGAAGAAGAGGTTACTGCTTCCAGGACCAGAGAAGCATTGACATGGTGTGGCTTGGATTCTAAGATGAAAATTGGATCTGTGTTTAACAGAAAGGGAATGAATAGCCAGGGGAAATTCCTCTCTGAAATTGTAGGCAAAGTAATCCTAAGCAAACCTGAAGGGCATGATAGGGTATCAACCCATATGTTCAACCTCATGACCAGGATCATCTTCAGTCTGAAAACTGACTGGTCTCTAGTGATTCTTGAGAAGATAAAGGAAAGCTTGAAGAAGCCCAATCTGGCAGGATTATAAGTCTATACCTAGCTGGTACTATACCAGAGGTTATGAATCAAGCTGCTGGAACAAAAATCAACCATATGAGAAAAATGGACATGAGGATCTTTTCCAGATGGGACAAGGTTTTGACTAAGGAGATGCCAACCCCTGAGAAGATAGCTCCTGAAAAAGTATCACCTCTAAAGAAGAAGAGGAAAACTGCTCCAGTAGCTCAAGTTCCAACAAGCAGCTCTGATAGTGAAGACCAAGTGGTCTTCACACCTGATGAAGAAGACACAGGAACTACTGTGAAGTCTCCAGATCAACAAATAGATGCTGAAAGGCAGGGGGAGCTACCATCAGCTAGCCCCTTACACCAGGATCAAATCCAGGGGGAGCCCCTAATAGTGGAAGAGCCAACTACTCTAGAAAGTGAGCAAGCTACAAACATCATCCTTGAGGTAATCACTGAGCTTAATGCCTTAGATTTCCATATAGAGGATACTGTTTTATATGATCCATTAAGTAATGTTAATCAGCAAACTCAGCTGGATAGTCAAGTCGCAGATGTTGTCATGAAAGACACATCTGTTTCAATTCAAGTTGTATCTGATCCAGTGGTTGATGAGCCAATAGTTTCTCCAGCTCATTCTCCACAAGAAATTACAATGGAAGATTTATTTCTTAATCTGGATCAAGAAGATTTTGACAAGGAAACTACTACTGCTGAAGGGGAGAATGCTCCAATTGAGGGGGAGCAAGTGCCAATTCTTGAAGAGCCTACAAGGCAAGAACCTGCAAGGCAAGAGACTGAGAAGGAACCAGTTGTGCAGAAGGAGTTACCCCCAAGCCCTAAGGAGAGGGTAGAAATTGCTAGCTCCTCAGCTTCTGAAGATGAGGAAGCTGCAAGGGCAAAGAAAAAGAAATTTCAAGTATTCAGAAGAAGAAGCCAGAGTTATAAGAAGGCCTTACAACCTATTACACCACAGCCTATATCACAGCCAGCACCTACTGTTGATTATAGTGCTCTAATGGTTGCAATGCAAATTAAGCTTGATGAGCACAGGCAGGCCATTGAGAAGTATGTGGATGAAGGGCAAAAATCATTGCAGTTTGATCTAGCCCAGGATATAAAGTCAATAAGATTTGAAATGAATCTTAATAAGAAGGAGATGACAAACTGCTTCCACAAGGGAGGGAATGCAGTGGTGTACTTGGCTACTCATCAAGAAAAGATCAAAGCTCAAGTTGATGACATTGCATTGAAGCAAGGCTATGTACTTGAAAATCAGATCATGATGAATGATAATTTGACAGAATCTCATAATGCAATTATCACAGAAATGACAAACATTGCTGCTGGCCTGACAACTTCTATTGCTACTGCAAAGGCAGATTTTGATAAAGAACTGCAAAAGAGCTTAACTGCTGTTACAACTGCAATTCAAGACTCTCAAAAGTTGATAACTGACAAACTCCAAAGATTGAAGCCTTTCTTTAAAGATGGAGTCAATTATTTGGATAACCAGGTCAGATTTCAGAAAGATGATGTCAGAGATCACATAGCCAGAGAAGTCATAAAGGGGGAGAGAGTATTAGTCAAAGCTAGCTCTGATCATGCCAAGTGGATATCTAATTTTATCAGAGCTACACTGGGTTATCCTCCTCTTTGTGATGATGACAATGTTGCAGAATCTGGTATTAATCCTGCATATCTAGGAGGGGAGCAACCAGAAGTGGCTCAAGTCATCTACCCTCCTCCAGATTTTGATATGGTTCAAGCTGATATACAATCCATGTATAGCCCACCTGAGGGCAAAGAAAATGTCATCATAGAGAAAGTTATTCAGCCAATATCTGAAGCTTTACAGGAAGCTATCTTGAAAGAGCAAGCTGAAGAAGAAACCAGATTGTCTAAGAAGAGGTTCAGGGAGCAAGCTGAACAAAGACCTGACTTTGAGCAGTGGAGCCCCACCTCTAGGAACATTATTTTGACTGCTTGGAAAGCTGCAAAAGATAATGTGCAAGACAGGAACAAGTGGTTTTCTGAGGCTGAATGGAGAAAGCATGAGTCAAGGCAGGAGGCTATAGTCCAATACAGAAGAAAGGCCAAGATGGGAAAGCTACCTCCTACTGCTCAGGAGCCTAGCAAGTACTTTCCCAAGCCTTATCATTATTTTGAAAGGCAAAAGATTAAGGCTGAGGAACTTAAGAAGAAGGAGCTGAAAGGGAAGAAGCCTGCTGAAACTGAAGATGCTGAAGCCCCTGTGCAAGCAAGGATAAAATCTGGAAAAGGGATAATGATCAAAGATGCTGATCAAGAATAGCATAGAAATTTTCTAAAGTTTACTATGTAATCTTTTGATGATAAACATTCTGTAAACTTTTGAAATATGAATATGACAAAGTATTGGAACAATGTATTGTGTGATAAATTTGTTGTATGTTAAATTTATTTCATAGTTGTTCTGAGATTATGTCTGTGTATACATGTTTGATTGATACATGTTTATGTTGCCTATTATACATTCCTGCTTTACATCATTTTGTAATTTTATTATGAATGGTGTATATCATTGACTAAGGGTTATGACTTCTCCAAATAGGGGGAGATTGTTGGGTACATTGGTCTAAATATACCTGATTTGAAGAAGCCTCAACCTACTCAATGATATACATCAAAATGTATTTGATGTGTTTTGAGTTTACTTGTGCAGGTTAAGTATTTGCAGGAATGAAGCAAAAGTTTCTAAGTCCATGTGTCGACACCCAGAGGGAAAGTGTCGACACTTAAGAAGACTTGTGTCGACACCCAGGCAAGTAGTGTCGACACTTGGAGTCATTGTGTCGACACCAGGGATGCAGAGTCGACACCAGACAGAAAGTGTCGACACAAGGAGCTGTGTAGACACTCAATGGAGTAAAATGCAGTGAAGCAGTGTCGACACAAGGAGCTGTGTCGACACCCAGTGAAACTGTGTCTACATTAGAAAGTGTCGATACTTGGAGGCTGTGTCGACACTCAGCAAAAGTCAGCAGAGACTAAGTATAAGTGTCGACACCCAGAACAATGTGTCGACACACAACAAAAGAGTCAACACTTGAAGAAAGTGTCGACACAAGAAAGAATGTGTCGACACTCAGCTGAAGACTCAACACTTGAAGAAAGTGTCGACACATGGAGCTGTGTCGACACTTAGCAAAGAACAGCAAAGTTCAACAAAATATTCTAAGTACAAGTGTCGACACTAAGGGGATGTGTCGACACTCAGCTGAAGTCTCAACAGAAGAAGAATGTGTCGACACAAGGAGCTGTGTCGACACTCAGTAAGTATCAACACTAAAGACATGTGTCGATACCAAGAAGCAGTGTCGACACTGACAAGTTCAACACATGAAGATGTGTCGACACAAAGGTGTTGTGTCGACACTTAGAAGAATTCAGCAATATACTGAAGTACAAGTACTTGTGTCGACACTCATTATCAGTGTCGACACATGAAGAAGAAGCAGTGTCGAGACATAGAATCTACAACACAAGGAGTTGTGTCGACACCTTGTAGGCTAGTGTCGACACTTAGTCAACTTGTGTCGACACTTGGTCTATAAGTGTAGACACTTAAAGACAGACAGTCTCGACACTTACAGACAGTTACAGAATTTTCAAGAACTGACCGGATGACTTGACAGCTGCCATTCCAGCCGGTCTACAGCACCTGTCAGAGTTGTCAGAAATCAGTTATGAACCGGACCAGCCGGTTACCATGAAGAAGGCCTATAAATAGGCTTATACTGTCTACAGAAACTGTTGTTGAAGTCCAATTGATAAGATTGACAAGAAAGTTCAAGTAATTGAAACACAAAGAAGATATAGCTTTCAAGTGAAGATCTAAGAAGTTGGAGAGAGAGAGAGCTCCATCCAAGAAGTCAGCCTCTGGAACCAGGCTGAGAAGAAGGGTTCAGATTCATTCTGAATCTTAAGTAGCAGAGATCAAGGATCAACTGCAGAGGAATCAGTCTTATTGTGTTCTACATTCAAGAAGCTTTGAAGAAAGCGAAGTCAGATTGATTTCAGCTGAGTTCTTCCAAGAACTCATCAAGAAACTCACAACTTATCTCTCTTTCATCTGAGTTGTTTAGTATATATTTTTGTATTCATTATAATTTGTAGGATCCTTAGGGATCTGAGATTGTAAGCCTGTAATTATAAAGGCCGAGTGTAGGGCCTGTGTGCCTGAGTGTAGGAGAGTTGAATCTCTGAGTGTAAGCCTTGGTGGCTGAGTGTAGGCCTTGGTGGCTGAGTGTAGGCCTTTGTGGCTGAGTGTAGGCTTTGTGAAGAAGCTGAGTTGTAGGGCCTTGGGCCTGAGGTGTAGGAACCTGTTTTGGGGTTCTAAGATAGTGGAGAAGTTTGGCCGAATCTAGTACACTTCTAGATAGGCGAAGGGGGCAAGTGGATGTACCCAAACCTTGGGGAACAACTATAAAACTGTGTGTCTACTGTGTGTTGTGGAATTCTGTGATTGCTGAATGTGTGCTGTGATAAAGTAGCTAAAATTCTGTGATATTATCTGATTGCTGCCTAAAAAATTAAAAAGATTCAAGTCACCTATTCACCCCCCCCCCCTCTAGGTGATTAGGTACAATATCTTTCATCTACAATGACGAATTTGCAGTTTCGGGACTGCCCCCCCCCCCCCCCCCCTAAGGTGACATGGAGTCCAACTCCTCCTTCTACTTCCTTCCTCTCTCCTGAAAACCCGAACAGGGGGCCATCCGAGGCCAGCACCCTTTTCGCCTCCACCTTCATCGCGTCGAACGCCTTTTTGAAGACGACATTGACGGAACTCCCGTTGTCCATGTGGATCCGAGAGACGGTGAAGTTCTCGATGGCCGCCTTGATGACCAGCGCATCGCAGAACAGATCCTCGTGGTCTGGCATATCACTCCTGGAGAAGGTGATCCTCTCCTCCGGTGGCGGGGTTTGGGATGTAGAGGCGACGCTCCGCCGGTACATGGTGTGGAGACTGGCCTTGCAGGAGGCCTCGATCCCTACTCCCCCGTGGATCACCCCGATCCCCCCTCGGGTCCCCACATCCACCAGGTCTTCGCAACGATCCTCCTCTGCCCGAGGCATGACCTCCTCAATCCTTACTTCCTGTCTCCCTTGCTGCTGCTGCTGCTCCCTATTTCCCCTCATCTCGAGGAACTCCGGACAGGTGGCCGTTGCATGCCCCTCTTCCTGATGGAAGTCGCAATAGGGCAGCTCCACCGTGACCTCTCTCCTCCTCCTCCTCCACACTCCTCTCCTGGCCCCCAAGGCTATGGCCATGGCCTCTTCTTGATCGGGGAGCCGGGGCCTCTGGCCCTGCCTCCAGCCCGAGGGGTGGAATTGGTCTTGCCTCCCCTGAAAGTGACCCCTTCCGAAGTTCCCTCTCTGTGGCCCCTGCCCCTGCCACTCAGGCCTCCAGCCCAACCGACGGTCGGGCTCCTAACGCCCCCACCCCAGCTGCTGCGGCCCTTGGAGCTGCCTCTTCTCCCTCTGTCTGGACTCCCCTCTTCTCTCCTCCTGTCCTCTTCCTCCCTTTGACTCCCTCTCTTTCTCTATGGCCCACCTGGCCAACTTCCTTGCAAACTCCGGGTTCGACGCCTCCCCGTCGACCTCTCTCGCCGCCCTCTCCATCAACTCCTCATAGGAGAGGGGAGGAACTCTCTTAAGCTCCATTCGGAAGAAACCCTGCTGCAGGCCCAGGGTAAAGGCCATCATCAGACTATGGCCCGACATCTCCTGGACCTGAGTAACCTCCTCCTGAAATCGGTCCACGTAGTTCCCCAACGTCTCGTTCACCCCCTGCTTAATGTGAAACAAAGACTCGGACTCCTTCTTCCTCTTCTTCGAGGTGGTGAATCTCAGCATGAATCCTCGGCGCAGGTCCTCGAAGCAGTATATGGAGCTGGCCGGTAGCTGGTGGAACCACTCTCTCGCCTTTTCCCGGAGGGTGATGGCGAAGAACCGGCACTTGAATCCGTCCGACATCTGACGGATGGAGACCACGTCCTCGAACCATTGGACATGCTGGACCGGGTCTCCCTTCCCAGTGTAATAGGACATCTCGGGCTCCCTGAACCCATCTGGAACTGGAGCTGAAGAGACCAGCTCGCTGAAAGGGCTCTCTCCCCCCACTGGGCGAGCTGGCGAGTCTCGCGAGCCCAGCTCGCCGAAGCGACCTCGGCCTGCCGAGCCGGGGAAGAGCTCGCGCCCGGGGAGCTCGCACCCTCGGCCTTCCTCGGCCACTTCCTTCCCAGCTTGCCTGCCGGGAGCGTCCTCGCCCAAGGAGGGGGCAGCCGCAATCTGGATTGCCGGAGTCGAGCACTCGGCCCGCGTGCCGAGTGAGAACTTGACCAGAGTCAGCACCTTGTTTCTGAAGTCTTCAAAAATTCCCACCGTTGCGAGAGGCGGGGGGGGGGGGGGGGCGAGCTCGGCCTGTCGGATCCTTGTCCCGTCATTGAGCTCATGGGAGCTTTTATGCACTGACCACTGTCCACGCTCACCGCACCAAAATGTTGAAACCGGAACCCGGCTTCCTGTGGATCTCGCCCTTGGGGAAAGGGGTGGACTCGCGCCTACTTCGCTCCTGCAAGAAAAACAACAAAGCAAGGAGAAACAGACCCAAGGGCTCGGCAGGGAGGTCCCACCACAAACCCGGAAGATCTCAGAGCGCTTCCCCTCCTTAGCCTGAAGCTGAGCTAAGGTACCCTCAGAAAGCACTTGAAGATTTTGGGGAGAGGAGCACAGGGAAGAACCTGCTTTCTGGGGTACCCCTTGGGTCCTATTTATAGCTTTTGAAATCCGGACTGCCAATAACCAAAATAACTGACCCGAAATTACCAGAAAACCCCCGGCTGGGTCTGCCAACAACCAAACTCCGCTGTTTTGAAGGGCTATGGGCAGACCAGCAGGGGTAAAACAGTAAAAAGTACCTCTGACACCCAGGCGAGCTGGGAGCTCTGGTCATCCCGGCATGCTCTGCTTGCCTACTGCTGCCGAGCTCCACTGCGAGGGCGCGAGTTGCAGCCCGCTCGGCGAATGCCGAGCTCGGGGTCGCCGATCGACGATCTCTGGCCGACGGATGCCGAGCTCAGCCTCTCCCCTGCCGTTGCCGAGCTCGCCTGCTGCTCCTAGCCTGATCTGCTCGGCCCCTGGTGATCTTGCTCGCCGGACACGGGGTTGTATAGCAGGCGTCGGGCTCTGATGTTGCATTCGTTCTTTCCCCAAGGATGTTAGCGTGGTGCTTATCCCCTCGTGCCGCAACATGTTGTCGGTGGGTGAGTTACTTGAGGCTTGATGGTCAGATCCCTTGCAAGTCGCACGTTTTGCTGCGTGTTTGTCTACTTTTGTCATTGCCGCTGGTGTTGTGATCTTGAAATTTGTTAGAATTTTTGGGAACACTTTCTTACAGTCGGAGCCAAACTGTTGCTGGTCGCTCGATTTTTCACCGGTCCGTAGAAATCGAACCGCCTTAGCTTGGAGTCGAACCAGGCGCCCAAATAGTAAAAAAACCGCAACAATGGACAAAAATGTTTTTTGACGTGGAAAACCTGGAAAGGGTTAAAAACCACATGACTGGAACCGTGCCGAGCTAAAATTCACTAACTTCTTGGAGTGTTACAGAGTTTGGTTTGATCTCGGAGGGCGACAGACCGTTACACTATTACAAGTACAAAAAATGAAGGAAAATGGATAAGTTCTCAGAGCCTCAATGCATGGAAGCGCTTCGGCCCTGAGATGACGTCGAACTCACGGAACCTTGGTGGAAGCGTTCCGACTGAAAAAAATTTCTAAGCCCACAGAGCTTCTGGAGGTAGCGCTATCGTTGATGCAGAGCCTAGATGGGAGCGCCCTTGCAGAGGTGGTTGACGTCGTTTGAGACGTGAGGAATCCTAAGTGCAAGGAGAAGAGCGGAGTGAATTCCTTAGCGGAGAATCGGCCAAGTTCACGATTTCGTCGGAAAACCTCAGAGCTCCCTCTTGCCTCTGGAGTTGCTTGACTTGAAATGAAGGCTTGGGGCCTATTTATTGTTTTTTGGAGGGGAGCGTGGGTAATTGTGTCAGGAAGTAATTTGTGCTGGCGAATGATGTCACTCCATTTTGATCACGCGGATCGCCATTTTTCCCGAAATGACAGGAGTGCCCCCTTCCACCCGGGCAGTTCAGGTAGCCCGGGAAAAGTGCCCGGCGGCGGCCGGAGGCGGTCGAAAACAGTGAGGTTCACCGGTCGCCGCCGTGCGGGAGCGCGCAGCGCGCCGCACGGCCGCGCGCGATGGGCTTGGAGGCCGTGCTGCGCGAGCGCGTGCTGCGGCCGCGTTGCGCACGCTGCATCGGCGCGCCATGCACTTGCATTGTCCTGTCGCTCTGGCGGGTGTGCGTTTGGCTTTGTCCTCTTCTTGGATGCTTTTAGACATTTCGGGTGAGCGCGGCTTTTTGCGTGCGGCTCGCTTGGCCGGTTCAGTTTTTGTGCCCTTGGTCGATATGTCTCGGATTTGACTCAGATTTTCCGGGGAACCCAATCACATCTAATTCAAAATTTCTCATTATTGAGCCGTTCGGGGAATGTTTTCTTTAATCTGCTTTCATTTCATGATCTTCTGCAAAAAATGCAGTTTTATCAGCCCATGATAAAATCCGGGGTTTTGTGTGAGTTTGCCTGCGGGAGAGCCCCAAGTATGCACAGACCTAGCGGTTGCGTGCGACACATGCTAGCCTGCGGGTGAAGCCCACATGAGATCACGGAGCACCATTGGACATATCACATAAATGTGGGGCCTTCCATTCCATTGCATTGATTAGGACATCCTTCGCATCATTGTCAAATGCCAAACCATTGGACTCCTCCTTTCTTTGGTTACTCGCATGTTACATGGTTCACGTGCTGGTCGGGCACGAGATTGTATTGAGTTTAATCTCAATTCCTCGCCGTCATCACCCATCTTCATGGGTCGATTGGATCTAATCGGAATCAAGTAACTCATTTCATGTCATGTTTGAGAGAAGTCTATTTTAATGCTATGAGTGTCCCAAGAAAGGGCATGTTGTTAATTGGCGTATGTAAGAGAACCAAAAGACTCGACTTTTCCGTTCAAGCTTCATTGTAGTGTGTTATATTCTTATCTGATGTGCTCTCACTGCATAATCCTGCCGTCGAATGATGTGCCCGCCAAATGATGCCGTCAACCAAATATTGTCGCCCGTCGAATGTCCCGCCGAATATTATTGCCCGCCGAATGTTATCGCCTGCGGAATGTTACCGTCAACCGAATCATTGGGGTGCGGATGGAAGCAACTTTGATAGGGCAGATGAAATTATATAAAACCAAACTTGCATTTATTGACTTCTGTGATTTCTATTTGGATTTGGGGAGGTGTATACATTTACCCGTCATTCTTGATTCTTAAATGATGTTGGATCTTTTCTTTTTAATTTTAAGTTTATTTTATTATATATATATAAATCTTAATAAATCAAGGAATTTGATTATCAATAATGTAACTTTTGAAATTATGAACAAAATTATTGATTTTAATCAGGAAAAAATATTTTAAAGATTAATTTTGAATAGGGATCAGACTAGAATAGCATAGAACCGAACCGTTAATAGTTTGGTTTTGATTTTTGTTGTGCCGGAACTGTAGGCATGACACTTCAAAAAATTATACTGGAATTGGAACTGGTCAAATCAAATAAATTTTTTACTATAATTTGAATAAGCGTTATCTTAACAATTCAACTCACTATTTTAATAGAACCGAACCTGAATCATGATAGCTCTAGACATGAGAAATTTTTTTGTATATGTGTTGTACCGTGCTTATGGTCCATAAATAAATACTGCATTTACAGTCGTAATTACGGAGAGAGCTCTGCACTATTTTTTCGTTTTCGCGCCTCTTCATTTTCTAAATGCACACCAAAAACCTGAGAAAACCTAGCTGCACCTCGCTTCTTTCTCCAATCGCAGTTTCTTTGATCCTGGGCGTTAGAGACATCTCCGATCGGGACCGTTTTTGCACCTCTTCATTGCCCAAACGTTTCACGAAATCCTAGAGCCACCTTCTCGTCTTTCTCTTGTTGTCGTTACTGTGATCCAGGGCAACTTCGTTCGCCATTACTGCGTTCGAACTCCAAATGAAGCCGTTTTCGATCATATATTAAGAAGGCAGAAAATCTTAAACCGAATACACTCAAATTTAAGGTTTATTTTTCACTTCAAATGAAAGTTGTTTGGTGAAATCTTCAAGTTGTAAGTTATTCCTTTTCTTGCTTTTTAAAGAAATTCCATTTTAACCACTGTTTATTTTCCTAATCTTGTGTAAAAGTCTGCACAAATTAGATGTAATTGCGGGTTTGTTAATGTATGTAGTGTTTACAGTCGTAAATTAAATTGAAATTGCAGTCCATGTTATATAAAGATAAACAATCCTCTTTGAAATTACAGTCGTTATTTTAGTGCAAATTTGAGCCACCTTTTCGTCATTTTGAAATTGTAGTACAAATTGAAATTACAGTCGTTATTCTAGTTATCTTTATAGTTCAAAGAACCAAACAGTTTTCGTAATATTTATATTCATAATTGAAGTTCAAGTTGCAATTCAAAATGTATAAAGATATGCAGTCGGTTTTCTAGTTTTCTTATAGTTCAAAGTCCCTTACAGTTATTTTTGTCATTTTTGTTGTAATTATAGTGGTATTTACAGTTCTTTATTTTTGAACTGTAAAATACTGTCTAATTTTTTTTTTTTGAATTTATGTTTCTTTATTCCAGTTGTAACTTATGTACTATTTGCAGTTCTAATTTGTGAAATATTATTACAATGTCTTCTTCTTTATTTGGAACTCCAATTTTTTGTATGATTACGACTATAGGATAAAAACAGTCGTAATCATAGTTCTATTTACAGTTCATTTAATTAATAAACTATTCTAGTTATTATAGTTCTATTTGCAGTCCAAATTGAAATTTTTTGTATGATTACAATGCATTCTTCTCTATTTGCAGTACATTTAATCATAGTTCTAGTGACATTCAAGGAAGAGAACATTCAAGAACTGTGATTTATAGCCCAAATTGAAATTGCAGTCCAAAATGAAATTGCAGTTCAAATTTAAATTACAGTCGTTATTCTAGTCATCTTTACAGTTCAAAGAACAAAACAGTTTTTGTAATATTTACAGTCGTAATTGGAGTTCAAGTTGCAATTCAAATGTATAAAGATATGGAGTCGTTATTCTAGTTTTGTTATGGTTCAAAGATCATAACAGTTCTTTTTGTCATTCCTATTGTAATTATAGTAGTATTTACAGTTCTTTGTTTTTGAACTGTAAAATGCTGTCTAATTAATTTGCTTTGGATTTATGTTACTTTATTCTAGTTGTAACTTCTGTACTATTTACAGTTTTAATTTGTGTACAATATTGTTACAATGCCTTCTTTATTATTTTGAACTTCAATTTTTTGTATTATTATGACTGCATGACAAAACATAGTCGTAATCATAGTTCTATTTACAGTCCATTTAATTAATAAACTATTCACATCATCAGTTGTACATAGCTCTGGGAGGTAGAGAAATGACCTATTTTTTTGGATTTCTCTCATTATTCTAGTTGTAACTGTTTTAATGTTTAGGGTTCTAATCTGTGTAGAAATTTTTTACAATTTATTCCTCTCTATTTGAAACTTCAATTCTTTGTATGATTACAGCTGCAGAGCCAAAAACAATCTAAATCACAGGTCTATTGGAATTAAGTCAATGGCTTAATTTTTTTTGGATTTCTCTCTCATTATTTCAGTTGCAACTGTTTTAATGTTTAGGGTTCTAATCTGTGTATAAATTTTTTATAATTTATTCCTCTATTTTTGAAACTCCAATTGTTTGTATGATTACAACTGCAGAACCCAAAGCAGTCTAAATCATAGTTCTATTTATAGTTGTAACTAGTTGTCATACTTTTTTGGATTTTCTCTTCTATCTTGCATATTTAACTGAAGTTACAGTTTTATTTTTAAGTAGATGTAATTCCAATTGCAATTGAAAGTTTATTGTTTTGCTTTACGATATGCTTTTTAATTACATATTTTTGCAATACAACTTTCCTATAGGTGATATTCAAGCAAGAGAACATTCAAGAACAAGTAAGATTATCTACACATTCTTTGACGTGTTTTTGTATTTATATATGCTAAATCAGAACCTCTTTTGTAGTGCCTGTGAGCAATTACTTACACTCCAGATGTGCTGCATTGAGTTTCAAGTTGAATGCTCATCCTTTGTTAGATGCTTTAGAAGAGGAAACTTTAAAGATTTTGAGGGAAGCCTGTGTGTTGCAGTTGTTTGAGATGCCCAGCCTAGCGCAAAATATTTCATTACTTTATGTTCTTGTACGAGCCTTTAGCAGACATAAATAGGTTTTTTTGCTAGGTAATAACTATTGTAAATTGACTGTTAATGAATTTTATTTGATCTTGGGTCTTCCAAACTAGGGAGAGGACTTCACGTTCGTTAGACTACCATGCATAAATATATCCTACAAAGATTTGACTGAGGATCTTAATAGTCTCGCATTAGAAGATTGGTCTCCCACTTTGGAGAGTAGGAGTTTGGATAACTTAATCCTCTATTTGGTCAACATATTCTTCTTCCCCTTGAAAGGGATGAAGATCCCAGTCTCTCTGTACAAAATTAGAGGTTTCTCAAACTTTCTGAAGTACAACTAGCCAAAGGCAATTCACTATGTTTTGCTATCATAAGTTGATGCACTAAGTCAAGATAGTATAGTTAAAAAAAGTTGGTGTTAATTTGAGATACTTGGAGGGTTGTGCAACCAAAGTATTGGTAAGTAAGATAATTTTCAGTACAGTCTTTTTATATTAAATATTTTGTAATTACATTATTTTTGGCTCTAGGTATGGCTTTACGAGCACATAGATGTGCAGGTGATTGTTGATGAACTTGCTAGGCCGAGAATTTATCATTGGTCATCTAAGAAAAGTTATCGTGCCCAATTTTGCTTCGATCTTTTAACAAAACTACGAACGAGTTATAAAGTTGGTAATATCTAAATGGTTGCCAATACAATTGTAATTGTTTTTTTCGTTGAAAATTTAAAACCAGTTACAGTCATAAGTCTAAAATGCATTTACAGTCGTAATTGTAGTATGCATTTGCAGTCGTAATTCTATTATGCATTTACAGTCGTAATTCTAGTAAACATTTGTAGTCATAATTGTAGTAGGCATTTGCAGTCGTAATTCTATTATGCATTTGGAGTCGTAATTCTAGTAGGCTTTTGCAGTCGTAATTATAGTAGACATTTACTGTCGTAATTGTAGTATAAATTTACAGTCGTAATTCTGGTAAACATTTGCAGTCTCAATTGTAGTAGGCTTTTGCAGTCGTAGTTCTATTATGCATTTACAGACGTAATTCTAGTATGCATTTGAAGTCGTAATTATAGTATGCATTTGTAGTCATAATTCTAAACCGCATTTTCAATTGTATTTTTATGTAGTATATTTTTTTGGTTTGAACTGTAGATAAAACCAAAATCAGTGGACATTTTGAAGAGTGATGAAATGTTACTTGCTGAAGAAGAGGAAGAAGATGATTCAGACATTTTGTATGCGTTAACCGGTTTAATCCCTGCACCAGTCATATTATTTAGGATACTACCCTGCATTTCTGAAATAGACTGGCAAGATCTCAATAAATAGATCTCTTTCTCGGTTGCCATCGTATGGTTGTGTTCCTCAAAAAATTTGGTAACTGTCCAATTTTTGCAATCTAAATCGGTATGAAAATTGATACACGCAAGACAACCCGTGCAGGTATCTAATTTGTGGTACTTCTTTGGAGATGGCTTTACATGTTTGCTTCTTGCTTTGGAACAACTATATCCTCTAACTTTGATAGTTGATGTATGAGTCCAATAAGTAATGTGTTGCTTTCGAACACTGAATCCTATTCGGTGTGCATATTCATAGTATATTATGCAAGTGTTGAGATTGATTTGATAGCAGGACACGTGTATGTGGGACCGTGTTATAGTTTCCCCACCGCGTTCCAGGTTTGGTTGTTGACCCTGGTGGTCCCCTGTGGTGGAATATTCCTGTGGTTCGGATTAATCCCACATCGCCTGCAGCTTTCTCCCCTCCGCATTCATGTACCCCGCCACCCTTCATCTTAACACCTGGGTTTTGAGATGAACTGTTGGGTTGGCAGGTTCTTTCATGGTATCAATGGAGGTTGTCCTGCTGCGGGGTGTGTTGAGAGTTATTTGCCAGCAGGACACGTGTATGTGGGACCGTGTTATGGCTTCCACACCGCATTCCAAGTCTGGGTGTCGACCCCGGTGGGCCCCCTATGCCAGAATATCCCAGCGGTCCTGTGGTTGGGATTAATCCCACATCGCTTGCAGCTTTCTCCCCTCCGTGGTCATGTACCCCGCCGCCCTTCATCTCAACACCTGAGTTTTGAGATGAACTGTTGGGTTGGCAGGTTCTTTCATGGTATCAGAGGAGGTTGTCCTGTTGCGGGGGTGTTGAGATTGATTTGCTAGTAGGACACGTGTATGTGGGACCGTGTTATAGCTTCCCCACCGCGTTCCAGGTCTGGGTGTTGACCCCGGTGGGCCCTTGTGGTGGAATATTCCTGCGGTCCTGTGGTTGGGTTTAATCCCACATCGCCTGTAGCTTTGTCCCCTCTGTGTTCATGTACCCCGCCACGCTTCATCTCAACACCTGGGTTTTGAGATGAATTGTTGGGTTGGCGGGTTCTTTCATGGTATCAGAGCAGGTTGTCCTGCTGTGGGGGTGTGTTGAGATTGGTTTGCGAGCAGTACACGTGTATGTGGGACCGTGTTATGGCTTCCCCACCGCATTCCAGGTCTGGGTGTTGACCCCAGTGGGCCCCCTATGATGTAATATCACTACGGTCCTATGGTTGGGATTAATCTCACATCGCCTGCAGCTTTCTCTCCTCCGTGTTCATGTACCCCACCACCCTTCATCTCAACACCTAGATTTTGAGATGAACTGTTGGGTTGTGAAAGATATGGTACCTAAACACCTAGAGGGGGGGGGGGGTGAATAGGTGACCTAAACCTTTTTGAAACTTTGTTGGCAGCACAACAGTTATTTCACAGAATTCTACAGTTAACAGCAATCACAGAATATAAACAATTAATCTACAGCACAGCACAGCACAGCACAGCAGACACACTAATTTATAGTGGTTCCCCAATCTTTGGGTACATCCACTTTCCCCCTTCGCCTATCTAGCAGTGTACTAGATTCGGCCAAACTTCTCCACTATCTCAGAACCCAACAAGGTTCCTACACCTCAGGCCCAAAGCCTTACACTCAGCCACCAAGGCCTACACTCAGCCACCCAGGCCTACACTCAGCCAATTAAGGCCTACACTCAGAGTTCTTCAACTCCTACACTCAGGCAACCAAGCCCTACCCTCAGCCTTTATAATATAGGCTTACAATTCTCTCAGATCCAATGGATCCTACAAGTTAAAATAGAAATACAATAGCTAACTCTACAACTCAGAAAATAAGAGAGAAGTTGAGAGTTTCTTGAAGAGTTCTTGGAAGAACTCAGTTAGATCCAAACTGACTTAGCTTCCTTCAAAGCTTCTTGAGTTAGAACTGAATTAGTCTGAATCTTCTGCAGTTGATCCTTGACCTCTGCTTCTTGAGATCCAGATGATTCTGAATCCTTCTTCTCAGCCTTAGTTCCAAAGACTGAATTCTTGATTGGAGCTCTCTCTCTCCAACTTCTTAGATCTGCAGTTGGACTGCCAGATCTTCTTTTGTTGATCCTCTGTGTATCACTTTTCTGATGATCTGATCAACCACTTTAATTATTCTCACTACTTGAAAGAACAATCTTTACTACTTGTAACAACAACAATCAATCAGTTTCTGTATACTATGGGTGCCTATTTATAGGCTTCCTTCATGGTAACCGGCTGGTCCGGTTCATAACAGACTTCTGATTTCTCTGACAGTTGCTGTAGACCGGCTGGATCGGCAGCTGTCATGTCAACCAGTCACTTCTTGAAATTCTCTAACTGTCAGATAGTGTCGAGACTTTCTGTTCTTAAGTGTCGACACTTATAGATCAAGTGTCGACACATGTTGTGTAAGTGTCGACACAAGTCTACAAGGTGTCGACACAATTCCTTGTATGTCTTGACACAGATACTTCTGCATGTGTCGACACTGAAATTGAGTGTCGACACAAGTACTTGTCCTTCATTCTTTAACTGTATTCTTCTAAGTGTCGACACATGTTCTTTGTGTCGACACATCTTCATGTGTTGAAACTGTCAAGTGTCGACACTGCTTCTTGGTGTCGACACAAGTCTTCAATCTTGTTTCTTCAGCTGAGTGTCGACACATTCCCTTAGTGTCGACACTTGTACTTAGAATATTTTGTAAACTTTTCTGTTCTTTGCTAAGTGTCGACACAGCTCCTTGTGTCGACACTTTCTTCAAGTGTAGAGTCTTCAACTAAGTGTTGACACATTGTGCTGGGTGTCGACACTTTCTTCAAGTGTAGACTCTTCTGGTTGTGTGTCGACACATTGTGCTGAGTGTCGACACATACTTCAAGTGTTGACTCCTTTGTGTGTGTGTCGACACATTGTGTTGAGTGTCGACACATTCTTCATATGTTGACTCTGCTGTTTGAGTGTCGACACTTTCTTAGACTCTGCAGATTTTTGCTGAGTGTTGACACAACTCCAAGTGTCGACACTTTCTGGTGTAGACTCAGCTCTTCTAGGTGTCGACACTTCTGCTAAGTGTCGACACAGCTTTTCTGCATACTTCTTCACTGAGTGTCGACACAGCTCCAAGTGTCGACACTTTCTGTCTGGTGTCGACTCTTCATCCCAGGTGTCGACACAATGACTCCAAGTGTCGACACTGCTTGTCTGGGTGTCGACACAAGCTTTCTCAAGTGTCGACACTTTCCCTCTGGGTGTCGACACATGGACTTAGAAACTTTTAGCTTCAATCCAGTGTATACCTAACCTGCACAAGTAACTCAAACAAACATCAAATACATTATGATGTATATCATTGAGTTAGGTGAGGCTTCTTCAAATCAGGTACATTTGACCAATGTACCCAACAATCTCCCCCTATTTGGAGAAGTCATAACCCTTAGTCAATGATATACACCACTCATAATTAAAAATTACAAAATGATGAAAAGCAGATTATAATCAACAGGGTTAACATGAACATGTAAAACTTCACACATATACACATTCAACATTCCAGAACAAATAAGAAACAAACACATTTCAGAACAATCATACTATATTTATCACATATTGTTCTAACATTGTTCCTTATACATTTTCAATGTTGTACAAAAATGTTTTTCATTTAAAAGATTACAACAAGCTTCAAGTTTAATTCCTAATCTATTTCTGATCAGGTTCTTTGATAACAATTCCTTTTCCAGCTTTAACGTGAGCTTTGACAGCAGCAGCAGCAGCAGGCTCAGCATCTGCAGGCTTCTTGCCTTTTGAGTCTTTCTTCTTTTGTTCTTCAGCCTTGATTTTCTGCCTCTCAAAGTAATGATAGGGCTTAGGAAAGTACTTGCTAGGCTCCACAGCTGTAGGAGGTAGCTTTCCTAACTTAGCCTTCCTTCTATGCTGGACAATAGCTTCCTGCCTGATCTCATGCTTCCTCCATTCAGCTTCTAAGAACCACTTGTTTCTATCAGTAGTATTGTCCTTGGCTGCTTTCCAGGCTGTGAGAATGATGTTCCTAGAAGTAGGGCTCCACTATTCAAAATCTGGTTTTTGCTCAGCCAGTTCCCTGAACTTCTTCTTTGACAGCCTTGTTTCTTCTTCTTTGTCCATAGCCTCTTGCATAGCTGCTGTAATAGGTTGAGTAATCTTTTCTAAATGGACATTGTCCTTGCCCCCAGATGGGCTATACATAGTACTCACTTCTGCATGAATCATTTCAAAATCTGGAGGTGGATAAATGACTTGAGCTACTTCTTGTGGCTCACCTCCAAAATAGGCAGGGTTCAGTCCAGATTCAGCAACTTCATTGTCATCACACAGGGGAGGATATCCAAGTGTAGCCCTGATTGAATTTGAAATCCATTTTGCATGCTCAGAACTGGCCTTGACTAACACTCTCTCCCCCTTTATGACTTCTTGGGCTACATGGTCTCTTACATCATCTTTCTGGAACCTGATTTGGCTGTCCAAATACCTTATGCCATCCTTAAAGAAAGGTCTAAGCTTTGTAAGCTGTTCAGAAATGACCTTCTGTGAATCTTTAATTGCAGTCTTTACAGCAGCAATTTCTTCCTGAAATACTTTATCAAATTCAGCCTTGGCAACAGCAGAGGAGGTTGAAGGTTCATCAGACTTATTCTTTAGTTCAGTGACTATTGCATTGTGGGATGCAGTTAAATTATCATTCATCCTCAATTGATTCTCCAGCACATAACCTTGCTTCAGTGCTATATCATCTACTTGAGACTTTATTTTCTCTTGGTGGGTTGCCAGATAAACCACTGCATTAGCACCCTTTGTAAAACAGTCAGTCATCTCCTTTTTATTAAGGTTCATTTCGAACCTTATTGACTTGATTTCCTGTGCCAGATCAGATTGTAGGGCCTTGTGCCCTTCATCAACATAAGTTTCTATAGCCTTCCTTTGTTCATCCAGCTTGATTTGTAGTGCAATCAGTAGAGCACTATAATCAGTTGATGGAGCTTGTTGGACTAGAGAGTGTTGAGCAACAGTTTGTAGAGCCTTCTTGTAGCTCTGACTCCTTCTTTTGAAAACAAAGAATTGCTTCTTCTTAGCTTGCTCAGTTTCATCATCCTCAGATTCTGACGTACTTGCTATATGCACCCTATCCTTAGGGCTGGATGGTTTTTCAGCTTGCACATCTTGTGCCTTCTCAGTGTTTAGCCTTATAGGCTCTTCCTGAACATTCAAGTTCTCCCCCTCAACAGCAGCACCCTTCTCTGCATCAGCAGCAGTCTTGTTCATGTCAAAATCCTCTTGATCTAGATTCAGAAAGAGGTCTTCCATTATGTATTCCGGAGGTGACTGAGCAGGAGAAGTGCTGGGTTCATCAACTACTTTATCAGGAACAACTTCATGTACTACTGATGTGTCTTGGAGAACAACATCTGGTACTTGATTTGCTTGCTGAGTTTGCTGATGGACATCAGACAAATCAGAATCTATTATAGAAAAATCTAAAGTGTTGAGGTCAGAAAGTACCTCTTGGATAATGAGTGTAGCTTGCTCACTCTCCAGTGTAGATGGTTCTTCTACACCTGGAAGCTCCCCCTGGCTTAGATCCCTAGGGATGGGACTAGTGTGAGGCAGCTCCCCCTGAGTCTCAGCCACATCTTTAGCAGCAGGGGTCTTTTCTACTATCTCCTCCTCTTGCTCATCAGGTGTGAACACCACCTGTTCTTCACTTCCAGAACTGCTTGAGGACACTTGGGCCACAACAGCAGTTTTTCTCTTCTTCCTTGGAGGGGAATCCTTCTTAGAAACCTGCTTCTCTGGAGTAGGAACTTCCTTAGACAGCACTCTTTCCCATCTTGAGAGTATTCTCATATCCATCCTCCTCATATGATTGATTTTAGCACCAGCAGCATTGCTCATGACCTCTGGTATTGTACCAGCCAGGTAGAGACTTAGTATCCTGCCCAGATTGGGCTTCTTCAGACTCTCCTTAACTTTGTCAAACACAACCATTGACCAGTCTGTTTTGATGTTGAAGATGATTCTGGTCATAACACTGAACATGGAGGCTGACACCCTGTCATGCCCTCCAGGTTTACTGAGGATAACCTTTCCCACTATTTCTGACAGGAATTTTCCTTGAGTATTCATTCCTCTCCTGTTGAATACTGAGCCTATCTTCAGCTTAGGATCTAGACCACACCAGGTAAGTGCTTCTCTGGTCTTAGATGTAGTCACTTCCTCTTCATCTTGAACTTTAGGTAGCTGAAGTACCTTTCTCAGAGATTTGTGTGAAATCTTGACCTTGGTGCCATGCACCCTTGATTTGATCCGGTAACCTGAATCATCTACTGACCCTCCAGTAAGGAATTCAATAACTTCCTTCTTCCAAATTTTGGTTGGTTCTGAAACCAAGAACTCCAATCCTGAATCGGTGACTAGGGTTACCACCGACTTGATTTCTTGATCGCCATCATCAAAAGCACCTCGCACGAGCTCATACCCTTCGTTAACATTCTCCTCGAGCTTGGGAGCCATTAGGGTTTGAAGATTTAGTCTTGAGAAGAGAGAAATGTCGACACAAGAGTTTTGGTCTCGAAACTTTTGAAAGCGTGTCGACAAACAAAGACAGAATCCTATTTATACCTTTCTGGTTTGAAGACGAACAGGCGGGATGGATTACTAAAGATGTGTCGACACTGGCAATAAGTGTCGACACTGACTTGATAATGTCTCGACACTCATGTGTCGACACAAGTTTAAGTCAACAGATTTTATGTGTCGACACTTGGTTAAGTGTCGACACCACACTACTCGACATGTAGTCGAGACTTTACTTAGAAAATTCTGAGTAAAACTTAAGTGTCGACACCTTATTGAATGTGTCGACACCAACTCGACATGTGTCGACACTAAGCATTCTGAAGTGTCGACACCAACTTCCTAGATGTGTCGACACCATTTTCCTGAAGTGTCGACACTTACTATTCTGTGTCGACATAGACTTGTCTATGTGTCGACACCTTTTTACTTAGCCAATTTTTAGTTCTGTAAACTTAGTCTAAGTTTATCATACCTAGTTCAATTTTGAACCTATTGAACTTAGCTTCTTCTAAGGGCTTAGTAAACATATCTGCTATCTGATTATCAGTTTTAACATATTCAAGTGCAATATCATTTCTTTCTACATGCTCCCTAAGAAAGTGATATTTAATCTCAATATGTTTAGTTCTACTATGTGATACAGGATTATTAGCTATTGAAATAGCACTTGTAGAATCACAGTAAAGTGGAGTTCTACTTACCTGAAATCCATAGTCTTCTAGCTGATGTTGAATCCATAGAAGTTGAGCACAGCAACTTCCTGCAGCTACATATTCTGACTCAGCTGTGGAAATAGCCACACTAGTCTGTTTTTTACTGCTCCATGAAATTATTCTTCCACCTAGGAATTGACAGGATCCAGTAGTGCTCTTTCTATCTTCTTTGCATCCTGCAAAGTCTGCATCTGAATAGCCTGTTAGATCAAAATCTCCATTCCTAGGGTACCAGAGGCCTAGATAGGGAGTGCCCTTTAGATATCTCAAGATTCTCTTGACTGCAGTCAAGTGAGATTCTTTGGGGCAGGCTTGATACCTGGCACAAACACATGTAGCATACATAATGTCAGGCCTACTTGCAGTCAAGTATAGTAGGGAGCCAACTATCCCTCTATACAAGGTTTCATCTACAGGTTTCCCTGCATCATCCTTGCTTAGAGACATACTTGACCCCATAGGAGTCTTCATGGTACTGGATGAATCCATACCATATTTCCTTATGAGTTCTAGGGTGAACTTGGACTGACATATGGATAGACCACTTTCAGTCTGTTTAACTTGGAGACCCAAGAAAAACTTCAGTTCTCCCATACTACTCATCTCAAATTGACTTTGCATAAGCTTTGCAAACTTTTTGCAAAGGCTACTTTCAGTAGACCCAAATATAATGTCATCTACATATATTTGGACAAGTATGACTTTGCCTCTAGACTCCCTAAGGAATAGAGTCTTATCTATTTTCCCCCTTGAGAACTTGTTCTCAATGAGGAAACTAGATAGGGTTTCATACCAAGCTCTAGGTGCTTGTTTTAACCCATATAATGCTTTCTTAAGTCTATAGACATAATGTGGAAGAGTAGGATCAACAAAACCTGAAGGCTGCTCCACATATACTTCTTCTTTTAGATTACCATTTAGGAATGCTGACTTCACATCCATTTGGTATACCTTGAATCCTTGATAGGTTGCATAGGCCAAGAACATCCTTATGGCCTCCAGTCTGGCTACTGGGGCAAAGGTTTGATCAAAATCAATACCTTCTTCTTGCCTATATCCTTTTGCAACCAGTCTTGCTTTATTCTTTATGATGACCCCTTGTTCATCTAACTTATTTCTGTAGATCCACTTAGTTCCTATAACATTGTGGTCTTTAGGCTTTGGAACCAGCTCCCAAACCTTGCACCTTTTGAACTGATTAAGTTCTTCTTGCATAGCTTCAGTCCACTGTGGATCTTGTATAGCTTCTTCAAATTTCTTTGGTTCTATTTGAGACAGAAAACTTGAATATACTACAGCATTCTGATTTCTGCTCCTTGTCTGAACACCTTGTCTTGGATCTCCAATAATTAGCTCTACTGGATGATCTCTTAGATGCCTGTTGGCTGGAGGCATCCTTACTTCTGGTTGAACTTCTACAGCATCTTCATCATGCTGAGTTCCTTGTACTTCTTCAGTTCCTGGTACATGTAGTTCTCCCCCTGGACATAAGCCATCTTCTTCAACTTGCTGTCTTGCAGCAGGTACATCTTCTATGGTTAGCTTGTCCATCTTCTTAGTAAGACCTGTGGGGCTGCACACACTACTAGACAACTCATTGTTAATTAGTTGTGTTTCATCAAAAACTACATGCACAGACTCCTCTACAACTTGTGTAGTCAAGTTGTAGACTCTATAAGCCTTACTATTATTGCTGTACCCAACAAACACTCTCTCTTGGGACTTGGCAGCAAACTTAGTTAAGTAAGACTTTCCATTGTTTAGTATGAAGCATTTGCAACCAAAAATCCTGAAATAGGATAGGTTTGGTTTCCTGCCTTTCACAACTTCATAGGGGGTCTTGTTTAACCTTTTAGTGATGGTAGCCCTATTTATCACATGGCATGCAGTGTTAACTGCTTCAGCCCAGAAATACTCTGGTAGTGATGAATCACTTAATAGGGTTCTACCAGCCTCTATCAAGGTCCTATTTTTCCTTTCAGCAATGCCATTTTGCTTGAGGTGTTCTAGGTGAAGAGAATTCTTGAAATATCCCATAGTCTTCACACAGCTTTGTCATGCTTTCAGACTGAAACTCAGTACCATGGTCACTTCTAATTTTGACCACTGTACAGTTCAATTCATTCTGAATTTGCTTAACAAAACTATAGAAGACACTAGGTGTTTCAGATTTCTGCTTTAAGAAGAACACCCAGGAAAACCTTGAGTAGTCATCAACAACTACAAAGGTGTAGACCTTCCTACCTAAGCTGTGAACTGGCATTGGACCAAATAGATCCATATGCAAGAGGTATAAACACCTCACAGCATCTTTGTTGTCTAAGCTTCTAAAGGTGGATTTAGTCTGCTTGCCCTTTTGACAAGCTGAGCAAATGCCATCTTTGACACACTTAACTTGAGGACCATTCCTCACTAACTCTTTGCTAAAGAGTTTGCTAATAGTCTTATAGTTAAGATGAGCTAGCCTCTTGTGCCACTTGACACAATGAGAGACTGTCTCATCAGCTACAAGACAAACAGGAGAACCATTGTTCTCAATCATGATGTCTAGACAGTAGACATTCCTCTTTCTATATCCTGTCAAAATGATCTCTTGATCACTTGACCTCTTGATATGACAACCATTTTTAACAAATGAGATGTCATACCCTACATCACTTAACTGACTTATACTAATGAGGTTGTGTTTCAACCCTTTAACATAAGCCACTTGAGTAATGGTAACAAGGTTTGAAGAAATGTTACCAAACCCTTTGATGATTCCTTTTTCAGAACCACCAAAGGTCACTTTAGGACCATTTTTGATTGGAATATAGTCCTTCAGTAGTCCCCTTGTTCCAGTCATATGTCTGGAACATCCACTATCCAAGTACCATGTTGGGGTATGGCCACTTGGATTCACCTGCAAAACAAATTAATGAACCTTAGAACACAAAGTAAACTTGGGTCCTTGGTGATTGTTAGTTTGCAACTTGACATAGCTACCTGCTGGCTTTCCACCAGGTAACTTGCTACTCAACTTGGCACTGGCATTGTGCCAACAATCCAAGGCAAAGTGGCCAATCTTGCCACAGCACCAGCATTCAAACTTGTTGTACCTTTGCTTAGGTACAACCTTTGCTGTCTTGACTACAGCAGGCTTGTTGAATGTTGGGGCTTTGCCCTTGGACTTGGACTGATCCTGAACAGTCCTAGCTGGTTTAAAAAAACCCAATCCAGCCTTTCCTTTATGATGAATAAATTCATCAATCAAGGGTAGCACTGATTTAGGTTTTGAAAACCTAGCAACTAGCTCTTTTTCCTTCTGAAGATTGATCTCCAGTAACTTAATTTGATCATTTTTATAAGTGATAGTTCCCATCTGAATCACAGTAATGTGTTTCAGCCTGGCTACCTCATTGAGCTTTTGATCAAATTCCTTCTCAAAGCCTGTTGCAGCTGCCTTTAGATCAGCAATTTCCTTTGCCTGACTTTTGGCAAGAGACTTGCTTTTCTTATAGGCTTGCAACAGTACTTTATATTCATCTAAGAGCTGATGAATATCTCCCTCAGATTCAGAAACACTTCCATCACTTGATGAAGATGAATCTGACTCTGAACTAGAACTGAAATCTGAACTTTGAGTTGGACTTTGTACCTGACTAGGTCCTGGCTGCTCCAGGATTTTGGTACCTTTCAGTCAATGCCATCAGTCCTTGGCACTGACACTCTTCTTGTTCATAGATTGATTCCATGATCTGCATAAACTCTTCTTCTTCTTCAGCAAATAGCCCTATGTAGGCTTCAGCATCTGTCTCAGTGTCTGAAGAAGAAATGTCTGAAAGAGTCTTCTCATTCTTTGCAACAAAGGACTTCTCCTTCTTTCCTTTGAAGTGAGTCTTCTTTTTGTCACTGGATTCTTTTCTTCTCTCAGGACAATCTGCAATAACATGCCCCTGTCTATTGCAGCAGTAACATACTATCTTAGACCCAGTTGCCTTGCTAGTCTTTGTCTTTTTCTTGTCCTTCTTTGAAGGCTTCTTCTCCTGATACTGAACTTCTTTCCCTTTGGAAAATGAAGGTCTGGACCTCCACTGTTTCTTCTTTAGGAATTTCTGAAAATGTCTGGTGAATGCAGCAAAGTCTTCATCACTTTCACTGCTTGTAGACTTTGTACTAATAGACTCATCTGATTCTGATTCAACTACCTCTGGAGGAGGAGTTGATGACTTAGTCCTGCCCTTTCTAGGTACTTCTGACTTGAAGGCAACAGTCCTTTCCCTGTGCTCAGTCCTTGTTGACTTTTCCTCCTCTTTTCTCACAGACAACTGCATTTCATAAGATAACAACTTGCCAAACAGTGTGGGAGGAGGAATTTCTCCCAACTTTGCCATTTCCCTTATGGCACAGATCTTGGTGTCCCAATCTTTAGTTAGGGACCTTAAGAACTTATCATTCAGTTCATAGTTTGTGAACTCTCTTCCATAGGACATGAGTTCATTAACAATTCTGTAGAACTTTTTGTAGCATTCAGTGATGCTATCTCCTCTTCCTTGCCTAAAGCTCTCATACTCTTGATTAAGCAAGGACTTCCTATCTTGCCTAACTTCTTCAGAACCTTCCATATAGACAATGAGGGTATCCCACATTTCTTTGGCTGTTTTACAGTGAATTAGGTTCTGAAAAGTTGCATCATCAATGGCACTTACTATTATGTTTTGTGCCCTTTTGTCCATAGTGGCTAGGACAATTTCATCCTTGGTCATCTCAGAGAAATCCTTTGGAGTCCTCTGATTTGCATCCAATACTGAGATCTTCATGGGCACATATGGCCCCTCTTTGACTGTGATGTAGATTCTAGGGTCTGAGGCCTCCATGAATAGCCTTACCCTCTCTTTCCAGATTTCAAAAATCTCCTTTCTGCATATGTGCAGTTTCATTGAACCCAATTCCTTGTGATTCTCTGAAGAACCCATGTTTCTTGATTTTCTTGAAACTGTGTTCTGACTTATCCTAAATCTGCCAAACTGGATCTCCTCAGACAGTTAGTCCTTTTTGAGTAACCTCGCTTTGATACCACTTGAAAGATATGGTACCTAAACACCTAGAGGGGGGGTGAATAAGTGACCTAAACCTTTTTGAAACTTTGTTGGCAGCACAATAGTTATTTCACAGAATTCTACAGTTAACAGCAATCACAGAATATAAACAGTTAATCTACAGCACAGCACAGCAGACACACTAATTTATAGTGGTTCCCCAATCTTTGGGTACATCCACTTTCCCCCTTCGCCTATCTAGCAGTGTACTAGATTCGGCCAAACTTCTCCACTATCTCAGAACCCAACAAGGTTCCTACACCTCAGGCCCAAAGCCTTACACTCAGCCACCAAGGCCTACACTCAGCCACCCAGGCCTACACTCAGCCAATTAAGGCCTACACTCAGAGTTCTTCAACTCCTACACTCAGGCAACCAAGCCCTACCCTCAGCCTTTATAATATAGGCTTACAATTCTCTCAGATCCAATGGATCCTACAAGTTAAAATAGAAATACAATAGCTAACTCTACAACTCAGAAAATAAGAGAGAAGTTGAGAGTTTCTTGAAGAGTTCTTGGAAGAACTCAGTTAGATCCAAACTGACTTAGCTTCCTTCAAAGCTTCTTGAGTTAGAACTGAATTAGTCTGAATCTTCTGCAGTTGATCCTTGACCTCTGCTTCTTGAGATCCAGATGATTCTGAATCCTTCTTCTCAGCCTTAGTTCCAAAGACTGAATTCTTGATTGGAGCTCTCTCTCTCCAACTTCTTAGATCTGCAGTTGGACTGCCAGATCTTCTTTTGTTGATCCTCTGTGTATCACTTTTCTGATGATCTGATCAACCACTTTAATTATTCTCACTACTTGAAAGAACAATCTTTACTACTTGTAACAACAACAATCAATCAGTTTCTGTATACTATGGGTGCCTATTTATAGGCTTCCTTCATGGTAACCGGCTGGTCCGGTTCATAACAGACTTCTGATTTCTCTGACAGTTGCTGTAGACCGGCTGGATCGGCAGCTGTCATGTCAACCAGTCACTTCTTGAAATTCTCTAACTGTCAGATAGTGTCGAGACTTTCTGTTCTTAAGTGTCGACACTTATAGATCAAGTGTCGACACATGTTGTGTAAGTGTCGACACAAGTCTACAAGGTGTCGACACAATTCCTTGTATATCTTGACACAGATACTTCTGCATGTGTCGACACTGAAATTGAGTGTCGACACAAGTACTTGTCCTTCATTCTTTAACTGTATTCTTCTAAGTGTCGACACATGTTCTTTGTGTCGACACATCTTCATGTGTTGAAACTGTCAAGTGTCGACACTGCTTCTTGGTGTCGACACAAGTCTTCAATCTTGTTTCTTCAGCTGAGTGTCGACACATTCCCTTAGTGTCGACACTTGTACTTAGAATATTTTGTAAACTTTTCTGTTCTTTGCTAAGTGTCGACACAGCTCCTTGTGTCGACACTTTCTTCAAGTGTAGAGTCTTCAACTAAGTGTTGACACATTGTGCTGGGTGTCGACACTTTCTTCAAGTGTAGACTCTTCTGGTTGTGTGTCGACACATTGTGCTGAGTGTCGACACATACTTCAAGTGTTGACTCCTTTGTGTGTGTGTCGACACATTGTGTTGAGTGTCGACACATTCTTCATATGTTGACTCTGCTGTTTGAGTGTCGACACTTTCTTAGACTCTGCAGATTTTTGCTGAGTGTTGACACAACTCCAAGTGTCGACACTTTCTGGTGTAGACTCAGCTCTTCTAGGTGTCGACACTTCTGCTAAGTGTCGACACAGCTTTTCTGCATACTTCTTCACTGAGTGTCGACACAGCTCCAAGTGTCGACACTTTCTGTCTGGTGTCGACTCTTCATCCCAGGTGTCGACACAATGACTCCAAGTGTCGACACTGCTTGTCTGGGTGTCGACACAAGCTTTCTCAAGTGTCGACACTTTCCCTCTGGGTGTCGACACATGGACTTAGAAACTTTTAGCTTCAATCCAGTGTATACCTAACCTGCACAAGTAACTCAAACAAACATCAAATACATTATGATGTATATCATTGAGTTAGGTGAGGCTTCTTCAAATCAGGTACATTTGACCAATGTACCCAACAGGTTGGCAGGTTATTTCATGGTATCAGAGGAGGTTGTCCTGCTGCAGGGGTGTGTTGAGATTGATTTGCCAGCAGGACACGTGTATGTAAAATCGTGTTATAGCTTCCCCACCGCGTTCCAGGTCTGGTTGTTGACCCCGGTTGGCCCCTGTGGCGGAATATTCCTGCAATCCTGTCGTTGGGATTAATCCCACATCGCCTGTAGCTTTCTCCACTCCGTGTTCATGTGCCCCGCCAACCCAATAGTTCATCTCAAAACCCAGGTGTTGAGATGAAGGGTGGCAGGGTACATGAACACTGAGGGGAGAAAGCTGCAGGCGATGTGGGATTAATCCCAACCATAGGACCGCAGGAATATTCCGCCACAGGGGCCCACCGGGGTCAAAACCCGGACCTGGAATGCGGTGGGGAAGATATAACACGGTCCCATATATATGTATCCTGCTGGCAAATCAATCTCAACGCACCCCCGCCGCAGGACAACCTCCTATGATACCATGAAAGAACCTGCCAACCCAACAATTCATCTCAAAATCTAGGTGTTGAGATGAAGGGTGGCGGGGTACATGAACACGAAGGGGAGAAAGCTGCAGATGATGTGGGATTAATCCCAACCACAGGACCGCATGGATAATCCGCCACAGGGGGCCCACCGGGTCAAAACCCAGACCTGGAATGCGGTGGGGAAGCCATAACAGGGTCCCACATACACGTGTCCTACTGGCAAATCAATCTCAACACACCCCCGCGCAGGACAATCTGCTCTGATACCATGAAATAACCCGCCAACCTAACAGTTCGTCTCAAAACCTAGGTGTTGAGATGAATGGTGGCGGGGTACATGAACACGTAGGGGGGAAAGCTGCAAGCGATGTGGGATTAATCCCAACCACAGGACCGCAAGAATATTCCACCATAGGGGCCCACCGGAGTCAACACCCAGACCTGGAACGTGGTGCGGAAGCTATAACACGGTCCCACATACACGTGTCCTGCTGGAAAATCAATCTCAACACACCCCGCAGTAGGACAGCCTCCTCTAATACCATGACAGAACCTGCCAACACAACAGTTCATCTCAAAACCCAGTTGTTGAGATGAAGGGTGGCGGGGTACATGAACACGGAGGGGAGAAAGCTGCAGGCGATGTGGGATTAATTCCAACCATAGGACCGCAGTGATATTCTGCCACAGGGGGCCCACCGGGGTCAACACCCAGACCTGGAATGCGGTGGGGAAGCCATAACACGGTCCCATATACACGTGTCCTACTGGAAAATCAATCTCAATAGAAAGCCTCTTCTTCTGAATACATAATAGGGAACACAACAAGAGTCTTAAGAAAAAATAAAACTTTTATCAGTTATGACCTACTTCTTCAAATACATTTATTTTTAGAGTTATAAATCTACATATAATGACAAGTGAAATTTACAGTTCCAAAAAAATGAAATAATTACAGTTCAAAAAATTCAAAGTGAAACAAACAATTAATGACATGCGAAATTTATAGTTTTCAAATTTTTTTTATACCTACAGTTCAAAAAACAAAACACAAAAGTTTCACAAAACACCAACATTTCACAACTTTACACTTACATACTATAACAAATTTTTAGTAATGAAAATATTAAGCATAAGATGACAACATACAATAGTGGATTTAGTTCAACTTCGTTCTTTCAATTACAATTCAAAAAACAGTTCTTTTTACAGTCTAAATTTACGGTGCAAATTTTTTTTGTTAATTACAGTTCAAATAAACGGTTCAAATAAAAGAACATTCAAGTCATATTCTTACAGATATAACAAGCCTCACCCTTGTAGATAATAAAAGTCAAAAAACATCTCAACACCATTTGAATGATAAAATTTACCATTTGAAGCTTTAGTACACCCTAAATATAAATGTGAACTTTGTTCTTTCGTTTACACTTCAAAAAATAGCACTTTTTACAGTCCAAATTTTTAGATATTTACAGTTCAAAAAACACAACACAAAAGTTCAACTTACCCAAATCCACAAAAAACCAACATTTCACAACTTCACACTTACATAATAGAAAATTTTTTTAGTAATGAAAATATTTAGCATACGATGGTAACATATAATAGAGGATTTAGTTCAACTTTGGTTGTTCTATGACAGTTCAAAAAATAATACTTTTTACAGTTCAAATTTTCAGTTGCAAAAACATTTGTTAATTACAGTTCAAATTAACGGTACTTTTTACAGTCCAGCTTTGTTCTTTCAATTAAAGTTAAAATCAGCTTTATTCTTTCAATTACGGTTGAAAAGACAATACTTTTTATAGTCCAAATTTGCGGAGCAAAAATATTTGTTAATTACAGTTCAAATTAACGGTTCAAGTATAAGAACATACAAGTCATATTGTTACAAATATACAAAGCATCACATTTATAGATAATAACAGTCAAAAAACATCTCAAAATAATTTGAATGATAAAATTTACCATTTGAAGGTTCAGTAGACTCTAAATAAGCACGATCACTTTGTTCTTTCAATTACAGTTCAAAAAACAGTTCTTTTTAAAGTCCAAATATTGAGATACTTACAGTTCAAAAAAATTTACTTTTTACAGTCCAAATTTACATTTGTTGCGGATAGATTTTACATCTAACCATAATTAAAACACAGAAAATTCACTGGAATGCAATCTTAAATATATATGAAGAAGAGAAAAATTAGAAGGAGAAAAACAATTCCAGTTATTTGGGAAGATATTAGGGAATCACTTATTTGTGCATTATGAGGCTTGTTCAAATCACCTAGAACATAAATATACGTAGATTAGAAGATTGAGCTACGTAATCACAAAAAAACATCAAGAATGGCCGACGTAAACCTGGATTTTCTGTCGGCAAACTACTGCAAGCGCTGGAACCTAATACTGAAGAAACACGATGGTCTACAATAGCAAAACATCATTTTCGTCGTCTAATACAGGAAAAGTGTGGACATCGGGATGCATTTCCGCGTTTTCCGACATGATCGGGAGGAGATCAATGATGATTTAGAAGAAAGGCTACGTTTTCGGGCTCCGGAGCGCAGCTAGGTCGCGAAATTAGAAAGAGGCGCGGAAACGAAAAAATCGGGTAGAGGTCTTTCCAAAAATAAGTAGGGAAGGGTGTATTTTTTATGGACCATAAGCACGGTATACCGCATGAACACAAAATTTTCTACAATATGTGTCCTTGGATGAATTTCCACTCAATTCCTTAATAAAGACAATTTTAGTTTAATGATATCAATTAAGCTATATATAGTAGTGGTCGTACGCCCGCCAATCCTACACTTATAAATTTAATAAATTTGATGACATAATATTATAATTCTTAATATAAGAAGTGTTGGTTGTTGATAAAGAGGTATGAAGTATCAAAGCGAATATATAATTGATTTATGAGCTTGAACTTATGGAAATGCTCTCTCCTATGAGCTTGAACTTATGAAAATGATGTTAATTTGGTTTATGAGCTTGAATTATCTCCTATGCGCAACTAAATAAATAAATGATAGACAAGAACATTTAAACTGAAATCTGAACAAGAATATCCGCATATATAAAATATAACTGCAATAATAAAAACAAAAAGAAATGCACCGACGTTCGTTACATATTATACCGCGGAGGAGCCGGATTCGCACGATCCGCGCGAGAGAGAATAATATAAACTGCAATCCGTTAGAATAACAGACACATAAGGTTCGCCGGGAACATTCATCGTCGGATGACGACCAAACCATCTGCCACCACTGGAGAAGCACGGTCAAGACCAACTGCACTCACGCACCCCATCAACACTAAGCCTCACCACCATAGAGAAGCACCGTCAAGGCCACTGCACTCCTACATGCCTTCGTCGTCACACCCACATCCCATCAACTTCAACGCCCAGTGACTGCCTCAGGATTTTCATCTGACCCGGACACCAAGTAAAAATATAGATTTTTTAACTTTTCTTAATTCAAGAATTAAAGAGATATTGTTACAAATTAAGTTCTTTGGTGTTAATTTTGAATAATGTTTCTTCATCACAATTCAAAAACACAACATTTGAAACTAATATAAGAGCAAACTAACTAAACTATATCGTGCACTTCTTAAATTAAATTAAAAAACTAAAACATACTTTCGAGAAATGAGAACAATATTTGATTAAATTAAACTCAATTTCTTTGAGCAGGAAAATTTACACTTTTCTCAATTTCTTTGCTTCCCTGGCTTAATATTCCCCTGTAAAAGATGGGAAGGATCTCCACGTCATCAATCATAGGTCTTGAACTAACTCGTGGGATTGTGTTTTTTTATTAGTTTGTAAGTTAAATTTTATTTTTTGTTTAAGTCAATAGACATATTTTATTGGAGATTGCATCAGACTACAAGTCTTTATAGTGTTTCTTAAGATGCTAAAGAGTATCTCAGTTTATGTCTACAAGCATGCCAATTATGGGTATTGAGAAGGCAGTGAGTTTATTACTTAAACCTTGACCCTAAAATAAATCAATCAATTTCCAACAAGTATGTCTTTCAAATCCAATAGTTACTCTCATGAAGCAATGTCATGATTAAGAGACAAAAATCAGATGATACAAGACAGATTGGTAGAATTAACATTTGTCACAAGATTATATGGGCATATTTTCCACTATCAATACATTTGGATAAGATGTATTGTGCAAGTTTTCAAGTCAAATTGTCTTAAAAAACAGGGGATCAAAGTATAATTATGTTACAGATTTTCTAATCCATGTATTTCTCACAACAACATTATTTTTATTTCATTAAGAATGAAGCCTAAAAGTTGACACAGGACAAATCTATAGGTGGCGAGAAAATCAACGACCTAACAGTATTACATGTTATGCAAAAGGTTTGACAGATAAATCACAGTTAGTAATAAATTAAAATATCCCATGCAAAAGAAATTCACAGCAAAACAAAATATTTAATTAGGGCGAAACAAGGTTAGGTTTTCCTCCGCGCGGAGGGCCAAAACACTAGCACGCAGCGGCAAATATCTTAATAAATCATAATCCCACACAATCATCAAATAACCAAACTAGATCAATGTTTTACAACCTCATGCCAACACAAAAATACGACACATAAATAAGGGCTGTTGTAAATATAATAAATTTGAATGTTGGAGGGTAAAAGGAGGGTTTCCGGTGGTGGGTGGACTTGATCGGGTAAGGGGATGACTGGATCTGGGATGGAATGCTCAGATCTGGGTAGATCTAATGGTGGGCGTAAGTATGTAGGTGATTCCACGTGAAGGAGAAAGATGGTAGCAATTTGGGGGAGATGGGGCGGCTGGATCTGGGCTGGGCTGCCCAGATCTGGTCTATTTTGCAGCTGGAAATAACCGGGTGACTTATTGGAAGGAGCTGGAACGCAGTCTGGTAGAGGGTAGGGCTGACGGCCTGGGTTGGAGGTTGGTGGAAGGAATTCTGGAGGTGGAAGACTGCTGAATATGGGAGTGGCTGGGCGGCGACCTGGTGTGGGAGGGGATTTTGAGGGTAGGCGGTGGATGGACATAGCAGGGAGGAGCGGGTTTGATGGTTAGGGCTGGCAGTTTGAAGGAGGGGTCGCTGGTAGGCAGGTGGTAGGCCTGGTTCTCGAAAGGGAAGAGGTGGCTGGCTGGATTTCGGGGAGGCAGTAAGTGGTTTGCTGGATTCTGGACAAAGGAAGCTGCTGTTTGCAGGGATTGGACAGCAAAAAGAAAAGGTGGACAAGGTGGGGGAGGAGGAAAAATACAAAGATACAAAACCTTACTCAATGAGTCATCAACAAGGGGCTCCACATAGTCGACACTGCAGAGATGACCAGAATGAAGGGATTTATTCTCCAAACATTCGGCAATGAGGATGACGGTTGCCCTAACAATGTATTTTTTAATAAACTAAAATTAGGTCACTCAGAATCAACCGCTACAATTAGCAATTAGTCTCGGGGCCAAAGCTACATGAAATATAACCCAAAAAATACAAAGCTATATATGAAATTGATTCGCAATGCGAATCCAAACACATCCATGAAGTCAGATAGTTGATTTGGGCATGCCAAATATAGTAAGTCGTTAAATCGACCCCGAATGGGCGCAAAACTCGTCCTCCACTGCACATCCTCGTCTCTGCTCCGCATCACTCTCCCCGGTTTGAAAGAATTCATTTCTCGATGAATAGAGATCAGAATTCTCTCTTATTTGCTAAGTAAAGATCGAAGAGGTCTACAAGAGGTTGTACAAGTGTTGTCATTGGAAAAGTGTCCTCGCCAATCAACTCTTTCGGACTTAAAGCTTGCATCTCAGATGAATGAATACGATCGTACTGAAGTCGAATTTCCGGGGCAAGTTGATCAAGCTCCGCTGATAGCATCCAAGTGTCGTCGGCGAAGAGTCGTCCATACCAGCGAACCAGGTAGAGGCCCACAAGACTTTCTGTAGAGGGGATGAACTTATGCGTAATGATATCAGTGATAAGCTCATCTTTCAACACACTAGTAGAAGGATCCGGTGGGATCCGAGGTGCAAATGGTGAAGCCGCTGGGGACAGGATCCCGGGTAAGTGGGGATCAAGGGTGGGCTGAGCTACAGGCAATGAATGTGGTGGAAAGGGCTCGGGTGTAGACTGAATGGTAGGTGGCAAAAATGGAGGTAAAGGCTCGGTAGGTTCGACAAGAAATGGGCCCGAATACTCATGAGGTGGAAAGTATGACGTCAGGTCCTCGACATTGAACACAGTTTGGGTAACCATGCTCACGAAGATGTCCAGATCATAAGCATTTGTCCCAATGCGTCTCAGGACTGAGTAGGGACCCATTCGTCGAACGTTCAAACTTTTAGCAATCCTTGCACGAAGCCTCACAAAGCAGGTTCTCACCATCACTTGCTTGCCTTCATGATGTACATGCACTTTCCAATGAACATCCACATGTGATTTACAAGATTTATTATCAATATGGATTATTCGTCGGACCTACTCATGAGACACATGCAAATAATGAACATACAACACAGCAGTCTCATACAAATGATGAAGAAATGACTCAACATGCTCATGCAAATGATACAAATGAAATACGATAGACATTACATACTTGCTACGTGAAAATCTAATGACCGGGACATCTCTAAAATATGGTGGTCTATTAGGGGGCTCTCTCAATGGAGTGTAAAAAAACTCATCTCATGTGTGACGGGTGTTCAGATGACCGCATAAGACATCTACACTCAAATATGAGCTTGTAACGAGACAAATGTCTCTCAGGGAATGTAACACATTAGGGGGCTCACCTAGAGGTACATACGAAAAGTCATCGTGAATGAGACGACCGCCTAAGTGAAAATCATGTACACCGACTAAAAGACGTGGCTCTATAGTGTTGTGGGTGTCGCCAAAAGTAAATAACTAGTCTGGCGGGTCAGCAGGTGGTGTATCCCAAAACTTATTAAGAGTGTGATGTGTCATAATATATACATATGCCCTCAAGATATGGGTATGCTCAAGTCTACTCAAGAAAGATGCTATATACGCCATGCTCCACTCAAGACCTAATTTCTGGGGAAGACCAGATATGATAATGAAAGAGACGCCAATAGCTTGAAACTCATAAATGAGCGGCTCATCTGAATCGCATCCTCACTAGGATGTGGGGGCTCACCAGATGACTCAATCGGGGGGGGGGGGGGGTAGTCATAGTACTCATTAGCAGGGTCATGACCCTCTATATGAGTACCATCGTAAGGGGTAGTGTCCCCATGAATGAGTGATATAACCACTACTAGATCATCACTAAGATCTGGGCTCTTGTTCGTAATGTGAATCTGGGAAATGACCATGGGAGAGCGACATAGGCATACACTCAAGAATAGATCTGTGGGTGTGGTGTTAAGAATGAGGTCTGTGGTTGGTGTACTAACTAACCCAGTGCTTGGCAGAAGAAGAGGTGTGGGTGAGGGACATAATAGTACAGACTCAATAGGTCGCTCGGGCTCACTCTTAGCGAAGGTCACAAGAGACAGGTCAGATATAAGAGATATAGGTCACTCGCTGGGCTAAGCACTTCACTGGGGTTAGAGCAATCCGCATCAGGAATCCCTTATATCGTGACTAACAGGACATTGGCAGGCATCATGGTAACCTAAATATGGGAGGGACTCGTACTGCGGAGGTCAAGGTGAGAATCCCATCGACCAGCTCTTGGGGATCTCAAAACCTGTTCATAACGAATGACAAGTTGATATGTAGACTTGAGGGACTTTGAGTTATAGTAAACCACCTTAGTACGTATTGTACAACCCCATATTCGCTGAGTGGGACCTAGAGGCTCCAAAGGCCAAGATTGGGCTAGCCTTGGTCTAGCTTTGGGGTGGAAATGTATCAGGCTAATAAATGGCCGAAAGGGTTCCCACCCAGGGCACGCGGGAAGGCTTGCACCTATGAGAGCAGGTTTCCCTAAATTCGTGGTGTTGGGCGAGGCCAGTTCTTGGCATTGAGTTACACCTCGCCACCCGGCAATGGAAATGGATCAGGCTAATCAATGGCCGAAATGGTTCCCGCCCATGGCACGCGGGAAGGCTTGCGCCTATGAGAGCGAGATCCCATAAATTCGTGGTGTTGGGCGAGGCTAGTTCTTGGCATTGAGTTGCGCCTCGCCACCCGACCCTCCCAACGCCTCGCGGCTTGTGCCTAAGTTCCTTGCAGGGGGAGCCAGAACGGTCTATATCTCAGGATAGGTGGAAGGCCTACTGAATAGCGGTGGGAGGGCTTCCACCTTAATGAGCGAGAAACCTCCTGCCTAGTGTGATCCAGGGGAGGAATTACCTGAATGCCCTTTGGCCTGCATTTATCTCTTCAAAACAACGGAGTTTAACTATTGGCAGGCCATTTTGGGCTGCAAATAGCCTATTGGAACAACAGAGTTACGCTGTTGGCAGACCAGGCATAGAAAATCTATAAATACACCTGTGGAGTACCTCAGAAGGCAAGCTTTCATATTTTCTTAAATTCTTCTAGTGCTTTCTGAGTTACTCCTAGCCCAACAATTGGCTTTGGAGGGGAAGCACTCAGAGATCTTCCAGTAAGTGGAGGGACCTCCCAACTGAGGCTTAGGATCAGTTCTCGGTTCTTTGTTACTAGTCAGGGGTCTAAGCTTGAGAGAAGTAGGTGTTGGCTACACGCCATGGTCCGAACTCTCGTTGAAGCCAGTTTTTGGCTTCAACATTTCTGGTGCGGTGAGCGTGGACCGTAGCTGATACAAGAAAGTCTCAAGCTAAGTCTCATGTCTGGAGATGAAGGTGAAGGAGCTGGTTCAGGAGGTTCCCCCTCTCGGGGAAGTGGGGTGACAGTGGGGATGTTGGAGGACTTCAGGTGGGAAGTCTTGCGTACCATCCGCTTGGCCTTCTCGGCATGAGGCGAGTGGGCGACGCCCTCAGTCCCGGTTGTTGCAGCCCCGTCACTAGGAGAAAATGCTCCTGGGCAGCGTCCGGGGAAGGAGGTTCCAGTGGAGGTTGCCGAGAGGGATGTCGCCGGGTGGGATCTATTTCCTGGGTAGGCCAACGCGGATAGGGCTAGCGAGCCAAGGTCGTGAGATGTACCCTCTCGGCAGGCTGTGGGCGGGAGCCCTTTTAGTGAGCTTATTATCTAGGCTTCGGTTCCAGATGTGTTCCGGGAGCCAGACATGTCCTACTACACGGGCAGTGACGACCCCGTGCAACATGTGCAATGGTTCGAGGACGCCGTCTCCATAAGGTAGATGTATGATGCCTTCAAGTGTCGGCTCTTTGCGATCACTCTAAAGGATAAGGAGAGGGACTGGTTCCATCAACTCCCAGCAAGCTCTATCTATTACTTTGAGTATTTGCGTCGAGGATTTTTGTTGAGGTTCTCGACATCAAAGAAGAGGAAGAAGTCGACAGAGTGCTTATTTTACATCAATCAGAAGCCAGAGGAGACACTGGGATGCTATATTGATAGGTTCCAAGAGGTGATTCTACAGGTTCAGGAGATGTCGGGGTACACCGTGATGCTTGCCTTCACCTTGGGGTTGAGTCCAAGCTTCTTTAGCATGGAGCTAAAGAGAGTTACCCCCTCTCCTTTGAGGAGCTAATAGAGAGGGCAGCGAAGGAAATTGAGATCGAGGCGGTCAATCCGGCATTCGCTAACAAGCTAGCCAAGTTGGCAGAGGATGATGTGAAGGAGCTAGGAGCAGGAAGGCAGAGGGAGCGGAGAGAGGAGAGAATAAGGGAGGAACCCCAAATATAGGGGCAGTACCAAGGTTGGGGCAGTGCGAGCTGAATAATAGGTTGGGATGGAGGCCCTAGGAAGATCACACCCAGGGGCAGGGGTGGTTTCCAAGGAAGAGAGAACTTCCGCGAGCAAAGGAGGTTCAATCAACTGGCTTGGAGGCAGGGGCAGAGGACCCCCCCTCCCGCCGCAATAGGAAGTTATGGAGATCGTTAGAGATAGAGGAGGAAGTAGAGGAGCTCGAGGAGGAGTGAGGAGAAGAGAAGGCAGGGTGGTGTTGCCTTTTTGTGACTTCCACCAGGAGGTGGGACACGCAACGACCACCTGCTCGGAGTTTTTGGAGATGAGAGGGGCCAGGGGCAAGTTCAGCAGCAGCCGCCCGTGATGATTGAGGAGGTCCAGCTAGGGGGAGAGAAGATAAGTGTGAGGACCAGGCTGATGTGGGAGCCCGAGGAGGGATCAGGGTGATCCATAGGGGAGTTGGAGTAGAGGCCACCCATAAGGGGAGATTCCAGACCATGTACCAGAGGAGCGTCGCCTCGACCTCCCAGACTCCCCCAGGAGGAAAAGATCACTTTCTCGGTGAGAGACATGCCCGACTACGAGGACCTGTTCTGTGACGCCTTGGTGATCTAGACGACGGTAGAGAACTTCACGGTCTCCAGGATTCTGGTAGACAATGGGAGCTCCGTGAATCTGATCTTCAAAAAAGTTGTTGATGAGATGAAGGTGGAGGATTAGAGGGTTCTAGCCTCGGATGGGACGTTATTTGGGTTCTCTGGGGAAAGGAAGGAAGTCAAAGGAGGGGTGGGACTGCATGTGACGTTGGGGGGGGGGAGGGGTGTTAAGGAACTGTCGGTTCATCATCGTTGATGCTCCGAGTAGCTACAACACAATCTTTGGGCTCCCCCTCATCAGCGCCTTTCGTTGCATCCCATCCTCGTTCCATCAATGTCACAAGTTCAGTAGTGGAGGAGTGCATATCCTGATCACGGAGAATGCAAAGGTGGCGAGGCAGTGCTATGTGACTGTCGTCAACACCATTTACTGGATGACAGAGGCAGATGAGCTGGAGAAGGAGATGGCAAAGCAGGAGGAAGCTGTGGAGGAGGGAGAGATGAGCCTAGGAGAGGCTGGAGAGATGGCCGCAGAGAAGGATAAGGGAGAAGGAGAAGCTGGGGGTGAGGCCCAGGGAGGTGGAGAAGTGGGGGTGCCGGGGGAAAGCCTGTTGGAGGCAATGGAGGTTGAGGAAATAAGAGGGGAGGAAGAGTTTAGGCAGCAGGAGGAGGAGAGAGCCAGCAGAGAGCAGTCCCGGATGGAGCCGGTAGAGGAAGTAGTGTAGATGGAGGTATTTACCAAGATGGAAAAAGCGGAAAGGATACGGGTTAGCGACGGCCTGAGCCCCGAAGACCAGACAAGGATGCGAGAGTGCATCCAAAAGAACGACGGCGTCTTTGCCTGGAGAGCAATAGACATGTTGGGCATTGATGCGGATGTGGCATGCCACCATCTGAACCTAGACCCCAAGACACATCCCATTCGCCAAAATATAAGGACTGTCGCCACCAAGCTAGAGGAGCCCATCCGCAAGGAGGTTAAGAAGATTCTCGACACAGGTTTCATCTCGGAGATCCAGTATCCAGGCTGGGTCTCCAATATGGTAATGGTAAAAAAGGGGGATGGAAGGTGGAGTATGTGTGTGGACTTTTCTTTATTAAATAAATCATGCCCTAAGGATTTCTACCCACTGCCTCAGATCGACGCACTGGTTGATTCAGCCGTCGGTTTTTCTATCATGAGTTTTTTGGATGCTTTTTCAGGTTACCATCAGATCCGAATGCATCCTCTTGACATCAAGAATGTCTCCTTCATCACAAGGGAGGGGTGCTTTAACTATAAAATGATGCCCTTCGGGCTAAATAAAGTAGGGGCTACATACCAGCATATGATGGATCGGGTATTCAAAAAGTAGAGGGGTTGGAACCTGGAGGTCTATGTTTATGATCTCATGGTGACGAGTGGGGATGTGGGTTCATAACTACTCGACCTGGAGGAGACCTTCACCACCCTGCGGAAGTTCAAGATGAGGCTGAACCACTAGAAGTGTGTCTTAGGGGCAAGCCGATGCAAGTTCCTTGGGCATCTTCTGACCCCAGCGGGGGTAGAACCTAACCCGGATAAGGTGAAGGCCGTCGTGGAGTTGGAATCACAACACAACGCCAAAGAGGTTCAACATTTGACAGGCAAACTCGTCGGGCTGAGTCGATTTCTCTCTCGGACTGGAGAGAAGTGTTCACCATTCTTTAAAGTGCTTCGGGGAAATCAAAAGTTCGAATGAACAAAGGAATACGAGGAGGCCTTCCAGGCATTGAAGGGTCAACTCTCCCAAGCACCGCTCCTTTAGAGTCCAGAGGAGTGGGAGGACTAACTTTGTATCTTGGGGGTAAGGGCAAATGCCGTGAGCTCCGTGTTAGTAAGGGAAGAGGGGAAGAAATAGCTGTCAATCTACTATGTCAACATGATCTTGAAGAAGGCTAAGCTCCTCTACCCTATGCTAGAGAAGTTAGCTTTCTTCCTGATCATCTCGGCTAGGAAGCTCAGGCCATACTTTCAGGCCCATTCGATTAAGGTGGTGACGGACCAGCCCCTGAGCAAGATTTTCGAGAGGGTGGAGAACTTAGGGCGGTTGGCCAAGTGGTCCATCGAGCTCATTGAGTTTGACATTTCTTTTGTGCTAAGGCTCTCCATCAAGGCAAAAGCAGCGACTGATTTCCTGGCTGACTACGTCATGGAGGTGGAGGGAGAGCAGCCACTGCCGTGTGAGGCGTGGAAAATGTTTGTTGATGAAGCCTTGGGGAAGCATTCCCTTGGGGGAGGGGTAGTATTGTTAAGTCCTCAAGGGGTCACCATAGAGTAGGAAGTGGTGCTACAATTCCCTGTTATAAACAATCAAGCGGAGTATGAAGCCGTCATAGTTGGATTGCGGTTGGCCAGGGAACTCGGGATTTATGATGTGGAAGTTCTTAAAGATTCGTTAGTGGTGGAGTCGCAAATCAGAGGAGAATACGAAGCTCGAGATCCCACCCTCATGAAGTACTTATCCAAGGCGAGGGTGATTGTGGGTGGGTTCCGAGCATTCTCAATCCAACACGTCCCCAGGGAGGAGAATAAAGCGGCTGACAGGTTGTCCAAGTTTGGACCCTGGGGGGGGGGGGGGACATTGACTGAGTTGTTTCATCTGACAATCGAGGAGGGGGAGTTAATGGAAGTGGATCGGCGACCCTCGTGGGTGGATCCCTTCATAGCTTCTTCACTATGGGCAATATATCCCCCCGAAGGGACCAAGGGTGCAAAAGGCTTTAGGCATAAAGAAGTACACTATCTCATGCTTGAAGGAGGATTGCATCTAAAGTTGTTGTCAGGGCTCCTGGAACGATGTGTAGTAGAGGAAGAGATCCCAAGGATTCTGGAGGAAGTGCACTCAGGCGAGTGTGGTAACCATTCAGGGGGTAGGATGTTGGAAGCAAGGGTGGTTATGTAGGGGTATTTCTGGCCGTCCTTGAGGAAAAACACGTCGGAGTTTGCAAGGAGGTTCTAGAAGTGTCAACTATACGCCCCCTCCAACTCTCGCCCGCTCAGAGGCTCTGAAGCATCGCAGCGCCATGGCCCTTTGCCATCTGGGGAATGGACTTGGTCGGGCCATTTTCTCCGGCAAACGAGCAGAGAAGGTTTCTTTTGGTCATGATTGACTACTTTTCAAAATGGCTAGAGGTCAAGGCATTGACCAAGGTAACCTCCCAAGTCATCGGGAATTTCGTCTGGGGAGAGATCATCTGTAGGCACGGGTTTCCTCAGGCTATTGTCACGGACAATGGGCTGCAGTTTGCCGGCGAAGAATTCATCAACGTCTGCACCCAGCTAGGGATGGACCTCAGGTTTTTTCCTTCGTCCACCACCCAAGTAACAACATTCAGGTGGAGGCGGCAAACAAAATCATCATCAACCTGCTCAAAAATAAGGTGGAAAACTTGAGGGGGAGCTGAGTGGAGCAACTGCTATCGGTGTTGTGGGCTTTGCCGACAACCCCAAACACGGCCACTGGAGAGACCCCTTTCAAGCTCTCGCATGGTTGTGAGATGGTCCTACCCGTGGATTTTGAGGTTCTATCCCCACGAGTTGCGGCCGCCGATAAAGGAAATGAGACATGGAGGGAAGAGAATGAAGGAGAGCTGCGGCTCTCGTTGGATATGGTGGAAGAACTTCACGATGTGGCCGCCGTCAGGCAGGAGGAGATTAAATGAAGAATGGCCAAGTACTTCGACAAGTATGTGAGAATAAAGCATTTCAAAGAGGGGGATCTGGTCTTGAAGAAGTTCGACGCCGCCAGAAGGTTGGCAACCATTGGTAAACTCAACCCCAATTGGGAAGGATCCTACATTATAGAAAAGGCCCTGGGGTCAGGAGGATAACACCTCCAGAATGTGGAAGGGGTATCCATGAGTCATGCTTGGAGCAGCGATGATCTGAAGCGCTTCTACCCATAGGAGGGGTAAATTTGTGTATACCATTGTAATATGCTATTTTAAGAATTGCACTTTTGCAGGTTATGGTGTATTTCTGGTTTTGGTGGCACCGAGTAGGCCCACTGTCCAGGTTCCCATCAAGCTGGCAGGGCCAAAGGCTCGCTCGGTGGCCAGGGAAAAAGGTTTATAGTTTGCAAGTCCCTGAGAGGATCCAGCTATTCAGGATCTCATTAGCTGGCAGCGCTGGAAGGCGCACTCGCCCTCGAGTAGACCCGTTGTCAGGCTCTCACTAGTTGGCAGGGTCATAGACTCGCTTGGAGAGAAAGGGAAAGAGGTTGATAGTTTGCAAGACCCCGAGAGGATCCCGCTGCTCAGGCTCTCATTAGCTGGCAGGGCTGGAAGGCGCACTCTGCCCCGAGTAGACCCGCTGTCAGGCTCTCACTAGCTGGCAGGGTTATAGGCTCGCTTGGGGGGGGGGGGGGGGGGGGGTAAGGGAATACCCCAAGAAGATCCTGCTTCTTAGGCTCTCATTAGATGGCGGGACTAGAAGGCACACTCTGCCCCGAGTAGACCTGTTGTTAGGCTTTCAATAGCTGGCAGGGTCGTAGGCTCGCTTGGGGAAGGGGGGAGGGCATAAGGGAATACCCTGAGAGGATCCCGCTGCTCATGCTCTTATTAGCTGGCAGGGCTGGAAGGCGCACTCAGTCCCGAGTAGACCCGTTGTCAGGCTCTCACTAGCTCGCAGGATCGTACACTCGCTTGGGGGGAAAGGGAAAGAGGTTGATAGTTTGCAAGACCCCGAGAGGATCCCGCTGCTTAGACTCTTATTAGCTGGCATGGCTGGAAGGCACACTCGGCCCCAAGTAGATCCACTGTTAGGCTCTTACTAGTTGGTAGGGTCGTAGGCTCTCTTGGGAGGAAAGGGAAAGAGGTTGATAGTTTGCAAGACCCCGAGAGGATCCCACTGCTCAGTCTCTCATTAGCTGGCAGGGCTGGAAGATGCACTCGGCCCCGAGTAGACTCGCTGTCAGGCTCTCACTAGCTAACAGGGCCGTAGGCTCGCTCGGGGGGTAAGGGATTACCCAGATAGGATCCCGCTGCTCAGTCTCTCATTAGTTGGCAGGGCTGGAAGGCGCACTCGTCCCCGAGTAGACCCACTATCAGGCTCTCACTAACTAGCATGGCCGTAGGCTCGCTTGGTGGGAAAGGGAAAGAGGTTGATAGTTTGCAAGACCTTGAGAGGATCCCACTGCTCAGGCTCTCATTAGCTGGCGGGGCTGGAAGGCGCACTCGACCCCAAGTAGACCCGCTGTTAGGCTCTCACTAGCTGGTAGGGTCGTAGGCTCGCTTGGGGGTTAAGGGAATACACCGAGAGGATCCCACTTCTTAGGCTCTCATTAGCTGGCAGGGCTGGAAGGCACACTCGACCCCGAGTAGACCCGCTGTCAGACTCTCACTAGCTGGCAGGGTCGTAGGCTTGCTTGGGTGGAAAGGGACTTAGTTCGTGGTTTTTGGTGGCAGCAGATGGTCCCACTGACCGGGCTCCCATCCAGCCAGTTGGGCCGAATGCCTACCCGGTAATAAAATGAAAGGGAAGAATAACTAAATTAAGGTCCGCTCCCGCTATTAGGCTCTCATCTAGCTAACGGGACAACTGGACCCAGAACGAACATCGCAAAGAGCCTCACTACCAGGCTTGTGGATATCCAACACCTGTTCTAAGTGGAGAGAGGGGAACTCATGGCCTCTCAGCATACAACATCTTGACAAAGGCTTCTCGGCACGATGACTCGACACACCCTTCTCGACAAGGCTTGCTTAGTATACGCAATGAACGAGCCGCGATCATCACCTAAGAGCCTAAGGCCCAAGCACGGTCGCGGAAGCGTTTGCGAATGACAATGAAGTGAAAAACAAAGATGAACAACTATGACGGCCTTTCGGCAAGAAGTAGAGAAAAAAACAACTTTATATATTCACTAAAACGTTACATATCCCCAGGCATCTCACTCATTACATGAAAAATCAAGAAGCAAAAATATTACAAGTGTGAGTGAAATAAGAAAGAAGAAGGCGGGAGGTTATTAGGCAGAGACGTCAGAGGTCTTTCTAGAGCTCTCGCTGGAGGTCTCACTAGAGCCGTTGTCGAACTCGTCTCCCTGCCCGAAATCTGGTATGCCATCACCAGGAGGGCCTCCCTCTTCCGCGGGGTTGGGGATGGGCTCGAACAGCCAGGGTAGGACCCCCCGCGATGTAAGGGTCTCGCCACCTTCGTTCAAAAGACCCGACTCCTGCAGTACTTTGATCACCATTGCGCTCACCTTCTGTGCATTCTCTTGCATCATCACATCTATCTCGTACTCTGAGAAGTGGTGACTCTTGAGCCTCTCGTCCAAAGATGGCAGAGCAGGCACCCGAGCTTCTTGAGCGAGCTTGAGCTAGGCCTCCCTCGCATGCGCAAACTGAGCTTGGGCGGAATCCTGCAAAAAATCATTTGAGTTGCTGCAAACGATAAGTATGAAGAAGGTAGTGAAAGGCTTATGTACCTCAATGGATCGACGAAGGGTGAGAAGCTTCTGCGAGCTCGTCAGATCCAGTTTCAGTGTGGCCACCTCCGTCGCGGATCGATCCCGTGACTTCTTCACGTCGACGAGGTTCCGCTCTATGTGGAGGGCGCGGTGTGCGCATATATACGCGAGCTCAATCACATGCATTTGGGCTCGCGCAGTTTCATGAGCAAGACCCTTCGTGGTCTCCTGGTCATATACGCTCACGTCCTCCCTGCTGCAAAGACCGAAGCCTACCGTGCAGGCCTCACCGCTAGTAGTTTCTTGTTTTAGACAGGAGGGGAGGAGCGATGAAAGGACGACCCTATTGGTTTCTGGATCCCACTGCAAGAGGGGTCGGCCCTCTTCATCCAGATGCTTCCCTCCCATGCCAAAATTGAGGTGCCCTTTTGGCACGGGCTTGGCGGGAATCTCCTTCGCGGCTGCTAAGATCTCGGCAGAGACGTAGGCTCCCCCTGCTGAGGCCGGGAGCATGGCCGGGGTTTCAGCTAGAGGCCCGGTTGGGCTCTCAGTAGGGGCCTTGTCCTTGTCCGCCGTGGACAATTTCTTGGGAGGAGCTGAGCAGGGAGAGCTGGGTTTCTGCTTCCAGCCACTCAGTGTGGAGGAGAATCCAAGCTCCTTTCGACAGGCCAGGGCGGCGGATTGGGCGAGTGCTCGGGTTTTGGCGAAACCCCTAGCCCCGTCGAAGGGCTAGTGTAGGGGAATCTCCCGTTCACCTGCGAAAGCTCTAATGGTTACACTTAGTTTCCGATAAAAGCCACAGAAATGTGCCGAAAAGGTACCTTCGCCGGGAAGGACTGGGAGAAGAGAGCACAGGTATCGCAGGAGGAACTGGATGTCGAATGATTTTGCTCCAAAACATTCAAGGAGGGCACCCTCCCGCCCCCAAGGGCGGGAGTCTTGTAGGTTGTGTCATCGTATTGGACTGGGGCGAGGGGAATGTTGCCAAAATTCTCGGAAACGAAGACGAACTTCTGCGCCCAGTTGTGGTTTTTATTGGCGAGACCACTCGTCTTCACCACTGGCCCGAGAAGAACACCACCATGTTCTTTGCGCGGAAGTTGAACATCTTCCGAAATATTGACTTGTTGAACTCGATCCTTTCCGGCCGCATGTAGCAGGCGAAAACCACCAGGATCGTGACGGAGTTGGGGTTTAGCTGAGCCGGTACCACCCTATAGTACCGAAGAGCCTGACGCACCTCCGACTAGATGGGGAGGCAGAAGCCCATCTTAAAAGGCTCCGGTGGGATGGCGAGCTCCCCCAATGGCGTAATGTTGACCTTATCATCATTCCTTGGGTTCCATGCAACAAACCGCAGAGGGATGAAATCTGCAACTATCCGGAGGTACTCCTTCTCGGTCAACCGGCAGGGCGGAAAGCTATGGTCCAAAAAGGCTCGCGCGCTATTAGAGTGCCCATCGATCTCGCCAGGCATCTTGAGAAAAGATGGAAGGGGAGAGGAGAGACTAGTAGGTGAGAGGCTCTGAGTTGCAGAGGGCGACGAGAGCAAGGAGAAGAGAATATGAAGGTGCGGAGTCAGAGGAGTAAATGAGGTTGGTGGACTTGCCTATTTATAGAGAGAGAAGTAATCATTAGGGATTTTCTGTGCGGCGGAAGTGCGGTTAGCAAATTTTGATAGTTAACTCTTCATATTCCACCCCATCTCACCGACGCCTCTCGCACCTGCAAATGACGAAAGCTTCCGGGAGCGATTCCGGGTAAGACGCAAGGCAACATACATATATAAAATATAAATAGGGGTGCGAAAACCAGGCACTCGGCAAGATGGATAAAATAACATAATATCATGTCAAAGGCTTCTCGCTAGGCGATAACCTTAGAAATAATAATTAAAAGTAGCAAACGTTTTGGGGTACAACGCGAGAAGGGCAGGCTGAGGGGATTGGGGTAGGAGGATGCGAGAGTCTGCAGAGTTCAATACTGCTCCCAGCGCCATCGGCCCAGACCTCGCCTTCCTGATCTCGGCGGTACCTGCGAGTAGTGGTAAGCAGTCAAGGCGGTGAGCCCCTACTTGGTCAAGCGCAGCTGATCCCAGACCCACGCGATATGCCTTCCAGTGGATGTCTCCTCACACTCGATCTCACACTCTTGTTCACCTAGAAGGTGAGTGTAGTACCTCTTGATCACCGTCATCTGTCGTTCGACAGATTTTTCTAGTCTCATCAACGCCAACAAATCGGCTTGGCGCAGTGAAACAAGCTTTGTCTGGACTTCCGTTATCCGCTTGCCCCAAGTCCTGTCGCTCCCGCCGGTGTCGAGATATTCCTCCATGTCGCTGGGGTAAGGCAGGGGGGAGATCGCCCTGTCTTCTTCTTCGGCTTCCGACTCCGCAGTCTCCGGATCTAGAAAGGAAGAGTCCTGTCAAGTCAGGCGAAAGAAGGAGGATGGGGCGAATACCGCTTACCTACGGTGGGGGGAGGGCTCTCGGCTGTAGATTGGAGAGAAGGGTTGGGCTGACCTCCCGTGCTTTTCCCAAAGAGCAGGTGAATTGGTTTTCCCCTTCCCGAGCGGTCCCCCGCGTGCTCTAGGGTGTGGCTTACGGCCAACTGGAGGGGTGGGGGAGGTCTCTTATTTCGCTGGAGGCCGAGGCCCCGATGTGGGTGCAGTTGATACAGTGACCACCCTCAAGGGCGAGAGGGGAAGACCGACTTCTAGGTTGTTGGGGCACTAGGGAGCGGGAGTTTGGGGGCTCCGGTGGTTGGATCTTTGACTGTCAAGCACGGGAGCTGCGAAGAAGCGAGTCAGGAAAAGGAAAGCAGGCCCAGTAGTACGTGAGATAGGGGTTGTTACCGTGATGGGTTGCGGGATGTACTTGGGTAGTCGGCGGGGGAGCCTCTAAGACCAGTGATAGGTTCTCACCAAGGGGGCTAACCGGTTCAGTATCTACTAGAGGGTTCTCGACACTAGTTTTCGGGACCTATCAGCGAGAAGGAAAAGGTTTCAGACACAGCAAAGTAGGATTACACCAAAAAAGTGAAGCGAGAGGAGTACCTCCGGCAGGGTAGAAGGGTTCTCGGCGCGATCGGGTGTCGGGGAGTGCGAGGCGAGATATCTTCTATTGGTCTCGCCTGACTGATTTGGCCTTCTTCTTCTTCTTCGGCCGGGAAGGCGAAGCCTCCGGTCTCTTGCACATTATCTAGGGGGCAACCCCGATAAAGTCAGCTCGTGCTCTTGCCTGAGCAGCGACAAGGCGGTCCTATAGCTCTTGCGAGAGCGGACTCTCGTCGCGCTTGGCATACATCTTAACAAGTGAGGAGGGAGCCTAAACGGGAGGTGGCGACAACAACGATGGCTTGAAGCATGCCTCACCTTCAAATATATAAAGGACCCAGGTGAGACCCACACAAGATTCTCCTCCAAGTCAGCATCAGCTTAACAAACATCTGGGTTTGGACATGTCTTTCCAAGCGCAAGGCTAGCTCGCAAAGAGCAGGGATTGTGTACAACCCCATATTCGTTGAGTGAGACCTAGAGGATCCAAAGGCCAAGATTGGGCTAGCTTTGGGCTGGAATTTGATCAGGCTAATCAAGGGCCGAAAGGGTTCCCTACTAGGGCATGCGGGAAGACTTGTGCCTATGAGAGCGAGATCCCCTAAATTCGTGGTGTTGGGAAAGGCCAGTTCTTGGCGTTGAGTTACGCCTTGCCACCCGACACTGGAAATGGACCAGGCTAATTAATGGCCGAAAGGGTTCCCGCCCAGGGCACGCGGGAAGGCTTGCGCCTATGAGAGCGGGATCCACTAAATTCATGGTGTTAGGTGAGGCCAGTGCTTGGCATTGAGTTATACCTCGCCACCCGATGCTCTCAATGCCTCGCGACTTGTGCCTAAGTTCCTTGCATGGGGAGACAGAACGGTCTATATCTTGGGATATGCGAAAGGCCTACTAAATATCGATGGGAGGGCTTCCGCCTTGATGAGCGAGAAGCCTCCTGCCCAGTGTGATACATGGGAGGAATTACCTGAATGCCCTTTGGCCTGCATTTACCTCCTCAAAACAGCGGAGTTTGGCTATTGGCAAGCCATTTTGGGCTGCAAATAGCCTATTGGAACAACGGAGTTATGTTGTTGGCAGACTAGACATAGAAAATCTATAAATAGACCCGTGGGGGTTCCTTAGAAGGCAAGCTTTCATATTTTCTTTAATTCTTCTAGTGCTTTCTGAAGTACTCCTAGACCAGCAATTGGCTTTGAAGGGGAAGCGCTCATAGATCTTTCGGGTTAGTGGAGGGACCTCCCAGCTGAGGCTTAAGGCCGGTTCTTAGCTCTTTGTTACTAGTCAAGGATCTAAGCTTGAGAGAAGTAGGTGTTGGCTACACCCCATGGTCGGAAATCTCGTTGAGCCCATTTTTGGCTTCAACACGTATGTCAGATCGAAGTCCAGACAAAAACCAGGAAGTGGTCATGGCTGGGTCTTCTCGAATATCACTCACTCCTCACAACTAACTCATCAAAGCAACCCATGTACTCAGTGACAAGCATGGATCCTTGCTGAAAGGAAAATAATTGGTTGAACACGTGACTCCGATACGACGAAGGCCAATACCTCTGACACAAAGTATGCTTCCTATCCCAACTAGTGATGTGACAAAGACGATCTCACTCGTGGGTCCTGTCAATGCTAGCCCAAAATTCACTCTCCTGATCTAAAAGTCTAAGTTTCACAATCTTGACGCAATGCTCGCCGAATAACTCAAAATAATCGATATAATACTCCATATTCAGGAGTCAATAACTGAAATACTCGGGACTTGATGAGTCGTCAAAGGAAGGGGCAATAGTACGAAACTGACTCTCAACATCTCTCTCAAAGCGACGATAATAGTCATATCTAAGGTAATCGAGTTGAGTTGACGAAGCAACACGATTCGCTTGCGTGAGAGGATATGAACGACTACAATCACCATACTGATCTCTAAAAATGGTGTGCTACGATCAAGAATAATCGTCATCATAACGTGAAGATCTCCCTGATGGGGCTCTATGGATGCGAGTGTAAGTAGACTCAAAACCTCCAAATTGAGGAGTGGAATATAAATATAATAAAATCTATAGACTCTATGACTGCGTATCAAAAGTGCGCGTAACCTTGCTCTAATACCAATTGACGTATGATGAATCTATAGGAGGCAAGAAAATCGGCGACTTAAGCTTACATGCTATGCAAAAATTTTGACAGATAAATCACGGTTAGATAATAAATTAAAACATTCCACGCAAAATAAATTAACTGCAAGGAAAAATAATTAATTACTGCAAATCATGCCTAGGTTTTCTTCTGCGTGGAGGGCCAAAGCACGAGAGCACGACAAATCATTTCTTCCTGTAGTTAGAGATTTCTCAAGAGCAAATATCTTAATAAACCAGAATCCCACACAATCATCAAATAACCAAACAAGATCAATATTTTACAACTACATGTCAATACAAAAATACGAAAAATAAAAAGGGCTGCTATAAATATAATTAATCTGAATGTTGGAGGGTAAAAGAGGGGTTTCATTGGTGGGTGGACTGGATCGGCTAAGGGGATGGCTGGATCTGGGATGGAATGCTCAGATCTGGGTAGATCTAATGGTGGGTAAAGGTATGAAGGTGATTCCACGTTAAGGGGAATGATGGTAGAAATTTGGGGGAGACGGGGCGGCTGGATCTGGGCTGGGATGCCTGGATCTGGTCTGTTTGCGGCTATAAATAGCCAAGTGGCTGATTGGGAGGAGCTGGAAGGCAGCCTAGTAGAGGGGAGGGTCGGTGGCCTGGGTTGGAGGTTGCTGAAGGAGTTCTGGAGGTGGAAGATTGCTGGATTTGGGAGTGGTTCAGCGAAGGCTTGATGTGGGAGGGGCTTTGAGGGTATGTGGTGGCTGGACATAATAGGGAGGGCGGTTTTGAGGGCAAGGGCCAGCAGTTTGAAGGAGGTGTAGCTGGTCATCGGTGGTCGGCTAGGTTCTGGAAAGGGAGGAGGTGGCTGACTGGATTCTGGGCAGGAAGGAAGTGGTCACTTGGGTTCTGGAAAGAGGAAATTGTTGTTTGCAGGGACTGGATAACAAAAAGAAATGGTGGAGGGGGTGAGGGAGGAGGAAAAATATAAAGATACAAAACCTTACACAAGGAGTCGTCACTAAGGGGCTCCACAGAGTCGGCACCGCAAAAGAGATCACTGGAATGAAGATATTTATTCTCCAAACATTCAACAATGAGGATGACGGCTGTCGTAACAACGTATTTATAATAAATTGAAATTAGGGCACCCGAAATCACGACTATGATTGGCTGTTGGTCCTGAGGCCAAAACTACATGAAATAAAACACCAAAAATACAAACCTATATATGAAATTGATTCACAACACGAATCTAGATGCATACACAAAGTCAAATCGTCGGTCCAGGCACGCCATATATGGTAAGCCGCCAAATCATCCCCGAATGAGCCCATAACGCGTCCTCCACTGCACGTCCTCATCTCTGCTTCACATCACTCTCCCCAACTTGAAAAACTTCATCTCCCGATGAATAGGGATCAGAGTTCTCTCACTATATACTAGGTAAAGATCAAAAGAGTTCCATAAGAGGTTGTCCAAGTGTCATCGCTAGAAAAGTGTCCTCGCTAATCAACTCCTCTGGACTGAAAGCATCCATCTCCGATGAATGGAGACGGTCGTACTGAAGTCAAAGTCCTAGGGAGAGTCGATCAAGCTCTGTTGATAACAACCAGGTGTCGTCAGTGAAGAGTCGTCCGTCACAGCGAACCAGGTAGCGGCCCACAAAACTATTTATAGAGGGGGCAGACTTATGCATAGTGATCTCAATGATAAGCTCATCTCTCAACAAACTAGTAGAAGGATCCGGTGGGATTTGAGGTGCCAAGGGTGAAGCTGTTGGGGACAGGATCCCAGGAAAGTCGGGGTCAGGGGTGGGATGAGCACGGGGTAATGAATATGGTGGCAAGTGCTCAGATGTTGACTTAGTGGTGTGTGGAAAAATGGTGGTAATGGCTCGGGAGGGCCGCCAAGATGTGAGCCCGAATAATCATGAGGTGAAAAATATGGCGTCAGGTCCTCTATATTAAATACAGTATGGGAACTCATGCTTGTGGAGATATCTAGATCATAAGTATTTGTCCAGATGCATCTCAAGACTGAGTAGAGACTCATTCATCGAACGCTCAATCTTTTAGCAGGCCTCGCACAAAGCCTCACAACGCAGATTCTCACCATCACCTACTCGCCTTCATGAAGTACCTGCACTTACTAATGAACATCCGGGGCGACCTTCCTTTAACGTGAGCCCGGGGAGGCAACACCTCCTCACAAACGTGAATCAAGATTTCTCTCTAAGGCAGCAGTCTTCTTCCCAAATCTACATGCGGCTTACTCTTTTCTTCTTCGGCGGTTCCTATTTATAGAGGTTCATAAAACCTAAAAATAGGAAATCTTCAAAATAGGTAATCCTCAAAATAGGAAATTCTACAAAAGAGGAAATCCTCAAAATAGAAAATCCTCAAAATAAGAAATCCTCAAAATAAGAAATCCATTTATAGACCGAACCAAACCAAAAATAACGATCACCACCTTGGTTCGATATCCTGTGCCACCGCCTACACAAAGCGCCAACTGCATTAAGAAACTTTGCACATATCACCACCTCAGTCCGAGGCTTCATCTAACTTGTTCCAGTCAACTCATCTCTGCTTTGGCTCAACCTATGAATGTCATCGCCAATTAATCGTAGAAACTGATTTACAGAGCCCGAGTCCTAGATGGATGATCCTCGACACCACTATGACAATCCACCATATCAGCCTTAGAAATCATGGGTACACCACCGCACATCGTGGACCCCATCAGCCGGTATAGACTACCGTATTGCATAGCTCTCTTGATCATGGTACGCTCTCACTCCACCATCAAGACTCCACCACAGGCCACCAAACTGTAGCCACATGAATCCAATCCACTCAGTGATGTCAAATATCTAGCTGTCAGAGTCGTACAGACTCTCAGTGATGGCGAGGACATCATCACTCGACAACTCGACCTAACTATCACCCTATTCACACCCTAGATTTGAGGCATTTTTGTATGTTGTGAACTTGCTCTCTTGTGTGACTGCACTATCTACAATTGCAATATATCATGCGCTCATTCGATATGGATTGAGATCATGCTCCTCAATCCCTTGTCAAACTGTCTCACCTTACCTCTTCGTTGTTGCTAAGATGTAACCGCCCTCAGGAGTAGGGCTCACTAACATCTGTTTGAATAGCACTATGACTATGACCTCCATTAGCACTACCGTATCCTTCTCACACAAGAGCATTGCCACTAAGGACGAGTAAAAAAATGTGAGCGAGGTAAGGAGTGAAAAAGATTCTTCATGTCTTGCTTTGTCTCTGCACCAGCTGTCACGAACTGACACAAAAAACCATTTGAACATACCTTGTGTTCCCACATATAATAAACTCCAAGTACCATATCAACGGTTATATTGACCACCTCATGCAATGCCACCCTTCATAGGTCAAACCCGTCACTATCACACTTCTTCAAATATATTGTCCAGATTCACGTTCTTGCCTGTCATGGTTGTCCTACAACATGACTAGGAAACATGATTAATTCAGAGATTATATTTGAAAAGATGTTGGGAGGACCTTGTCGTCACTCATCGTAGTCAAACCACTCCTTTAATGTCCAATCAATCACCTACAAAACCTGCCTCTGATACCATTTGTTGAGATATAATGCAGAAACTATCATATAAGCGCAATCAAATAGATTAGGGTAGACAAGAACTTATAAAATGAAATCTAAACAAGAAACTCTGCATATAAAAAATATAAATGCAATAATAAAAACATGAACAAATGTATCGACGTCCATTACAAAAAAACACTGTGGAGGAGCCAGACTCACACGATCCGCGGGAGAGAAAATAATATGGAATATAATCCGCTAGCCCTATTTAGAATTCCATCAATGAGAAATTTCTAAAAAAATTGAGTGAGATGTCTAAAGTACAATAACAGACGCACAAGGTTCATCGGGAACCTTTGTCATTGGATGACGACCAAACCACCTGCCACCACCGGAGAAGCACTATTGAGGTCAACTGTACTTGCACACACTATCAACACCAAGCCCCACCACAGGAGAGAAGCACCGTCAAGACCACTGTTGTAACACCTCCGTCCGTCACATGAAATATCACAGAAGGTCCGGCTGGGGCCCCACGCCATATTCCACAGACAGTCGGGGACATTACTTATGAATATCAAAACCAGTATACGCATCCTAACTCATAACATTCTAGTGAAAGCATTAGGGGTTAAGTTTGAACTCAGCTATCATGAATGTCCACTATATATAAATAACCACATTTATATATCTACAAGAAATGTTTATAAAATACACAAAATGTTTGGCCTTAAGGCCTTACAAGTTTTCTTCATACGTGTGGATTACATACATCAGCACGCAGGACGGACACACATGAAAATCACAAAACATTTCATTATTTGGCCTTCGAGGGCCAGCATAGCAGCAACAGCAGCAACAACAGGAAGGGCTTCAGTCCACTATTTTCCGCTCGGGTCTCCTGCACCTGCACAGGAACAATCCACCGCAACGGTGGCAAATAAAGCAACGGTCAGTATTAAGCTGACCAATTTATAACGACCCTACCCCTTACCCGGGGCAGCGGTATTCCTTCCCTGCAGGCATAGCATTTCACAAGCAAATAAATAACAAGAACGTGCACTCACGCACAGTTCAACATATCACAAATGATTGTCTCAGCAGCCAAACGTTCTGTACACTCAGGGCACATATTTGGTGTACCGAAGTATCAGGCCCCACCACCGTTCCCAACGGCAAACTTGAGCATTGCGCTCCACGGCCTACAGCTAGAGACTTTAGTCTTAATGGCGCGCATGACTAAGACTCCCATTATGTGCTACAATGAATGCCCAATAACCCGGGCAACTCAAGTTGACAACCATAATGCGGAGACAGGTCAGCCCTACCCGTTGCACAAATCGCCACAAGTGACGCGGGTCAGCTTCTCCCTTATCTGTTCGACACGAAGCCTTTTTAAGAGCTCATAGCTCACAATAGCCACACTGTCCCCTAAGGACTGGCTTTACAATCAAAAAGGGAGTTAATGCCAGCGTTCATCACGATCGCTTGACGAGATCCACAGAACTATCTTTCCGCGCCCAAACTCAACCCAAACCCTGCAGTAACCTACAGTGCCAGAAAACTGGTTTTTCACATCACAAATAGCTCTCTGGGAGCTATCGCCGTCGGCGACACCCATTGTCGCCCGACGATATCAACAATTACCAAAACAGTGATTTCACTAGGGTATTTTCCTGGAGATCCTCTCCAGTACTTCCTATTAACTCCATTCGCAGGCATAACCCACAGACTCCGTAAAATACTCGTTTATACGCGGAGTCTTCTCCGGTTCGCATTCACAAAAGAAAACATCACCAATCCAGATCAACCTATCCAGATGGGCTTCATACAACATGTCTATTTCGTACTACACAATTTCGGATCTATATACAAACTGACTTGGGGATACGAGTATCGACCCAACGGAATCCACTTAACAATTCCACCTTTTGGTGGAGGATTCCATATGCATGCAAAATTAGGACTTCACTTGTCCAAGAAGGAAGATCGTTACCCTTGAAGATTCCTTCGGAGCCATGACCGTGATCTATGATCCGAATGGAACTGATTGCCACAACTTCCTCATCGCGGATCTAGCGTCGACTTGCGATTCCAATCACAAGCAAACCTTGGATCAACCGTCACACAAACTCTTGGACGTTCCTCCTCTTCCCTCTCTAGAAGTACAACAGAGAAAGTATATGAGAAAATGAGAATAACATCTCAAGTCCATTCTTATACAAAAGATACCGTCGTGAGGCAACTACTACCGCCACGCGGTAACACAGGCAGTAACCGCTTTAATCAGTCAGCGCCGCTATCAGAGTTAGCTCCCCGCAAAAATATTTTAGTGCTTGGCGGTAACCTGTTCAACTTTCGTCGATCGGTTAGCGTGACACGGTAACTCCTACCGCCTAGCATTAGCTCTCTCGATGATTTTACGACAGCATTGAGTGCTCGAAAGCATTGAGTGGTCGAAAGCACTAAGTGGTCAAAAGCATTGAGTGGCTACCGCAGCACGTTAGCTTCGCGGTACCCAACCCAAGCGCTAGGTCTTTTAAATCACTAGGCTACCACCTGCGATAAGCCTATCGCCGCGCGGTAGCCTCCATTGACCACTACTCATTTTTGGGTGTTACAACTGTACTCTTGCATGCCTTCTCCTCTACGCCCACATCACATCAACTCCAATGCTGACTACGCTAAACAAAGTCAAGCCCAGATCTGGCTCTCTGAACTCCACAACCGGAGGTCCTAACAGCGAAGCCGACTAACCCCCACCAACATACGCCCTCCAAGATCGGCGGTTAACTTCCCAAAGTTCGATGATGCGTCGAGGGTTTCACATGAGAGGAAGAAATATGGTAGGTGAAAGTGAGGGATAGATCTGCTAAACTCTAAAGGGGGGTGAATAGAGTATTTTAAAACTTTAATTAATTTTTATAGTGGACTAAAATAGGTGAGAAGTATATGTATAAAGAGAGAATAAAAACAAAACAATCACAGCACACAAAAATAAACAATAGAGCATTCCAGACGACACAAGAAATTTACAGTGGTTCCCCTAAACTTAGGTACATCCACTCTTCTACCACCCTGGTAGGAATCCACTACAGGTTTTTAATCAGGTTCCCTGCCACCATAGGTTTCTGCTCAGGTGCCCTGTCACGACAAGATCTATTTTTTCAAGGGAGATCTCACAACCCTTTTGAGCTTTTGATCAGGTGCCCAAAAACCAAAGGGATTAACTTTTGAAGGGATTTATAACCCTGTACATAGTTGGAAATGAAAAGTGATGTTGTCTTCTCTTTCTCAAACAACTGAGAAGACTTTAGTGGAAGATGTTGTCAAAGCTCCCCCTGAGATGTAAAATGGTTCAGGAAGATGAGAGCTTTGCACATGTGTTGGCCTTGATGAAGATCTTCAGAAACATCTTGGACTGATGTTGATGACTTGTCCTTTTTAAGTCTGAAGTAGAAACTAAAAAAGACTAAAGATCTGTGTGTTGATGTTCTTCTTCAATTTCCTGTAGATGCCAATCTTTTTCTTCGCAAAACTTATATCAGTTGTTGAGTAAAAGATCTCTTGTAATTCCTCTTCCTTTTTGTTCTGAAGTGAAGAATTTTCTTTTTATATTCTAAAAGATCTCTGCCATTTGAAATTTGAATTCCTGAATTAATGCTGAAATCTTGGGAGTTGAATGGTTGGAATTTGTCTTAAATGTGTTTCCTCAACTATCTCAGTAAATAAGTCAAGTAATTACTCTGTGAAATCCATAATTAATGCTGCCAAGCAACGACCATATTCTTGAGAATATAAGCATTAATTATCAGAGAATTACTGCATTAGAATAATCTAAACTGAAATCAGAATGAGAGAAAATGCCAAACTGATACTGAGAGAAATCGTCGAACTCAGGACAGATTTCGTCGACCAGAACTTCAAGTTCATCGAGCTGAGAAATTGTCTTCGTCGAGCTGAGCTCAGATAAAATTGATCTGGAAAATAGTCTGTCAAAGCTGAGCTCCAAGTTCGTTGACTTGAGATAGAATTTCGTCTACCAGAGAACTTGAGAGAAGAGGGAAGATCGTCGACCTGAGCTCCAAGTTCGTCGAGCTCAGCTCAGAGTAGGGACTCTAAGTTCGTCGATCTGCGATTGACGATCGTCGAGCTGAGTTTAAAGAACTTCGAACTGATTCTCTGAACTCTTAAAGACTGCTATTCTTCTATGTCTGGATCTCTGATTTCTTCTGAGGGCTGGATCAATGTTTGTCTAACCTAGTCAAACTGACCTAGACCTTAGAACTAATAATTTGACCCTAGGCTATACATGAAGGGTTAATAACCTAATAGTGAACCTAGCCCAAATCCAAACTAGGGATCCAACAATCACCCCTTATTTGGGTGAGGTCACTATGAATAACAGAAAAGAGAAAAATCACAAAGCAAAAAAAAAGATATCTGACAGAATTAAAAATTATTCAGCAGATATTAAAAACAGTGCCTTGTGAAGAATAACAAATAACAGTTCAAATTAAAATATAGAAAGAAATTTTTTCAAACTTTCTTAGAATCTTTCTTCTGTTCATCTGGAGCTGGTCTAGTGAAGATGATTTCTCTTTTGGGATCTGTAGCTTGCTGTTTTGTCATTTTCATATCACTTGCTCCAAGAATTGTCACAGAAGCAGCTCTTGGTACCACTGCTTCAGGATGTAATGACATATACGCATCAACATTAAAAAGTTTGTGTACCTGATATTTGTCTAGTTCTTTCTTTCTATAGGAGTACATAGTAGTATACTGTGAAGTGTCCTGTCCTTCTTCCTTTGCTTTTCTGATTTAAGAAAGAGCTATTAATTCTTGAAATTTGGCCATTCTGGAGTTGGGGTCATTTCTGGATCACAAACTGGAGATAGAGGCCTTTCAGGGCTTGTTTTATCTGGTTGAATGTCTTCAGAAGTTTTCTGCTGTCTGTTGTGCCTTTGATATTATTGCTGCCTGCTGCTGCTGCTAGAACTATGTTGTTATTTGATGTAGGAAGGTTTGGGCTGATGAGAAGATGTAGATTTATGAACTTGGGCAACACTTCCAGATGATCCTGTTATAGGAGGAGGAGGAGGATGACCTTTACTTAATTTAGCAGGTGGAGAGTATCTCCTACTCTTCTTCTTGGCATTTAGCTCATTTTTGGAATATCTCATCCAGTTTGCGGTGTCTGGAGTGAGAGTTATATTATGCAGGATATAATAAGGAATATCAGCAGATGGTTTAGGCTTAGGAACAACCTTGGCAGGAGCAACCTTCTTCTTTGCCTTTCTTTTCTTAGTACTTGTATTTTTAGAGTCCTCTGACTCATTATCATCATCATCAGAAGAATTTTCTGGATTATAATAAAGAGCATCCAACTGCTTTAGCATTTCAGCTGAGATTCCTGGAACCTGTGGCTATGCTTGACTTGCTGGCTCTACAAAACTCTCTGTAGCAGTCTGAACACTTACTTCTTCTTCTTCCATGTATACAAACATAATATCATCCAAATCTGGCATTGGAGATTCACACCATCCAAAAGTCGGTGGAGAGAAAGCCTTATGCATAGAAACTAGCTCACTAACATCTTCAGCAGCTGAATCTTTTGTAATCACAGGAACTACAAAACTTGCCTTTAGTTGATCCACAACTGCAGGACTTATTGGAGCAGTATAACATATAATAGCCTTAGAGTACTAAGTATCAAAACTTGGTAAAGCATTTTTGTAAACTGATTTAAAAGAATTTAGTAAAGAATATAAATCAACTGTGGGATTTATAATAAAATCACCAACAGTGGTCAGCAACTGTATCATAAGTCATGTCAGTATCTGAATCATCAATTATATCTATTATTATTATTGGAATGTCTGCCTTTACTGAATCATCAATCACATCTGAATCTGCTGCTACTGTTGCTGCTGCTGGAGCTGGAGGAGGAACTAAAACTTCTTCATGGAACATCTCCCCCTGGCTGGTTTCAGAGGGTCTTGAAGCCAGTCCCTCAAAAGAAGGAATAGAGGTGAGAGCAGCAACTCTAGTAGAGAGAGAAATGATGGAGGTAGAAAGAGGAGCAATAGCTTGTGCTATTAAGTGCTCCAGAGTTGTAGAAATAAAAGCTAGAAGATCTTGTGCAATGTCAGAGAAATTTAAGTATAGAGGTTCAGGAGCAGAGGTAGTGTAAGGGGTATGATGACCACAGTTGGAACATATATAAAAGGCATGGGAGAAATCTGTATGTGCGTATTCAGGGAATGTGGAAGGAGGGTTGGATGGAATTTAAGTAGTGGAGGTAGGAATTATGGTAGTGGGTGTTGAGGTGGGTTCCTGAACAGGAGATGGAACTGAGGAATGATGTGGAGAGGGTGGAGGTGGAGATAGCGGATTAAAATTTGGCTGTGAGGATGTGGATGGAATATCAGATACATGAGTTGGAAGTGGAGGTCTAGGTGGTGTAGATGGAATGTCCTCATGGATGATGATTGGAGAATGTGGAGGTGATGGTGGTGGAAGAGGTGAAGATGGTTGTTGTTGTTGTTGTGGAGGAGGTGAAGGAATGCTGGTGGATGGAAGAACTTCTTCTAGAGGTGGTGGAGAGGCTATTACTTCCCTGTTGTCCTCATAAGTTCTGGAGGAGGAAGCCCTGGAGGGTTTAGGGGCAGACCTCTCCGATCTGCCAAACAAGACAGAGGTTATCCTCTTGGAGACATTTATGAATATGGTCTGGGAGACCAATAATTCAAGGGCCTTTTCTTGGAGGAAAATTCCTAAATCCCCCCAAAATACACCTCTTTCTTAGAATTTTTCTTCTTAATCAACTCAAACAATAATTTTCCTCAATTTACTGCTTTCTTATTTACCAAAGCACACATCACCAATAACTGGCTCCTGGTTATATAGTCATGGGCTGTGTGTTTGCCCAGTAAAACCTTACCAATAATATCTACCAGAAACTTATACTGAACAGAGAGATTCTTTTTCAGAAGCTTATTAGGGTTTCCTTCAGAGTGACCCATTTTTTGTCAGCATATTATCATATTCAGAATTATCTAATTCAATGTCCTCGTCTCCATTTGCCAAACCAAAAATCTTAGTTAAAATTTCAGGGGTTAGGGTAACCTGATTACTGCCGATGGTACTGGTCATAGTGTCTGCGTCAGGAGAGGTTGAAGTATAAACCCATTCGCTTATTTCAGTTGCTGGTAACTTGATTCTGGTGGTCATGAATTTCTTCAGTTGCTCTTCTTCAAATAGCTGGAGAATGCCTGTGAAAATCTGATCCGTATGATTGAAGGAATCGAAGTCGATGTCGAAACCTGTGTCATACTTCATGCTGGAGAGGGAGAGCGCCGGAATCGCCTTTGTTTTTCCTGCAAAACAAGAGAGAGATCAAGTGCAAGATAACAAAAAGTGCGGGATAGAGCACGATGAAAACCTAGTTATAAGGTTTTCAGAATATGAAGCTGCGGGCTCTGTCCTGCGAAAAATAAAAAAAATCTTCGTTCTCAGGTCGACAAAAAAGTTTCATGAAGAAAAGATATCGTCGATCTCAGTGGGAAGAGGGGAAAACCTTTCGTCGATCTCAGGTCGATGAAAACTTTTCTGAAGCAAGATCGTCGATCTCCGCTCGACGAAATAACTTCACGCAGAGAGTTCATCGATCTCAGATCGATGAAATATCTCAAGAATAGTTCTCAGATCGTCGATCTCCGTTCGATGAAATGTGATCAATTCTTTGACCTTGGACAGAAATTAAATTAAACTTCTCCATTAATCATACCTAGCTGATTCAGAAAGAACAAATGTTTCTTCTCATCTAAGAATTTAGTGAAGATATATGCTATTTGCAAATCAGTAGAGATAAAGATAAGATTAAATTTCTTTTTGCCCACACAATCTCTAATAAAATGATGTCTAATCTCTATATGCTTAGTCCTACCATGCAGTACTGGATTTTGTGCAATAGAAATTGCACTTGTATTGTTATAAAGTATAATTGAATTATTTAAGTTGAGAACATAATTCAGAAGTTGGTTTTGAATCCAAAATATTTGTGAACAACAACTGCCAGCTGCAATGTATTCAGCTTCAGCAATTGAAGTTGACCCAGATGTCTGCTTCTTACAAAACCAGAACACAAGCCTATCTCCAAGGAACTGGCATGTTCCTGAAGTGCTTTTTCTGTCCACTCTGCATCCAGCATAGTCAGAATCTGAAAATCCAGTTAAGTCAAATTCTGACTCTATTGGATACCAAAGTCCTAGATTAGGACAACCCTTTATATATCTCAAAATTCTTTTAAGGAAAATAAGGTGACATTCTTTAGGGTTCACCTGAAACCTAGTACAAAGAAATGTAGCAAACATAATATCTGGTCTACTAGCTGTGAGATACAACAAGGACCCAACAATAGCACTATATGTTTTCTAATCAATTGGCTTGCCTTGTTCATCAGAATCAATCACAATATTAGAAGCCATGAGTGTTTTCATTGCTGAGACATCAGACATCCCAAGTCTCTTAACTAGCTCCTTAACATATTTTGATTGGGATATGAAAATGCCATCAGGGGATTGCTTCACTTGGAGACCAAGAAAGTAAGAAAGCTCACCCATGCTACTCATTTCAAACTTGGAATGCATTAGGTCAGAAAACTTTTTGCATAGTTTGGAATCAGTTGAGCCAAAAATAATGTCATCTACATATATTTATACTAACAATATTTTATCTTTATGATACCTAATAAACAAGATTCTATCTACAATGCCCCTAATGAACTTATACTCTAAAAGAAAGCTAGCTGGGATCACATACCAAGCTCTTGGAGCTTGCTTTAAACCATAGAGAGTTTTATGCAATTTGAAAGTAAAAGAGGGATGAGTTAGAGAGATAAAACCTGGTGATTGTTCCATATATACTTCCTCTTTGAGTTCACCATTTAAGAAGGCACTCTTGACATCCATTTGGTAGACCTTGAACTTCTTGTAGGCTGCATAAGCAAGAAATATCCTGATAGCTTCTAGTCTTGCAATAGATGCAAAGGTCTGATCAAAGTCAATTCCTTCTTCATGTCTATATCCTTGTGCTACCAGCCTTGCTTTGTTTCTGATAATAGCTTCTTGTGCATCTAATTTATTTCTAAATACTCATTTAGTTTCAATAACTGGGTAGTCTTTGGGTCTTAGAACTAAATCCCAAACTCTGCATCTCTCAAACTGATTGAGCTTCTCTTGCATTGCAATAATCCAGTGGGGATCTTGCTCTGCATCTTTTATGGATTGGGGCTCAAGTTGAGATATGAAGCAAGCATGCATCAAGTCTTGGTTGAGTTGATGCCTTGTTTGCACACCAACTGATATGTTTCCAATCACTTGAGATATAGGGTGATCTCTAAGTGTGACAAGATCAGTAGGAGGAGTTGGTTCTGCAACAGCATTGGGAATTAATTCCTCTTATGGAATTATATTTGCTGTTGGAGGTTCAGCAATCACTTCATTTAAATCTTCTTCACTGTCTTCTTCAATATATGGAGATGGATGTGATGTAGCCTCATTGGTGAGGTTTAAATCATCCAATTTCTCATATAGTTGGGGTACCTGCAATAAATCTTTGATAGAAGAATCCTTCTCCTTGTAATACATGTTAGCTTCATCAAGGGTTATATGTACATATTCTTCCATTTTTAAAGTTGATTTATTAAAAAACTCTACAGGCCTTGCTGACTTGGGAATATCCAATAAAAATTCTCACTTCAGCTTTGGCTTCAAACTTTCTAAGATGTTTCTTGTTATTATTGTGAATATAATATTTACAACCAAAAATTCTAAAGTAATCTATTTTAGGTTGATTCCTTTTGAGTAGTTTATAAGGAGTCTTGCCCTTAAGTTTATGTATTAAACTTCTGTTCAGGACATAATTTGCTGTGCATATAGCCTCTGCCCAAAAGGATAGGGGCAAGTAAGCATCTGCAAGCAATGTACTTGCAGCTTCAATAAGGGTTCTGTTTTTTCCTTTCTGCTACCCCATTTTGTTGAGGAGTTCTAGGAGTAGAGAAGCAATGCCTGATACCTTCCATCTCACAGAATTCTTGCATAAGAAGAGATTCAAACTCAGTACCATGATGACTTCTGATCAATACAACTGGAGTAGAGTACTCAATCTTCATGCTCTTAAGAAAGTTTGTAAGAACTTTAAAGTTATCTGACTTGTTTCTCAAGAAGAACACCCAAGTGAACCTAGAGAAGTCATCTACAATAACTAAGGTATAAGATTTTCCTCCCAAGCTCTGTACAACAATAGGTCCAAATAGATCCATATTTAGCAGGTACAGAATTCTGGGTGAATCACTCTTATTAATAGATTTAAAGCTATTTTTGGTTTGCTTGCCTAATTGACATGTCCTGCAAAGACTTTTCTTCTTATAGGGGCAAGAAGACAATCCTCTAACAATGTTGTCCATAAAGAGTTTAGCAATATTTTTAAGATTAACATGTCCTAATCTTTTATGTCATAATTCATTATTATTACTAATTTGATTAAATAAGCAAATTTTTGACCTAACAGATTTGAAGTTTACTACATATATGTTTCCTTGCCTAAGACCAGTTAAGACAGTTTTATTATCTATAGAAGATATAATGCAAGAAGAATGGTTAAAGGATACCTGATAACCTTCATCACATAATTGGCTTATGTATATCAGGTTGTGTTTTAAACCACTCACATAGGCAACTTTCTTGAAAGTGACAGCTCCAATCTTGGCAATCCCATAACCTTCAGTATGGCCACAGTTGGAATCACCAAATATCACCTTTGGACCAAGCTTGGACTTGTAGTTTGTTAAATTGTCCTTGCTGCTTGTCATGTGTTTTGAGCATCCACTATCCTGGTACCACTGTTCCTCTGTGGTAGGATAGCCTTTCACCTAAAAATAAAAATTAGGTGTTCTTGACCCAGGTAACCTTGGGTCCTTGATTCTTTATAAATTTAAAACTAGAAATATAGGAACATTCAGGTTGGTTTTTATATCCTAGGGGGTGAAATTTCCTAGGTGGAATTATTCGTTGGGTAAATGGGTTAACAAATTCTTTTGACTAATTAAATGTTCAGGGATAATTAAAGTTTCTATTAATCTGAACTAGGATCGACGAATTCTGATAAGTTCATCGAACTGAGTTCGACGAATAGGGATGAGTTCGTCGAACTCCACTCAGAGAATGGAAATATTCATTCTCTGTGCCCCAATATCGTCGTCTCAGCTCGACGAACCATATTGGTTTTGTCGATCGCTGTTCGAAGAATAATTATAATAAAAATCTACATTCAGAGTTCGTCGACTTGAGTTCGACGAACTGTACACATTTCGTCGATCTGAGTTCGACGAAATCTGTTGAACATTGTTATGCTTAATGCTTTTCTTGTTCTTTCTCTTTTTCTTGGGTTTATGATTTAATTCAGTTGGTTTGTTATTCTCATCTGTCTTTTCTTTACCCTTTTCAGATATGAATTTAATGGGGGTTGGGAGAATGTTTTTCTGAATTAAATGAGGTTGGCTTGATGAAGCACCCAAGTCTAGCTTGCCATTAAGCCTGGCATTTACAGTGCTTGTGATGTCCATCAATTTGATGCTTCTCCCATTTAGAGATTCTTCAAATTGCTTAGCCTCATTCAGTTTAATTTTTAGAGAATTAATTTGTTCAGAAGATATAACTAGTTTATCTTTTAGTTCAATATTTTCGGATAACAGATTTTCCTGTTCAATTAGCTTATTTTTGAGAAGTTTGATTTCCTTCTCAGATTTGATTAGATCATTACATAATAATTTACATTTAGTTTTGAAATGATGAATTAAAATCAAATGAGGATATTACCTTATCCTCTTCAGTCTCAGAATCTTCATTCTCAGAATTTTCAGCTTCTGATGGATTGCATGATGTGATAGCCATTATGCAAGCTTCTTTTGCTTTAGCCTCTTCTTCATCTTCACTGGAGCTGGAAGATGAAGATTCTTCTTCTGTTTCACTCCAGGTTTCAGCAACAAATGTTAAAATTCAACAAACCGCAGACGCCCCCTTGGATACCCTGCTGATAACTCAACAAACCGAAGGAGAATACGCCCACTTATATGTTGAAAGTTTTCCCGGATCGTGGAGTTAGCAGGGGTTATCTCAATAAAGCAGTAACAACCAGCAACACATGCAGCACAAGCTTCTTTATTGATCAAGAGCACACTTCTTTACAAGGCGAGGCATACATGGCGAGACATGCTTCACCAAAAACCAATACCGGGAGAGCAGAGACAGTTACAAAGACAAGAACAAAAACCAAGCCGCGCGGACTCAATCAAACAAGCCGCCGACCTACTGCTGTGGAGTCCGCTCAGTCCGCCAGATCGCCAGACCGCAACCCAAGCCGCGCGGACTCACCCCTTATTCCAATGCTTAGCTCTTTACCGCCGGTCTGCACGCCGCCAGACCGCACAAGCTGCGTCACCGAATGGAACAGTCCGCCTGAAGCAGGCGACTTCCTGAACCCCGAACCAAGTCGCCAAAGAGAAGACCGCCTGGTCGCTATCCGCGACCTGCTGTTTACCGCCTGTTGCTTAACCGCAGAGTCCGCACTGTCCCTGATCGCAATCAGAGCCAAGTCCTGGCTTTCCAGCGCTATCCGCACAGCCTGCACAGCACAACCGGGTCAACTCTCTATCCGCGCGGACACAAAGTCCAGGCCGCAGCAACTTACGCGAGCTCAATTACTGTTCACTTACTTCGGTCTAGGTTTCGTTACATCCTGATGTGACATGGGTCCTATTTATAGGCACGACGATGAGTATGGTCACCGCCCTAGTCGATAGGATCACCGCCACAACCCGCAGCTAGAACAAATGTGTCCGCACAGCCCGCGGACACACCTTCCAGTTCGCCGCTCCTGTGCAGATAGCCAGTCCGCCCCAGCTTCTCCAAGGCCGGACTCCAATATCCAGTCCGCCTTGCCGCCAGAGACCAAGCCAGGACAACAGCCGGACTCCACAACAGCCGTGTCCGCCATTCTGCGGACAAGGCATCAGCCCGCAAAACCCGAGCCCGCATCATCGCCATCAAGGCACCTGCCGGACTCAGCGGACACCCGGCTTCCGTCCGCATATCCCAAGTCCATTGCCTAATCACCAAGGCATTGCCGGACTCAGCGGACATGTCGATCCAGTCCGCGTACACAGCGAACTCCAGTCCGCTTCCCTGAGTCCATAACCTCATCACAAGGCTCAACCGAACTCAGCGGACTCTGGCTCCAGTCCGCACGCTCCTGCACAAGCAATTCTCCAGTCCGCATTTCCCCAAGCTAGCAAACAAGGCAACTGCACTTCTACTACGCTTGGCGGACTGAGAAACCAGCCCGCGCTCCACTGCGCGATCTCCCCGGACTGAGCCTCCTGGACTTGGTTCAGTTCCCACCAAGTCCAGCCCACTGGCCGCAAGGGCCAGTCCGCACTTACAGGCGGACACTGGATCTAGCCCGCCATACCGGGCGACCTCCAGTTCCTGTCCGCGCTGACCGGCGGTCTCCGCGGCTTCCACTTGCCGCTTCACTAGAGCAAGACCAAGGCATCTGCCAAACCGGTCTGCCGAGCTCCAGTTCTTCAGTCCGCTTCAAGCCAGACCCCGCGGATAACAGTCCTATCCGCCCGGTTACTTCCTGGGAGTAAACCGCCTGCTGAGCATACACTGGCCTGTCAGACCGCGGCTGCTGTCCGCGCAGTCCGCGCGAACAGACCGCCCAGGCCGCCACAGAGCAAACCGCCTGCAACATCCCTGCCGACCTAGCAGTCCGCCAACCCAGTCCGCGTAGTCCGCGCGGATAGGTTTCCCAAGCCTTCCATTCACCCACTTTCACTTCACAGAATTCAACACTCCCCCTTGAAGTGAGAAGTGGTGAATAACTCCAGCAGCTCCCGTAACCTTGCACCTGGTCCTTCCGATAGCATTTACGAAGAGATGTCCAAGACATAGTCCTCGCCCCGCATATCATGGACCATGAGGGAGCCCTCCAGCATCTCCAAAAAGGAGCCATGCTTCCCTCTGCCTTCTTCAGCTTCAACCTCCACTCATGCATCACAGGAGTATTACCAACTTCCTTGGACCCAGAAGCCCAAGCCTCGTTGCCTCTGAGAGAAGTCACCTCTTCAGACTTGGTGTCAACCACCTCCTTGATTCTAGTGGGGTCATCACAGCCAGAAGTCCCTTGCTCGACCTGAGGGCTAACAAGGAAACACGGGACCAAGTCCGCCGTGTTCCCTTCGCTATATCGAGCTGGTGGCTTACTGATCCTCTTCGATCTCCGAAGAACCTGATCATGGCTAACCACCTCCGCTGCTATTGAACCAGCTCCGTTCCCGGGCAAACCCGGAACAATGCTCCCTTTGTTCCCTGAACAAGACGCCTCCTTACTGGAACCAAAAGCATCTGGAGCAACGCTCCCCCTGCTACCTGAACCAGAAGACTCCCCTCTTGAACAAGAACGGCCTGGAACATCGCTCCCCCTGCTTCCTGAACCGGAAGCCACCGCCTTCGAGCCAGAAGGTCCTGGAGCATCGCTCCCCCTTCTTCCTGACTCTGACGCCTTTGCCCCGGAGCTAGAACAACCTGGAGCACCTGGTGACTCAGGCAACTCCACTTCCTTAGCAGCAGCCTCCTTCAGCCCACCATCTGACCTGCTTATCTCTAGCTCCACATAAGAGCTACCCCAATACGGCGTCAACTCATCAAAAACAATGTCCCTCGACACTATGAGTTTCTTCGTCGCAGGATCCATACACCTCCATCTTCTTCTCTGCTCATCATACCCAACAAAGACTAGCTTTGTTTTGAGAGCACCCGGAGTGTGTATATAGCAGGTAGATCCAAACACCCGAAGGTGCTTCACTGAGGGCTTCACTCCGAACATTAGCTCATAAGGAGTCTTCATTATGATCGGACTAAGAGGCATCCGGTTGATGACATGAGCAGCACAGGCTATTCCCTCCGCCCAAAGAGCCTTCGGAACGCCTTTACTCCGAAGCCAACACTTGCAGGTCTCCGTTAACCAACGGATCATCCGAGCTGCAATACTACCCTGTTGTGAAGTATGTCCACAAGAAAGCTCCATCCGGATCCCTTGCTTCCTGCAAAAGCGTGAGAACTCGGTTGAGCCAAACTCACCACCGAAACCTGTCCTCAACACCTTGATCCTCCGGCCAAGCTGGCCTTCGACAAGCTTCTTGAACTCCACAAACAAGCGTACCATGTTGGACTTCTTCTTCATAAAGTATACCCAAGTATACCCAGAATAGTCATCAACCAATATCAGCATGAACCTGCTGCCTCCAAGACTGGCCGTGACGGTCGGTCCCACCAGAGCACAATGGACAACCGCCAATGGTGCATTACTCCTGGATTGTGCTTTGTCGACCATGAAGCGATAGGCTCCACTTTCCTGACATCCCGCACACCCTCGACCATCGCCATAGGATGACAATCTAGGCAAGCCTCTTACGAGTCTTCTTTCCGCCATTGCTTTCAGCTTGTCCATCCCTACATGCCCCAGTCTTTCATGCCAGATAGCAGCACTATCCTTGTCATCCAGCCGATCAGATCCAGAACTAGTTGAAGTCCCAACTACGTTCTTCTCCTTCCTCCCTACCAGAGCTACGTTCGCCGAGAGCAAGGTAACCTTGCACTCCTTCCGAAGATGACCTTGCTGCTTGCATTTATAGCACCGTGGTCCTTCCTTCCTCTTCCTATCACGCCTAGGAGAAACACTCCTTTCTTCCTGATATGAAGTAGAGGGACCATCTTCCGCAGCAATCTTCACCTCCTTCCTGAACAACCCATCAAGGGAAGTCCAGACCTCCGCAGCTGACCGACATCCACTGATGTGGTCCAAGAGCTCCGATGAGATCACCTGCCTGAGAATAGACTCCGCTTTCGCATTTGCCTCCTTCCAAGCTCTCATCGCCTCAGCATTGCCATCAGTATCCTCTTGTCTTCCTGCTCTGCATACAACCTCCCAAAGGTCCTCGCCAAGAAGAAAGCTCTTCATACAGGACTTCCACCGTTCACAGTTCGTCTCTGTAAGAAGATCAATACCAAGACAACTTGCATCCTCCACTGCCATGGTTCTACCACTGGTTTCCTCTACAGACGAGCAACTACTTTCATTGAGCACTGCTTGACCACTCCAACAACCTCGCTTTGATACCATGTTAAAATTCAACAAACCGCAGACGCCCCCTTGGATACCCTGCTGATAACTCAACAAACCGAAGGAGAATACGCCCACTTATATGTTGAAAGTTTTCCCGGATCGTGGAGTTAGCAGGGGTTATCGCAATAAAGCAGTAACAACCAGCAACACATGCAACACAAGCTTCTTTATTGATCAAGAGCACACTTCTTTACAAGGCGAGACATACATGGCGAGACATGCTTCACCAAAAACCAACACCGGGAGAGCAGAGACAGTTACAAAGACAAGAACAAAAACCAAGCCGCGCGGACTCAATCAAACAAGCCGCCGACCTACTGCTGTGGAGTCCGCTCAGTCCGCCAGATCGCCAGACCGCAACCCAAGCCGCGCGGACTCACCCCTTATTCCAATGCTTAGCTCTTTACCGCCGGTCTGCACACCGCCAGACCGCACAAGCTGCGTCACCGAATGGAACAGTCCGCCTGAAGCAGGCGACTTCCTGAACCCCGAACCAAGTCGCCAAAGAGAAGACCGCCTGGTCGCTATCCGTGACCTGCTGTTTCCCGCCCGTTGCTTAACCGCAGAGTCCGCACTGTCCCTGACCGCAATCAGAGCCAAGTCCTGGCTTTCCAGCGCTATCCGCACAGCCTGCACAGCACAACCGGGTCAACTCTCTATCCGCGCGGACACAAAGTCCAGGCCGCAGCAACTTACGCGAGCTCAATTACTGTTCACTTACTTCGGTCTAGGTTTCGTTACATCCTGATGTGACATGGGTCCTATTTATAGGCACGACGATGAGTATGGTCACCGCCCTAGTCGATAGGATCACCGCCACAACCCGCAGCTAGAACAAATGTGTCCGCACAGCCCGCGGACACACCTTCCAGTTCGCCGCTCCTGTGCAGATAGCCAGTCCGCCCCAGCTTCTCCAAGGCCGGACTCCAATATCCAGTCCGCCTTGCCGCCAGAGACCAAGCCAGGACAACAGCCGGACTCCACAACAGCCGTGTCCGCCATTCTGCGGACAAGGCATCAGCCCGCAAAACCCGAGCCCGCAGCCTCGCCATCAAGGCACCTGCCGGACTCAGCGGACACCCGGCTTCCGTCCGCATATCCCAAGTCCATTGCCTAATCACCAAGGCATTGCCGGACTCAGCGGACATGTCGATCCAGTCCGCATACACAGCGAACTCCAGTCCGCTTCCCTGAGTCCATAACCTCATCACAAGGCTCAACCGGACTCAGCGGACTCTGGCTCCAGTCCGCACGCTCCTGCACAAGCAATTCTCCAGTCCGCATTTCCCCAAGCTAGCAAACAAGGCAACTGCACTTCTACTATGCTTGGCGGACTGAGAAACCAGCCCGCGCTCCACTGCACGATCTCCCCGGACTGAGCCTCCTGGACTTGGTTCAGTTCCCACCAAGTCCAGCCCACTGGCCGCAAGGGCCAGTCTGCACTTACATGCGGACACTGGATCTAGCCCGCCATACCGGGCGACCTCCAGTTCCTGTCCACGCTGACCGGCGGTCTCCGCGGCTTCCACTTGCCGCTTCACTAGAGCAAGACCAAGGCATCTGCCAAACTGGTCTGCCGAGCTCCAGTTCTTCAGTCCGCTTCAAGCCGGACCCCGCGGATAACAGTCCTATCCGCCCGGTTACTTCCTGGGAGTAAACTGCCTGCTGAGCATACACTGGCCTGTCAGACCGCGGCTGCTGTCCGCACAGTCCGCGCGAACAGACCGCCCAGGCCGCCACAGAGCAAACCGCCTGCAACATCCCTGCCGACCTAGCAGTCCGCCAACCCAGTCCGCGTAGTCCGCGCGGATAGGTTTCCCAAGCCTTCCATTCACCCACTTTCACTTCACAGAATTCAACAACAAAACCTTTCTCCTTCCTCTTGTGCTTGCTTGAGGAGGGCTTGCTGTACTTCTTTCTGGAGTTCTTGTCTTTTCTTTTCTCCTTCTTCTGATTCTCTGGACACTCAGGGAGAATGTGTCCAGTTTTTCTGCAACCAAAGCAGACAATCTCCTTAGTAGGAGTTTTGTCATATCTTGGTCTATCATCTTGTCTGGATGACTTACTTTTGAAATCTTTTCTGGCCATCTTATAGAATCTTTTGGCCTGCAAGCTTAGGAGTTCATCATTTACTGGAGGAGCTTCTGGTTCTTCAGTTGCCTTGAAAACAATATTTTTCTCCTTCCTTCCTGGTGAGGAGGTCTTCTGCTCAGCTGCTTCTCTTGTCTTTATAAGTTGCTCATAAGATTTAAGCTTGCCTAGTAGAGCCTTAGTAGATATTTTATTCAGTCTTCTAGCCTCCTTGATTGGTCAAATCCTACAATCCCATGAGCTAGGGAAGCACATTAGGACTTTATCATTTATCTCAGTCAGTGAGATATTCTTGTCTAGATCCTTTAGCTTATTGATAATTAAGCTGAGTCTGTTGTACATGTCAGCCGCTGACTCAGATTCATCTTTCTTGAAATTTTCATATTGAGAGATGATATGAGATCTTCTGTCCTTTCTCTCATCAGCAGAGCCTGTAACCATTTGGTTGAGAGAATCCCAAATTTCTTTAGCTGATGTGCATTCAGCTACCTTTTGAAAGATGTCATCAGACATAGTCTGAGCCAGAATGTTCATGGCTTTAGCATCAGCCATCTTCAACTTCTTCTGAGCATCTGCCCACTCAGGTGGTGGAACTGCTGAGGTACTTGTTGAAGTTGTTGTAGAAGGAGTAGGGAGACCTGTCAAAATAGAATTGTTGATATCTTCATCAATTGTGTTCATATACAATCTGACTCTTGCCTTCCAGATTGCAAACTTATTCAGATTGCAGACTGGAGGTCTGGTGCTTGAATATTCTTTATTCTGTGCCATGATATGAGAGAGACATTAGAGATATTAAGATCTATCAAAGATCTTTTGGTGTAGGTGTTAGCCTGTGAAATCAAACAACCTTACCCTCTGATACAAATTGAAATTAAGAGATAGATCTGCTTAACTCTAGAGGGGGTGAATAGATTATTTAAAAACTTTAATTAATTTTTACAGCGGATTAAAATAGGTGATAAGTTAATGTATAAAGAGAGAATAAAAAAAAAATCATAGCACACAGAAATAAATAATAGAGCATTCCAGACGACACAAGAAATTTATAGTGGTTCCCCTAAACTTGGGTACATCTACTCTTCTACTACCCTGGTAGGAATCCACTACAGGTTTTTGATTAGGTGCCCTGCCACCACAGGTTTTTGCTCAGGTGCTCTGTCACCACAAGATCTATTTTTTTCAAGGGAGATCTCACAACCTTTTTGAGTTTTTGATCAGGTGCCCCAAAATCAAAGGGGTTAACTTTTGAAGTGAGTTATAACCCTCTACACAGTTGGAAATGAAAAGTGATGTTGTCTTCTCTTTCTCAAACAACTTAGAAGACTTTAGTGGAAGATGTTGTCAAAGCTCCCCCTGAGCTGTAAAATGATTCAGGAAGATGAGAGCTTTGCACAGGGTGTAGGCCTTGATGAAGATCTTCAGAAACTTCTTGGACTGATGTTGATGAGTTGTCCTTTTGAAGTCTAAAGCAGAAACTGAAGAAGACTAAAGATCTGTGTGTTGATGTTCTTCTTTAATTTCCTGTAGATGGCAATCTTTTTCTCTACAAAACTTATATCAGTTGTTGAGTAAAAGATCTCTTGTAATTCGTCTTCCTTTTTGTTCTGAAGTGAAGAATTTTCTTTTTTATATTCTGAAAGATCTCTGCCATATGAAATTTGAATTCCTGAATTAATGCTGAATCCTCGGAGTTGAACGGCTGGAATTTATCTTAAATGTGTTTACTCAACTGTCTCAGTAAATAAGTCAAGTAATTACTCGGCGAAATCCATAATTAATGCTGACAAGCAACGACCATATTCTTGAGAATATAAGCATTAATTATCAGTGTACAACCTCGGGCTCGCGAGAGGCCCTCAGAGTTCGAACAACAAAAGCAGGCATGAGGAACTAACAGGCGAGTGGGACCACATGGTCCACTCGCAGGAGGCGAGATGGGCGATATTTACAGTGGGCGAGACGACCATTTTGCGATGCGAGTAGGCCTTTATAGGCGAGAGGGCCCCGTGGCGAAGGATGCCTGCGAGACGGCCAGGAGGGCTCGTCTCGCCGATGGGTGTTCCCCTACTCGCCATATAGAGAGAGGGTCGTTTTGGCAATTCTATACCCATGGGAGATTTTACTCTTCTGCCCCGGGTAATTTTACCCTTTTGCCCTTGGTGGTCTGCATATAACTCCTCAGAACAGTGGAGTTTGGCTGTTGGCAGACCCAACTAGGGGTACTTTGGTAATTTTAGATCAGCTCAGTGTAGTTATTTGCAAATCCAACTCAGAAAAATATAAATAGGCCCATAGGGGTTCTTCAGAAGCACCTTTTTTCGGGTCTTAAGAGGATTCATCAGTGCTTTCTGAGGAGCTCCAAGCCCAGCTTTTGGCTTTGGAGGGAAAGCTCTCAGGGATCTTCCGGGTAAGCGGTGGGACCTCCCTGCTGAGGCTTTGGTCCGGTTTCTAGTCCTTCACGACCAGTCAGAGGTCAGAGCTTGGGACGAGTAGGTGTAGGCTACACCACTAAATTTCGAACTTTTATCAAAGTCAGATTTTGGCTTCAACAGTTCTGGTGCGGTGAGCGTGGAAGGTAACCGATACAAGAAAAACTTGAGTTTAGTCCTATGGTAGGAGGTGAAGGTGAAGGATTTGGTTTAGGAGGTTCCCCCTCCTGGGTAGAAGAGGCAATGAGGAAGATGCTGGAGGACTTCAGGCGAGAGGTCTTGTAGATCATCATCTTGCCCTTCTCGGCAAGGAGCGAGTGGGCAATGCCTCAGGGCCTAGTGGAAGCAGTACCACTATTGGGTGAGAACGCTCCTGTGCAGCGCCCGGGGAAGGAGGTCCTGACAGAGGCTTGCAAGAGGGACGTGGCCGCGCGAGAGCTCTTCCCAGGCCAGCACACCGGGAATGAGATTCCGGCAGAAGTTGGCGAGCGGGAGGCAGCTGTGCGAGAGCTCTTCCCTATGCATGGTCTCGCGGATCAGGCCAGCAAGCCGAGGCCGCGAGACGTGCCCTCTCGGCAAGCAGGAGACAATAGCCCTTTCAGTGAGCTCATCATCTCGGCCTCGGTGTCGGAGGGGTTCCGGGAGCCCGACATGTCCTACTACTCTGGGAAGGATGGCCATGTACAGCATGTGCAGTGGTTCGACGATGTTGTTTCGGTAAGGCAGATGACAGATGCCTTCAAGTGTCGGCTGTTCGCCATCATGTTGAAGGAGAAGGCACGGGACTGGTTCCACCAGTTGCTAGCAAGCTTGATCTACATTTTTGAGGACCTGTGTCGAGGGTTCCTGTTTAGGTTCTCGACATCGAAGAAGCGTATGAAGGAGGCGGAGTGCCTATTCGTGGTGAGGCAGAAGCAAGATGAGACGTTGGGTCATTATGTAGACCGGTTTCAGGAAGAGATTCTCCTGGTCCAGGAGGTCCCAGGGTACGCACTGATGCTCGCTTTTACCCTGGGGCTGAGGCCGGTATTCTTCAGCATGGAGTTGAAGAGAGTGCCCTCCTCTCTTTTAAGGAGCTCATGGAGAGGGCGGCAAAGGAGATTGATTTCGAGAGGGACAATCCGGCATTTCCCAGGAAGCTAGCCAGGTTGACGGAGGATGACGTGAAGGAGCTGGGAGCAGGGAAGCAGAGGGAGCAGAGAGAAGAAAGAAGAAGGGAGGAGCCCCGAGGGCAGGGGCAGCAGGGACATCATCAAGGATGGGGGACCGGGAGCCGGACAATCGGTTAGGTTGGAGGCCTCAAGAGGGTCGCCCCCAGGAGCAAGGATGAGGCTTTTAGGGGAGAGACAATTTTCGCACGCCAAGGAGGTTTGACCAGCCAGCAAGGAGGCAGGAGCTGAGGGGTCACTTTTCGCATCAACAGGAGGCCATGGATCTCGGCCGAGGTAGAGGAGGAAGGAGAGGAGCTCGGGGAGGAGCTGGAAGAAGAGGCGTAGAAGGAAGAGGGGGCAGGGTGGCGTTGCCTTTATGTGACTTCCACCAGGAGGAAGGTCACACAACGGCCACCTACCCAGAGTTCTTGGAGATGAGAGAAGCCAGGGGGTTGAGGAGGCAGGTTCCGCCAGTAAGGATCGAGGAGGTACAGTAAGAGGAGACGAAAGATAGATGCGAGTTCCGGGTGGATGTAGGAACCGGGGGAGGGATCGTGGTGATACACGGAGGAGTTGGGATTGAGGCAACTCAAAAGGGGAGCCTCCATATCATGTTTCGAAGAGGGGTAGCCTCGACCTCCCAGGCCCCCCCTCCAAAAGAAAAAATTACCTTTTCTTCAGCGGATAGGCCCGATTATGAGGATCCGTTCTGTGACGCCTTGGTGAACCATATGGCGGTCGAGAACTTCACGGTCTCCAAGATCCTGGTGGACAATGGGAACTCTGTGAACGTGATCTTCAAAAAGGTTGTCGATGAAATGCAGGTCGAGGGAAAGAGAGTATTAGCTTCGGACAGACCGCTATTTGGTTTTTCAGGAGGAAGAAAGGAGGTAGAAGGAGGGGTAGGGCTGCATGTGAAGTTAGGGGGCGTGTCATGGAATTGCAGGTTCGTGATCGTGGACTCCCCAAGCAGCTATAGCGCCATCTTTGGGCGCCCCCTCATCAGCATCTTTCGCTGCGTCCCCTCCTCGTTTCATCAATGCCTCAAGTTCAATAACGGGAGGGGGGTGCAGGTTAGGGTCAGGGGGGACCCGAAGGTGGCGAGACAATGCTACGTGATGACATTCAACACCATTTCTTGGATGGCAGAAGCGGAGGAGTTGGAGAATGAGATGGCAGCGCATGAAGAGGTTGTCGGAGAGGAGGACATAAGCCTAGAGGAGGCGAGGGAGGAGGTTGAAGAGGTTGTTGGAGAGAAGGAGATGAGCCTAGAGGATGCGAGGGAGGAGGTTGAGGAGAAGCGGAGAGGAAGAGACGTGCAGAGGGTTCAGAGGGACGAAGGGTCAGAGCCGCAAGGGGGTCGGCAGATGGAAGGAGAAGGAGGAGTTCAGAGGAAGGCCCGGGGACATGTAGAGGTTGAACAGGAGCAGAGTGAGAGCCTAGGAGAGGCGATGGAGGTTGAGGAAGAAGGAGGAGAGGATGAGTATGTGCAGGAAGAGGAGGCAAGGGTCGGCTGGAAGCAGTCGCGGCTGGAGCCGGCTGAAGAGGTGGTGGAGATGGAAGTCTTCACCAGCGCCGGTTAGGTGCAGAAGGTGCGGATCAGCAGGGGTCTGAGTCCCAAGGACCAAGAGCGAGTGCGAGCTTGCATCCAGAGCAACATTGACATCTTTGCTTAGAGCGCGGCTGATATGTCGGGCATCGATGCAGATGTGGTCTGCCACCGCCTGAACCTGGATCCCTGAACGCGCCCCATACGCCAGAAGATGAGGACCATCGCTACCAAGATGGAGGAGCCAATCCGCGAGGAGTTCAAGAAGCTTCTGGAGGTTGCCTTCAGCTCGGAGATCCAGTATCCAGGCTGGGTCTCCAACGTGGTAATGGTAAAGAAAGGGGGAGGGAAGTGGTGCATGTGTATTGACTTTTCTTTATTATATAAATCATGCCCCAAGGATTGTTAACCCCTGCCTCGAATCAACGCGCTGGTTGATTCAGCCGTTGGTTTTTCTATTATGAGTTTTTTTGGATGTTTTTCAGGTTACCACTAGATCCGAATGCACCCTCCCGACGTCAAGAACGTCTCCTTCATCACAAGGGAGGGATGCTTCAGTTATTAAATGATGCCCTTCGGGTTGAAAAACGCAGGGGCTACATACCAGCGCATGATGAATCGAGTCTTCCAGGGCTAGAGGGGGAGGAACCTGGAGGTCTATGTTGATGACCTGATGGTCAAGAGTAAATGTGTGGACTCGCTTCTCTGAGACCTAGAGGAGACGTCGCCATCTTGTAGATGTTCAAAATGACGCTGAACCCCTTAAAGTGTGTTTTTGGGGCAAGCCGTGGAAAGTTCGTTGGGCATCTTCTGACCCCGACATGGGTAGATCCTAACCCAGATAAGGTGAAAGCCATCCTAGAGCCGGAGTCACCACGCAACACTAAGGAGGTCCAGTGCCTGACAGGCAAGCTGGCCGGGCTAAGCAGATTCCTCTCCAGATCGGGAGAAAAGTGCTCATCATTCTTCAAGGTGCTGAGTGGTACTCAAAGGTTCGAGTGGACTGTCGAATGTGAGGAAGCTTTCCAAATGCTGAAGAGAAAGCTCTCCCAGGCACCTCTCCTTCAAATCCCAAAGGAGGGGGAGGACTTAGCCTTGTACCTCGGAGTAGGAGCAGAGGCCGTGAGCTCGGTCTTGGTCAGGGAAGAGGGGAAGAAGCAATTGCCAATTTACTATGTTAGCATGATCCTTAAGAAGGCGGAGCTCCGCTACCCCATCTTGGAGAAGCTGGCGTATGCTTTGATCGCTTCGGCCAGGAAGCTTCGGCCATACTTCCAAGCACATTTGATTAGGGTGGTAATGGACCATCGCCTTCGAAAGATTTTTGAGGGAGTGGAGCACTAGGGCAGATTGTCCAAGTGGTCCATTGAATTAAGCGAGTTTGATATATCCTTCGTGCCAAGGCTCTCCATCAATGCTCAGGAAGTGGCTTACTTCTTGGCAAACTATGTCGTTGAGGTCGGAGCCGAGGAGCCGCGACCGCAGGAGGCTTGGAAGATGATAGTTGATAGTGCCTCAGGAAAACACTCCCTCGGAGCAGGGGTGGTGTCGATAATCCCTCAGGGGGTCACCATAGAACAAGCAGTGGTCTTACACTTTTCGGCAACTAACAATTAGGAGGAGTATGAGGCTGTGATAGCCGGCCTTCTCTTGGCAAAGGAGCTTGAGATCCAGGATGTGGAGGCTTTTACGGACTCGATGGTGGTGGCGTCATAGATCCGAGGAGAGTTTGAAGCTCAGGAGCCCACCCTTGTGAATTACTTATCAAAGGTGAGGGCGATCATCAGAGGGTTCCGGACATTCTCGATCCAACATGTTCCAAGGGAAGAAAGTATAGCTGCCGACCGATTGGCTAAGTTTGGACCTCGGGGAGGAGGGACCTTGACAAAGCTATTTCGACCGGCTATCGAGGAAGGGGAGCTGATGGAGGTGGATCGGCGACCCTCATGGGTGGATCCATTGGTGAACTTCCTAACCACCGGTGAGCTTCCTGAGGGGACCAAGGACGGGAAAAGCTTCAGGCATAAGGAAGCTCACTACCTGATGATGGAAGGGGGGTTTCATTGGAAGATGATGTCAGGGCTCCTGGCAAGGTGTGTGACCGAGTAGGAGGTACCGAGGATTCTGGAGGAGGTACATTCAGGAGAGTGTGGCAGTCACTCGGGAGGAAGGATGTTGGAAGCAAGGGTGGTGAGGCATGGGTACCTCTAGCAGACCCTAAGAAAGGATGCGGCCGAGTTTGCGAGGAGGTGCCGGAAGTGTCAGCTATATGCCCCTCTCCAGCTCTTGCCCGCTCAAAGGCTCGGAAGAATCACGGCACCATGGCCTTTCGCTATCTGGGGGATGGACTTGGTCGAACATTTCCCTCCGGCTAGTGGGCAGAGGAGGTTTCTACTGGTCATGATCAATTATTTTTCAAAGTGTCTAGAGGCCAAGGCATTGGCCAAGGTCACCTCACAGGTCATCCAGAATTTTGTCTGGGGGAGATCATATGCAGGAATGGGCTTCCCCAGGCTATATTGACAGACAATGGCCCCCAGTTTGCCAGTGAAGAGTTCATCAACTTCTGTGCTCAGCTGGGGATAGACCTCAGGTTTGCCTCTGTGCACCACCCTAGGAGCAACGACCAGGTGGAGGCGGCCAACAAGATCATCGTGAACCTACTCAAGAAGAAGGTGGAGAACTTGAGGGGAAGCTGGGTGGAGCGGCTCCCCTCAGTATTGTGGGCCTTGCGGACAACCCCGAACACAGCCACTGGAGAGACCCCCTTCAAACTTTCCCATGGGTGTGAGGTGGTCCTGCCCGTGGAGTTTGAGGTTCGATCTCCACGAGTCGCGGCTGCAGGTGATAGAGATGAGGCTTGGACACTAGAAAATGAAGGGGAGCTACGCCTCTCATTGGATATGGTGGAAGAGCTACGTGATGTCGCAGTTATAAGGCAGGAAGAGATCAAGCGACGAATGGTAAAATACTTTGACAAACACATCAGGATCAAACAGTTCGCGGAGGGAGATATAGTACTAAAGAAGGTTGATGCTGCAGGAAGATCTGCCCCCGTGGGCAAGCTCAACTCGAATTGGGAAGGGCCCTATATTGTCGAAAGGGTCCTAAGAATGGGAGGTTACCACCTCCAGGATGTGGAGGGTAGGTCCATGAGCCACACCTGGAGCGGCGATGACTTGAAGCATTTCTACCCGTGAGAAGGGAGAGTAAAAAATTGTAACTCAAATCAAGTTTATTATAATATATTCCTCAAATTACTTCTTGCTTTTGCTTATTGTAAAATTCTGGCAGCAGGAAAATGAGACCTTCTGTACTACCCTGAGCGCGGCTCGGCCTCAGGTAGACCCGCTGCGCAGGCTCTCATTAGCTGGTAGGTCCAAAGGCTCACCAGTGGGGGAGAGGTTCGGTTCTTGGTCCTTGGTTCTGCACTACCCCGAGCGCGGCTCGGCCCCAGGTAGACTCGCTGCGCAAGCTCTCATTAGCTGGCAGGTCCAAAGGCTTGCTTGTGCGGCAGAGGTTCCGTTCTTGGTCCTTGGTTCTGCACTACCCCGAGCGCGGCTCGGCCCTAAGTAGATCTGCTGCACAGGCTCTCATTAGCTGGCAGGTCCGAAGGCTCGCCTGTGGGGGAGAGGTTCGGTTCTTGGTCCTTGGTTCTGCACTACCTCGAGCGCGGCTCGGCCCCAGGTAGACCAGCTGTGCAGGCTCTCATTAGCTGGTAGGTCCAAAGGCTCGCCAGCGGGGGAGAGGTTCGGTTCTTGGTCCTTGGTTCTGCACTACCCCGAGCGCGGCTCGGCCCCAGGTAGACTCGCTGCGCAGGCTCTCATTAGCTGGCAGGTCCAAAGGCTCGCCTGTGCGGCAGAGGTTCGGTTCTTGGTCCTTGGTTTTGCACTACCCCGAGTGCGGCTCGGCCCCAGGTAGACCTGCTGCACAGGCTCTCATTAGCTGGCAGGTCCGAAGGCTCGCATGTGGAGGAGAGGTTCGGTTCTTGGTCCTTGGTTCTACACTACCCCGAGCGCGGCTCAGCCCCAGGTAGAACCGCTGCGCAGGCTCTCATTAGCTGGCAGGTCCGAAGGCTCGCCTGTGGGGGAGAGGTTCGGTTCTTGGTCCTTGGTTCTACACTACCCCGAGCGCGGCTTGGCCCGAGGTAGACCCGCTGCGCAGGCTCTCATTAGTTGGCAGGTCTGAAGGCTCGCCTGTGGGGGAGAGGTTCGGTTCTTGGTCCTTGGTTCTGCACTACCCCGAGCGCGGCTCGGCCCTAGGTAGACCCGCTGCGCAGGCTATCATTAGCTGGCAGGTCCGAAGGCTCGCCTGTGGGGGAGAGGTTCGGTTCTTGGTCCTTGGTTCTGCACTACCCCGAGCGCGGCTCGGCCCTAGGTAGACCTGCTGCACAGGCTCTCATTAGCTGGCAGGTCTGAAGGCTCGCCAGCTGGGGGAGTGGTCTGGTTCTTGGTCCTTGGTTATGCACTACCCCGAGCGCGGCTCAGCCCCAGGTAGACCCGCTGCGTAGACTCTCATTAGCTGGCAGGTCCGAAGGCTCGCCTGTGGGGGAGAGGTCTGGTTCTTGGTCCATGATTCTGCACTACCCCGAGCGCAGCTCGGCCCCAGGTAGACCCGCTGCATAGGCTCTCACTAGCTGATAGGTCTGAAGGTTCGCATGTGGGGGGAGAGGTATGGTTCTTGAAGTATTGGTTCTTGATTCTTAGGAATTCTACACCTCGAGCCTGGCTCGGCCCCCGGTAGATCCGTCGCCCAGGCTCCCATCAAGCTAGCAGAGCAGCAAACTCACTCGATGACAGAATGGTTGGGAAAATCTCCTTAAGCAACATCCTTGCTTAATCTTATGGAAAATAAACTAAGCCAAAGGCTAGAGCAGTGCGAGTGGAGGCACTCCCAGCTGGCGGCCTCAGGGGCGGTCTGGCCCGGGGCGAGAGGGCACTCGCGCGAGACAGAAGACTTGGCCTGATGATAGGGGACCAATTATATCACTAGGAGCCACTCGCGCAGGGAGTACCTTAAGGAAAGGCGGGAAGGTTGTCGGCTCTCACACATAAAAAAAGACAAGGGAAGTGACGACTCGTGCTCTGAAAAAAGGCCAACTCTCCAACAAGGCAGCGAGACAAGATGTAGCACCGTCTCACGGGCGTGAGCGCATCGAAGATTCGTCTCGCAGTAAACAAAATAAAGCAAAATATAAAAAGTAAGGACGAGGTGATGAGACGAGTAGGTAGCACCTCTCGCAAGCCAAAACAAATCAACAATTCATTTAGCGAAATAAAAAAAACAAAATAACAAAAAAGACAGTATGTACAGTTGATCCATCACTGTGTCATGTATCACAAAATAAAGCTCAAAAAGAGTAGTTTCTAAGTTTTATAGCAGCAAAAAAAAAGGAGGAGAGAGGGATTCTTGATCTTGGAGGAAGCACATCATTTCTCCTCGCCGGAAGAAGAATCCTCGCTCTCCTCACCATAGAGCTGGGGAACTAATTCGCGAACGGTCACCGTCTCAGAGCCATCCTTCATGACCCCTAGCTCCTTCATCATTTTTAGGACCATCTCCGCCGCCCTGATGCTGGCGTCTCGGCACTGCTCCTCGACTTCATCAAAAGAGTAGTGCGGCGGTGCCTGGAAGGGTTCGCAGCGAGACGATGACGCGACGTTGACCTGAAGGCGAGCGTTCTGGGCTTTCAAATCCTTGACCGCCTCCTGCAGGGCTGGCACGCGCGAATGCAATCTCTCTGCCGTCTCGGCATCCTGCGAGACGCCCAGTCATTAGTAAAGTGTATTGAAGAAGGAAAATCCAAGGGTAAGGCTAAGGCTTACCGCACCGTCCTAGGCTTTCGCGAGGAGGGTCTCGGCAACGGACAACCTTTTCGCAGGATCTTCTGATTTCTCTTGCTCCGCTGCCAGGCTCGTCTCGCTGTCCTTCCACTTTTTGTTGATATAGATTAGGCGGCACGAGGCGCGGTGCGAGAACTCCAATGCACGCATTTGGGCGTGGGAGGAATTCAGGATGAGATCTCGCGTAGACTTGTTCTCGGGGGAGACTGCGTCGAGACCTCCGTAAATACCATACCCCACAGCGAAAGTATGGCTGGTGGCGAGATCCTACTCCTTCCAAGGGGGAAGGAGGGTGGAGATGGACACGCGATTGGCGTCCTGCCCCAACAACAGAATAGGGTCGCCAGCAACATCTGAAACCACGGGGCCCAAGTTGAAGTTCATATGGGAAGAGGGGGCGGGACGGCTGGAGGAGGCGCCTTCACGAGAAGTGGTGGCAGCAGGTTGATTAGGTGTGGCGGCAGGCTGGTCAGGAAGAGCCGTCTCGCGAGTAGGCGAGACGGCCTGATGGGGAGGCGAGCAGGGCGACTGGGACCCCTCCACAGAGATCAGGCTCAAGGACCCCGACATCTCTTTCTTCCCCTTCGGGGGTGTATTTTCTTTGGAAATGACCACAACCTTCCTCATCTTCTTCTTGGGAGGGCTGGAGCGAGAGGGGGCGCCGTCGCCTGCATGCTTCTTCGGAGGGGGAGGAGCTAAGGAATCTCTCATAGCCTCAGCTGCCGCGCTGGCGAGACCAAGGCCTTTGGAAGGATGGATGTTGCTCTTGTAAGTAGGGTGGACTGGTACGACTCTCCACCCTAAAAACAAACAAGAAGGTGATAAGATGGCAAGACGGGAAATAACGAAGCGCGAGACGGGAGTGTGAGAATACCTTCACTAGGGAGCACCGGAGGCAGCGAGTCGAGGTCTCGCCGCAAGAAGTTGACTTCAAAACTTTTGCCGACGAAGAAATCGAACAGCAACTTGTCCGTGCCGCCCACCTGCGGGGACACGTAGAAACTCTCGGGGGGCGACACGGGAGCGAGCGGGATGCCCCCGAAGTCATCGCGGATGAAGACGAACCTTGTGAGCCAATGATGATTCTTATTGGGCGTCTCGCACACCTTGAGCCCTTGACCGGTGAAATACGAGATGCCATCAGAATTGTCGTGGTAGATGAAAAGCTTGTGGAAAACCGTCAAACTGAATTCGATTTGCTCTCGGCGCATATAGCAAGCGAAACCAATTAACACGGAAATTACGTTCGGGTTAAACTGCGCCGGGACGACACCGAAGTATTTGAAGACTTGCTTTACCTCTGGCCAGAGAGGCAATCTCAACCCCGCCTCAAAGTTCGAGACCTTGGGGGGGGGGGGGGGGGGCGCGATTCGAGCCCCTCCTCCAAGTACTCGCGGACGAATCCGCGGTAGTCTTCTTCAGAGAGCCTGCCGAGCGGAAAGTCATGGTCAGTGAACTGCTTCCCGCAGCGGCTGCGCCCCTCGCCTTCCTCAACTCTCTTCTTGCCCATCCTTGGCGAGACGAATGTGAGTGGGACGGAGAGAGAAAGGAAGTAGTAGGAAAGAGGATCGGCGAGATGGCCGACGGGGAAAAAGAGCGAGAAGGATCGGCGAGACGGAAGAAACAAGGGGGCAAGAGCTTGGATAAGGCAAGAGTAAGAGGCGCGGATATCCTTCTGATACGGGGTCGGAATATTTATAGTAGATATGGTAAAATGGTTAATGGGCGGAAAAACGTACAGAGGAAGGGGAAGAGTCGGCCGAAGGCTCTCTCTCTCCTAAGCCTCGATTTGCGTGACCCGTCACAATCACAGGGCACGATAATTAAAGGAAATTAAAAGAAATAAAGAGTTCAAACCGGCAACAAAAAATATTTAAAGAGTCCTGCATGCGGCGGGCACCTTGTTCTCAGTCGTTGCTGACGAGACGACAGCAGTATTATCTAATTATTACAGCATTAAAATACAATGCTCGAGAAGAAAATAAAAAAATGGCGAGACGGACGACCCTTAATATTTGAACCATTTTCAGCGGCCACCGCGAGCTCCCGCGCAAGGGGGCCTATTCGGCGAGTGGAAGGCGCAAACGGCGTCAAGCCCACGGTGAGCGAGACGAAGCTGCATATCGACCTCGCTAATGATGGCCTGAGGATCGGTCCAATCGAAATCTATCTCGGCACCAATCTCAGAAGATAAACAAGCGCGCTCGTTCTCCAGCCATTCGATGCACTTATCTGCCGCCTGCTTATTCAACGCCGACGAATGGATGATACGCGCGTGCTTCCTGAACAACTCGACCGTCTTGCGCTTCATCTCCACCGGGTCCGTAGGGTCGCCCCGGTAGTCTTCAATCCATCTATTGGAGGAGCAGGTGAGACGGCGAGTCATCTAAAGAGTTCCGCAGCAGGCGAGTCGATCTGGGCGCCTGAGCGAGGAGTAGAGGGATAGGGTGAGAGAGGCTCCCGCAGGAAGGTGTGGGAGTAGCGAGTGGGACAGAGAAGCAAGCAGGAAGGTTTCTTACCAGGAGGAGGGGAGGTCCCGACGGCCTGGGAAGGGTCACCCCTCCTCTCGCTGGGAGGAGTGGAAGGTGTTTGCGAGTCAGAATCCTCGCGAGGGACGGCGGTGTCGTCTCACGGGCTTTCCTGTTGTAAAGCTGCTGGGGCTCCCTGAAGAAACAAATGATTAAGAAGGCAGGTACAAATATTGGAGGAGTAATAAAGACAGAAGCGATAGCTCACCTCTTTCTCTCTGGGAGACGCAGGAGGAGGAGTGGGGCAGGTCTCCAGGACTGCACGAGATGACTTCTAGGCAGAGGAGGAGGGGCCACCTGTTTTTACCCTCTTCAGGCGAGATGGAGAGGGAGGTAAAAGGGGTAGGGGGCGAACTAAAGTTGAGGTAAAAGAGGCCATGTTGGCCTTGTTCTACCGGTGCACGATTGCGAGGCGCTCGTGAAAGCTCTGGCTATGATACATGATGAACAGTTCAAGCCAAGGAAGGAGGAAGTGTACAAGAGGGCATCCTCTATTCGGGGTAGGAACTCGATCCATATTTATAGGCTTCGGTGAAGGGCCTCACAAAAGATTCTCTCATAAATATGTCAATAAATACGCTTTAATGACGAGCCTCGGTTGAACGTTCTTTCTGAGCTTAAAATAATCTCGAAAAGAGCGGGGATTGTGTACAACCTCGGGCTCGTGAGAGGCCCTCAGAGTGCGAACAGCAAAAGCGGGCATGAGGAACTGACAGGCGAGGGGACCGCATGGTCCACTCGCAGGAGGCGAGATGGGCGATCCCTACAGTGGGCGAGACGCCCCTTTTGGGATGTGAGTAGGCCTTTATAGGCAAGAGGGCCCCGTGGCGAAGGATGCCTGCGAGACGGCCAGGAGGGCTCATCTCGCCGATTGGTGTTCCCCTACTCGCCATATAGAGAGAGGGCCGTTTTGGCAATTCTATACCCATGAGAGATTTTACTCTTCTGTCCCGGGTAATTATACCTTTTTGCCCTTGGTGGTCTGCATATAACTCCTCAGAACAGCGGAGTTTAGCTGTTGGCAGACCCAACCAGGGGTACTTTGGTAATTTCAGGTCAGCTCAATGTAGTTATTTGCAGATGCAAATCAGAAAACTATAAATATGCCCATAGGAGTTCTTCAGAAGCACCTTTTTTCGGGACTTAAGAGGATTCAATAGTGCTTTCTGAGGAGCTCCAAGCCCAGCTTTTGGATTTGGAGGGGAAGCTCTCAGAGATCTTCCGAGTAAGCGGTGGGACCTCCCTGCTGAGGCTTTGGGCCAGTTTCTAGTCCATCATGACCAGTCGGAGGTCAGAGCTTGGGACGAGTAGGTGTAGGCTATACCCCTGAATTTCGAACTTTTGTCGAAGTCAGATTTTGGCTTCAATAATCAGAGAATTACTGCCTTAGAATAATCCAAACTGAAATCAGAATGAGAGAAAATGCCAAACTGATACTGAGAGAAATCGACGAACTCAGGACAGATTTTGTCGACCTGAACTTCAAGTTCATCGAGCTGAGAAATTGTCTTCGTCAAGCTGAGCTCAGAGAAAATTGATATGGAAAATAATCTGTCAAAGCTGAGCTCCAAGTTCGTCGATCTGAGAGAGAATTTCGTTGACCAGAGAACTTGAGAGAAGAGGGAAGATCGTGGACCTGAGCTCCAAGTTTGTCGAGCTCATCTCAGAGTAGGGACTCTGAGTTCGTCGATCTGCGATCGACGATCGTCGAGCTGAGTTCGAAGAACTTCAAACTGATTCTCTGAACTCTTAAAGACTATTATTCTTCTATATTTGGATCTCTGATTTCTTCTGAGGGCTGGATCAATGTTTGTCTAACCTAGTCAAACCGACCTAGACCTTAGAACTAACAATTTGACCGTAGGCTATACATGGAGGGTCAATAACCTAATAGTAAACCTAGCCCAAATCCAAACTAGGGTTCCAACAGTGGGAATGACAAGATTGGCACCAATAGCACCAGCGCCGTTGAACGGGGTCGCACTACTGGAAACTGCCGGCGGCGGCGGCGACCTTACTTCAACGTGAGCCCGGGGTGACAACACCTCACGAACGGGAATCATGACATCTCTCCCAGGTGGTAGTCTTCCTCCCAAATCTACAAGCGGCTTACTCCTTTTTCTTCTTGGGCGGCTCCTATTTATAGAGGTTTCTAAAAACTAAAAATAGGAAATCCTCAAAATAAGCAATATTCAAAATAAGAAATTTCTCACAATAGGAAATGCTCAAAATAGGAAATCATCAAAATAGAAAATCCTCAAAATTGGAAATCCTCAAATATCGAAATCTATTTAATGATCGAATCGAACCAAAAACAATAGCTTTTTCCTTTAAAGAAGTAGCTAATGCGCCACGTGCAAAGTGAGGAATGCTGACACCCCAACAAGGTATACAACCTTGGAGCTATAAATGTCGGGTGTTTTATTCTTAGATACTCGTACGTAATCTGTTGAACCATAGAGGTTTGAGTTGGCTTATGGAGATGAGTGTATGAGAGGCCTTGATTGTCACAATTCGACTCGATAAGCTCGAAGTTACGAGACAACACCGATGGATGTGATTTAGGGCCTGTTTGGGAGAGCTTTTTAGCTCCATTTCGTTTCTGAAAAATGCCACCGCACTTTACAAACTATTTGTAAAGTCTCATTTGGAAAAGTTACCGCCCAAAATTCTTTTTCTCCTCTTTTTGAAAAGTCATTGCCTTCTACTTTTCAAGCTTTTTGGAAAATATTTCCTCATCTTGATACACAGTTGACGCTGCCAAAATGTGTTCCTCCTCCTAATCCAGTTCGACAACAATGCAGAAACCCCAACCTTTTATCTGGCGATCCATCTCGACGACGATGATCCATTTTGAGAGAAGAAAGATCATGATAGTTTTATATTTTGATAACTATCTCCTCACTCAATTCAATGATTGAAATTCTCTTTACTATGGACTATCAAAAGTTTAAGTGTGGATGTGTGATAACTTCTCAAAAAAAAGTTATTTACACTATCTTTTAGACTTAATATTTATCATAAATGAAAAAATAAGTTTAAATGAAATAGAAATGGAAGTAAATTCATATTTATTTGATTTGTGGCTAATCCGGTCTTTTTCTAATATGTTATTTCGAGAAATGCCAAAGAAATCTGCCTGAAGAAAGAAATCTGCCCAAATATTTTGACCAGAAAAATATGTTGCAATGCAAGAAAAATAAGTTGCAACGCAGTCTGGACAAATTTCAGATTTTGAATTTCAAAATTGGCATCAATTTCAAATATGGAAGGATGCTTCTTTCCAAAGAGGTGCATACGTTTTAAGAAAGGGAATTCTCTGCAGAATCCACCATTTTTGGAGGAGAGAAATTGGAATTAAGAGAGTTCTTCATCTAGGGTTTTCAAAAAATCCTCCATTGAAGGGGGAGGCTAGAGGAAGGAAGACGTCGGATCTCCGGGATGATCGAGCGAGCGACTTCTGAAGGAGAATCATGTAGCATTTAATTATCAATTCCATCATGTATTGTAAGATCTCTCCAAATGTTTGTGTGTTTCCTCTGCCGCCATGAATTAATTCCTTTTAATCTTGTATTGTGATAGTATTATGACTTGTGTGATGATGATATTATAATCTTTTTTTATGATTGTTTGGTGAATGTCTTTGTTGAAGTTGTGATCTATATTTTGAAACTTTTGGCCGAGGTTTTGCTTTTTTTTACTACGCTCCATAAATCAAGAGAGGAGTTGCGCAAGTGCATCATAATTTCGGTAAAGCATTTGAAGGGAGAAAGATATTTCCTCTTGATGTTAGCAACATTAGTTTTAGATCTTTATGCGTTACTTGTTTCGCCTAAGGGGAAATAGAGACTAGGGATTTTCAGTATCGAGAGGTACAAATCTTCTACCCTAAAATCGTTGCAAGATGTTTCACCTCACATATTCATGAAGCCACCTTTTTAACTTCATCTCAATAAACATAGGAAATCACGGTACAAGATTATCTCTCATAACTGATAACAAAATATTTTCTCTTGGATCAGTAGTTTATTTTAATTAGTTGTTTCGTTTACAGTTTTTTTTAATATTTTAAAATCATCATTTCGATCTACTTGGATTTAGAGAAAAGCCACAACTGATATTTACAAGCACTGGATTCTTCACCTCTCCGTGGGAACAACCTTAACTACTCACTTATTATTACTTCACCCGACCCATGCACTTGTGTTAAATATGTATATCTATTTTGGGCGTATCAACCACCGGTGGTTGCGTGCGGGGCTCTCTGCACGCGCGCGGGAGCGAGGGGGGGGGGGGAGTGAGCTGCTCGTGCGTGATACGTGTGGCCACGTTGTGCGGGCTTGGAGCGCGTTTGCGGGGGCGATGTGTGTGTCCATGCCACGTGTGTTTGGAGCACGTGCATTTTGTGCAGCTGCGTTACGCGTGGTGGGAGCGTGCACGCTGCTTGTGGCTGAATTGCGCGCACTGGGAGCGTGCACGCGGCCGTGCTGTGCATGTTGGGATCGTGTGCACGGCCGCGGTGGGAGCGCGTGTGCGGACGCGTTGGGAGCGTGCGTCTTACTTGTGCACTCATGCACGCGCCTCTTCCTTGTGCGCTAATGTGCGCGCCTCTTCCAGCGCACGTTTCTTCCTTGTTCGCACTCGCGCGTTCCTTTCCTTGTGCACTCTCGTGCATGCCTCTTCCTTGCACGCTGTTGCGCGCACCTCTTCCTTGCGCTCTCTTGCGTGCACCTCTTCCTTGCGCTCTCTTTCACGCGCCTCTTCCTTGTGCGCTCCCGCGTGCCTCTTCCTTGCGCGGTTCCACGTGCGCCTCTCGTGCACGCCTCTTCCTTGCACGCTCTTGCGCGCGCCTCTTCCTTGCGCTCTCTTGTTCGGACCTCTTCCTTGCGCTCTCTTACACACGCCTCTTCCTTGTGCGCTCCTGCGCGCCTCTTCCTTGCGTAGTTCCGCGCGCGCCTCTTCGTTGCACACTCCCATGCGCGCCTCTTCGTTGCACACTCCCATGCGCGCCTCTTCCTTGCGCTGTCTCGCGCCTCTTCCTTGCGCGCTCCCGCGCGCCCCTCTTTCTTGCGTGCTCCTCTTCATTGCGCACATATTCCTTGTGTGCTCCTGCGCGCGCCTCTTCCTAGCGCGCTCTTGTGCACGCATCTTCCTTTACCACTCCTGCGTGCGCCTCTTCCTTGCACACTCCCATGTGCGGCTCGTTCCAGCAAGCACCCCGCGCACTCTCCTCCAGCAAGTGCTCTGTACGCTCTCCACTAGCAAGCGCCCCACACGCTCTCCTCCAACAAACGCCCCACACACTCTCCTCCTGCAAGCACCCCGCGTGCTCTCCTCCAGCAAGGGACATGTGGCCTATCCTCCAGAAGCGCCACGCATGCTTTCCTCAAGCAAGCACCCTGCGCTCTCTCCTCCAGCAAGCGCCCCTCGTGCTCTCGTCCAGCAAGCGGCCCGCGCGCTCTCCTCGAACAAGCACCCAACGCGCTCTCCTCCAGCAAGCGCACCACACGCTCTCCTCCAGTAAGCGCCCCACACACTCAAGAACAAGCACTCCAACCACTGATAGGACAACCACACCCGACCTCTCCAACAGTCAATCAAAGACTAGCCGCAGAGGATAAGTCACACAAAGTGCTTCACCTTCTAGACCAACCCAAGTACGCCTCTGTGCGCTCTGCCATCAAGACTGCTCCAAGCACACCTCTGGGTGCCCCACCTTCAACACCGCACCAAGCACGCCCCCGTGTGCTCCATCCTCATGACCACCATAAGAGCTCGACGCCCTCAACTCAACAACATGCTCTCCAGTCTACAAAAAGCCCGACAAGCGTCAACAAATAAGTCATTATAGACTCTTGTAAGCACAACAGGGAACAAACCATAGAGGCTAGGGTGCGACGAGTGCTGCACTTGGGCTTCCAAGCCCCGAACATTGGCAGAACAAGCGCAACAAGTTGCTCTCAAGCACCAGTAGTGGAATTCAAGGAGCAAAAAGCCCGTCACTCCCGAGAACTCATAAAGAAACATTTAGCTCCGCGAGTGGTGGCCTGTCACCCTCTGAGCTCTCCCTCCACTCTCTCTCTATCAACAATTGTAATGAGAGGCGGTCTGTCACCCTCGAATTCTTCATGAAAGTCATGTACAACAACTAGTAAATAGTGGAGGTTTGGCCGGTACAGATCCGGGCACGTGATTTTTCATCCAGTTGACTGGTTTTCCACGGTAAAAAAAGTCTCTTCCCAACTTTCTACTTACTGTGACTGTGTACGCGCCCGAACACTGTCGGGCTAAGACGGTTCAATTTAGTCCGATCTACCGCAGGCTCGAGCGATCTGCAACAAAAATATATCTTGGGGACGATAAAAGAACTAAAGAAAAAAAGCTAAAATATATTTATATAATCTATATTTATGTTTACTTATTTTCCTTCAGGTTTATACTATTTAAAGGAAAAATACATAAAGAATATATATACACTTATTTAGTTATTTATACTATATATACAAAAATTTGTCAACAACCAATCAGTTTTAGCAGTGTAATTTTGAGTCTCATTGAAAAATTCTAAGCCATCGGGGAACATGGTCTGCAAATAACTATTCAGACAAAACCTGTCGCTCTGCTCTTGAGAAAATCCTGATTCCCTCCCATGCCCTTCACGTGTAACATCCCGACTTTTATTTGGTCATTAGAACCCTAGTGGATCAAATAAAAGTGACCTGAACCCCTACCCAAAGTCTAAAAGAGCCATATTTTGGGGATTTCAAGCTAGTGAGCTCCGATTCGAGTTATGTTTGTTTCCTTGGACTCGTATAACCAGTACGAGTGCAACCAAACTCGTTTTGCTGCAAACTGAGGTCATATGGAGAATATGATGGTTTTGAGTATTATAGCGCACCACGACGTGCAGTATTTGGACATTAAGCTAGCTAGAGAACTCTGACTTGAGTTCTGTCGATTCCTATGACCTCGTATAGTCAATACGAGTGTATTGGAACTTGTTCCATTGTATTCTGAGGTTGTATGGTGGATATGATCAGTTCTCGTAGAACGTCGCAAATACGAGAAATTTGGATATTGAGCTAGAGAACTGCGATTTGAGTTTTGTCGGTTCCTGTGGTCTCATATAACCAATACGAGTACAATGGAACTTATTGTGTTGCGATCCAAGGTCATATGACGAATATGATAATTTTAAGTTTCGTAGTGCGCCACGACACACAATTTTTGAATATTGAGCAATTAAACTCGGATTTGACCCCAGTTAGTTGCATTGGACTCGTGTGGTCAATACGAGATCAACAGAATTGGTTGCGTGCTCGATTTCGTCGGAGTCGGGTCAACATCGGTCAAAACGAGCATTTCAGTGCATCGAAAAACGTGTGTGCGCCGATATTACTAAAATACCCCAACTTTGACGCGTCACCCAAATACTTAGACCTACTTTGACTTTGACCCACATGGGGGACCCACCCTCTGATTGACTTTGGTCAAACTTCTTAAAAATCCAAATTTTCTTAAGGGAATATAATTCTAAAAGTGCCCCCACTTGAGCCTATCACCAAGGCCATCATGGACCCTCTTACAGGCTCTGATTTTCATTTAGGCCTTTCTCCAAGCCACCAAGATGGTGACACCTGGTTGTACCTCTCCCTCTAGATAGCTGCCACCTGCTGCCCTTGACATGGGTTGGATTAATCCAACCCAAGGTAAAGGAAAAGCTCCAATCATAAGCCTCCACCTACCCCCATCCTCTCCTCAAGCCAAGCTCCAACCAATGGGAAGCTCACACCCTGTTTGTACCTCTTTAATGAAGGGCTGACATGTGCCCATACAGCTGGGGAGATAACCCTACAAGGGTTGGCTAACCTCACCTCTTGGTTTGCTTAACCAAGAAGAAGAAGAAGGGGTTGGGGCCTTCCCTTCCAATAAATAGAGCTCCTGCCTCTGGAGAAGACTCATTCCTCTTCCACATCTCCAGTTGACCTCAGCCACCACCTCGTCGGAGCCCGACCTCGTCGGAATTCCCTCCACCCGAGCTCCACCACCCTCCACCACCATTAATGGCGGATCTCGCCGGAAGCCGCTAAAGCCCACCCCCGGGGAGTCAGCTGGGAGTGGATCCATGGCCGGCCGGTGGTGGCAGTGGCAGTGGCCCGTAACGGGCGGTTTTCGTTACAGGCCGTGGGGTGAAGATTATAAAATTTATAATTTTATAATTTCTTTATAAATTTTATAATATTATATTCCAAAGGGGTATTTAATTTGGTGAGGGTAAATAAGAGCCCCGATGAAAAAATTTTGAACATGAAAAATGTTCCTCTTGGTGTCAGCTACACCTCATAAAAATTGAAGATTTTTCAGACACTATTTGGTATTTTTAAAAAATAAAATAGTGTTTATTTGGTTAATTTGGGGAACCTATTGTTGGAACCGAGATTCAGTTCCACCTAGAGTTCGAACGTAGGGTGCAGTTCACACATACTTCTCCCAAGCCGTCCCTTGGTGAGAGACTTGAATTTGGAGGATGACCATTGGCTCGAGCGTGGAGGTCTCACCATACACCCGGAAGTCCTTTGAGATCTCCCCCTCCCTAGCCAATGCCGAGCTAGGTGCCTTGGAGGATGAAGGAAGAGGATGAGGAGTGGTGAAAAACTGATCCCTCTCCAAGGCACCCCAAGGATCTATTTATAGATTTTTGGGGATGGTCTGCCAATAGGGGAAATCCTGCTGCTCTGAAATTACTGAAATACCACGAGTCTGATCTACCAACAGCCAAACTCCGCTGTTCTAAACAGCTATTCGCAGCCCACTAGGAGAAAAATAGCCGAACCTCAAGCCGAGCGAGCTGCTCAAGCCGGGAGAGCTGCTCTAGTCGGGCGAGCTGCTCAAGCCGGGCGAGCTGCTCAAGACGGGCGAGCACTAGGCTAGGCGAGAACCCCACATTGTCGCCGGGTAACGCCCTAGGGGAGGAGGTCGGGGAGAAGGTCGGCTCGCGCCGCACCCGCCCCCCTGAGAGGAGGTCGGGGCGGGTGCCAGGCTCGTGTTGCACACGCCCCTTGAGAGGAGGCCGGGGCTGGTGCCGGGCTCGCGATGCACCCGCCCCCCTTGAGAGGAGGGCGGGGCGGGTGTCGGGCTCACGCCGCACCCTCCCCCCTTTAGTGGAGGCCGAGGAGGTTGTCGGGCTCGCACCGCTACCGCCCCTCTTGAGAGGAGGCCGGGGCGGGTGTCGAGCTCGTGCCGCACCCGCTCCCCTTGAGAGGAGGCCGGGGCGGGTGCCGGGCTCGCGCCGTACCCGCCCTCCTATGAGGAGGTCGGGATCGGTGTCGGGCTTGCGCCACAACCTCCCCCCTGAGACAAGGCTGGGGCCGATGTCGGGCTCGCACCGCACCCTCCCCCTGAGAGGAGGCCGGGGAGGATGTCGGGCTCATGCCGCACCCCCCCCCCCCCCTCCGGAGAGGAGGCCAGGGTGGATGTCGACCTTCCGCCGCATCCGCCCCCGAGAAGATACACCAAGCCCTAGCAAGGTAGGTAAATTTTTCCTTCCCCTACTAATATATTATGCAGATTAACCATAAATTGGTCCCCAGTGGTGCAAAACCCCCGAAAAGCTTAAAAAGCTTAACAAGTCTTACGCCTTGCTTGGGGACCCCACTCCACGAATACGGGGTTGTACATAATTCCCGCTCTTTTCGAGGGAGTTTCACGTTCGGAAAGAAACATTCAACCCAACGTATTCGCTGAGTGTAGCTCTCTCACGACCGAAAATACTTGGCCTCTTCGAGTGGTCAACCTGTCATGCCAACTAATGAGACTTACTCTTCACCAAGGCACATTCGACCCATCCAGCTAGTGAGAGCCTGGGTGAGGAGATCCTCTCGGGGGGTTGACACTTTCTCTCCACCGAGGCACATTCGACCAATCCAGCCAGTGAGAGCCTGGATGAGGAGATCCTCTCGGGACAAGAGCTTACTACCGAGGCACATTAGATCCATCTAGCTAGTGGGAGCCTAGGTGAGGAGATCCTCTCGGGGTTGGAATCTTCTTACCACCGAGGCACATTCGACCCATCCAGCTAGTGGGAGCCTAGATTGTGAGATCCTATCGGGGTTGGAACCTTCTCCCCACTGAGGCACATTCGACCCACCCAGCTAGTGGGAGCCTGGATGAGGAGATCCTCTCGGTGGTTGGTTCCTTCTCTCCACCGAGGCACATTCGATCCACCCAGCTAGTGGGAGCCTAGATGAGGAGATCCTCTCGGGACAAGAACTTACTACTGAGGCACATTCGACCCATCCAGCTAGTGGGAGCCTGGATGAGGAGATCCTCTCTAGGTTAAAACCTTCTCGCCACCGAGGCACATTCGACCCATCCAGCTAGTGGGAGCCTGGATGAGGAGATCCTCTCGGGGTTGGAGCATTCTCTCCACCGCGGAACATTCGACCCATTCAGCTAGTGGGAGCCTGAATGAGGATATCCTCTCGGTGTTGGAACCTTCTCGCCACCTAGGCGCATTCGACCCATCCAGCTAGTGCGAGCCTGGATGAGGAGATCCTCTCGGGACAAGAGCTTACTATCGAGGCACATTCAACCCATCCAGCTAGTGGGAGCCTGAATGAGGAGATCCTCTCAGGGTTGATTCCTTCTTGCCACCGAGGCACATTCGACTCATCCAGCTAGTGGGAGACTGGATGAGGAGATCCTCTCGGGGTTGGAACCTTCTCGCCACCGAGGCACATTCGACCCATCCAGCTAGTGAGAGCCTGGATGAGGAGATCCTCTCGGGGTTGGAACCTTCTCGCCACCGAGGCACATTCGACCCATCCAGCTAGTGGGAGCCTGGATGAGGAGATCCTCTCTGGACAAGAGCTTACTACCGAGGCACATTAGACCCATCCAGCTAGTGGGAGCCTGGATGAGGAGATCATCTCGGGGTTGGTTCCTTCTCGCCACCAAGGCACATTCGACCCATCCAGTTAGTGGGAGCCTGGATGAGGAGATCCTCTCGGGGTTGGAACCTTCTCGCCACCGAGGCATATTCGACCCATCCAGCTAGTGGTAGCCTGGATGAGGAGATCCTCTCGTGGGTGGGGTCTGGGATGTCGAAGCGAAGCTCCGACGGTACATGACATGGAGGCTTGCCTTCTGAGTGGCCTCAATCCCCACTCCATCATGCATCACTCCTATACCTTCTCGGGTTCCTACATCGACTCGGTCCTCACATACGTCATCTTCCCCCTCTCTGGGTAGAACTTCTTCAATCCGTACCGATGGCTGTTGCTAATCTGAGGCTCTCGCCTCTCTCACTTCCAGGAATTCGGGGCAGGTAGCTGTGGCATGACCCTCTACTTGGTGGAAGTCACAGTACGCCAACACTCTTCCTTCCTTTCTTCGACGGTCTAGGTGATTTCTCCTGTTACCTCTTCCCCTTCTTCCTATCTCCATATCTTGCTGCGGTGGGGGTAGGAGCTGCTTAGGGGCTTGCCTCTACAAGTTGAACCTCCCTTGGCCTCCATGAAAGTTCCCCCCACCCTGGACGAGAGCCCTTCCAGGACCCTGAACGGGCCCTCTGTGTTGCCTCCAACCTGGCTCCGGACCTTCCTGAGGTCCCTGGAGCCCCTGAGCTCTCTGCTCCTCTCTCCTTCTCCCCTCCTGATGCCTCGAGCCACCTTGCTCCTTCGACTCTGCCTCTGTTAACCTTGCAAACTTCTTGACAAACACCGGGTTGGCTGCCTCAGTTGCTATCTCCTTTGCCGCCCTTTCCATCAGCTCCTCGAAGGATAAGGGGGGCTTTCGGGTCAGACTCATCTTGAAGAACCCTTCACACAACCCTATCGTAAACGTCATCTGGAGGGCATACCCCGTCATCTCCTAGATGTCCAGGATCTCTTCTTGGAACCTGTCCACATATTGGGCCAACGACTCCTCCGCCCTCTGACTTATCAGTAAGATGGACTTGGGACTCTTCTTTCTCTTTTTTGAAGTGGAGAAGCGAAGCTGAATGCTCCGACTCAAGTCTTTGAACCCGTATATCGATCTCGCTACGAGTTGATGGAACCAATCCCTTTCCTTGTCTTTCAACGTGATCACAAAGAGGCGACACTTGAATGTATTTGTCGTCGTCCTGATAGAGGCCGCATCCTCGAATCACTGCAGGTGCTGGACGGGGTCATCCTTCCCGGTATAGTAAGTCATGTCAGGTTCTTTGAACCCCTCGGGAACGGGAGCTGAGACAATCAACTCGCTGAAGGGTGACCCCCTACTTGGTGGTCTCGAATGCTCCACCCGCGCGACCTGCTCGCCTGAGAGGCTAGCACTCCTCAGGCTGGGGAATAACTCCCGGCCGATAAGGTCTCGCTTGACCCCCTCTCCCATCCTTTCCTTCCCGGGCCGTCTTCCTGGTACACTTTCTGCTACCCCTCCTGGGCCATCTCGCCTAGACCCCTGGGAGCAGTCTCGCCGAGACCCCTGGAGGCTGTCTTGTCGAGACCCCTGGAGGCTGGTTCCTGGGGGTGGGTGTTAAGCAGTCACCCCGAGGAGCAATACTTCACATCATCTCCATGATGCCTTGGATGTATGCCATGAACTCTTCCATCCCTACATAGGTTGTTGGGTTGGGGAGCCGGTTGGGGTGATCACCACCTCCGAGATCTCCCACCATGAAACCTGCTTAAGAACTTCTGTATGAGCCGCGGTCTACACTCACCGCACCAAAATGTTGGAACCGAGATTCGATTCCACCTAGAGTTCGGACCTATGGTGCAGCTCACACTTACTTCTCCCAAGCCGTCCCTTGGTGAGAGACTTGAATTTGGGGGATGACCCTTAGTTCGAGTGTGGAGGTCCCCCACCTCACACCGAGAAGACCTTTGAGATCTCCCCCTCCCTAGCCAATGCCGAGCTAGGTGCCTTGGAGGATGAAGGAAGAGGATGGGGAGTGGTGAAAAACTAATCCTTCTCCAAGGCACCCCAAGGGTCTATTTATAGATTTTTGGGGATGGCCTGCCAATAGGGGCAACCCTGCTGCTCATAAATTACTGAAATACCCCGAGACTGGTCTGGCAACAGTCAAACTCCGCTGTTTTGAATAGCTATTCGCATCCCACTAGAGGAAAAATAGTAGACCCTCAAGCCGGGCGAGCTGCTCAAGCCGAGCGAGCTGCTCAAGCCTGGCGAGCTGCTCAAGCTGGGCGAGCTGCTTAAGCCGGGCAAGCTGCTCAAGCCGGGCGTGCTGCTCAAGCCGAGCAAGCTGCTCAAGCCGGGCGAGCTGCTCAAGCCGGGCGAGTTGCTCAAGTCGGGCGAGCACTAGGCTGGGCGAGAACCCCACGGTGTCACTGGGTGACACCCTAGGGGAGAAGGTCGGGGAGAAGGTCAGCTTGCGCCACACGTGTCCCCCTGAGAGGAGGCCGGGGCGGGTGTCGGGCTCGCGCCGCACCCACCCCCCTTGAGAGAAGTCCGGGGCGGGTGTGGCGCGAGCCTGACAGCTGCCCCGGCCTCCTCTCAGGAGGGCGGGTGCGGCGCGAGCCCGGCACCCACCCCAGCCTCCTCTCAGGGGGGCGGGTGCGGCACGAGCCAGGAACCCACCCCGGCCTCCTCTCAAGGGGGGCGGCTGCGGCGCGAGCCCGGCACCCGTCCGGGCCTCCTCTCATGGGGGGCGGGTGCTGCGCGAGCCCGGCACCCCCCCGGCCTCCTCTCAAGGGGGCGGATGCGACACGAGCCCGACACCCGCCACGACCTCCTTTTAAGGGGGGAGGGTGCGGCGCGAGCCCGACACCCGCCCTGGCCTCCTCTCAAGGGGTGCGGGTGTGGCGCAAGCCCGACACCCGCCCTGGCCTCCTCTTAGGAGGCGGGTGCGGCGCGAGCCGACCTTCTCCCCGACCTTCTCCCCTAGGGCGTCACCTAGAGACATCATGGGGTTCTCGTACAGCCTAGTGCTCGCCCGGCTTGAGCAGCTCGCCTGGCTTGAGGAGCTCGCCCGGCTTGAGCAGCTCGCCCGGCTTGAGCAGCTTGCCCGACTTGAGCAGCTCGCACGGCTTGAGCAGCTCGCCCGACTTGAGCAGCTCGCCCGGCTTGAGGGTCTGCTATTTTGCCCCTAGTGGGCTGCGAATAGCTGTTCAGAATAGCAGAGTTTAGTTGTTGGCAGACCAGACCCGGGGTATTTCAGTAATTTCAGAGAAGCAAGATTGCCCCTATTGCTAGGCCATCCCCAATAATCTATAAATCAATGTTGTCAGGATCGCGATCCGAATCGTTGGATCGAACGATCCTACGATCCAGATTCTACATTTCGATCCGGATCTTAACCCAGATCGAAATCAGGCTAAGCTCACGTGGGATCGCGATCCGGATCATGAAATCGTTAGGATCACGATCCCTAACCACGATTCCACGATCCGGCGGAATACTTTTAAAGCAGCCCCGCGCTTCCTAAACCCTATTTCCCCTCTCCTGACCCCGACGCTCCCTGGTGCTCCCCCGACTCTCCCAAGTTCTCCAGCCCCGACAGATCCCTGGTGCTCCAGCCCCGACGGATCCCTGGTGCTCCATCCCCGACGGATCCCTGATGCTCCAGCCCCGACGGATCAGGTCTTCTTCTTCTTCTTCTTATTCTTCTTCTTCTTCTTCTTGGCAGAAATGTGGACTGAAATTTGATGTTTTCTGGGCAAAAATCTGGACTGATTTTTGCCCAGAAATCTGTCTAGAAATCTGGACTGATTTCTGCCCAGAAATCAGTCCAGAAAACTGGATGATTTCTGGGCAGAAATCATCCAGAATTCTGGATGATTTCTACCCAGAAATCATCCAGTTTTATGGATGATTTCTGTGCAGAAATCATCCAGTTTTCTCGACAGAAATCATCCAGTTTTCTGGATGATTTCTGCCCAAAAATCATCCAGAATTTTAGATGATTTCTAGGCAGATCTGGATGATTTCTGGGCAGAAATCATCCAGTTTTCTGGAAGATTTCTGCCCAGAAATCATCTAGAATTCTGGATGATTTCTGCCCAGAAATCATCCAGTTTTATGGATGATTTCTGGGCAGAAATCATCTAGTTTTCTGGACTGATTTCTGCCCAGAAATCAGTCCAGGTTTCTGGACTGATTTCTGGGCCGAAATCAGTCCAGATTTCTGGACTGATTTCTGGGCCGAAATCAGTCCAAATTTCTGTACTGATTTCTGCCCAGAAATCAGTCCAGTTTTATGGATGATTTCTGGGCAGAAATCATCCAGAAATTTGGATGATTTCTCCCCAGAAATCATCCAGTTTTCTGGATGATTTCTGCCCATAAATCATCCAGAATTCTAATTTCTGGACTGATTTCTGGGCAGAAATTAGTCCAGATTTCTGGATGATTTCTGGGCAGAAATCAGTCCAGATTTCTGGATGATTTCTGCCCAGAAATCAGTCCAGATTTCTGGATGATTTCTGAAAAATTATGTTTATGCTTATTTGGTTTCTGTTTATGTATGCTTATATTTTTAAATGCTTACTTGACTTTATAGATATCTGCCTCTGGGTCCGGTTCAAAGCCAGTTGGAAAAAAGTCCCGACAAAATACATCAGGTTCGAGAGGTGATCCGGGTTGGGAGCATGGGATTGAAATTGATAGTACAACCAAAAAAGTGCAATGTACGTATTGTTTAGTGATTAGATCTATTGGGATATATAGATTGAAACATTACCTAGCCGGAACTAAATTTAACGTAGAACCTTTCACTAAAGTAACTGAAAATGTTAGAATATAATTTTTGAATATTCTTCAAGCTCATGGGGAGGAGATTGTTAAAAAAAATAGAAATATTGAGGAGGCTATTCATTATGATGAAGAAGTAGAAGTGAGTTAAGAACTAAGCGAAAAAGGAAAAGAAACAATGGATCTTTTTGTTAGAAAATCAAGTCAAGCAACTATTAGTCATATTTTCAAGAAAGATGCACGTGAAAAAGCCTGTCAACAAATTGCTCATTTTTTTATACAAGCACAATTCCATTCAATTGTGTTAAGAACACAGAATTTATAAGCATGATTGAAGCAATCAGACAACACGGCCCCGGAATGAAACCACCATCTTACAATGATATTAGGGTAAAATATCTAAAGCAAAAGGTGAGCAGAACTCTTGAGTTGCTAGAGGATTACAAGTTGGAATGGAAGAAAGTTGGTTGTACTATTATGTCAGACAGATGGTCAGACAGAAAAAGGAGATCCATATATAATTTCTTGGTAAATAGCTCGAAAGGTACCATGTTTTTATCATCAATAGATACATCTGATTTCTCCAAAACTGCAGATAAGGTTTTTCAAATGCTAGATGAAGTTGTGGAGAAAATTGGAGAAGAGAATGTAGTGCAAGTGGTAACTGATAATGCCTCAAACTACAGGGAGGCCGGACAAATATTAATGGAGAAGAGAAAACATCTATATTGGACACCCTGTGCCGCGCATTGCATTGACTTAATTTTAGAAGATTTTGAAAAAAAAAATTGAATTGCATAAATTAACAATAGCAAAAGGTAGAAAGATAACATCATACATCTACTCTAGAACTTTGCTACATACTTGGCTGCTTGATTTTACAAAGGATAGAGAGTTGATCCGCCCTGCAGTTACCCGATTTGCCACAGCTTACTTGACATTGGGATGTCTTTCTGAGAATAAGGGTGGTTTGATGACGATGTTTACGTCTATCAAATAGAAGTCTAGTAGGTTTACCGGTTCAAAGGAGGGGAAATCAATTCAAAAAATTATTTTAAATACAACTAGATTTTGGTCTCATATCACTTCATGTTTAAAAGCAGCATTTCCACTCATCAAGGTGCTTAGAATGGTTGATTCGGAGGCCCCTGTGATGGGATTTATATATGAGCAGATAGATCGAGCTAAGGAGAAAATTAAAAGTAATTTTGAAAACATCAAGAGAAAGTAAGTAGCTATAGCTTACTTATTATTTTAAGTTTCATTGTGTTTGGATTTATATCATAACATGCAATTATTATTTTATGTGTTATATTGTAGATATGAACAAATATGGGCCATCATTGATGAGAGATGGGCAAACCAACTTCATAGGCCCTTACATGTTGCAGCTTATTATTTGAATCCCCATTACAACTTTAGCCCATCATACAAGGCAGATGCTGAAGTAAAATTGGGATTATGCAGTTGTCTCCAACGGATGATTCCAAATGAAGAGGAGAGAACGAAAATAGATATTCAAATGGATGATTTTAAACATGCAAAAGGGTTATTTGGGTTAGAGTCTGCAAAAGCCACTAGGAACAAAAGATCTCCAAGGGAGACAAATTATGTTTATAATATTTTAAATTATTAATTAATAAACATGTAATGTAATTTTTTGTTTAAGTATTTGTAAAATTTTCAAATTTACAGCTGATTGGTGGGATTCATACGGTGACAATTGTCCCGAATTGCAAAGATTTGCAATTCGGGTTCTAAGTCTAACATGCAGCTCTTCCGGATATGAACATAACTGGAGTGCATTTGAGATGGTGAGCTCAATGCCTCAATTATTGTTGTATGTTTAAAAGCATAATCTCAGGTGATTTCTTATTGTCATTAACGCATTATAATTCTTATTTCAAAGGTTCATGCAAAAAATAAGAAACCGGCTACATCAAAAGAAGATTAATGATCGAGTGTTTGTGATGTATAACAAAAAGTTGATGGAAATACAAGATAAAATGGATATGCAGTTAAAGGAAAAGTTTTTTAATTTTGAGGATATCCCTTCTGATGATGAATGGATCACAGAGATGGAAGATCCAGTTCTTCCCCGCAAGGGCAACTGGTTGAGGATTATTCAACAAAAAGATGCTCAGGAAACATATAGTGATGATAGCATTGAAAGGAATGTTGAACAAACCACTACAGAAATGAATAAAGAAGGTAAGTTTCATATTAAATTTAAAATAGATCTGATAGGCTCTCTTTTCTTAATAGATCTTGCATCGTGCTCTCTTTTCTTAATTAAATTCTTTTTTTATAGGTGGAGTTGAAGATCTCACCATAAGGGGCAGTGATCACGATGCTATCGAATATATTAGTGAGGGTGAATGGGATGGTGACGAGAATGTCAGTGGTGATGATGAGGAAAATGTGACACTTGATGATGAGGACATGGTCGACATTCCGATTAAGGATTTGTTCTGATTTTTGATGGTTTTCATTGACCATTAGATGAACCATGAAACTACTCTTCGATTTGTTATTTTGTTTTAGATATTATTTTTGTATTTCGTATTTGATATGCTGGAGGACTTATATTTGAAGTGTTTGTTAATGATTTGTTTTTTTAAGATTTTACCCTTCAAATTTAACGATCTGATAGGTTGATAGCATTGTTAATTACTTAATTTGTCATTGTTATAACTTACAAAAGGGTTATTTGGGTTGATTGTCTCTGTCATTTATGTTTTCTCATTTATAAGTTCATCTTCATAATTTGGTTACTGATGATAGTTTGACAAAGATGAGACAGGCGGACAGCTAAGGCAAAAATGCTTACTCATCTTGGCTTAGAGTTGCTAACGTAGAGTCCGAAGTTACACTACTCAGGTACATTTACAATCATAACTGTTTCTTTATGCATGTTCTTATTTTGTCTTAGACTTAGGATCTATTCTAGATTTCTCGTAATAATAGTATTATTACTCTTATAGTAAACAAATGTAAATGATTAATTATATGATTTTTGGTATAGATTATTTGTGTAATTGTATGATATGATTGATATCAAATTCAATTTCATCATTTAAGTCTTGTTTTAAGAATGTAGTGGGATCTTACAATCGATGATCCGATCAGATCCAACCCCTTAAACGATCCCACCTAGGATCTCGATCCCGACAACCTTGCTATAAATAGACCCTTGGGGTGCCTTGGAGAAGGATCAGTTTTTCACCACTCCTCATCATCTTCCTTCATCCTCCAAGGCACTTAGCTCGACATTGGCTAGGGAGGGGGAGATCTCAAAAGTCTTCCGAGTGTGAGGTGGGACCTCCACGCTCGAGCCAAGGGTCATCCCCCAAATTCAAGTCTCTCACCAAGGGATGACTTGGGAGAAGTAGATGTGAGCTGCACCCTAGGTCCGAATTCTACGTGGAACCGAATCTCGGTTCCAACACCTATAATTTTCCTAAAAATCTTATAAAATTCTTAGTGATAATTGGAGCCTTATGCATGTTCTATCATGATTTGGAGATTTTTGGTTGTACCTTGATATTTTTCAAGCATTTAAAATGATAGATTTTACATTTGGAAATTAATAGAGGTAAATTTTCCTGATCAAAATCTTGTAAAATCTCATGAATGATTTTTATTTACTAAAGTCATGTCACGATGAAATTTGAGATGTTTTCTAGCATTCTTGTTTTTTTGAGATTTTAAATCATGCTCGAGATTAATTTAAAGTTTGCTAGTTGCAAAAACTTCTGATTAAAATGTCTTATATCTTTATAAGAGATTTTTGTGATTAAATACATGCATTGGACATGTGTGTGTGTGTGTAATTTTGAGGCATTCCTAGCATTTTAATATATTGATTTAGCCGAGCCTTTTTAAAAGATGTTAGAGGTTATGTAAGGCCTCAAAATGATTTAAAATAACCAGATCATATTTTAAATATTGTTAGAGGTTGTGTAAGACCTCAAAATGATGAAAATTATTTTGAGGAGCATGTATTTTATATTTAAACCCACTGTCGTACTTTGGTGATTTAAAATACGGCTTATTTTTAAATATAAAAATAAAGGTTTGTTCGAGGATAAATGAATTATTGAAGCTCAATCGAATCTCGAAATAACTCGAGTAACTCTTGAGGTTTTATTTTGGCAAATTTAACCTCGAATTCTGGTTTTCCTCATATTCTGACTCTTTGTTGCATAAAAGAGTTTTAAATCGGAAGAAAATGATATTGGACTTAACATAGAAATTTGATTCGCCCTAATGCGAGCAATTGAGATTAAGAGATGATGTTAAACCTCTTGCGGATATTTAACCCTTGATAATCCTTATAACGAGGAGCAAGTTATTATAATAATGTTATAATCCCTAAATATAAGTCTGATTAAGCCGTGATTAAGAGACGCAATTGAACTTAATATTGGACATTAATAATTGGTATGTATTTCCCCTTCTATAATCTTTGATTATATTCTTTTTGTGGAATCTTTTGGTGCGTAAATTTTTGGTATGAAACTTCTTTTTAGGGGGAGTGACTGTAACGCCCCTGATTTTTTGATATTTGGTTTAATTCATTATTTGGCGTGTTTATGACGTCAGGGAATTATGTTGACTCATTTTTGGCATTTGTTGTTGTTAGAGCGTAGTTTTAGCTCTTAGGTTTTCTGTGTGTGTGGCTGGGTTTATCCTGTTTGCAAGATTTCCTAGCGAGTCGGGTCTGTTTTGGTGACTCGGTGGAACGTCTTTGGGAATGCTTGTGTTTTGGCATCATGAGGTGTTTACCCGATTTTGGTTCATCTAACCTTAATTTCGACTGAGTCGTTGGGTTCGTAGCATCGGTATTTAGCTACAGTGCGATTTTCGTAAAATTTCGGGTAAGTTTGGTTTTCGGGTCGTTTTGACGTTTTATTTAATTAATTATGTTATCCTATAATAAAATAATCGGATGAAGTAGTATAAATAGAAACTCATCGCTTCAAACCCCATTCATTTGTCTCAATTGTGAAACCGTCGGCCTGTTGCGGAAGAACGAGAGCGGCGGACTTTCAAAAGCCTTCAGCCGTCGATTTCTGGTGTTTTGGTGCTCGATTTCTCCTTTGGAGAGTGGATCTGAGTAGATCTCGCCTAGATCTACGTTTCTATGGTAAGATTTTTCAGTTTCTTGGATTTTTAGAGGTCTAGGTAGGCTGTTTTGACCCTCTTTCGTCCTCAAAAGTTTTAGGAAGTGTTGCTCAGAAAGTTTCAGGAGCGTTTACGTGGCTGGACTGGTGATTTGAGGCAAGTGGTGTGTAACGCCCCTAGCCGATACCACGTGACAGTATCACGGCTCCTCTCTAGGCGACGCTACAGGGCTGCAGCCCAAGCACCCCAACCCCTCTCCATCCACAGGCGGGTTGTTGGTGGCCACAGCCTCCCTTTGATGAGCGAACTCGACAATTAAGCTGGGCCGTACGGGGACTTCCCAGGAGGTCACCCATCCCAGTACTATTCTTGTCTTTTCCTTGTATATTTCTTTTCCATATTGTTCTTCCCTGTGTAGTTTTTTGGGAGTAGGGTTAGATCCGGTTTTGCCAATCAGTTTTATGGTATCATTTTTTTCCGACCAAGTTCAACAAGCATTTGATTCATTGTATTAGCTTCATTATGTAAGTTGTCGGTTTGGAGCAGTCTGACTTCGTCGAATTAAAGCCAAATCGTCGAACAGAGTTCGACGAACAGAGGCATTTCGTTGAACGGAGTTTGACGAACATAGGAATTTCGTCGAATGGAGTTCGGCGAATAAATCTCAAATCGTCGAACGGAGTTTGTCGAACTTAGCCATTTTGTCAAATGGAGCAAGATTCGTTGAGTGCAACCCCTAGGTGTTGAGTAAAACCCTTAGGCGTTGAGTATAGCCTTTAGGCGTTGAGTGTAGCCTTAGCACTGAGTCCAATTTCTAGCCTAAGTCCAAAAGCATTGAGTGCGTTGAGTGCACTCAACGCGGTGTTGAGTGTGTTGATTACACTCAACACCTTATTGAGAGGTCTGCGACGTTAAGTGTAAAAGCGTTGAGTGCACTCAACGCGGCGTTGAGTGTGCTGCATACACTCAACGCCATCAGAATTTGACGCTAAGTCAAAAGCCGTTAAGTGTGTTACCTACACTCAACGCGGCGTTGAGTGTGCTGTGTACAGTTGACGCCATCAGGAAATCTTGGAGTCTAAGTGTATAAGCATTGACAGCGTTAAGTGATCTTAACTCACTCAATGCCGTCACATTATTCAGCAAGTTAAGTAAAAGCGTCGAAAGCGTTGAGTGAGCTGAACTCACTCAACATCATCGTGCTGTGTTTAAGCGTTGAGTGAGCTGAACTCACTCAACGCCATTGTTTGTTCATGTTGTTGTGTTAAAGTGTTGAGTGTGTTGTGCTATGGCGTCAAGTGCGTCGACTGCACTCGATGCGGCGTCGAGTATATTCGATGCTTTTTCCTTAGATTTGAGCCCTTTCACCGATTGGACGTATTTCCTCTGATAGCGTGGGTTTGCTAAGTTTGAATCGTCGTGTTTAGGTTGAATCTGTCCTGTTTGTGTTCTATGGGTGTTTAGATATGGGGTTGGTTTGGTTGGCTTAGTTTCGTGAATCATTACACCCGGGCATGTTTGGGTCTCGTTTTTGGGCTGTTGGGTTGTGTTGGATCAGATGGCCACCACCACAGTCCCATTTTTGAGTTGTTTGGGTTTGTTAGTTCGGGTTTGACCAGTTTGGTCCCGACTCTGATCCGGTTGCGTTACGGTGTTAATGATTCACGTATTTATTGAGCTTTTGCCCCGTTTTTGTTTCCTATGGATTAAACTTATGTTATTTCTGTCTTTCCTTGCAGATTGTTTCTGGAGTATAAATCTGTTCGCACTTGGTGCAAATTTCATTACCTTTTAACTTTATAAGTTAACTCTTCGTTCTAAATCTCTTGTTAGTTTGCTATATTTTCTTTTGATAGCTATTCAGGTTTGGGAATAGTAATCTTGTTACTCCTTGTTTACTGACAGTTTTGTTTACCACTTGTATTTTTCTTGCTGAGGTGTTATTTCTTTGAATGCCTCAGGTTCTGAGCAGTAGCTGGTTGAGCGGCTATATTTGGTTTTTGCTTGTGGATTACAGTGTTGCAGAGGTTTCCACTACCTTGAGAGGTAGTTCCTTGTTATTTTCGTTTTAAGTACATACACTCATACTTGTAACACCCCGGATTTTTGATTGCGTACGCATGATGGGCGTTACGTTGGCTTTGAACGTTGTTCGAGCATGGTTTTTCCCGCGGGCTTGCGAGTGGCTGTTTTGGTTGCCGAGTTGCACGATTCCCCAGCAAACCGGAGTCCAAATTGGGGACTCGGTGAGGCCTCTTAGGAAATGTTTGCACTTTTTCGCGCCCGGGAAATGTTGCTGAAAGTGAGTTGCTGGTACAGGAAACAAAAAAGGGTAAAAGTTCTTCAGGCAAAAATGGTCTAGGACGACACAGGAACATTTTTCAAAACAGGGAAAAATGGTCGTTTTTGTGCGAGACACGCCCCCTGTCACGGGCGTGACCCAGGCCGTGACCTGGGCGTGACCTCCTTGACTCAACGAATTTTTCTTGCGTCGAGTTGAGCTCGACGAATGGGGTACACACCCCCTGACACGGGCGTGTCACAGGGCGTGTCTCGCTTTGTCGAGTGTCGAGTGTTGAGTGTCGAGTGTCGGGTATCGAGTGAGGGTACACGGCCTGTGACACGGGCGTGTTACAGGGCGTGTCCAGTTTGTCGAGTGTCGAGTATCGAGTGTCGGGTGTCGAGCGAGGGGACACGGCCTGTGACACGGGCGTGTCACAGGGCGTGTCCAGCTGTGTCGAGTGTCGACACTTTGTGTCGACGAGGTGTCGAGACACGGGCTACACGCCCTAGGTCACGGGCGTGACCGACCCGTCACGGGCGTGTACCCGGCCGTGTACCGTGTGGATAAACTTGGATTTGCCGACTTTCTGTGCCGCTTATGGTACACGCCCTGTGTCACGGGCGTGACCCAGGGCGTGACCGGCCCGAAAATCGAGTTTTTCCAGTTTTTTTGTGCCGTTCATTTCCTTGATTCTGCATCTAACGGTCCAGCTCTGTTCTGGAGGAAATAAGGCCGAATCAGAGCATTGTCTTTCTCATTTCACCTTCTCTTCATCTTCTTCTTCATCCACAAAGAGAAAGCAAGAGAGCAAGGGAGCAAGCAAGGCAAGGAAAGAGAGGAGCAAGCGTCGCGGCATCGTCTCGGTTCAGGCAAGCGGTGTTCTTCACCCTTGCCAATCTTCTTTCTTGATTTTGATTGTGTAACATAGCTAGTTCTCTTTCAAATTCCCTAGCTTGTTCTTCTTGTGTTGAGTTCTTCCTCACTAGCTTTATGATTATGCTTTTGAATGTCCTATACTCCATGAATATGATTTCCATGCTTAGTTTTCTTTGGTTATCAAGTCTATGATAGGTTGCTTCATGTCATTTATCTTGTTCATGTGACTCATGTAGCTCTATTTATTCATGTTCATATAGCCTTTTTCTTGCCTAATCATGTGAATTGTTCTTGTTCCTCATCATGTAATTCATGTAGATTATAACTGAATTACTTTTCTAGCAACTTGTCGTTATGTGTGAGAACGATGAAAGGAACGTGTTTAGCTTGGATTATGGGGCGTTTTGCGAGGCGAATTGTGAACCATGGCAGGAGCGTTTGTGTGAAAATTCTGCAAGGGGTGGTGTGGTTTCAGCCTGTGGCCACCGGGTTTTGGTTTTTGTGGTTAGAGAGACCACTTTGGCCCCGATTTGGGCTGGTTTTGTTTGGTGCGTTCCACTTTAGGGCCGCCACCGAAAGACTCTTGCGGAATTGAACTTAACCGCTGCTTATGTTTCACTCGTTTGGTTGTTTCTGGTTTGTAAGATGCTGAGTTTGGGCATGTGTATTGCCCTTTTTCTCCTGCGGGTGGAGCAGGACTTGTTGAACTTGTACGCACTTGGTGCGGTTGACACTTTGGAATGACATTGTTTACTACTTGTACGCACCTGTTTTATGCACTCTTTTTACTTATATGAAACATTGCTACGGGGTCGGTAAGCCCCTTCTTTATCGATTATGAAAGTCATGCTCTCTTTTGTATAGCTTGGTTGATTGCTGAGGTATTCTTTCTTGAATGCCTCAGGTGCAGGTTGTAGCCGGTTGAGCGGCTAGGTTGGTTGGTGGCGTTTCTTGGGAGCTAGCCGAGCATACTTAGCGAGGTAGTTCTTCTCTTTGTTGTACAGACATACATGTGCCCCAATGGGTTCGTGTCAGCTTGTTGGCGCCCATTGGTGGTTTTCTTTACTTGTGATGTATGAATAATAGACTGCTATGTGACTCATTTGGATGATGTCTTCTTGCTCTTGGGAAAGATTTATGGTAGGTTGCATTAGGTATTTTCTAAGCTACACAAAACCTATTATTGTATATCATGCATACATGTCTTGATCAACTAAAACGTATTTTCCAACTGACGTAAACAACGAGGATTTCTTATAGTAGTATCACTATAGACTGCATATAGGAGCTCATCATAAATAAACAAAGTATTTCTGTCACGTACAAATACAGTTTTTGATACCTAAGGCCGAGGGATACGGTCATTCAATCCAAAAGTTTTCTTACATTTCACTATTGAATTTCAACTCATAAAGTAAGCGTCAAGAGTTTCCTGAGCGTGTGCAGTTATCCCCTGCACGACGTGGCATCATAACCCGTAGTTCCTCTTGCTCTGATACGATGTACTTGTTGAGAAAATACGGGTTGTGACAGTTGGTATCAGAGCCAGGTTTGCTTGACCTTTGGTCGGGCAAACTTTCCTTTTGTATGTGTTTATAAGCATCATCTCATACACACACCGAGGTTCCATCAGTATGTCTTGGCCGAAGCACGTACACTACACTCATGGCATGAACAGAAGTATACGGGGCATATTATGTAGTATGGGATGCATAATATGTGGTTGTATATGGATCCACCATAGGGGCAACATGTGCGGGTTATGTAGTATGGGATGCATAACCTTACCACATGGATGCGACTAGCACGTTTTCTTTTATTCGTTGCATGCAATGCTATGTAGTATGGGATGCATAGCATTGTGATGCGTACGAACGCTCATGGCATGCATTAAGGCCTTTTCTAGAATGCATAGCACAACACGCATAACATAACATTGCATGAGCACAACGTGCCAAGCTAAGATTTACATGATGACACCTGTACACTCATGGTTTTGGGTCAAAGAAATTCATGCATTCATCGGTTAGGCACAAGTAGTGGGATGACGGTGAGTCATCTTTAGGCTAGGCATACCATCATTCTTAAACTCCCAGAGCAAGTTAGCAGTTGATATTCATATGTATATGTATGGTCTGTACTTAGCCATTGTGTGTTTTGTTGGGTTGAGCTTGATAAGAGTGAACGTGTGTATAGGATGTCAAAGCGTCTAGTGACAAGACAAACTCCCCAATCCGAGGGAGAGTCTTCGGGCGCGCAGAATAATGCCCTGATGGATAGTCTTCACCAAAGTAATGAGGCTTTGACGAGGCAGGTGCAGGAAGTGCAGTCCCAGCTCCAAGCTATGTCATCAGCGATGTCGGGGATGGCACCAAGAGGACAAGAGACGGTTAGAGGCCCCACTAGTTCGACTCCTTCAGTGACAGTGATACACCCAGTTGTGGTTCCTCCTGCGATGACTTTCATCTCGCAGTTTCAGCGACTTGGACCACCGACTTATGATGGAAAAGCAGACTTTGTGATCTTGGATGATTGGGTGATTACGTTGGAAGAAATGTTTGTGTATTCTGGAGTTACCGAGGACCAGAAGGTGATGCTTGCCGCCTATCAACTCAAAGGGTTGGCGAAAGGTTGGTGGTTACGAGAAAAGGAAGGCCTAGGGGCGGGCTGTTCGTGGGAAGCGTTCAAAGAAATGTTACGGCGCAAGTTTCTACCGGCAGTGGAAAGGGATCACCTGATGAATGAGTTTTTGTATCTGAAGCAGAGGAAACTCACAGTTAGTGAGTATGAAATTGAGTTTAGCAAGTTAAGTCGGTTCGCTCCGAGCTTGGTGACTACGGAAGCTGATCGAGTCAAGCGATTTTTGGGCAGACTCCGCAGCGACGTGCAGCAGTTCGCAAGTGCTTATGGAGCGACAAGTTACACTACTGTGGTTGAGGCAGCATTGAAGGTGGAAGCTATCGAAAATGCCAAACAAAGAGGGCAGCAGATGAGGCAGGGCAAGAGACAGCTGGTGGGAGAGAAAATGTCCCACGAGTCAGACGTAAAGAAGAAGAAGGAACTATGTAGCTTCTGTGGCCGAGCCGGCCACCCGTTTGAGAAATGTTTCAAGCGGTTGGGGATGCAAAAGAAGGAGCAGGTGCACGCCATTCAGGGTGCGCCAACCAGAGACTTGGAGTGTACATTTTGTGGGAGAAGAGGTCATTATGTGGGCCGCTGCTGGGCCAAAGACAAGGTATGCTTCCAGTGTGGCAGACCAGGACATCTTCGTGCAAGGTGCCCGCAGATCCAACCTGTTTTGCAACCCGCACCACTCCAGGCTTTGCCTCCGCCTCCGCGTGTAGACAAAGGTAAAGGGAAGTTGAATGTGGTCTCTTCAGAGGAAGCTCAGACGTCACCTCAAGTTATCTCAGGTTCGATTCATTCCTCTGGTTCTTGTTTTGTTTCTGCCTTTTACGTGTAGTTCTTAGCATATGTATCCTTATAGGAAACTTTAAGGTAAAGAACCGTTGGGCGTGTGTTCTCTTTGATTCTGGCGCGACCCATTCATTTGTGGCTCGAACCTTTCTAGATCGGTATCATTTGACACCAGATCGAGTGGGGAATGCGTTTTTGGTGAAATTCCCTTCCGGTGCTTCTGTGGTGGCAGACTGGGGTCTTCTTGATTGTCCCATTTTGTTGGGCGATTTCGTAGCAAAGGCTAATTTCAAGGTGATCGATTTGGAAGATTTTGACGTCATTCTGGGCATGGACTGGTTATCCCGCTATGACGCTGTCATCCAGTGCAGAGGAAAGCGCTTGGATTTTATCAAAGATGATGGTCAGCCAGGAAGTGTGTATGGTGATTCTTGCCAGGATTCTCTAGGGATTTCGGCGGTATGTGTTCGGACGTTGTTTGTTTCCGACTGTTTTGCTTGTCTTGTCTCCGCTGTGGGGACTAGTGCTGTTTTGCCGCGTTTGGAGGAGATTCCTGTTGTGCGTGAATTTCCAGATGTTTTTCCTACGAATCTTCCTGGTCTTCCACCTGATCGTGATGTCGAGTTCGTTATTGATTTGGAACCGGGTACGCGGCCTATTGCGAAAGCACCGTACAGAATGGCCCCGCGTGAGCTAGCAGAGTTGCGTACCCAGTTGGATGACTTATTGGCAAAAGGGTTTATCAGGACGAGTTCATCACCTTGGGGTGCACCGGTGTTATTTGTGAAGAAGAAAGATGGGTCGATGCGCCTTTGCATCAATTACCGGGAATTGAACAAGGTGACGATTAAAAACAAGTACCCACTGCCAAGAATTGATGATTTGTTTGATCAACTGCGTGGCAGTTCGGTGTTTTCGAAGATTGATCTCCGCTCGGGCTATCATCAGCTCAAGGTCCGGGAGTCGGATATTCCGCGGACTGCATTTCGATCACGACATGGTCATTTTGAATTTCTGGTGATGTCGTTTGGTTTGACCAACGCACCATCAGCCTTCATGGATATGATGAACAGGGTGTTCAAGGACTACTTAGATAAATTTGTGGTGGTTTTTATTGATGACGTTCTTGTCTACTCCCGCAGTGTTGAGGAGCATGAACAGCATCTGCGATTGGTATTGGCCACTTTGAGAGATCAACAGTTATTTGCCAAGCTAAGCAAATGCGAGTTTTGGTTGCCGCAAGTTGCTTTTCTGGGTCATGTCATTAATCGCCATGGAATTTCAGTGGATCCCGAAAAGATTGCTGCAGTCATGGAATGGAGAAGACCGAAGACACCCAAGGAGATTCGAAGCTTCTTGGGCTTGGCCGGCTATTATCGCAGATTTGTAGAAGGTTTTGCTACGTTGGCCGCGCCTTTGACTCGCTTAACCCAGAATAATGTGGCGTTTGAGTGGAATGACAAGTGTGAGGCCTCATTCCTAGAACTCAAGAACAGGTTATGTACCGCTCCTGTGTTAATCTTGCCAACAGAAGGGATAGATTATGACGTTTTTGTGGATGCGTCGCACGTTGGACTTGGATGTGTATTAATGCAAGACAAAAAGGTGATTGCGTATGGGTCTCGGCAGTTGAAAAGTCATGAAAAGAACTACCCAATGCATGATTTGGAGTTCGCAGCGGTGATCTTTGCCTTGAAGTTGTGGAGACACTTACTGTATGGTGCACAGTGTAAAATCTTTACAGATCATAAAAGTTTAAAGTATGTCTTCACGCAGAAAGAACTTAATTTGCGCCAACGGCGATGGCTTGAGTATGTAGCTGATTATGACGTGGACATTCAGTATCATCCGGGGAAAGCGAATGTTGTGGCCGATGCTTTGAGTCGGAAGACAGGAAAATTATTTCATCTTTCAGTCGACCGTCTTGTGGAGGAATTTCTATTGATGGATATTTCTGTGGGCAAATATGACCCGCAAAGTCATTCGGCAGTAGAAGAACCTTCATGGCTGGTGCTTGCAAGACAACATCAAAAGGATGATCCTGATCTTTTACATTTATTTCTTCGGACTGAAAAGGATGAATTACCAGATTTTGCGATTGACGGTGCAGGCACGTTAAAGTATCGTGGTCGATTTTGTATTCCCGTAGTTGGAAATATTCGCGAGATGGTGTGTCGGGAAGCACATGGTTCAAGTATGGCCTACCATCCAGGCTCAACCAAAATGTACCGTGATTTGAAACAAATTGTCTGGTGGTATGGAATGAAAAGAGATATAGCGCAATTTGTAGCTGAATGTCATACCTGCAAGCGGGTGAAAGCTGATCATGGGAGGCCTGGTGGCAAGTTGACACCATTGGAGATTCCAACATGGAAGTGGGAAAGCATCTCAATGGATTTTATTACAGGTTTACCAAGATCTCCATGAGGACATGACTCCGTGTGGGTAGTCGTGGATAGATTGACCAAGTGTGCTCATTTCATACCATTTAAGGTCAACTACCCGATGAAGACAATAGCGGAGCTCTATTGGAACGAAATCATCCGACTGCATGGTGTGCCAGTCAATATCATATCAAACAGGGATTCCCGATTTACTTCTCGTTTCTAGAAGAGTCTACAAGAGGGTTTGGGGACGGATTTGCGGTATTCCACTGCTTACCACCCTCAGACGAATGGCCAAACAGAACGAGTAAATCAAATTGTAGAAGATATGATTCGATGCTACATTCTTGAGTATGGCGGAGCATGGGATGAACGTTTGCGGCTTATGGAATTCGCATATAATAATAGCTATCAAGAAAGCTTGCAAATGGCTCCGTTCGAAGCTTTATATGTGCGTCGATGTCGGACTCCCCTCTTTTGGACGGAGGTTGGCGAGCGGCTTTTGTTGGGCCCAGAGGCGCTCGAGGACATGGAAGTTGTCGTACGATGGATCCGTGAGAAGCTCCGAATCGCCCAAGAGCGATATGAAAAGTATGCCAATCGACGAAGGTCGGACTTAGAGTTTGCGGTGGGAGATTCCGTTTTCTTGAAAGTCTCCCCAATGGTTGGGATTAAAAGGTTTGGTAAAGGGCGCAAATTAGACCCAAGATTTGTGGGTCCCTTCAAGATTCTTGCACGAGTTGGTGCATCCGCTTACAAAGTAGAATTACCCGTGAACTTTCCTGGTGTTCACGACGTGTTTCATGTTAGCCAACTTCGCAAATGTGTACGGAATGATCAACAAGTGTTGGATGTGGTACCGCAGTTGGCGCCAAACCTTTCTTATGTGGAGATGCCTATCCGGATATTGGACTCCCAAGATCGCGTGTTGCGGAAAAAGAAGATTCCGATGGTCAAAGTGCTATGGAAAAATCAGAATGTGGAAAGCGCGACGTGGGAGCTCGAGTCAACGATGAGGGCGACTCACCCTCATTTGTTCCCGTAAATAAGCTGGTATGTGGATTGGTGTTTTTGTTGCATTACTGTTTTGGTTTGTTACCTTCTTTTGAGTGAGATCAATATGATTGAAAAGTTTCGAGGCGAAACTTTTTGTTAGGGGGAGTGATTGTAACACCCCGGATTTTTGATTGCGTACGCATGATGGGCGTTACGTTGGCTTTGAACGTTGTTCGAGCATGGTTTTTCCCGCGGGCTTGCGAGTGGCTGTTTTGGTTGCCGAGTTGCACGATTCCCCAGCAAACCAGAGTCCAAATTGGGGACTCGGTGAGGCCTCTTAGGGAATGTTTGCACTTTTTCGCGCCCGGGAAATGTTGCTGAAAGTGAGTTGCTGGTACAGGAAACAAAAAGGGTAAAAAGTTCTTCAGGCAAAAATGGTCTAGGACGACACAGGAACATTTTTCAAAACATGGAAAAATGGTCGTTTTTGTGCGAGACACGCCCCATGTCACGGGCGTGACCCAGGCCGTGACCTGGGCGTGACCTCCTTAACTCGACGAATATTTCTTGCGTCGAGTTGAGCTCGACGAATGGGGTACACGCCCCCTGACACGGGCGTGTCACAGGGCGTGTCCCGCTTTGTCGAGTGTCGAGTGTTGAGTGTCGAGTGTCGGGTATCGAGTGAGGGTACACGGCCTGTGACACGGGCGTGTCACAGGGCGTGTCCAGTTTGTCGAGTGTCGAGTATCGAGTGTCGGGTGTCGAGCGAGGGGACACGGCCTGTGACACGGGCGTGTCACAGGGCGTGTCCAGCTGTGTCGAGTGTCGACACTTTGTGTCGACGAGGTGTCGAGACACGGGCTACACGCCCTAGGTCACAGGAGTGACCGACCCGTCACGGGCGTGTGCCCGGCCGTGTACCGTGTGGATAAACTTGGATTTGCCGACTTTCTGTGCCGCTTATGGTACACGCCCTGTGTCACGGGCGTGACCCAGGGCGTGACCGGCCCGAAAATCGAGTTTTTCCAGTTTTTTTGTGCCGTTCATTTCCTTGATTCTGCATCTAACGGTCCAGCTCTGTTCTGGAGGAAATAAGGCCGAATCAGAGCATTGTCTTTCTCATTTCACCTTCTCTTCATCTTCTTCTTCATCCACAAAGAGAAAGCAAGAGAACAAGGGAGCAAGCAAGGCAAGGAAAGAGAGGAGCAGCCGCCGCGGCATCGTCTCGGTTCAGGCAAGCGGTGTTCTTCACCCTTGCCAATCTTCTTTCTTGATTTTGATTGTGTAACATAGCTAGTTCTCTTTCAAATTCCCTAGCTTGTTCTTCTTGTGTTGAGTTCTTCCTCACTAGCTTTATGATTATGCTTTTGAATGTCCTATACTCCATGAATATGATTTCCATGCTTAGTTTTCTTTGGTTATCAAGTCTATGATAGGTTGCTTCATGTCATTTATCTTGTTCATGTGACTCATGTAGCTCTATTTATTCATGTTCATATAGCCTTTTTCTTGCCTAATCATGTGAATTGTTCTTGTTCCTCATCATGTAATTCATGTAGATTATAACTGAATTACTTTTCTAGCAACTTGTCGTCATGCGTGAGAACGATGAAAGGAACGTGTTTAGCTTGGGTTATGGGGCGTTTTGCGAGGCGAATTATGAACCATGGCAGGAGCGTTTGTGTGAAAATTCTACAAGGGGTGGTGTGGTTTCAGCCTGTGGCCACCGGGTTTTGGTTTTTGTGGTTAGAGAGACCACTTTGGCCCCGATTTGGGCTGTTTTTGTTTGGTGCGTTCCACTTTAGGGCCACCACCGAAAGACTCTTGCGGAATTGAACTTAACCGCTGCTTATGTTTCACTCGTTTGATTGTTTCTGGTTTGTAAGATGCTGAGTTTGGGCATGTGTATTGCCCTTTTTCTCCTGCGGGTGGAGCAGGACTTGTTGAACTTGTACGCACTTGGTGCGGTTGACACTTTGGAATGACATTGTTTACTACTTGTACGCACCTGTTTTATGCACTCTTTTTACTTATATGAAACATTGCTACGGGGTTGGTAAGCCCCTTCTTTATCGATTATGAAAGTCATGCTCTCTTTTGTATAGCTTGGTTGATTGCTGAGGTATTCTTTCTTGAATGCCTCAGGTGCAGGTTGTAGCCGGTTGAGCGGCTAGGTTGGTTGGTGGCGTTTCTTGGGAGCTAGCCGAGCATACTTAGCGAGGTAGTTCTTCTCTTTGTTGTACAGACATACATGTGCCCCAATGGGTTCGTGTCAGCTTGTTGGCGCCCATTGGTGGTTTTCTTTACTTGTGATGTATGAATAATAGACTGCTATGTGACTCATTTGGATGATGTCTTCTTGCTCTTGGGAAAGATTTATGGTAGGTTGCATTAGGTATTTTCTAAGCTACACAAACCTATTATTGTATATCATACATACATGTCTTGATCAACTAAAACGTATTTTCCAACTGACATAAACAACGAGGATTTCATATAGTAGTATCATTATAGACTGCATATAGGAGCTGGACATGCGGGTTGTGACAATACTGACCAGTGAGTTCGTGTCAGTTTGTTGACGCTCACTGGTGGTTTTCTTTAGAATTGCTGAACAGTCTGCTAAGCTGCTAGATTTACCTTTTGTGGTTGTTTTTACTTGCTCTCTGGGAATGTTTTATGCTAGGTTGACTGTTAGATATTTTCACTTATAAAAGCATTACTACTTGTACTTCATACATCTCATATTTCTAAAATTAAAATACTATTTTCTAGCTAACGTAAAGACTATTTTTATACTTTTAATAAATCTAAAGTCTTGCTTGCCAAGAGTAGTCCTTTGGGGATGTTTTATACTCATGTAGGGTGTTAATCAACATAACCAAAGTATCGTCAGCTCATCCTCATCTGTTCTCCTAGTTTCTTATGGTATGTATTTCCCCTTCTAAATCTTTGATTATATTCTCTTTGTGGAATCTTTTGGTGCGTAAAGTTTCGGGACGAAACTTCTTTTTAGGGGGAGTGAATGTAACCCCCCCCCCCCCCCGATTTTTCGATATTTGGTTTAATTCATTATCTGGCGTGTTTATGACGTCAGGGCGTTGCATTGACGCATTTTTGGCATTCGTCGTTGTTAGAGCATGGTTTTAGCTCTTAGGTTTTCTGTGTGTGTGGCTGGGTTTAGCCTGTTTGCAAGATTTCCTAGCGAGCCGGGTCTGTTTTGGTGACTCGGTGGAGCGTCTTTGTGAATGCTTGTGTTTTGGCTTCGGGAGGTGTTTACCTTAGTTTGGTTCATCGAATCTTAATTTCGACTATGTCGTTGGGTTCATAGCATCGGTATTTTGCTATAGTGCGATTTTCGTAAAATTTCGGGTAAGTTTGGTTTTCGGGTCATTTTCACGTTTTATTTAATTAATTATGTTATCCTATAATAAAATAATCGGATGAAGTAGTATAAATAGAAACTCATCGCTTCAAACCCTATTCATTTGTCTCACTTGTGAAACCGTCGGCTTGTTGCAGAAGAACAAGAGCGGCGGACTTTCCAAAGCCTTTGGCCGCCGATTTCTGGAGTTTTGGTGCACGATTTCTCCTTTGGAGAGTGGTGGATCCGGGTAGATCTCGCCTAGATCTACGTTTCTACGGTAGGCTTTTCCAGTTTATTGGATTTTTATAGGTCTAGGTAGGCGGTTTTGACCCTCTTTCGTCCTCAAAAGTTTCAAGAAGTGTTGCTCAGGAAGTTTCAAGAGCGTTTACGTGGCTGGATTGGTGATTTGAGGCAAGTGGTGACTTCTTCCCCTTGCCAAGCTTGTCTTTTCCTTGTATATTTCTTTTTCATACTATTCTTCCCTGTGTAGTTTTTTGGGAGTAGGGTTAGATCCGGTTTTGCCAATCAGTTTTATGGTATCATTTTTTTCCGGCCAAGTTCAATAAGCATTTGATTCATTGTATTAGCTTCATTGTGTAAGTTGTCAATTTGGAGCGGTCTGACTTCGTCGAATTAAAGCCAAATCGTCGAACGGAGTTCGAAGAACAGAGGCATTTCGTTGAACGGAGTTCGACAAATAGAGGAATTTTGTCAAACGAAGTTCGACGAATAAATCGCAAATCATCGAACGGAGTTCGTCAAACTGAGTCATTTTATCGAACGGAGCAAGATTCGTTGAGTGAAACCCCTAGGCGTTGAGTAAAACCCTTAGGCGTTGAGTATAGTCCTTAGGCGTTGAGTGTAGACTTAGCACTGAGTCCAATTTCTAGCCTAAGTCCAAAAGCGTTCAGTGCGTTGATTGCACTCAACGCGGCATTGAGTGTGTTGATTATACTCAACGCCTTGTTGAGAGGTCTGCGGCGCTAAGTGTAAAAGTGCTGAGTGCGTTGAGTGCACTCAACGCAGTGTTGAGTGTGCTGCATACACTCAACGCCATCAGAATTTGACGCTAAGTCAAAAGGCGTTGAGTGTGCTACCTACACTCAATGCGGCGTTGAGTGTGGTGTATACACTCGACACCATCAAGAAATCTTGGAGTCTAAATGTATAAGCATTGACAACTCACTCAACGCCGTCACTTTATTCGACAAGTTAAGTAAAAGCGACGACAACGCTGAGTGAGCTGAACTCACTCAACGACGCCGCGTTGTGTTTAAGCGTTATGTTAGCTGAACTCACTCAACGCCATCGTTTGTTCATTGTTTAAGCGTTGAGTGTGTTGTGTTATGGCGTCGAGTGCGTCGAGTGTACTCGACGCGGCGCCGAGTGTACTCGACGCTTTTTCCTTAGATTTGAGCCCTTTCACCAATTGTACGTATTTCCTCTAATAGCATGGCTTTGCTAAGTTAGAATCATCGTGTTTAGGTTGAATCCGTCCTGTTTGTGTTCTATCGGTGTTTAGATATGGGGTTGGTTTGGTTAGCTTAGTTTCGTGAATCATTACACCCGGGCATGTTTGGGTCTCATTTTTGGGCTATTGGGTTGTGTTGGATCAGATGACCACCACTACAGTCCCGTTTTTGAGATGTTTGGGTCTGTTAGTTCGGGTTTGACCGGTTTGGTCTCGACTCTTATTTGGTTGCGTTACGATGTTAATGATTCATGTGTTTATTGAGCCTTTGCCTCGTTTTTGTTTCCAATGGATTAAACTTATGCTATTTCTGCCTTTCCTCGCAGATTATTCCTGGAGTATAACTCTGTTCGCACTTGGTGCAAATTTCATTATCTTTTAACTTTTACGTTAACTCTTCGTTCTAAATCTCTAGTTAGTTTGTTGTGTTTTCTTTTGATAGCTATTCAGGTTTGGGAATAGTAATCTTGTTACTTCTTGTTTACTGACAGTTTTGTTTACCACTTGTATTTTTCTTGCTGAAGTGTAATTTCTTTGAATGCCTCAGGTTCTGAGCAGTAGCGGGTTGAGCGGCTAGGTTTGATGTTTGCTTGTGTACTGCAATGTTGCAGAGGTTTCCACTGCTCTGAGAGGTAGTTCCTTGTTGTTTTCTTTTTAATTACAGACACTCATACTGACCAGTGGGTTCGTGTCAGTTTGTTGACGCCCACTGGTTGTTTTCGTTAGAATTGCTGAATACTCTGCTAAGCTGCTAGATTTGCCTTTTGTGGTTGTTTTTACTTGCTCTTTGGGAATGTTTTATATAAGGTTGAATGTTAGGTATTTTCACTTAAAAAAGCATTACTACTTGTACTTCATACATCTCATATTTCTAAAATTAAAATACTATTTTATAGCTAACGTAAAAACTATTTTTATACTTATAATAAATCTAGAGTCTTATTTGCCATGAGTAGTCCTTTGAGGATGTTTTATACTCATATAGAGTGTTAATCAACATAACCTAAGTATTTTCCGCAGCGTATAACTATACTTTTACTCGTGGACTTGTTGATCCACTATACCGAGGGATACGACCATCCAATTTAAACTGGTTTTTACTTAATAACTTATGGATTTCATATAAACCGTAGAGTTTGGGGTTTTGCTTGAACGCCTGCAGTTATCCCCTGCACGGCATGACATCACGGCGCGTATTTTCTCTTACTCTGATATAACTTTAAATGTTGAGAAAATGTTGGTTGTGACACTAAGACTTGGTTAGTGTCTCACGGGAAGGGCCACCGCCGGCGGTGTCCCTTTCCGCTCGCCGCCGGACAACCCCCGGCGGATTCGCCGGTGTCCAACAAACCCTCCAGTGGGCATTAGGCAGGTCGTCAGCACCTCAGCCGCCAGCGACGAAGTTACTCGTCGGGTTAGTTTAGATTTTTTTAAATTTTGTTTAAAAATGAAATAATTTTAAAAGTAAATATATATATATATATACTTACTTAAAAAATAATCACAAAATATTTTTAACAAATAAAAATCAAAAATAAATATTTTATTTTTCTAAAATATTAAGGAAAAAACAAAAAAAATAATGGAAAAATAATCACAAAAAATTTAAAAATAAATAACACAATAATTTTAAATAAGCCCAGGAGAAGCCCGCCAGGGGGGAGGGGGGAGAAGCCCGTCGCTGATCGAGTAATGTCACGTGGGGCACGGGGGCCCCGTGCACTGTTAGTGGTATATCTACATATAAATACGTAAAATATATTTCATTAACATAAAATACATTTATATAACATAAATACATAAAATATATTTACATAATCTATATCATATGCAAAGAAATACATTCACGTCATACCGCGTAACCCTGCTGTACCATCCAATCAATCTAGACCGTCTGATCTGGTTTGCTCATAACATCCGAGTCGTTCGATCATTGACATGCCATCGAATCAATCAGGACCGTTCGTCTAAATTTTTATAGGGCTCGTAAACCTAGCATAGTAGGGTATCATAAACCTAAGAATTTAATAGGGTCCTACCCTACAACGTGAAATTGCCATTTTACCCTCAAATTATGAAATAAATTAGTCGGCCCGATCCACAACGGACGGCTCCATAGACGCAACAAACTTTATGTACAAAGAATTATTCTCTCATAAATTAACTGCAAAATGCTTGCTCCAACAAGTTCTGAACCCGCGCAGCCTCCAAAATTATTAATGATGAGGCCCTCATAAATTTGTAGAGAATTTGAGGCTGCAAATAGCCTTTTCCCCCATGATTCCCACTAACTTGGTCAGATCATGGGTTTGATCGCCGCGCGTGCGATCCTCGTACACCCACCATTACTCCACCACGATCGGCCGCCGGCGCCGCAATCACCGGAGCCGGGCGGCTCAGAACTGGCCAACTGCCCCGCGGGCGACATGTAACGCCCCGAAACTCAAAAGAGCGACGGGTGACGTATCTGTACCAAATTTGGAATTTAGCAGGGGTACACGGCCTGGGACACGGGCGTGTCCCAGGGCGTGTCGGGGTAGTTCAAAGATCTGGCAAAACGATCAGGCAGAAATCTGGGTTCGACGATCGTCGAGCAGCGGTCGACGATCTGGTCACAATGCTGCGGTCGACGATCTGTCGATATTCTGTGTTCGACGATCGGGCCAGCTATTCTGTGTTCGACGATCGGGCCAGCTATTCTGTGTTCGACGATCGGGCCAGCTATTCTGTGTTCGACGATCGGGCCAGCTATCTCCGTTCGACGATCGGGCCGTGGGTTCGACGATCGGGCCGTGGGTTCGACGATCGGGCCGCGTGTTCGTCGATCAAGCAGTTTTCTGGGTTCGACGATGGGGCCATGGGTTCGACGATTGGGCCGCGTGTTCGTCGATCAGGTAGTTTTCTGAGTTCGACGATCGGGTCGTGGGTTCGACGATCGGGCCGTGCGTTCGACGATTTGGCCAGAGATTTGCGTTCGACGATCGGGCTAGAGATCTCCGTTCGACGATCTAGTAGCGGTCGACGATCTTGGTTCGATGATCATCGAGCGCGGGGCGGATTCTGGCGTCTCTGACTCGGTCGACGCGGAGTGTCGAAACAGATGTTTTGGAGGGATCTTGTCTTAATGTCCCAACACAATTGGATTGGTCGCGGACGTGTCCTACTCTGGTTGGTGAACCATGCGGTGTTTAGCCCCATTCGTCCAGGTCAGACCAGGATCGTAGTCGTGCATTTCCTTTTGTGGAATCCGACGGCTGGTGGGTAATCCGATTGGGTTATACCCGAGTACAGGGTTTCAAAACCCTTATTCTTCTGCCGCTGGTTCTCTGTATAAATCCTAGAGAGAGGGGAGAGCAAAGGAGGAAGAAGAAGCTTAGACCCAGTCTTTGGAGGAGTTTTAGAGCTCCAAATCGCAAGCCGACTTCGGATCTACGAAGGCAAGGAGATTGCAGTGCTTTTCATCCGCGTACATTTCCATGGCGCCAAGGAAGATCGCTAGGGTAACGATTCTCTACTTGAGCATGTGAAGCTCTCCTTCTTTTGCATAGGAAGCCCGCTCTCGCGAGTTTGCGGTGAGTTGGAGGCGTTCGTTCGGGTAGATATGTGAAGTCCCCGTTGTGTAGAGTTCGTAATCGTGAACAGACATAGGCATGATGTGTGAAGCCTATCCGGACATGTTGGTCTGGATCGGTGATGTTGCATTGCATAAATGCCGGAGAAAACTCCGTGCGATTGTTTGTTTTTCGGGTTTTCTACATGGTAGATTGCAACAGGGAGCCTTGGGGATTAACCCTAAGGTGCACCCGAAAAACTGGGCGGATGCGTGATCTTGCCAACTTGGTGGCTTGGGAGCCAACTTGAACATAAACAGGTTATGTGAAGTATGTGATGGAAACGAGACTCGGAGAAGTTTGACCCGCGCATATGTTTTAAATTAACGTTGCGGTGTGAGCAACGGGTTAGAAGGAACCCTACTCGTTATATGTCATTCGGTTAGAGTCGTTGGCATAGATGAGGGTTTTCGGCGGTCTATGGTTTAAATTACCGTGACCCAGGCCGGGAAGACAAAATGCTCATTGTATGGTCGTCCCAAAGTATGGTGGTGAGTCGGCGGACTTTGACCGTGTTCACCGAGAATGTGCCCTGAGTGCACGGGGTGTCTGGCCATGCGTGCCTACGCCTGTGATATTGTGACATTACTACATTGCTTGATTATACTAATAAAATGCAGGGAAAGAGCATCGCCGCCCCGAGGGCGGGATCATTATAATTTGGTCAGCATTGCTGACCGTTGCTTTTGTTTGGCACCGTGCGGTGGTTTGTTGCTTGCAGGTGCTGCTGGACCAAGCGGTCAATAGCGGGCTAAAGCCCAAATTGCGAAGCCGGCCCTCGAAGGCCTAATTGGAGTGTTTACTTGCTTTTGTTCATGTATGACCGCCATGCGTGCCGTGGTATGGAAAACATGTAAATTGAGTAAACCATTTGTAAGGCCTTAAGACCAGTACTTGTGTATGTACTTCATTCCTTTTTTGCTTGTTAGTGTACATTCATGCTTGTTGCTGGGTTTTTTTAATTGCAACTTATAAAACTGCTTCCGCTAAAATGCTCTGTGTAGGACGTTTGATTGGTTGGATGGTTTCCATAGAGTAACCACCCGGTCTGTCTGTGGTATATGGCGTCGGGCCCTGGCCGGACCTACTGCTATATGTTATGCGACGAATAGGGGGTGTTATAATTTGGTATCAGACTACTGGTTTTGGTCGGGCTTAAAATGAATTCGTGGGCGAATTCTTTTTAAGGGGTGGTGAGCACATGTGTGTGCGTCATCGTTATAACAGTAAAATAACCCATGAATGTACACTTAGGAATGAAAATACACGTGTTTGGGGAACCTGCGTGTTCCTATAATTGTTGTTTGCAATTTTGTTTGGTCGCTTAACGGTGTTTTGTACCACTATAGGTGACCAGAAGTGGTGCTGGGACGTTGGAACGTCGAGTTTCTGAGGCTAGCAGTGCACCAAATGATGCTCCTGCAACACCTCCATCGGCTGAGACCATACGATTGGTTGCCGAAGCAGTGTTTGTCATGATCAATGCGCAGCCTGCAAAGCAAATGCAGCAGCCCGCTCCTGCGATGGAGCAGGTACCACTGCAAGCGGCTGAGCAGAGAAGGGTGGAACAGGTAGTAGAGGAACCGTTGGTGCCAAGGAGGGCAACCGAGAGACAGCTCAAACTTGTTATGAGCTTCAATCCTCCTGTATTCTCGGGGTTGGGAACCCCATCTCAAGCTGAAGACTGGCTCTCCCGTGTGAAGAGAGTCTTGACAGCGACAGAGACGGAGGAGTGGCAGATGACCAATATTGCTACGTTCCTTCTGGATGGTGAAGCGAGATTATGGTGGGAAGGATTAGAGCTGCATCTATTGAGAGGTATGCAACTTACAGACGTCTCGATGGAAGATTTCTCGAGACTGTTCTTGGCTAGGTACCTCCCTTCGGCGCAGAGGATAGCGTTGGAGAACGTGTTCCTGAAGTTGGTTCAAGGAGACAGTAGAATGGATGAATATCTCCACGAGTTTACTCGATTGAGTCGATATGCTAGCTCCACCATCGCGGATGAGGAGCGCAAGACGAATCGATTCGACAAAGGGTTGAGAGATGATTTGAGGCTACTACTCTCGGGGCCGATGACGCGGGGTTTCTTGACCTTGGTCAACACGGCCCGGTCCTTGGAGAAGGACATGAAGAATGTTCAAGCGAAGAAGAGCATTGGTGATAAGAAGTCTGGATTCAAAGTGCCGACTACTTCAAAGTCCGGCTATCAAAGATTCTTTAAGAAGGCTAGGACTTCGGGTCCAGCTCCCTCTTTAGGTGCTTCTGGGGAGACCACGGGCCGGACCCCGGGTGCATGCTTTACTTGTGGAAAGCCGGGGCACTTTGCCCGTGATTGCTGGAGCGGACGTCCCAAGTCCGAAAGGAAGCCGGGAGCAACTTATGAAGAGAAGGGCAAGGCGGTGGAGTCAACCACATCCCATTATGCTCCGGCCCAACCAAGGGTGTATAATCTTGGCCAACAGGAGGCCATCAAGCAGGCGGATGTGGTGACAGGTACGGTTTAATTTATAGCAAGTTAATTTCTTTAAATACTTGTTATACACATGTTACCTTACCACTGCTTGTTTAGGATTTGTTTTGATTTGTGAAAATCCGGCAAGAGCACTCTTCGATACAGGAGCTTCACACTCCTTCTTGTCCGAAGGATTTATATCACGCATCGGAGTACCTTCTTTGATGGCGAAGGACAAGTTGGATGTGTTGTTACCCACTGGGTGTTCGATGCGCGCGGATAGAATCTGTGGCGTGAAGATTCGAATTGGGAATCAAGAGTTCGATCTGTAAGCGTCGTTACTACCGTTGGTGGAGTTTGACGTTATATTTGGCATGGACTAGCTCTCGGAGCAGCGAGCCTATATTGATTGCGGTAGCAAGGAAGTCAAGCTGGGAGCAGGTCGTGAGACGACTTTCACGGGCTTGAAGGGGTCGAGCAAGACATTGATATCTGCTCTTCAGGTGGTGAAGGCGGTTCGTGGCGGTGCAGAACTATTCTTTACACTAGTGGAGGTTGCAAAGCCTAAGCCCGCGTTGGATTGTATTTCAGTGGTATCGGAGTACCCTGATGTGTTCCCTAGCAATCTTCCTGGAGCCCCGCCGCAGCGGGAGATAGATTTTACGATAGAGCTCGTGCCAGATGCAAAGCCTGTGTCACGCTCTCCATATCGTCTAGTGCCTAAGGAAATGGCGGAGCTGAAGGTTCAACTGCAAGAGTTGTTGGAGCAAAGGTATGTGCGTCCAAGTTCTTCGCCTTGGAGCGTGTCGGTCCTCTTTGTTAAGAAGAAGGACGGAAGCTTGAGGCTATGTATTGATTATCGGGAGCTCCACAAGTTGACGGAGAAGAACAAGTACCTGATCCCCCGGATCGATGATCTTTTTGATCAGTTGGTCGGGTCGACGGTGTACTCAAAGTTGGATCTCAAGTCCGGGTACTATCAGCTGCGAATAAGGGAGAGTGATATCCCGAAAACAACATTCAGTACGAGATACGGGCATTACGAGTTTACGGTCATGCTGTTTGGGCTGACTAATGCGGCGTCAGTCTTCATGGATTTGATGAACAGGACCTTCAGGGAGTACTTGGACCATTTTGTGATCGTCTTCATCGACGATATTTTTGTGTACTCGCAGAGTGAGGAAGATCACTTCAGGCATCTTGATTTGGTTTTGGACACGCGAAGGAGGAATCAATTGTACGCCAAGTTCTCGAAGTGCGAGTTTTGATTGTCCTCAGTGGCGTTCCTCGGTCATATAGTTAGTGGGGAAGGTATTGCAGTGGATCCGGCGAAGATTGTTGCTATACGAGAGTGGCCTGAGCTTTCTACGATAGCGGAAGTCCGGAGCTTTCTGGGGCATGCCGGCTATTATAGGCGCTTCGTAGAGAACTTCTCGCGGATAGCGTTACCTCTCACTACTTTGACGAGGAAGGAGCAGAAGTTCGTTTGGACGCCGGAGTGCGCGCGAGCTTTTGAGGAGTTGAAATGTCGGTTGACCACGATGCCCGTGTTGAGTTCTCCGAGTGGGACCGAAGGTTACGAGATTTATAGCGATGCTTCGGGCAGCGGTTTGGGTTGCGTGCTACTGCAATACGGAAGCGTTATAGCATATGACTCGAAACAGCTGAAGGTGCACGAGAGGAACTATCCGGTCCATGACTTGGAGTTAGCGGACATTATTTTTACCTTGAAGCTGTGGAGGCATTATTTGTATGGTGTGAAGATTGATATCTACACCGATCATAAGAGCCTGAAGTATTTGATTGATCAGAAAGATCTAAATATGCGACAGCATAGATGGATGGAGTTCCTGGGGGACTATACATTTAAGATCCACTACGTACCTGGTAAAGGCAATGCAGTTGCGGACGCGTTGAGTCGCCGAGCCCCAGCTCAAGCCAATTGGCTATCGGTGCATGATGAGCGGTTGGTTCGAGAGTTGGAGGCGTTGGAGATTTCTTGCGTGGATAAGCAGTCAAGTGCTGAAGCACTATTGAATTTGACTGAAGTTCAATATAACCTGGCTGATCGGATTCGGCAGGCTTTGGATTTGGATGACCACATGAAGCAGCTCATGGTAGAGGCTCTGGATGGGTCAAATTCCCAATATGAAGTTGTGGATGGATTGCTTTGAAAAGACGGTCGTCTTTGCGTCCCAAGCGTGGGCAGTTTGCGGGTGGATTTGTTGTACGAGGCGCACCACACCAAGTACTCGATTCACCAGGGGAGCACAAAGATGTACCGTGACGTTAAGAAATTGTTCTGGTGGCCAGGACTGAAAAAGGATGTGGCGCTTTATGTGGCGAAGTGTCAAACTTGCGCCTTGTTGAAGGCGGAGTGCCAAATGCCGGGAGGATTTCTGAAGTCCTTGCCTATTCCGGAGTGGAAATTCGACGACATCACTATGGACTTTGTGCACGGGTTGCCAAGGTCGTAAAAGGGGAACGACGCCATCTGGGTGGTCGTAGATCGGCTAACGAAGGTGTCACATTTCATTCCGCATAGGAAGGATGATCCGGTGGAGAAGTTGCCAAAGTTATATGTGGATAACATAGTACAGATCCACGGTGTGCCCCGCAGCATCGTGAGTGACCGAGATGGGCGGTTCACGTCCAATGATTGGAGGCTTGTGCAGCAAATGTTGGGAACAAAGCTGAGTTTTAGCACAGCCTTTCATCCGCAAACGGATGGGCAGACCTAGAGGGTCAATAGAACTATGGAAGACATGCTCTGCATGTGTGTCTTGGACTTTGGAAAGCAATGGGAAGACCATCTTTATTTTGTGGAATTTGCGTACAACAATAGCTACCAGGCGAGTATTCAAATGGCGCCCTTCGAGGCCCTTTATGGTAGAGAATGTCGCACGTCGTTGTCTTGGTTAGAAACGGGTGAGTCAAAGTTGTACAAGAGCAAAGAGGTGGAAGATGCTTCGTACTTGGTTCGTACCATTCGGGAGAGATTGCTTATCGCTCAGGACCGGTAAGTGAAGTACTATAATGCCAAGCACAGGAACGTGGAGTTCGCTATGGGCGACTGGGTGTACTTAAATATCAAGCCGTTCAAGGGTGTCTCGAGGGTGTGGCGCTTGAAAAAGCTAAGCCCGAGGTACCTTGGGCCGTTTGAGGTTCTGGAGCCGGTTGGCGAAGCGGCTTATCAGTTGAAGCTATCAGTGGAGCTCAGTGGTCTACATGATGTATTCCATATATCGGTGCTACGGAAGGCGGTGCAAGAGCCTACGCAAGTGATCGCGGTCGATCAAGTGCCGATTGATAGTGGGTTGACTACAAAGGTCAAGCCCGTGCGTATTGAAGACTCGGAGGTCAAGCGACAACGCAATAAAGAGATCAGGATGGTCAAGGTCCGTTGTGACAATTGCGGTCGCGAAGAGCTCTCTTGGGAACGAGAGCAGACTACGCTTGACGTGTATCCGAAGTTGTTCCGCTCAGGTACAATTTAATTTTGTACTTATCTTTCCTTTATGTAATTTCGTGGACGAAATTCTTTTAAGAGGGGGAAAGCTGTAATGCCCCGAAACTCAAAAGAGTGACGGGTGACGTATTTGTACCAAATTTGGAATTTGGCAGGGGTACATGGCCTGGGACACGGGCGTGTCCCAGGGTGTGTCGGGGTAGTTCAAAGATCTGGCAAAACGATCAGGCAGAAATCTGGGTTCGACGATCGTAGAGCAGCGGTCGACGATCTGGTCACAATGCTACGGTCGACGATCTGTCGATATTCTATGTTCGACGATCGGGCCAGCTATTCTGTGTTCGACGATCGGGCCAGCTATTCTGTGTTCGACGATCGGGCCATCTATTTTGTGTTCGACGATCGGGCCTGCTATTCTGTGTTCGATGATCGGGCCAGTTATTCTGTGTTCGACGATCGGGCCAGTTATCTCTGTTCGACGATCAGGCCGTGGGTTCGTCGATCAGGCCACGTGTTCGTTGATCAGGCAGTTTTCTGGGTTCGACGATCGGGCCGTGGGTTCGACGATTGGGCCGCGTGTTCGTCGATCAGGTAGTTTTCTGGGTTCGACAATCGGGTCGTGGGTTCGACGATCGGGCCGTGCGTTCGACGATTTGGCCAGAGATTTGTGTTCGACGATTGGGCCAGAGATCTCCGTTCGACGATCTGGCAGCGGTCGACGATCTTGGTTCGACGATCGTCGAGCGCGGGGCGGATCTAGCGTGTCTGACTCGGTCGACGCGGAGTGTCGACACAGATGTTTTGGCGGGATCTTGTCTTAATGTCCCGACATAATTGGGTTGGTCGCGGACGTGTCCTGCTCTGGTTGGTGAACCATGCAGTGTTTAGCCCCATTCGTCCAGGTCAGACCTGGATCGTAGCCGTGCGTTTCCTTTTGTGGGATCCGACGGCTGGTGGGTAATCCGATTGGGTTATACCCGAGTACAGGGTTTAAAAACCCTTATTCTTCTGCCGCTGGTTCTCTGTCTAAATCCTAGGGAGAGGGGAGAGCAAAGGAGGAAGATGAAGCTTAGATCCAGTCTTTGGAGGAGTTTTAGAGCTCCAAATCGCGAGCCGACTTCGGATCTACGAAGGTAAGGAGATTGCGGTGCTTTTCATTCGCGTACATTTCCATGGCGCCAAGGAAAAACGCTAGGGTAATGATTCTCTACTTGAGCATGTGAAGCTCTCCTTCTTTTGCATAGGAAGCCCGCTCTCGCGAGTTTGCGGTGAGTTGGAGGCGTTCCTTCGCGTAGATATGTGAAATCCCCGTTGTGTAGAGTCCGTAATCGGGAACGGACATAGGCATGATGTGTGAAGCCTATCCGGACATGTTGGTCTGGATCGGTGATGTTGCATTGCATAAATGTCGGAGAAGACTCCGTGCGATTGTTTGTTTTTCGGGTTTTCTACATGGTAGATTGCAACAGGGAGCCTTGGGGATTAACCCTAAGGTGCACCCGGAAAACTGGGCGGATGCGTTATCTTGCCAACTTGGTGTCCTGGGAGCCAACTTGAACATAACCGGGTTATGTGAAGTATGTGATGGAAACGAGACTCGAAGAAGTTTGACCTGCGCATATGTTTTAAATTAACGTTGCGGTGTGAGCAAAGGGTTAGACAGAACCGTACCCGTTCTATGTCGTTCGGTTAGAGTCGTTGGCATAGATGAGGGTCTTCGGCGATCTATGGTTTAAATTACTGTGACCCAGGCCGGGAAGACAAAATGCTCATTGTATGGCCGTCCAAAGGGATGGTGGTGAGTCGGCGGACTTTGAACGTGTTCACCGAGAATGTGCCCTGAGTGCACGGGGTGTGTGGTCGTGCGTGCCTACGCCTGTGATGTTGTGACATTACTACATTGCTTAATTATACTAATAAAATGCAGGGAAGGAGCATCGTCGCCCCGAGTTGGGGGCGGGATCGTTATAATTTGGTCAACATTGCTGACCGTTGCTTTTGTTTGCTACCGTGGGTGGTTTGTTGCTTGCAGGTGCTGCTGGACCAAGCGGTCAATAGCGGGCTAAAGCCCAAATTGCGAAGCCGGCCCTCGAAGGCCTAATTGGAGTGTTTACTTGCTTTTGTTCATGTATGACCGGCCTGTGTGCCGTGGTATGGAAAACATGTAAATTGAGTAAACCATTTGTAAGGCCTTAAGGCCAGTACTTGTGTATGTACTTCATTCCTTTTTGGCTTGTTAGTGGACATTCATGCTTGTTGTTGGGTTCTTTTAATTGCAACTTATAAAACTGCTTCCGCTAGAATGCTATGTGTAGGACGTTGGATTGGTTGGATGGTTTCCATTGAGTAACCACCCGGTTTGTCTGTCATATATGACGTCGGGCCCCGGCCGGACCTACTGCTATATGCTATGCGACGGATAGGGGGTGTTACACGACACCCGCAAGGGGTGGCGTGCCGCAAGGCGCCGCCCGCAAGGGGCGGCCGTGACCGGATGCCCCTCCCTACGGCCGCCTCCCGCGGCAGCAGGATGCCGCTCATAAGGGGACGGTCGCGTACGACCTTCCCTCCTCCCGCCGTCACGGGGCGTCGCCTACGCAAGGGCGGCAGCGCCTGGGCGCCCCTCCCCGTGGTCGCCTCCCGTGGTCGCGGGGCACTGTTCGCACAAGGACGGTCGTGCTTGGCCGCGCCCGGTTGCCCCTCCTCGGGTCCGCCTCCCGCTGCCGCAGGGAGGCTCCAGTAAAGGGAGATCGTGCCCGCACGCCCCGCTCCACGACCGTCCCCCGCCGCCGCAAAGGGTCGCCTGCAAGGGGAAGCCGCACCCGGCCGCCACTCTTTGCGGATTCTCACGCCGCGGTCGGCCGCCCCGCCGGCCGCGGCTCCTCCTCTCTCCTCACCGGCGACCGTCTGCCGGTGGGATGGCCGCTCTTTCAAAGTGGTCCCTCCATGTCGTCTGATCATTCCACTGCGATCAACACCATACATTTCACGGATAACCCCTCACTAACTGTCATGATTAGTGGGGGGTTATCAGTAATTATAAAATGGCCTGCGTTCAGTGTAAATTATACGCGTAATATCCGTCCAAAACTATATTAGGACTGACCTGTAAATAGTAATTATGGTTGGTTACGGTGTGCAGATAGTCGTGTAACCATCGTAATCACTTCCTAGAGCCTATAAAAAGGCCCTAGGACCCCCATCATTTCTAACTTTTTCCTCCCAGCCTTCTTCTTCCTCAAGTCGGAGCTCTGCCAAAATTCTTCTACAAGCCTCCTCCACCAGCCAGACTACTAGAAAATTCGTCTAAGTCCACAACATTTTGAGGAAGAAGGCGCTCTGCACACGACTTAAGAGAGCCTCTTGCGTGCGCGACGCCATCCAAATCAATGCCAACGCTTCCCGGCACACTCTACCACGAAGTCTGCTCTCCAAGCAACTCCCAAGGACGCTCATCTCTATTTGAGCGTAAGAAATAAATCAGTTTCGAGTGTGGCGGCCTGTCGCCCATCGAGCACTTCACAATCTCTCATCTCAAAGTTGTAATGATGAGAGGTCTGTCTCCCTCGATTCTCCAAACACTTTGTAAACAGCCACCAATAGTGAAGTTTGACCAACATCATTCTGGTCACATGGTTCTTTACCCATTACAGGGGGTTTTCAACGTTAAAATCGCATTGTGTGCTTCTGCTTATTCTGTGACTGTGTGAGGACTCAGCTGTTTCACGGGCTAAGGCGGCCAAGTTTAGTCCAGTCCACCAGGAGAGTTGAGTTGGCCAAATATTTTGGCGTCGTATGTGGGAACATGTTCCACCCAATATTCTACAAAGCTCCCATAAGATCCTGAAGACAGTGTACCCTGCCCAGCGACACTCATGACTATGGCTAGAAGAAAGGCCAGCACCATTCAGATACCAGTCGAAAATGGGCCAGGGGTCACTATCCCCTCCCTTCTTCGCACTGACGGGCCCAACTAAAAAGAGCCTCTCAACATATGTGTGAACATGCTCGACAAACGCATCGTCCAAGATAAACTAACTGCAAGATCAAATTCTCGCCCTCTTTTAGGAAATAGGACGAAGTTCTGTAATAATCCAGCAACCCGTTGGTCAGTCACAACAGCGAGCGATTTCTACCTTGAATAAACGCTCCTAGCAAAGAACTTACGACAGAGAGGAGTTCTCAGAGTCAAGTAGCTCACTAACCCCAGAAGAATCAAGTCGGGATACGAGAAGCAGTTACCTTCAAGACAACGGAAATGTCAAACGAAGTAAATTCAGATACAAGGAAGTTAGTGAGCTACTTTATTAGTATTCACCTTTCACGTCGTCCGTCTTAGCGTGCCCCATCCCAAAGGATTTCAGATATCGGGATATTAAGAAATTTGACGAGGCGGGTAACCCGCTCATGCATATAAAGCATTACGTAGCCGCCATGCACGCTGGGCAAGCCTCAGACGAGTTGCTACGTCAAGTATTCCCTACTACGCTAAAGGGACAAGCACTCATATGATTTCGCTCATTAGAGAAGGGAATAATTGACAGCTTCATAGAATTAACACATTTTTTCATTAGTCAGTTCTCTCCAAATAACATCAAAAGAACCACCATGGATGGGTTTAGTAGGCTGCAAGAAGGGAAAAGGAAGCAAGCGAGCAATCTACACACAAAGCCCCGGAAGAATGACAGATGTTACAAAAATGCTTGTCAATCCAGAAGACATCGCTGATGCCAAAAATGTGCACAACTTAACGCTACCCAAGAGGAAATCTTTCATGCCATCCGTCATCTTCCTGCCTTGCAAAGAACAAAGCCACTCGCTGCAAGCCAAAGAGATCTCTCAAAATACTGTGAATACCATCAAGGATCTGGTCACGATATGAAGGAATGCAACCACTTAAAGGAAGACATATAACGATTCGCTCACTTAGGGGCAATAGATCGATTTTTACAAAGGAAGAAGGAGCAAGACCCCCGTTAGAACCTAAGTAATATTACTGTGATCATCGGAGAACCCCCAGTAAAAATAGCCAGAGTCTTGGTAGATGAAGATATCATAGTGAATGTGACATTTCTTTCAACATTGCTCCAACTCAGGCTGACAAGTGGGAGCCTCGGACTTAACTCAACTAGCGCACACATTCTAGGAAGCCCACTAGTTCCGGTCCTTGACACCATCACTTTTCTGGTAACTCTGGGCGAGGGACCTCTGCAAGCAACTTATGATGTTCAGTTTGCTGTCATTCAAGCAAACGTTGACTACACTGCAATACTTCAACTGTCGCTCTTGGTCGTTTTCTATGCTCGCTCACACCGTCATTTCTCTGGCTAAAAGTGCTCAAGCGAAAACTTGGAGTCAAGAAAAAGAAGTTGATGACTAGTAATTAGTCTAAAATCATCATTTTAGCTTAATTTGTTATTTGATATTTAAATAAATTATTGTATTTATTCGTTATTTTAAGAATTTTCATAAAATTAATATTTTATGTTCTAAACATATATATTTTAATTTTTGTTGGAATGCGGCAGGCCTGGGGAGCAATTCTGTGCAATGTCACGCTGTCACATCCATAATATATTATTCGAGTCGAGTTCGCTCGATCACCACCTTTGCATGCATGGGGCACTCGACCACATCCACCCTCTTCGGCGCCACCATCGCTCACGTCGATCTTTTTCGTCGCCACCACCGTTCTCGTCACCTTTGCATACATGGAGTGCTCGGCCACTTCAATGTCACCTCAACTGCAGCAGCTCCTCCACGTTGCTCCAAGCAGCCCGGCCACTTCTTTGCTCCAGCGCCACCTTGCATGCAGCAGCCCGTGCTCCACCGCCATCTTGCAAGCAGCCAACCCGCTGTCTCCACGTCATCAATCCAGCCCGCATCCACCACGTCAGCGATCCAACCCGCCTCGATTATGTTGGGATTTGCTTGGTTGACCGGGTCAACAAGACCTTTTATTATATGAGAGTATTTTATGTAGTTTTGTATTTAATGCTGGTGGTGGTAGGTGTTAGATGGCATTTAATATGGGGGTCATTTGTCATTTTTCTACTGGTTACCCTAGCCTATATATAGGCATGTAAGTATTCTTTTTAAAGTTTGATGAGATAGAAGTTTTCTTCCACATTTCCGTTTTAGAGAGAGAGGGGAGCGCTGCAGCGCAGGTGTGTGTGTCCGGGTGGTTTGCCAACTTAGCCGAGCGGTTTGTGCACTCGCGTTTCGGGTGCTGATCTCGCGCGTGACTAGTTGATCTCGCGGGTGGTCGCTCAACTCGCAGTGGGGACATCTCGTCGGGCGGTCTCGGCGTGAGAGAGTGGAGTCGAACTCGCGAGTGGGGTCCCGCAGTTGCTGGTGGCAGCCTAGCAAGGTCGCGTTCGCGCGTGCACGCTGGTGGTGGTTTGATCGCGAATTAGGTGCGGTCTCGCCGGGTGCACTCGCCTAGTGTCTCGCCGGGTGCACTCGCCAAGCGGGTTCTCTCTCGCCAAGAGAGAGGAGGTTGCCGCGAAATTCAAACCGCGCGGGTAGGAGTCTTGTGTAGGCGGTCTCGCAGGATCGTATCTTGTGGTGTAGGGTGTTGAGTGGAACTGGTTTTGTGAAGCTGAGATTGTGCAGGAACCCATACACGTTTCCAACAAGTGGTATCAAAGGGAGGTTCGGATCCCCTGGGAGTTGGCTAAGAAGGTTAAGTGACAAGGAAAGATGGAGATGGGAAGTGGAATGCAGAGGCAAGTCCCCAAGTTTGACCAAAACGAACTATGGAAATTGGAATATACAAATGTGAGTGTTACTCCCCTCCAAAGAGTTATGGGAGATAGTTGAAGAGGGAGTCGAGGTGCTTACTGCTGAAGCGGAGGCAGCGTTGACTAATGCTCAGAAGACAGTGTTGAGGGAAGCAAAGAAGCAGGACAAGAAGGCCATATTCCTATTGTACCAAGGAGTTGATGAGGCGACGTTTGAGAAGATCTCAGATGCTGGGACATCCAAGGAGGCTTGGGAGATACTACAATGCTCCATGCAGGGAGTTGATAAAGCAAAGAAGGTTAAGTTACAATCCCTTCGAGCCCAGTATGAGGTGATGAGGATGCAAAGCTCAGAGAAGGTTTGTGACTACGTGACACGTCTACGGATGCTCACAAATGAGATGAAGAGGAATGGGAAAACAATAGATGATGTTAGCTTCATGGAAAAGGTCCTACGATCTATGTCCAATAAATTCAGACATGTGGTAGTGGCCATTGAGGAGTCAAAGGATCTCACCGAGATGGCGGTAGATGAACTTGTTGGCTCGCTGCAAGCCCATGAGTACCGCATGCTGCAGGATGATGAGGAGCCGAGTGGCTTGGGAAAAGCACTCCAGACTCAGCTTAACTTTGGAGAAAGCTCAGGAAGAGGTGGAGGACAGCGTGGTCGAGGCTACCAGGGAAGAGGTAGAGGAGGAAGAGGTGGAAGAGACTTCGCAAGAAATCAGTACAACCAGAAGGAGCCGGAGCAACCTCAGGGTTGGAGACACGATGGAGGAGGAAGAGGAAGAGGCCAAGGAAGAGGCCAAGGCAGAGGACAAGGAAGGGACCAGGGAAGAGGTCAAGGAAGAGGAAGAGGAGATATGTCCCAGACTCAATGTTACAACTGTAACAAGTTCGGGCATATGAGCTACGATTGTTGGGCTCCAAGGAAGGGAGGAGAAGCCAACCACTATGCTGAGGCAAGTAACACGGGTGGCGACCCGATGATGTTCCTTACCATCCAAGGTGCTGCAGGAGGAAGGAACGGAGTGTGGTACTTGGACACTAGAGCAAGTAACCACATGTGTGGAGATAAGGAGCTGTTCACCAGCCTTGAAGAAAATGGTGGTGAAGTCAGCTTTGGCGACGCCTCGAAGATATCCGTGGAAGGAAGAGGAGTGATAGCGGTCACGATGAATGGGAAGGAGGTGCACATCAACGATGTCTTCTACGTGTCAGGCTTGAGGAGTAAAATCCTAAGTCTTGGGCAGCTAGTGGAGATGGGCTATCGTGTCATGTTGAGGGATAGTACCTTAGCTATGAAGGATAGTCAAGGAAGAGAGGTGGTGAGAGTGAAGATGGCGACGAATCGCCTCTTTCCTCTAAGTATGGATGCCAAGGAGACGACATGTCTTGCGAAGACAGGAGAAGAAGAGGAAGCTTGGATGTGGCACCACCGGATGGGCCATCTGGGGTTCACAGGCCTGAAGTTACTATCCCACTCGAAGATGGTAGAAGAGTTGCCTATGATCTCGCCTCCTCAGAGGGTATGTGAGGCATATACCAAAGGAAAGCAGAAGAGAGAAACGTTTGAGGGTGTAAAGTCCCGAAGGGCGACAAGGCAGCTGGAGCTAGTTCATTCGGACATAGCAGGTCCGTTTGAGACGACATCAGTTGGAGGCAGCAGATACTACATTACCTTCACGGATGACTACAGTCGGAAGTGTTGGGTGTACTTTCTGAGAGAGAAGGCCGAGGCACTTGACAAATTTAGGGAGTTCAAGACAATGGCTGAGAAGGAGAGTGGGAAACCACTAAAGGTGCTCAGGACAGATAGATGTGGGGAGTACACCTCGAGGCTGTTTGATGAGTTCTGCAAGCAGTGGGGGATATCTCATCAGCTGACGGCGGCATACTCACCTCAGCAGAACGGAGTGGCAGAGAGAAAGAACTTGACCATCATGAATATGACAAGGAGTATGGTGAAAGGCAAGGGGTTGCCTAAGAAGTATTGGGCGGAGGCAGTACAGGTGGCAGTGTACTTACTGAACCGTTGCCCAACGAAGAGTGTAAAGTTCAACACGCCGTTCGAAGCATGGTGTGGGTGGAAGCCAAGCGTGAAGCACCTAAGTATCTTCGGGTGTGTGGCTTATGGCCATGTCCTGGACCAGAGGAGAAGGAAGCTGGATGACCGGAGCGAGAAGTGCATCTTCGTAGGCTACGCTCCTGCGAGCAAGGCGTACAAGTTGTACAACCCGGTGACAGAGAAGGCCGTCATCTCAAGGGATGTGGTGTTTGAGGAAGACATCTACTGGAGCTGGGATGAAGAGGTGAGGAACATCAAGGGGATGTTCTTCGATGATGATGAAGAAGAGGGTGGTCAGGGAGATGAAGCTGAGATGGGTGGAGTTGAGCCACCATCACCACCCAACAGGATGTCAGGGGGAGCTCTCACCCCTTACTCAAGTGGAGCAAGTACGAGCAGAGGAACATCTGGTGGAGCAAGCACCAGCGGAACCAAGGATGATCGTCCTCATCCTCGGACAAGGAGGTTGGAGGAGATCTATGAAGAGACGGCTCCAACTCATAACAGTTTTTCTTTATACTGTTTGTTTGCAGATGTTGAGCCGTACTCCTACGAAGAAGCCGCCCAAGAAAAAACTTGGAGAAAGGCGATGGATGCGGAGATAGCCTCCATCAAGAAGAATGACACCTGGAAGCTGGTGGATCCCCTGCAGGCCACAAACCCCTCGGGGTGAAGTGGGTGTATAAGGTGAAGAAGAATAAAGATGGAGGCGTGGAGAAACACAAAGCAAGGCTTGTTATGAAGGGCTACCGCCAAGTCTAGGGTGTGAACTATGATGAGGTCTTTGCACCCGTAGCGCAGATAGACACCATCAGGTTGATCATCGCGCTGGCGGCTCATCATGGGTGGAAGATAATGCAGATGGACGTGGTCTCTGCTTACTTGAATGGTTACCTGGAAGAGGACATGTACATCGAGCAGCCTCCAGGATATGTGGTGAAGGGGCAGGAGAGAAAAGTCTGCAAGCTGGACAAGGCTCTTTATGGGCTGAAGCAGGGAGCTAGAGCCTGGAATGGAAGGATAGATGCTTACCTGCAGAAGCATGGCTATCAGAAGAGTCTGCATGAATATGCACTCTACACGAAGTTGGATAAGAATGACGATATAATAATAGTATGTCTATATGTAGACGACATGATCTTCACAGGCAACAACACTGCGATGTACGAGGAGTTCAGAGGAATGATGAAGAAGGAGTTCGAGATGACGGACTTGGGAGAGCTAAGCTACTTCTTGGGAGTAGAGGTGAAGCAGAGTGAAGATGGAATCTTCATCTCTCAGAAGAAGTACACTGAGGAGATACTGAAGAAGTTCAGGATGGAGAGTAGCAAGCCTATCTCCACTCCTGCAGATCCAGGGCTGAAGCTAAGTAAGGAGCCGAAGGAAGGGGCGGTGGACTCCACCTTATTGAAAAGCTTGGTGGAGAGTCTACGCTACTTGACCTTCACCCGACCAGACATCATGTATGCGGTCGGGGTGGTGAGCAGACATATGGAAGAACCGAAGGAAGACCACTTCACGGTGGCGAAGAGGATCCTGTGGTATATAAATGGGACAAGAGGCCATAGGCTGAAGTATTCAACTAGAGAGGAGCTGACACTGGTAGGTTACTCGGACAGTGACTACGGCGGGGATGTGAATGACCGGAAGAGCACTTCCGGGTATGCTTTCAACATGGGAATGGGGGCATTCTCATGGAGCTTGAAGAAGCAAGCCACGATAGCGCTATCATCTTGTGAGGCTGAATACATTGCGGCGGTGGCTTGCACCTGCCAAGCTATCTGGCTAATGAACCTACTGCAGAGTCTACATCAAGGAGTGGATGGTCCAATGACCATGTTTGTGGATAACATGTCAGCCATCCAGCTCGCAAAGAACCCCGTGCTACACGGGCATAGCAAGCACATTGAAACAAGGTATCACTTCCTCCGCGAGCAGGTGGAGCTGAAGATAGTGGAAGTTGTGTATTGCCCTACCGGGGAGCAGGTTGCGGATATTTTCACCAAGGCATTGAAGGTGGAGACGTTCCTACGGCTCAAAGGCAAACTCGGCATGTGCTGCCAAGTTTGAGGGGGAGTTTGTTGGGATTTGCTTGGTTCACCGGGTCAACAAGACCTTTTATTATATGAGAGTATTTTATGTAGTTTTGTATTTAATGTTGGTGGTGGTAGGTGTTAGATGGCATTTAATATAGGGGTCATTTGTCATTTTTTATTGGTTGCTCTAGCCTATATATAGGCATGTAAGTATTCTTTTTAAAGTTTGATGAGATAGAAGTTTTCTTCCACATTTCCGTTTTAGAGAGAGGGGGGAGCGCTGCAGCGTAGGTGTGCGTGTCCGGGCGGTTTGCCAACTTAGCCGAGCGGTCTGTGCACTCGCGTTTCGGGTGCTGATCTCGCACGCGACTAGTTGATCTCGCGGGTGGTCGCTAAACTCGCAGTGGGGACATCTCGTCGGGCGGTCTCGGCGTGAGAGAGTGGAGTCGAACTCGTGAGTGGGGTCCCGCAGTTGCTGGTGGCGGCCTAGCCAGGTCGCGTTCGCGCGTGCATGCTGGTGGTGGTTTGATCGCGAATTAGGTGTGGTCTCGCCGGGTGCACTCGCCTAGTGTCTCGCCGGGTGCACTCGCCAAGTGGGTTCGCTCTTGCCAGGCGAGAGGAGGTTGCCGCGAAATTCAAACCACGTGGGTATGAGTCTTGTGGGGGAGGTCTCGCAGGATCGTATCTTGTGGTGTAGGGTGTTGAGTGGAACTGGTTTTGTGAAGCTGAGATTGTGCATGATAGAAACGCAGCACAGCGTAATGGATCGATAATATAGAGGAGTTAGAAACGTGTTATACCTCCGGCCATGGGGGCCAAGCGAGAGCAGAAATCTAAAGCAGGGAGCCTCTACAGTGGGAGTTAGCCCTTCTAGATCGCAGAAGGAGTGACCTCGCCGGAGCCTTCTTGTTGAAATGGTTCACCGGAGGACCAATAGGAGAAAACTCGTTGCTGGTTTTTGCGACTTCGGAGGGACTCGCCGGAAGTCCTTAGGTTTGAGCAGCGACAGTGAGATGTCGTCACCTGAGCTGGTGAAGAACTGGAGCGGGAAGCCGCTGCTAGGGTGTCGAGGGAGGCGAAGCACCGGGAAAACGCTGGAAGCCTCTGCTAGGGTGTCGCGGGAGGCGAAGCACCGGGAAACCGCCGGATTTGGGGATCGCGATCGGCAGAAGTGCAGAAATCGCGAAAGAAGGAATTAGGGCTTCCGGTATTTTGGGTTTATGCTCTCAACTCAACCGAATGAAGAGAGTGGTGAGTTTTAGATGGGTTTTGCTCACCCTTTATACTCAAAACCGGGTCCTTAATTAAAACCTGTACGATCTGGGCCGTCCGTCCTCCCATCTAGAGGATCTTGATTGAACCTCCAATCAAATCGCAAACCACGATCACACTTGGGCCCGACAAGTCACACTTTATACTGAGCACCCCACCACACCACTACGATGTTGAATCATTATGGAAAAACTAGCACTCTCCCACTTGATTCAACGCGTAGAAACCTACTTTAATATTTAAAAATAATTAAATTTATTTTATAATAGTGAAATAACGCTAGACTCGTGGGGTGTCAGTTAACAACAAAACTTTACGTATGGCCATACATTAATAATATAAAAACAATGACTCTCAACCCAAACTTTATGTGATCACTGAATACTTGAACAGGACGTCACAATTACAGGAACTGTGGCGGTTGTATCTTAAATGGTGGACACTTTCTTCCACAATTACAATGTAATCACTAAATCCTATCAAGTGCCTTATGTGGCAATGTAACTTTGTGAGTGGATATTCCCACTCTTTAATGCAATACAAAATCTCTTATAATAACTTTAATGCGCACAAAAGAGATAGAAAGCTAAAGTACTGCATTAATCCTAAAAAGAAAGAAGAGTCATAATAAATGTCATGACTTCTTAACCATCAAATGAGTCCACAAGTCCCATTCTGTCAACATGACTCTTGTATAAATTAGGTGGGAGCCCCTTAGTCATGGGATCTGCTATCATAAGCAGTGTGCCTATATGCTCAATGATGATTTTACTCTCCCTTACATTTTCTCTAACCACCAAAAATTTAATATCGATGTGTTTGCTGCGGCTCCCACTTTTGTTGTTCTTGGCAAAGAACACTGCTACAACATTGTAACATAGAAGCTTTATTGGCTTAGGTATTGTACCAATCACCCTAAGCCCTGAAGAAAAATTCTTCAACCATAATGCCTGCTTCGTTGCTTCATAACACGCAATGAACTCTGCTTCCATGGTCGAAGATGCTATGAGAGTTTGTTTGACACTCTTCCAAGCAACTGCACCGCTGGCAAGCATGAAAATGTAGCCAGAAGTGGACTTCCTCGAATCCTGGAAACCCGCAAAGTCTGCATCCGTGTATCCAACTATATCCAGATGATCAGACTCTCTATATGTAAGCATGTAATCCTTCATCCCCTGGAGGTATCACATGACCTTCTTAGCTGTTGTCCAATGCTCTGCTCCAGGATTACTTTGATATCTCCCACTACAAATGCAATGTCTGGTCTAGTGCAAACCTCTAAATAGACTAAACTGCCAACCGCAGATACATATGGAATATTCTTCATGGATTCTAATTCCAGAGAATTCTTGGGACATTGTGACAAACTGAATTTGTCACCCTTTACTATAGGAGCTATAGAACTTGAACAATTTCTCATATTAAATCTCTCCAAAACTTTGTTAGTATAGGCCTTCTGAGATAACCCCAAGATCGTTTTAGATCTATCTCTATGTATCTCAATTCCTAAGACATATGATGCCTCCCCTAAGTCTTTTATGTCAAAATTTTGGAAAAGAAATTGTTTAGTCTCCCTTAGCATTCCCAAGTTATTGCTTGCTAACAGAATATCATCAACATACAGGACTAATATTACGAATTTACACCCACAGACCTTGATGTATATACATTGATCCACAATGTTTTCCTCAAAACTTAATGAGATAATAACATTATGAAACTTGAAATACCATTGTCGTGAGGCTTGTTTTAGCCCATATATTGACTACCTTAGTCTGCATACAAGGTTTTTATGTTTCTCGGAAAAGAAACCTATAGGTTGATCCATGTATACTTCCTCCTCAAGACCCCCATTTAAGAATGCTGTTTTGACATTCATCTATTGTAGCTCCAGATCAAAATGAGCTACAAGGGCCAATATTATTCTTAGTGAATCCTTCTTTGAAACCGGCGAGAAGGTGTCATGATAATCAACACCCTCCTTTTGAAGGAAACCTTTGGCAACAAGTCTTGCCTTATATCGTTTGATCTTACCAGAGGCATCAATTTTCGTCTTAAAGACCCATTTGCAACCTACCACACGATGGCCATCTGGTAATTCTACTAGATCCCATACTCGATTGTGTGCCATTGAGTTTAACTCTTCCTTCATAGCATCAAGCCATTTATCAGAATCTGTACGGCTCATGGCTTCCGAGAAAGTGATAGGGTCATGATTGAGTTCAGACATATAGTCGGTCTCTTGTAAGTATACAACGTAATCTGATGGAATAGCTGATCTTTTAACTCTTGAGGATTTCCTTAAATATGACTGATTGAGTAGTTGTGGTGCAGCCTCAACCACTGGTTGTGTTTCTTGAATGACTGCCTCACTAATCACACCTTCATGAGAGCTTGGAATAGGAATATTCTCAACCACTTCATCACAAGATGGAATCTGAATAGGTATGTGTTGAGCCATAACATGTATGAGCCCACCAGGTTCAACACTACTACCTAAAGGTGCAGAATCTTGCACCTCTTCTAACACAGCTTTGTGAGAGCTCTCGTCACTATTGCTAGCTCGTCAGATGGACTACTAACCCTTGTTCTGTGAAGATTTATAGAGGACAACTTTTTGAACTCTGTGAAGTAGCACTATTTTCTTTCAAAAACTCTTGGATATTTCTTCCTTGCTACTTTTGTTTTGAAGATTACATGTTTGGTTCGTTGCCCATGTCTGGAATGGTTGTAATATTTTTTCGAGGCCATGTATATATATATATATATTCTCCCTTTTTGGTGGCAATGAACAAGCATGCAATCTTGACCCGAATCCGATCTTCATACCCAGTGCATCCAGTGCTGGAGGTTTGGTGTTGGAGTTTGGTGTACCCCTATGCTATCCGGTGCAGAGTGGAGGAGCAGTATAAAGTGAAGATGGAACCCACATTCAACATCAAGTTCTTGACTGTCAGATTAGCAGTGCCTGAAGTTTCTCGGTGTTTTCCCGGATGGAGGGGTTCATGGTGATCGGATTCGGGTCCTCTTGTTTTGAGCTCCCAGTTTGTTTTGTGCTATAATTAGAATAAATGTTATCGAGTTTTTCCAGAAGTAGCCACAACATTTTGAAAAACCCGGTTAAAGTGATTCTCTGGCCACACATCATGGGACGCGTATTAAAATCACTAATCTAATTTTAGCACGTTGCGATTACATTCATGTTTGTTATTCATTACCTGGCCCCACAGGGAAGTGATGAATAGCGGTTAGAATTTAATCGACATATAGTAGTAAGTATATACCACTATTGATGGATCCCCATACCCACAGGTACGAGATTCCATTAATAGTAGCATTCTACTTACTAGCTATATATATATATAAAAATAAAGTACGATAAAATCCAATGCGATAGCGGTCTTTGCCCAAAGGGAGACTGGATTTTTATCATTAACAATTGACATGAGTTAATTGTTAAAATAAGTTTTTTTTGTTCCTTTCATAATGCTCATACTAAAATTTAAATTCGTTGTTCTCATACTAAACGTAAGCGTCTTTTACAGTGTTTAACACCGTGATTGACCCCACTCAGTTCATCCCCACTCTTACGGGAGATAATTATAAGATATGGAAAGATAAGGTGCTTCTAGCCTTAAGGTGCATGGACCTTGATTTGGTCCTTCGTACTGATGAGCCCGCTCTCCCTATGGCGAATAGCACACCAGCTGATCGTACCTTATATGAGCGATGGGAGAGTTCCAATCGTCTTAGTATAATGGTGATCAAGACCCACGTCAGTCAGAGCATTAGGGGATCTATCCCCGAGTGCAAGACTGCTAAAGAACTGATGGGGGCCATTGACAAACAGTTTGTCAGCTCGGATAAAGCTCAGGCCAGCACCCTAATGGCAAAACTCTGTTCCATGAAGCTAAAAGTAACAGATAGCGTGAGGGGACACATTATGGAGATGAGGGACATAGCTGCACAGCTAAAGGCATTGGATGTCGACTTCTCAGAGTCATTTCTGGTTCATTTTATTTTGACTTCATTTCCTACTGATTTCACTGCCTTTAAGGTATCTTACATGACACATAAGGAAAAATGGTTGGTGAATAAGCTATTGAACATGTGCGTTCAAGAGCAAGGCAGGCTGAAGCAAGAGAAAATAGAATCAGTGCATCTTGTGACACACAAGAAAGGGCAGTCAAGCAAGTCCAAAGTTGACCCAAAGGACAAAGGCAAGGGGATAGCACTTTCCATAAAGAAACCAGATAATATGAAGCTATCTACCTGTTTCTTCTGCAAGAAGAAGGGTCATATGAAGAAGGACTGCCATAAATATAAGGCATGGCTTGCAAAGACTGGAGTTATTACATCTTTAGTTTGCTACGAATCGAATTTTGTAAATTCCCATGATTTTCATAATACATGGTGGATTGATTCAGGCTCCACAATACATGTTTCTACTGTTATGCAGGGGTTTCAAAGTCTAAGGAAACCCAGTGATGGAGAAATGTGCGTTTATTCAGGGAACAAGATGCCATCGAGTGTTGAAGGTGTGGGGACATACAGGCTCGTCCTACAGACTGGATACATTTTAGACCTGGAGAAGACTTTTTATATCCCTACTTTTTCTAAAAATCTAGTATCTGTATCAAGACTAGTGCCTACGGTCTTTAATTTTCAGTTTAAAGACACTTCTTTACTAGTTATTAAATATTCGGTTACTGTTGGCTCTGATACCAAATGATAGAAACGCAGCGCAGCGGAATGGATCGATAATATAGAGGAGTTAAAAACGTGTTATACCTCCGGCCATGGGTGTAACACCCCCATCCGTCACATGGCATATAACAGAAGGTCCAGCTGGAACCCGACGCCATATACCACAGACAGTCGGAAGGGTTACATAAGAATATTCAAACATTCCAATTAAGACTACTCGTCCTACACAGAGCATTCTAGCGGAAGCTTTTAAAAGTTGAAAGAACCCAAAAAGTTAAATCCATAAACATGAATGTCCACATCCACACAACAGGAATGAAACCAAAATACACTGAAAAGGTACATGGCCTTATGACCTTACAATAGTTCACTTAATAAATAGTGTCTTACATACATCGGCTCGCAGGCCGGCCACACATGACAAAATAAAAACAACTACGCTTTACGGCCTTCGAGGGCCAGCACGGCAACATGGGCTCCAGCCCGCTATTTTGCACTCGGCTCCGCAGCACCTGCAAGCAACATTCCACCGCACGGTGGCAAACAGGCAACGATCAGCTAAAGCCGACCAAATTATAACGACCCCGTCCCTTTCTTGGGACGGCGGTTCTCCTTTCCTACATAACATTAGCCCAGCCAAACAATTATATAAAAACATACTTCGCCACAGGTGTAGGCTCGCACGACCAAACACCTCGTGCACTCAGGGCACATTAACGGTGAATCCTGACACTTCAGCGTCTTCACGACCACCCCCAGGATGGCAACAACATGAGCATTTTAGCTTTTCTGACCCTGATTAGTCCAAGGCTCCCGACTATGCCAACGACCAGTCCCCTTTTCGGGTCTCTCGCGCCGAACCACATAGCCCAGGTCCAATTCCACTTGCCCGTTGCTCAACCGCGTAGTTCACATTAAGACGTACGCACGAGCCAACCTTCTCTCGGATACTAATATTTTCCAAACAATCACATAACCCAGTTATGTTCAAGGCCGGTTCCCTGACCGGCAAGTTAGTAGAACACGTTTCCGCTCAGTTTTCCGGGTGCGCCTTGGAGCTAACCTCCAAGGATCACTGCTGCAATCTACCGCGTAGAAACCCGAAAACCCAAAGCACGGAGTCTTCTCCGGCAAATCATATCAAATGCAACATCACCGATCCAGACAATACACGTCCGGGTAGGCTTCACACACAATGCCTATGCCCGTACTTCGATTTCGGAGTCTATATGCAACACAAGGGGTACTATTCACATCAACCCTAAGGAACACCACGCACTCACTGCACACTCGCGGGAGCGGGATTCCCTATGGAGAAAGGAAGAGCTTCACATGCTCAAGTGGAGAATCGTTACCCTTGTAGTCCGCTTTGGCGCCATGGAAAAACTACACGGATGGAAATCTTCGCAACAAACTTTCCTCCACGGATCCGCTCTCAGATCTCTAAATAGTGCTCTGATGCTCCGCCGGTGGCCGAAATCCTCCTCCTTCTTCCTCCTCTCTCTAACTCCTTGGAAAGAGAAAGCTTGGAGAGAAATGAAGGATTAACATCCCTATTCCCGGCCTTAACAGAGTACGAAATCATCTAGGCAGTTGGATCTTATTTAAAGAAAACGAACGGCTCAGATCCGCTCAAAAATCCCCAAACCTGGGCCGAACACGGCATGGCACGCGACCGTGTCCTAGTCCGTGTACCTCGATCCAGGCACGATAGTCGAACATAGAGACTCACACGGGCTACGACACGCCCGTGTGTCACTCGACATGCCCGTGTCGGGTACTCAACATGCCTGTGACTAGGGCGCGTGTCACATATAACCGCCACGGCAACAGACACGACCCAACTGAATACGGGTTGGGACATGGGTGTGAATACGCCCGTGTCACTCGGTAATCGTCGAGCACAAATCGTCGATCGTCGAACGCAGAGGGTCACTCGACAATCGTCGAGTGCCATTCGTTGATCGTCGAACGCAGGGGGACACGCCCTCCCGACATGCCCGTATCGCCTGGCGTGCTCCTCCCGAACACTTTTCATCGAACTCAACCGGCTTTCGGGAACACGGGTACAGACACGGTTAGGCACACGCCCGTGTCCAATGACACGCCCGTGTCATTCAGCCGTGTTTCTAGCCGTGTCCTTCTCGGGATGAAAACAGCCAAAACACCAGCCAGACACGGCCTTGGACACGCCCGTGTCCTAGAACGTGTACCCCTATTCCGGCACCAAAAATCCATTTTTACGCGACCAATTGAAATACAATTTTCGGGGCGTTACAAATCTCCCCCACTTAAGGAATTTCGTCCCGAAATTAAGTAAAGGTACACAAATATTACAAGTTACCTGAATGGAACAACTCGGGGTATTCTTCCAGCATAGTTTGCTCTCGCTCCCAAGAAAGCTCCTTACGTCCGCAATTATTCCAACGGACTTTAACCATACGGATAACCTTGTTGCGGAGCCGCTTGACTTCAACGTCTTCTATACGTATAGGCTTGACCTTTGTCGTCAATCCATAATCAACCGGTACTTGATTGTCCGCAATGATCTGCGAAGGCTCTTGCACCGCCTTACGCAACACCAATACATGGAACACGTCGTGTAGCCCACTCAATTCCGCGGACAGCTTCAATCTATACACCGCCTCGCCAACACGCTCCGGGATTTCAAATGGTCCAAGGTATCTTGAACTCAACTTCTTCAAGCGTCGAACCCGCGAGACACCCTTGAACGGCTTAATTTTTAAGTACACCCAGTCGCCAACATTGAACTGCACATTCCTATGTTTGGCGTTATAGTACTTTGACTGTCTTTCCTGAGCGATCTTCAACCGTTCCTGAATTGTCCGTATCACTGAAGTGGCATCTTCCACTGTTTGACATTTGTAAAGCTTCGACTCGCCCGTCTCCAACCAAGACAACGACGTGCGACACTTTCTCCCGTACAAGGCCTCAAAAGGCGCCATTCCAATACTCGCCTGAAAGCTGTTGTTATACGCAAACTCCACCATGTACAGGCGCTTTTCTCACTGCTTTCCAAAATCTTGGACTCACATGCGAAGCATGTCCTCCATCGTCCGGTTGACCCTCTCGGTTTGGCCATCCGTCTGCGGATGAAAGGTTGTGCTGAACTTTAGCTTAGTACCCAACAGACTATGCACCAACCTCCAGTCATTCGACGTGAAGCGTCCATCTCGATCACTAACAATACTGCGGGGCACACCGTGCAATCGTACAATATTCTCCACATAGAGTTTGGCTAACTTTTCCACCAGATCTTCCTTCCTTATCGGGATGAAGTGTGACACCTTCGTCAACCTATCTACGACCACCCAGATGGCGTCGTTTCTCTTCTGCGACTTCGGAAAACCATGCACAAAATCCATAGATATGTCGTCAAATTTCCATTCTGGGATAGGTAGGGACTTCAAGAAACCTCCGGGCTTCTGGCATTCCGCCTTCACCAATGCACATGTACGGCACTTGGCCACATAAATTGCTACGTCCTTCTTCAATCCTAGCCACCAAAACAATTTCTTCATGTCTCTATACATCTTCGTGCTTTTCGGGTGGATCGAGTACTTGGTATGATGAGCCTCGTACATCAACTCCTCCCGGAGATTATCCGCACTAGGAACGCATAGGCGACCGTCCTTCCTTAGCAACCCATCCTCAACAGCAAATTGGGAATTTGACCCATCCAAGGATTCATCCAAGATCTGCTTCATGATGTTGTCCTGAACCAAAGCCCGCCGAACTCTATCAGCTAGGTCACACTGCACCTCTGTCCAAAACAGTTTCGCCTCAGCACTAGACTGCTTGTCGATGCAAGATATCTCCAAAGCCTCCAACTCTCGGACCAATCTCTCATCATGTACCGATAACCGGCTGGTCTGTGCGGGAATCTTACGACTCAACGCATCCTCCACTACATTACCTTTCCCAGGCACATAATGTATCTTGAAGGTGTAGTCCCCTAGGAACTCATCCACCTCCGCTGCCTCATGTTCAGATCCTTTTGGTCCAACAGATACTTCAAGCTCTTATGATCGGTGTATATATCGACTTTTACACCGTACAGATAGTGCATCCACAGCTTTAAAGCAAATATCACGGCCACTAACTCCAAGTCATGGACCGGATAATTTCTCTCGTGAGCTTTCAATTGTCGTGAACCATAGGCTATCACTCTACCATGCTGTAGCAGAACACAGCCCAAACCACTGCCCGAAGCATCACTATAGATTTTGAATCCTTCGGTTCCACTTGGCGAACATAAAATAGGCGTTGTGGTCAACCGCCTCTTCAACTCTTCAAAAGCTTGTTCGCACTCCGAAGACCACACAAACTTCTGATTCTTCCTAGTCAAAGTCGTGAGTGGTAGCGCTATCCGCGAGAAGTTCTCTACGAAGCGCCTGTAGTAGCCAGCAAGCCCCAGAAAGCTCCGGACCTCTGCCACTGTAATCAAAGCAGGCCACTCCTGTATCGCCACTATCTTCGCCGGATCCACAGCTATCGCTTCTCCACTGATAACATGACCAAGGAACGCTATCGAGGATAACTAGAATTCAAACTTGGAGAACTTAACATACAACCGATTCCTCCTCAACGTCTCCAACACCATGTGTAGATGATTGTAGTGATCCTCCTCGCACTGCGAGTACAACAGGATATCATCGATAAACACTATCACGAAACGATCCAGGTACTCTCTGAACGTCCTGTTCATTAGATCCATAAACACGGATGGCGCATTGGTCAAACCAAACAACATGACCGTGAACTCGTAATGCCCAAACCACGTACTGAATGTTGTCTTTGGGATGTCGCTCTCCCTTATCCTCAACTGGTAGTAACCGGATTTCAGATCTAACTTCGAATATACCGTTGATCCAACCAACTGATCAAATAGATCGTCAATCCTGGGGAACAGATATTTGTTCTTCTTCATAAGCTTGTTCAATTCCCGATAGTCAATGCAAAGTCGCAAACTCCCATCTTTCTTCTTGACGAAAAGGACCGGTGCGCTCCAAGGCGACGAACTTGGACACACATACCCTTGCTCCAACAACTCTTGAAGTTGAACCTTCAACTCTGCCATCTCTTTTGGCGCTATCCAATATGGAGAGTGTGACACCGTCTTGGCACCCGGTACCAGCTCAATGGTAAAATCAATCTCCTGCTGAGGAGGGGCTCCTGGGAGATCATCTGGGAACACATCAGGATACTCAGACACAACTGGGATACTGTCCAGACTTGATTTAGGCGTCGAAGTCTGCACTAGAGAGACAAACAGCTCTGCCCCAGACCGAACTGCCTTAAACACTTGAAGGGCTGACATCAAAATCTTACCCGACCCCTTCATGCCCAAAAGTAGTCTCCCGATCAGTGTTCAGACCCAACTTAACTTCCTTACGGTTGCAATCAATGCATGCACCCTGCTCCGAGAGTCAATCCATACCAAAGATTACGTCGAACTCTACTAACGGTAGAATCAACGCTCACAAATCAAACTTCTGGTCTCCAATCCAAATCTTCACTACGCAGATCCTATCCATGCGCATTGAGCACCCATTGGGCAACAACACATCCAACTTATCTTTTGCCATCGAGGATGGAACCCCGATGCGTGATATGAATTTTCGAACAAGAAGGAATGCGATGCTCCCGTATCAAACAGGGCTCTCGCCAAAAACTCAAAGATCAACACAAAGCCTAGCACCAATGAAAGTAAGCTAACAAATATGGAAGTAACAACTATAAAAGTTAAACCACTGTAATTTAACTCATACATGTCACCACATCCGCCTGCTTTATGGCCTCTTGCAGACCAAGGTTGTAAACTCTAGGCTGGGCTGGAGCATGATAGGATGCGGTTGACTCCACCGTCTTCCCTTTCTCCTCATAAGTCGCTCCAGACTTCCTCTCGGACTTTGAACGTCCGCTCCTACACTCACGAGCAAAATGCCTCGTCTTCCCACAGTTGTAGCAAGCTCCTAGGACTCGACTTATGGTTGCCCCCGACGCACCAGCCGAAGGGGCTGAGTTCGAAGTCCTCTGCTTCTTGTTCTATCTGCGGAATCCTGACTTTGAACTAGGCACTTTGAACTCTGCCTTCTTTTCTCCTGAGTCCTATTTCTCCTGCACCCTCTTCACAACCTTTTCCAAAGACCGGGCCGAGTTGACCAAGGCTAGGAAGCCCTGTGCCTTAGGCCCAGCAAGTAGTAGCTGTAGGTCACCACGAAGACCCTCATAAAATCAGTTGGTCTTCCTCTCCTCTTCCGTAAACATAGCCCCAGCATAACGACCCAACCGTGTGAACTCATGGAGATACTCGTCAACGCTTCTGGCTCCCTGAGTCAACCCAAGATACTGATTCTCCATCTCCAACTTCTGAGCAGAGGGTAGGTATCTGGCCAAAAATAGTTTAGAGAATTCCTCCATCGGCACATCAGCAAGTTGCCTTTCCACTAGAAGATGAAACTCCAACTCATCCCACCACAGCCTCGCTTCACCCGCCAAAAGAAAGGTCGATATGGTGGTCTTCTGCCACTCCTCAGTTAATGTGGCTGTCAAAACCCTCTTTATCATAGAGAGCCAGTCCTCAGCTTGAGCTGGCGTTCCAGTCCCGTCAAATACTGGGGGATGAAAGCCCATTACATGCTTAAGCTGCTTCTCCGTAGCTCTCCTCGGCTCTACCAGACCAACTGTTGTGCGCTCCACCACTCTCGGCTCTGCCGCCCTAACCGATTCTTGCTCATTCGCAGGAGGTGCGCGATGCATTTGCCCTGCAGGTTGGGCATTTATCATTGCAAATACCGCCTCAGCCACCAACCTGATGGTTTCCACTGAAGGAGGTGTTGTAGGCACGTCCCTTGGTGCACTACTTTCCGCTGATTGCGAACGCTCTGACTGACCAGCACCGCTCCTAGCTGCCTATAGTAGCAAAGACACACGATTAGACGACAAACAAATTGTTAAAAGCATTCATTGGAACACTCAGATTCCACAAAACAAGTGTATTTTTCATTCCTAAGTGGACATTCATGGGTTCTTTTTGATGTTATAACGATGACGCACACATGTGCTCACCACCCCTTAAAAGAATTCGCCCACAAATTCAATTAAGTCTGACCGTAACCAGAAGTCTGATACCAAATTATAACACCCTCATCCGTCACATGACATATAACAGAAGATCCAGCTGGAACCCGACGCCATATACCACAGACAGTCGGAAGGGTTACATAAGAATATTCAAACATTCCAATTAAGACTATTCGTCATACACAGAGCATTCTAGCGGAAGCTTTTAAAAGTTGAAAGAACCCAAAAAGTTAAATCCATAAACATGAATGTTCACATCCACACAACAGGAATGAAACCCAAATACACTAAAAAGGTGCATGGTCTTATGGCCTTACAATAGTTCACTTAATAAATAGTGTCTTACATACATCGGCTCGCAGGCCGGCCACACATGACAAAATAAAAACAGCTACGCTTTACGACCTTCGAGGGCCAGCACGACAATATGGGCTCCAGCCCGCTATTTTGCACTCGGCTCCGCAGCACCTGAAAGCAACGTTCCACCGCACGGTGGCAAACAAGCAACGGTCAGCTAAAGCCGACCAAATTATAACGACCTCATCCATTTCTCGGGACGGCGGTGCTCCTTCCCTGCATAACATTAGCCCAGCCAAACAATTATATAAAAACATACTTCGTCGCAGGTGTAGGCTCGCACGGTCAAACACCCCGTGCACTCAGGGCACATTAACGGTGAATCCTGACACTTCAGCGTCTTCACCACCACCCCCAGGATAGCAACAACATGAGCATTTTATCCTTTCTGACCCTGACTAGTCTAAGGCTCCCGACTATGTCAACGGCCAGTCCCCTTTTCGGGTCTCTCCCACCGAACCACAGAGCCCAGGTCCAATTCCACTTGCTTGTTGCTCAACCGCGTAGTTCACATTAAGACGTACGCACGAGCCAAACTTCTCTCGGATCCTAACATTTTCCAAACAATCACATAACCCAGTTATGTTCAAGGCCGGTTCCCTGACCGCGAAGTTAGCAGAACACGTTTCCGCTCAGTTTTTCGGGTGCGCCTTGGAGCTAACCTCCAAGGATCCGTACTGCAATCTACCGCGTAGAAACCCGAAAACCCAAAGCACGGAGTCTTCTCCGACATATCATATCAAATGCAACATCACCGATCCAGACAATACACGTCCGGGTAGGCTTCACACACAATGCATATGCCCGTACTTCGATTCCGGACTCTATATGCAACACAAGGGGGACTATTCACATCAACCCCAAGGAACACCACGCACTCACCGCACACTCGCGGGAGCGGGATTACCTATGCAGAAAGGAAGAGCTTCACATGCTCAAGTGGAGAATCGTTACCATTGTAGTCCGCTTTGGCGCCATGGAAAAACTACACGGATGGAAATCTTCGCAGCGAACTTTACTCCACGGATCCACCCTCAGATCTCAAAACAGTGCTCCTATGCTCCACCGGCGGCCGAAATCCTCCTTCTTCTTCCTCCTCTCTCTAACTCCTTGGAAAGAGAAAGCTTGGAGAGAAATGAAGGATTAACTCCCCTATTCTCGGCCTTAACAGAGCAGGAAATCATCTGGGTCATTGGATCTGATTTAAAGAAAACGAACGACAGGCACGATAGTCGAACACAGAGACTCACACGGGCTACGACACGCCTGTGTCGGGTACTTGACACGCCCGTGACTAGGGGCGTGTCACATATAACCGTCACGGCAACAGACGCGACCCAACTGAACACGAGTTGGGACACGGGTGTGAACATGCCCGTGTCACTCGGTAATCGTCGAGCACAAATCGTCGATCGTCGAACGCAGAGGGTCACTCGACAATAGTCGAGTGCCGTTCGTCGATCGTCGAACGCAGGGGGACACGCCCTCCCGACACGCCCGTGTCGCCTGGCGTGTTCCTCCCGAATACTTTTCGTCGAACTCAACCGGCTTTCGGGAACACGGGTACAGACACGGTTAGGCACACTCCCGTGTCCAATGACACGCCCGTGTCATTCAGCCGTGTTTCTAGCCGTGTCCTTCTCGGGATGATACGGCCAAAACACCAGCCAGACACGACCTTGGATACACCCGTGTCCTAGGTCGTGCACCCCTATACCGGCACCAAAAATCTCTTTTTACGCGACTAACTCAAATACAATTTTCGGGGCGTTACAATGGGGGCCAGGCGAGAGCAGAAATCTGAAGCAGGGAGCCTCTACAGTGGGAGTTAGCCCTTCTAGATCGCAGAAGGAGTGACCTCGCCGGAGCCTTCTTGCTGAAATGGTTCACCGGAGGACCAACAGGAGAAAACCCGTTGCTGGTTTTTGCGACTTCGGAGGGACTCGCCGGAAGTCCTTAGGTTTGAGCAGCGGCGGTGAGATGTCGTCACCTGAGCCGGTGAAGAACTGGAGCGGGAAGCCGCTGCTAGGTTGTCGAGGGAGGCGAAGCACCGGGAAAACGCAGAAAGCCGCTGCTAGGGTGTCGCGGGAGGCGAAGCACTGGGAAACCGCCGGATTTGGGGATCGCGATCAGCAGAAGTGCAGAATCGCGAAAGAAGGAATTAGGGCTTCCGATATTTTGGGGGTTATGCTCTCAACTCAACCGAATGAAGAGAGTGGTGAGTTTTAGATGGGTTTTGCTCACCCTTTATACTCAATACCGGGGCCTTAATTAAAACTTGTACGATCTGGGCCGTCCATCCTCCCATCTAGAGGATCTTGACTGAACCTCCGATCAAATCGCAAACCACGATCACACTTGGGTCCGACAAGTCACACTTTATACTGAGCACCCCACCACACCACTACGATGTTGAATCATTATGGAAAAAAGTAACAGTGCAGGAACCCATACACGTTTCCAACAGATAACATCCGAGAGAACAGAAATGCTGGATTTAATTCAGTTACGCCGTTAGTGTAGAATGAACAGTAACGGCCAATGAATTAAATCCTGCGGTTTCTTGTTTTTGATATTTGAAATACCCATCTTTTGGGCATTTTGTATTCATTCGGGAGAGGGATTCCACGGAAGAAAAAAATCAAGAGCACTAATCATTTTGGAGTAGTTTTTTTTTTAGAGAACTTATTCTCTGGATTTCATTTCGATTAGAGAGAGATTCATGTGATTGACGAAATTTGTTCCGGGGAGTCGTCATCTTTGATTTTTAGTGTAGTTGTTTTTATTTTTGTATGAAATCTTGTACCTCTTTGTCATTTCTACTCAAATTCCGTCAACTTGTAACCGCACATCTCCATGAGTAACTAATATTTCATTTTCTTGTAATCTCTCCTTTTTGTAGCAATAATATTTCATTTTCTCTTAAAATATTATTCGTATTTCAATTTTGCCCTTTATCTCGTTTGTTCTTTTTCATGATGCCGCATTTTTATAATAATGATCCACCCATCTCCATGAGTAACTAATCTCTATAGTGTTCGATCGAGATGATCTGAGAATGAGATAATATTTTATAATTTAAGGATTTGCTTTTCTCTAATTGTTGAATGCTTATGATTCACCTTTGATCAAATATTAACATGAGGCTATATGATATATATATAGTTTTCATGTTGTTTTCGTTCTTTAGTTATCCGAGAGGCTCGTAAGACGAATTGTTCGCTCATAGGTAAAAGGCGTAGAACGTAACCCTCGCACGAGAGGACGATGTAACTCTTTCAGATTGGAGTAAGATCCAATAGCGAGGTTCACTACCTAAAGCAAGTCTTAGGCGATGCAATTTGAGAACGAAAGTTCGGTCGATACACCTAATTTTAGTTGAATCTAATCCTCGAAAGAGCAGTGTTCATGTTTCGGGAACCTCCACGGTCAAAGCTTCTTCAACAAGAGTTCTGCATTTTTTTCATTACGTTATTTTCTGCTTCTGAGGTGATTTAATGATCCGGTACTAATTTTTAAAACATCGAATTAACTTCGTTAGTATTTCTATTTTTCACTTTTCGCAACCCAAACTCCACATTTTAATTGATAAAATAATAATGAACATTCAAAGTAGAATTACTCAACCACCCAGAGTCTAATACGACCTTGTTTTCTTTAAACCTATTCTACTCTCGATATAGTTTTGCGCAATCAGAAGCTATACTACATTCCAGTCTTGCAGTTTCACCCATATTTTCTTAACTCTCAAACTCAACAAAATATGTTTGTACAAATTCTGATTTACACCAATGCAATGTATCTCTTTGTTCCCAGACCTTATTGATAGTAGAATAGTCAAAGCTCATCTACTCAATCGCCAACAATCAGCATCACAGTATTCCTTATTTGATCGGGTTCAAAGGTGCGCTCTTCTCCCCCGCTGTAAGGACATGTCATAGGGCCACACCCCGATTGACTTCGTACTGCCCCGGGTCGAAGGTGCGCTCTCTCTCTCTCTCCCCCCCCCCATGGTAGGACCCAGTAACGCAAGGGCATGCCCACTCACATACGCCAAAAAGGTTGGAAGGGTCTGGCCCTCGTCGTCTCCAAGTGGCCTCACACTGCCCTGGATCAAAGGTTCGCCCTTATCCCCCGTAGTAGATGTAACGCCTCAAAACATGTATACAAATTAATCAATAGGTTTATAATACCCTTAACGTAGCCCTTTGAAAGTTGGGGATGAATGAGTTGTGTTTTTAAGATCTTTGGAGCCATTATGGTTTTACACGGCCTGTGACACGGGTGTGTCCAGAGCCGTGTCCTTTTCTGGATTTGGCTGAGTTCATCGAGTGCTGAACACGGTCTGGGACACGGACGTGTCCAAAGCCGTGTCAGGCATACGGCCTGTGACACGGGCGTGTCACAGGGGCGTGTCATGTTCGGGCGCGACGGTTTCAGCGTCGATTGAGGCACACGGTCTGTGGCACGGGCGTGTCCAGAGTTCACACGGGCGTGTCCAGGGTTGATACGGGCGTGCCAGAGGCCGTGTCCTGTTATGAGATTGTCGAATTCTTTTACGAATGTGAGACACGGCCTGTGACACGGGCGTGTCACGGGCCGTTTGTGGCCCCAGACAGACGATTTTAAAGGTCAATCTAGGCCGTTCGTTTCATTTTAGAGGGATCCGACGACCCAGAATCCATCCTGTTGGTATAAGGCCGGGAAATGAGGGTTTATGCCTCATTTCATTTGGCCATTTCTCTTTCTAAGAGGTAGAGAGGGGAGAGCAAAGGGAGAAGGAGAAGGAGGAGTTCCGGCCATTGTTGGAGCTTCGGAGCCCCAAATCGCGAGCCGAGCCCAGATCCGCGGAGGCGAGTCCATTGCGGTGGTTTTCATCTGGCTAGTTTTTCATGGAGCCGAGGCGAAACTCTAGGGTAACGATTCTCTACTTGGACATGTGAAGTACTCTTCCTTTTTGCATGGGAAACATTCTCCCGCGAGTTGGCAGTGAGTGTGAGGTATTCCTTCAGGTAGATATGGTTTATCGTCGTAGTTTTGCATATAGAGTCCGAAATCGAAGTACGAACGTAGGCATGGCGTGTGAAGCATATCCGAACATGTTGGTCTATGTTGGATCCCTAGTTTGATTTGGTCTAGTTTCACTAACTTAGGATGATGTGACCCAACATGTATAATCAGGGTAAAGTTGTGTCCTAGAGTCTAGGCCAAGTCCTTAATAACAACATCACATGGATAAGTCATCATCAGACTGCCAGAGACTCAAGACTTAGAGTTTTTCCAGAGATTCAGAGATTTCTCAAGAAACTAAGTAAACTGAGTTCGACGTTCGTCGAACTCAGGTCGACGATAGTCGTTCTCAGCTCGACGATCTTAGAGATATTTTCTTTGAGCTGAGCTCGACGAACTTCAGTCACAGGTCGACGATCCTTAGACTCCACCTTCAGCATTCTAAGTCCAGACTGTTCTCTAGACTCAGGTCGACGAACCTAGTTCTCAGGTCGACGAACTTCATTCTTTGCTCGACGATTTCTGGACTTCCACTTCAACTCTATTGCAAGAGGTTCATCAATTTTTCTCTTAGTCCAGAATCATTTTCAGCTCGACGAATTCAAGGTTCTCCAGACTTAGCTTGACGAACACCATTCTTTGGTCGACGAATCTTTGGACTACTACAACATTTTATCGAGACTATGTTCTCTAGTCTCAGGTCGACGAACTCAGTTATCTGCCCGACGAATTCTGGAACCAGAAGACTTATGTCGACACTCAGAGTATATGTCGACACCAACTGAGTCGACACTAGAAGAACTTGTGTCGACACCAAGATCATCAGTCGACATTGTGGAAAGGCTATGTCGACACCACACAGTAGACTTGTGTCGACACACAGGATATCAGTCAACACACAGAATATTTGACAACTCCAGAATAGTTGATGAACTCTAGTCGACGAACATATTTACCAGCTCGACGAATAGGCAAAGATCAAAAGAGATAGCAGTTCAGTTTCCAGCTCAACGATCATGGAACTCAGCTCGACGAACAGAAGCCGTCTGGTCGACGAATACAACATCTCATCTCGACGAACTGTGGACTCAGTTCGACGAATTCTGCCAATTGTTCGACGATTCCAGACTTAGTTATTTCCGGCCTTCTGTCCCCACTCTAATGCGATAATTCCTGAGAAATTAATGCTCTAACATTCTCTGATTATAACCGTTAGAAGGAGCATTAATTATGGTCTTATCCAGGATTATTGCTTGTCGTTTTTCCACGGGACAGTTGGGGAAATAAATCAATGCCGATTATTCTCAAGGCTGTCAGCATTAAATGCAGATGCATTCAAATTTTTGAAAGATAGAAGAAGAGAATAACGTATACACAGAGAGATACAGACTCACTGACTAAATCAAGCATCATTGAGAAAGCTTCACACTGAGCATAACTTACTGAGAAGCATACAGAGACACAGTGAAAAATATTCAGTCTTGAACAATCTGCTCTGTCAACAAGAAGCATTTTCTGATACAGAGAAGATCTTGACCAGGAGCTCATAAGCACCTGAAGAAGAAGAACAACAATACATATATCAAGAGTCTTCTTTCTTCAAGTACTCCAGGACATTTCAAAAGGACAACATCACTCTCATCTGTCAAAGAAGTTCCTGAAGATTATAGCTGGTCAAGGATTCAGCTTGAAGACCTATCACCCTGAAGCTTAGCTCTTATTTTTTCCCTGATCCATTCTACATCTCAGGGGGAGCTATACGCTATAATCAATCCACAGTCTTCTCAGTTGTATATTGAGAAAGAGAAGACAAAATCATCTCTCACCCCCACTGTATAAAGGGTTGTCATCTCCCTTCAAAAGTGATTCCTTGGTTGCAAGTCTCCTGATCAAAATATTGGGTTGGTTTTTGAGCACCTAATCAAAAGCTCATTGGTGTCAGGCACCTGATCAAAAATCTGAGTGGATTCCTACCAAGGGTGGTAGAAGAGTGGATGTACCAAGGTTGGGGAACCACTATAAAGTTCTTGTGTCGTCTGGTTGCCTCATTTTCTTGTGTTCTTGTTGTGCTTGTGCTTTAGGTTTATTGCTTGATAGTTTATTAATTCTGCACTTTTAATTTACAGCAAATGTTGTAATAACTCTTAATAATTTTTAAGCATACTCTATTCACCCCCCTCTAGAGTATTTCAGATATAACTCTCACTTTCAATTGGTATCAGAGCAGGTTCCTTTGGTTGTACAAGTTAAATCTTGAACCAAAAGATCCTTTGTTAGATCTACACATCACTTTATTCTCATTTAAATTATAAACACAGCCATGTAACAGAACAAGGATTATGCAAGCACTAGACCTCCAGTTTGCAACCTTAATAGGTTTGCCATCTGGAAGGCGAGAATTAGGTTATACATGAATTCCATTGATGAAGACGTATACAATTCAATTTTGACAGGTCCCCCACATGCATCTACATCTACAACATCTTCCAGCAACAATGCAGTCCCACCACCTGAGTGGACTGAAGCCCAGAAGAAAGCAAAAATTGCAGATGCTAAAGCAATGAATATCGTGGCACAAACTATGTCAGATGATATTTTCCAGAAGGTTGCTGAGTGCACCTCAGCAAAAGCCATTTGGGATTCTCTAAACCAAATGGTGGATGGATCAGCAGATGAGAGAAAGGATAGGAGATCAAATCTCATCTCCCTATATGAGAACTTTAAGAAGGAGGAAGCTGAGACAGTTTCTGATATGTACAATAGGTTAAGCTCAATTATCAATGAGCTGAAAACCTTGGATAAAAACATCACTCTTAGTGAAGTGAATGACAAGATCCTGATGTGCTTCCCAAGCTCATGGGATATAAGAATCTGGCCCATCAAGGAGGCCAGATGCCTGAATGAGATTTCAACTGAATCTCTAATAGGTAAACTGAAGTCATATGAGCAGCTGATAAAGACCAGGGAGGCAGCTGAACAAAGAACACCTCAAGCAGCCAGAAGAGAGCAAAGTATTGCTTTCAAAACCACTGAAGAGACAGAGACTGCAACATCAAATGAAGAGCTTATGAGTCTCTTTGCTAAGAGATTCTTCAAGATGGCCAGAAAGGATTTCAGGAGAAAGTCAGCAAGAAAAGATGACAAGCCAAAATATGACAAGACACCAACCAAAGAAGTCTTGTGTTATGGATGCAGAAAGCCTAGGAATTTCCTCTCTGAATGTCCAGAAAACCAGAAGAAAGAGAAGAGAAGAGGGAAGGAAACTAGAAGACAGCACACCAGCAAACCCTCTTCCAGCAAGCACAAGAAGAAGGAAAAGGGTTTTGTGGCTGAGACCTGGAGTGAGACAGAAGATGAGTCAATATCTTCAAGCTCCAGTGAAGATGAGGAAGAAGAAAGAGAAAAGGAGGTTTGCATCATGGCAATTGATGCCTCCAGAAGTCACTCAAAAGAAGAAGAATCTGAAGATGAAGGAGTGTTTGAATCAGAGGCAGATTAGGTAATGTCCTCTTTTGACTACAGCTCTGAAACATTTAAATCTGATTTCAAATTAATGTGCATAGATTTGATTAACTCTAAAAAAGAAATTAAAATTCTTAGAGAAAAATTAGGAAACTTAGAGGACGTTCAATCTGAAAATATTAGGTTAAAAGATGAATTAACCTTAGCAAATGAAAAGATAATTTCATTAAAAACTGAGCTTTGTGAGGCCGAACAACTTGAGGAAACTCTCAATGGGAGAAGCCTCAAGCTGATGGATATCACAAGTACTGTTAATGCCAGACTTAATGGTAAGCAAGGCTTGGGTGCTCCATCAGGTTTGCCCCCCATTCTCAGGAAGAACATTTTATCAACTCCAATAAAATTTGTATCAGTTAAAGGCAAAGAAAAAGTAAATGACAAACAAACAGTAGAAAAAATCTCTAAGACAATAGGACAAAAAACCAAAAACCTGATGTTAACGCAAACTATAGTTATATTTATTCGTCTAACTGCGATCGACAAACTCTGTATGGTTCGTCGAGCAGAAGTCAACGAACGTGGGGCACAGAGAATGAACATGTTCATTCTCTAGACAGAGATCGACGATCTCAACTCAATTCATCTAACTCTGATCGACGAACTTACATCAATTCATCGAACCCAGGAAGACTTGATCAAAACTATAATTTTAACAGCAACTTAAATACTTCTAAGAAACCATTTAATCCACTAGCTGACTGGATCATACCACCTAGGAGATATCACCCTCTAGGATATAAGTCCCAACCTAAATTCTCTGTTATTTCCAACTTCTCTTATCAGCAATACAAAGGGCCCAAGGTAACCAGGGTCAAAAACCATTAACTGTTTTCTATTGCAGGTGAAGAGTTGTCCAGGGGTAAATCAAACTTGGAACCTGGACAGTGGCTGCTCCAAACACATGACTGGCAGCAAGGACATCTTAACCAACTATAAGTCCAAGCTGGGGCCAAAGGTTATCTTTGGTGACTCCAAATGTGGTCAGTCAGAAGGATTTGGAGAAGTAAGAATAGGAGCTGTCACATTCAAAAAGGTGACATATGTAAGTGGGCTCAAGCATAACCTCATCTCCATAAGTCAGTTATGTGATAATGGTTATCAGGTATACTTTAACCCATACACTTGTTCTATTATTGATAAAAACAACCAAACATTTTTAACTAGAAGTAGACAAGGCAATATATACTTAGTAAATTTTCTTTCTGCCAAAACTGATATCGGTTTACTTAATTTAACTAGTAATCAGAATGACTTATGGCACAAAAGACTAGGTCATGTAAATCAAAAAAACATTGATAGGCTATCTAAACACAACCTTTTTAGAGGTCTACCTTTTGGTCCCTACAAGAAGGAAGGTCTCTACAGGGCTTGTCAATTAGGCAAGCAAACTAAAACTAGTTTTAAATCTATTAATAAGAGTGATTCACCTAGGATTTTGTACTTGCTACATTTGGATCTCTTTGGACCCATTGTTGTACAAAGCCTAGGAGGAAATCCTACACTTTGGTTATAGTGGATGACTTCTCCAGGTTCAGTTGGGTATTCTTTCTGAGATCAAAGTCAGATACCTTCAAGGCTCTTACAGATTTTCTCAGGACCATATAGATTGAGTTCTCTACTCATGTTGCATTGATCAGAAGTGATCATGGCACAGATTTTGAGTCTCTTCTTATGTATGAGTTCTGTGAGAAGGAAGGTATCAGGCATTGCTTCTCAGCTCCTAGAACTCCCCAACAAAATGGGGTAGCTGAAAGGAAAAATAGGACACTCATTGAAGCTGCAGGTACATTGCTTGCAGATACTTACATGCCCCTAACATTTTTTGCAGAGGCTGTAAGCACAGCAAATTATGTTCTGAACAGGAGCTTAATTCACAAACTAAAGAACAGGACTCCCTATGAATTGCTCAAAGGGAAGAAACCTAAAATCAACTATTTCAAAGTATTTGGATGCTTATGTTACATTCATAACAACAACAAAAAATACATTAGAAAGTTTGAGGTTAAGGCTGAAGAGAGAGTTTTTCTAGGATACTCCCAAGTAAGCAAGACTTATAGGATTTTTAATAAATCAACATTAAAAATTGAGGAGTCTATTCATGTTTCATTTGATGAGACTAACATGTATTGTAAAGAGAAAGAAGTTTCTACCATTAGCAACTTACAGGTACCCCATTTGTGTGAGATCTTGGATGGACTAAACCTCACCCAAGAGGTGCCAACTCATCCCTCTCCACAAGCCATTGAAGAAAGTGAAGAAGAAGAAGTTGAAGATAATGAATCTCTACCAACAGCAAATACAATTCCACGGGAGGAATTAATTCCAAATGTTGTTGCACAACCAACTCCACCCACTGATTTTGTCACACTTAGGGATCACCCCAGATCTCAAGTAATTGGAGACATATCAGCAGGTGTACAGACAAGACATCAACTCATCCAAGATTTGATGCATGTCTGTTTTCTCTCTCAGGTTGAACCTCTATCCATTCATGATGCTGAGCAGGATCCCCACTGGATCCTTGCAATGCAGGAGGAACTAAATCAATTTGAGAGATGTAAAGTTTGGGATTTGGTTTCAATACCCCAAAACTACCCAGTTATTGAACCAAATGGGTTTTCACAAACAAGCTGGATTCCCAAGGAGTCATTGTGAGAAACAAGGTTAGGCTTATTGCTCAAGGATACAGGCAAGAAGAAGGAATTGATTATGATCAAACCTTTGCACCTGTTGCAAGGTTGGAAGCCATAAGAATATTTCTTGCCTATGCAGCATACAAGAGGTTCAAGGTCTTTCAAATGGATGTGAAGAGTGCTTTTCTAAATGGAATGCTACAAGAAGAGGTTTATGTAGAACAACTTCCAGGTTTTATTTCTCCAACTTATCCCTCTCATGTTTTTAAATTGCATAAAGCTCTTTATGGTCTAAAGCAAGCTCCAAGAGCTTGGTATGAGACCTTAGCTAGTTTTCTGTTAGAGCATAAATTTACAAGAGGAACTGTAGATAAAACTCTTTTCACCAGACATCATAAGGACCAAATCTTATTAGTACAAATCTATGTGGATGATATTATATTTGGCTCTACCGATTCCAAATTATGCAAGAGGTTCTCTGACCTCATGCACTTTAGATTTGAAATGAGTAGCATGGGTGAGCTTTCCTACTTCCTTGGTCTCCAAGTGAAGCAGCTCCCTGATGGCATCTTCATCTCTCAAGCAAAATATGCTAAAGAACTTCTAAAGAAGTTTGGCATGGCTGATGCCTCAGCAAAGAAAACTCTCATGGCTACCAATGCTGTTATGGACTGATGTACCAAGGAAACCTGTGGATCATAAACTTTATAGGGGCATTGTTGGGTCCCTATTATACCTCATAGCAAGTAGGCCAGATATTATGTTTGTCACATGTCTTTGTGCTAGGTTCCAGGTGAACCCTAAAGAATCTCGTCTAATTTTACTAAAAAGGATTTTGAGATATATAAAGAGTTGTCCTAATCTAGGCCTATGGTATCCTGCTGAATCAGAATTTGAGTTAACTGGATACTCTGATGCTGATTTTGTTGGATGCAGGGTAGATAGAAAAAGTACTTCAGGAACTTGCTAGTTCCTGGGTATGAGATTAGTATCTTGGTTTTGTAAAAAGCAAACATCAGTGTCAACCTCAACTGCTGAAGCAGAATATATTGCAGCAGGCAGCTGTTGTTCACAGATGCTTTGGATACAAAATCAGCTTCTAAATTATGGGTTCAACTTAAATAATTCAACCATACTCTGTGATAATACAAGTGCTATAGCCATAGCCCAGAATGCAGTTCACCATAGTAGGACAAAACATATTGATATAAGACATCATTTCATTAGGGAGTGTGTAGACAAAAATAAAATCAAGCTTGTCTATATTTACACTGATTTACAAAGGGCTGATATATTCACCAAACCTCTGGATGAGAGAAATCATATGTTCTTTGTAAATCAACTTGGAATGATCAATGGAGAAGACTTTATTTGATTTCTGTCTGCACTCGACGAATTTTCCAAAGTTTGTCGAACGAAGTTCGATGAACCGGGGAAAGTTGAGAGATATTCGTCGAACGGAGTTCGACGAACTCTCTGTAAGTGAAACAAGTTTCGTCGAACGGAGATCGACGAACTTGCTTTAGAAGATATTCGTCGAACGGAGTTCGACGAACTGACTTCAATTCTTCTGGATAAGATCGACGAATTATTTCATTCAAAATTATTTCGTCGACCTCAGTTCGAAGAATTATTTTTATTTTCATGGAACGGAGTCTGTCGATTCATATTCTTGAAAACCCTATATTTAGGTTTTCTTCGACCTCCGTCCCGTGCTTTCTATTCCTTTGCACTTGATCTCCATTTTTGTGTCTCTCTTGCAGGTGATTCCATGGCAATTCAGGCAAGCATTCTCGCAGGCATGAAGTTCGATACCAGTTTTGATGTGGATTTTGATTCGTTTCAACACTCTGATCTCATCTTCTTTTACATTCTGGAACTCCTTGAAGAACAAGAACTCAAAACCGTGATGACTAGAAGAATCAAATTACACAGCACTGAAATCATAGAATGGGTCTACACCCTATCGCCAACAGAGGAGAATACAATTACGGGCACTATTGCGGGTAATTCTGTCTCCTTAACTCTCGTAATTTTAACAGAAATTTTTGGATTAAGGAATGGAGAAGAGCAACTAGAAATTGAAATAGAGGAATCTGACATGATGCTGAGCCTAATGTGTTATACTGGAGATAACCCTAACAAACGCTTGAAGAAACACCTCTCTGCCCCTTATAAGTTTTTGGCAGATTTGGTTGGAAAGGTTCTGCTTGGGAAACATACTGCCCATGATTACATCACTAGACACCAGTTTCTAGTCATGCGTGCAATCATCAATAAGAAACAAGTGGATTGGGCACAGATTCTTTTTGATTTGATAAAGAAGAAGATCAATAAAAAGGAAGTTTGCTTTGTAAGGATCCTAGGGATCTTTTTACAAGAAAAGGCTGGTGAATCACTGGTCTCCCAGACCATATTCATCAATGCCAGTAAAAGGCTAACTTGTGCCTTATTTGGCAGGTGGGAGAGGACAATAACCAAGCCAACCAAGGCTTCTATCTCTTCCACCCCAGCTTCTGAAGGCACCAGGGCTGTTAAAGCCACTCCGCCACCCTCTGAAGAGATTCATCCAACACCACCATCTCTTCCAGCCCCCCTTACAGCAACACAAATCCCTTCCTCTCCCATTATCTCTTCAACACCACAATCAAAACAACATACTCATGTTCCTACTCCACCTCCATCTCAACATGCTTCACCAGCTCCATCTCCACCAATTGACATCACTGACATTCCATCTTCCCTTCTTCAAGATAATCAACCACAAACACCTCCTAATTCCCCCCATGACACCTACATTCCTACACCACCACAATCTCCTCTTCCCCCCCCCCCCCCCATCTCTCTTCAATACCATCTTACCATCTACCAACAGACACCGTCATGCAAGATGCCACCCATCCATCCCCATCAACATCTACCATCCCTCCAGATGTTCACATACTTGATGCTCCACTTTATATCCCTCCCATAGTTCCCACTTCTACCCCTTCTGCAACACCATCTACCACTCCATCATTGGACCACTCCACCATATCTTCCATCATTTCCATAATCACTCCCCTCCTCAAGTCCCTTATAGCAGAGGTCAGTACTCTTATTGCTGCCCCATCCTCAGCCAGGGGCCTGGCCTCAGTTCCCACTGAAACCAGGCAGGGGGAGATGCCTGATGATGAAGCAGCTGCTACAGCTCCAGAGGCTTCAGCTCCAGCACTAGCAGCAGATGCTCCAGCTACAGCAACAACAGTAGAGTGTACAGAATACATAGATAAAGAATTGATTGACTTTATTGAAACTGATATGTATTTTGATGAATTAGACTATGAAGAGTCTAATACTGTTGGTGATTTCATGCTCAATCCCACAGTTAATTTAGAACATTTGTTGATAATTTTTGATACTGTACATTTGCACTACCTTCCAGCTGAGATGACTAAGCCATCCTTGGCTATTATACCATACACTTCCCTCATCTCTTCAGAAGTTGTTAAGAAACTTAGGGACAGTCTTACTATTATACAGCCAGTAGTCACTCCACTTCCAGAAGTAGTGGTTATTCCCTTTTCTTCAATAATGTCTTCAGCACCAACTTTTGTAATGGATGACTCTCCCATGCCAGATCTAGATGAACTGATCTTGGCTGATATTGCTGATGAAAATAAGGCAGCAGCTGAAAGCTCTGTCCAAGGTAGTTCTGATTTTTGTATAGCTTCTCCTCCAACTCCTGCTGAAACTCCAACTCCTGCTGAAACTCCAACTCCTGCTGAAACTCCAACTCCTGCTGAAACTCCAACTCTTATTGCAACTCCTACTTCTGCTCCAGAAAAGCCTGCAATTTCTGCTAAAGCTTTGAAAGATTTGGATGATCTATATGATAACCCTCAGGGTTCTAACAATGATGATGATGAAGATGAGGATGAGGATTCAGATGAGGAGGATACAAAGAAGAAGAAGCAAGTATCAAAGAAAAGAAAAGCTCATCCTCCTCCTGCTCCTAAGCCTAATCCAAACAATGGCACCCCTTACTACATTCTTCAAAAGATAACTCCACACAAAGGGATGTCAGCATGGATGTGGCTATCTAAGAATCAGTAAAAGGAAAGGAAGAAGAGTAGAAGATACTCTCCTCCACCAGTTCAAAGGTATAGAAAAGATCCACCACCTCCTCCTCCTCCTGCAGCTGGTGCTTCTGGTTCTAGTTCTCAAAGATCTGCCCCTATTTAAACATATCAAAGACATCAAGGGAGATCTTATCATGAAAGAAGCCAGCACAGGCAATAACCCTCAGGAAAACAACATCAGCAGCAACAACAACATCAACAGCAACAACAACATCACCAACAACAATAACATCAACAGCAACAACATCAACAAGCTGAAAGTCGTAAAAGACCACCCTCTCCTCCTGTTCCTTATGAAGATCCAGAAACAGCCAACACAGCCAAAATGGCCAGGTTCCAGGAACTAGTAGGCCTCTCTATGATTAACAAGGCAAAGGCTGAAGGGAAGGATATTTCTGAATACACTACAATGTCAAAATACAGGAGAGAAGAACTGAAAAGGTTTGAAAAGGCTAACAAAATTTTTAATGTTGAAGATTATATGAAATTACATCCTGAAGCAGTGGTCCCTAGAGCTACATCTATGAAGATTATAGGGGATGCAAACATGACAATGACTATCGAACAAGCTTTAAATCCAAATAGGGAAATAATCTTTACCAAGCCAGGAGACAAAGGCAAGTATTGGGTACATTGGAAAATGTGTACCAGATTTGAAGAAGTCTCACCCTACTCAATGATATGCATCAAGGTGTATTTGATATGTTTTTGAGTTTATATGTGCAGGTTAAGTAAATGCAGGAATGCAGAAAAAATTCTAAGTCCATGTGTCGGCACCTAGAGAAGCTGTGTCGACACTTATGAAGGTCTATGTCGACACTTGGAGTTAATTGTGTCGACACTTGGAAAGGCTGAGTCGACACCAGAAGAAGCTGTGTCGACACACAGAGGTAGTGTCGACACACAGTGAAGATTAGTCGACATAAACTGTGTCGACACCAAGAGGAAGTGTCGACACACAGAGATGCTTAGTCGACATCAATTGTGTCGACACCAAAAGGCAGTGTCGACACACATAAGACTTTGTCGACATCAACTGTGTCGACACACAGGACTTGTGTCGACACACAGCAAAGTTTCAACAAAGTTTAAAGAGACGAAGTAATTGTGTCGACACACAGAATCAGTGTCGACACATTCTACAGAAGCTGTGTCGAGAAGTAGTAACAACAACATGAGAAGCTGTGTCGACACCACCAAGGCTTGTGTTGACACTTAGTCCACTTGTGTCGACACTTAGTCTACTTGTGTCGACACATGATGAAGTTCAGTCTCGACACTTTCTGACAGAGACAGTATTTCAAGAAGTGATTGGATGACTTGATAGCTGCCATTTCTAATCGGTCTACTGCAACTGTCAAAGCTGTCAGAAGTTTGTTAGAAACCGGTTCAGCCGGTTACCATGGAGGAAGACTATATAAAGGCTTTCTCCTTCAACGGAAAGTGATGATTGATGATTTTTGATTGATTACAGATTAGAGAAACTAATACAGAATACTGAAGAATTTGGAGAGAGAGAGCTCCAAAGATGAAAGAGGCTTTCATCAAGTCCCTCAAGTGTAGTTGCTGAACCAGGCTGCTAAGAAAGATTCAGATTGAGATCTGAATCTCAAGTCAGAAGCTGATTGAATATCAACTTCACAGGAGATTCAACCCTACTGAGTTCAGATTCAAGAATCTTTGAAGAAAGCTAAGAGTGGTTGTTCTCTGCCATCAGATTCTTCCAAGAACTGATCAAGAAGCCATCCATCCATTCTCTCTCTTTCAGGGTGGTGGTAATATACTTTGTTAAATCAAATTTCTGTAGGATCTTTATAGATCTGAGTTGTAAGCATGTGTTTATAAAGGCTGAGTGTAGGAGATTTAGATCTTTGAGTGGTAGGCCTTGTTGAAGGCTGAGGTAGGGCTGTGAGCCTGAGTTGTAGGAGATTGTAATCTCTGAGTGTAGACCTTGTTGAAGGCTGAGGTAGGGCAGTTTGTCTGAGCTGTAGGAGTGTGGACTCACTCTGAGTTGTAGGAACCTTGATTGGGTTCTGAGATGTAAGATCTGAGGATCTGAGGTGAAGAGCAGAAGTTAGGCTGAATCTAGCACACTGCTAGATAGGCGAAGGGGGAAAGTGGATGTTCCCAGACCTTGGGGAACCACTATAAAATTGTGTGCACTCTATGATTGAATGTTTCTGTGATAGCTGTAGAATTTGCAATTTCTGCTTAAATAACAGAACAAATATTATGCCTTAAAGAAAAAGAGAATTACACCTATTCACCCCCCCCCCCCTCTAGGTGGTTAGGCACTAATTCTTTCAAGTGGTATCAGAGGGAGGTTGCTCAAAGTTAGACTTAACAGTCTGAGTGAGATCTATAAGGCAGATTCAAGATCAAGAAAATGGGTTCAGGAGAAAATCATAAGGAACTAGGTTCTAAGAAATTACCCATATGCAGAAAGGAGATATTTGGAATATGGAAAGAAAGGGTCAGACTGTTTATGGAGGCTTCTGATCCAAGGATCTACATTACAGTAAAGGCAGGTCCTTCTATTCCTATGAAGATTTCTGTTCTTGATGCAAACCAAAGAATTCCCAAGGATTTCTTAGAGATGACTAAAGATGAGATCATCCTGGCAACTATGGATAAAAGAGCACAGAATATCATAGTAAGTGTCATAGATGATTCAACCTTTCAAAATTTGATTCACTGCAAGACCTCCAAGGAAATATAGGATACTTTGATAGTCTACATGGAGGGTTCTGAAGAAGTCAGATAAGATAGAAAGTGTATGCTGAACCAGGAATATGAGAGTTTCAGACAAGGAAAGTCTGACAGTATAACTGAGTGTTATAAAAAGTTCTATAGAATAGTAAATGAGTTGATGTCCTATGGAAGAATCTTCAGTACATATGAACTGAATGATAAATTCCTAAGATCCTTGACAAAGGATTGGGACACTAAGATTTGTGCCATTAGGGAAGTGGCCAAACTTGCAGATATTTCTCCTCCAACTTTGTTTAGAAAGTTGCTGTCATATGAGATGCAGCTAATGGCTAGGAAAGAGGAAGAGAAAAGTGCAAAAGGGGAGCATAGAGAAAAGTCTGTGGCCTTTAAGGTTGAAGCCACTAGGAAGAATAGGAGGTTATCTCCATCACCTCCTAAGATAGTTGCTGAAATTACTTCAGATAATTCAGACAACCAAAGTTCAGATAGCAGTGACTCAGATAAAGATTTTGCTACCTTCACAAGGCAGTTTCAGAGATTCCTAAAGAAGAAGCAGTGGAAGTCTAAGCCTTCCACATCTCAGCCTAAGGATGACTATTATAAAAAGAGGAAGTCATCCAGGAAGGACAGGAGCAGGTCTAAGCCAAGCAAATCTACAACATCAAAGATAGTTTGCTACTATTGTAATAGGCCTGGACATGTTGTGGCTGAGTGTCCAGACAAGAGAAAAGAGTCTGCTGATAAAAAGAAGATTCAACACCAGAGCAAGAAGGAGAAATCCCTTGTTGCTAAGAAGGAGAAGAGCTCGACAGACCAATCATCTTCAGAGTCAGAATCTGAAGCTGAGGCATACATTTGGTATATATGCAGCAGATGAAGAAGATGAGTTTTTGCAAGTGCTGAATTCCATCTATGAACAAGAAGATCATCAGTGCAAGGGACTGATGGCTGTGTAAGAAGAAGACAAGTGCCAGGATCAGCCTAGTCCTAGTAAGGTACAATGTTTTTCTAGAAATTCTAATTGTAGTACTGGGTCAGAGTCAGCAACATATGCATCAAGTGATGTGGATGGGTCTGAGTCTGAAGGTGATATTCATCAGCTGATAGATGAATATGGAGACTTATTGCAGGCACTAAAGAAAAGCAAAAACCTGGCCAAAACTCAGGCTAAGGAAATTGCAGATCTTAAGATGGCTACATCTGATTAAGAGAAGGTGCTGGATCAAAAGTTGAATGAGATTGCTAGATTGATAAACATAACTGTTATTCAAATGGGAACAATCACATTTAAGAATGATCAGATTAAAAACCTGGAGATTAGACTTCAGAAAGAAAAAGAGATTGTGGCTAGTTTTTCTAAGCCCAAATCAGTTTTACCCTTGATTGATGAGTTTGTGTCTCAAAAGGGTAAAGCAGGATTAGGGTTTAAGAGAACTGCATGGACTGCTAAGTCCAATAAAAAAGGCAAAGCTCCAGCACAGAACAATAGATCTGTTGCTAACAATTCAGCTAAGGTTGTACCTAAACAAAGGTATAACAAGTTTGAGTGCTGGTGCTGTGGCAAGATAGGCCACTTTGACTTAGATTGTTGGCACAATACCAGTGTTAAGGAGAGTAGCAATCTACTTGTTAGAAAAGCTGCAGGCAGATTTGTTAAAGTTCAGACTAACTTGAACCAAGGACCCAAAAGTTATTTGGGTTCTAAGGTTCAGTAATCTTTATTGCAGGTGAGTCCAAGTTATCATGCCCCTATATGGTACTTGGACAGTGGATGTTCCAGGCACATGACTGGAACAAGGGGTTTGCTGAAGGACTACTCACCTATCATGAATGGGCCTAAAGTAACTTTTGGTGATTCTGAAAAAGGAATCATTAAAGGATTTGGTAACATTTCTAGTAACCAGATTACTATCACTGAAGTGGCCTATGTGAAGGGTTTGAAACACAACCTTATAAGCATAAGTCAGCTGAGTGATTTAGGATATAACATTTCATTTATTAAGAATGGATGTCATCTCAAAAGGTCAAGTGATCAAAAGGTCATATTGACAGGATATAGAAAAAGGAATGTATACTGTCTTAACTTTGAGTGTGAGAACAATGTTTCTCCTATTTTTATTGTAGCTGATGAGAGAGCCTCTCATTGTGTTAAATGGCACAAGAGGCTGGCCCATCTTAAATACAAGACTATTGGCCAACTCTTTAGTAAAGAGTTAGTGAGAAATGGTCCTCAAGTTAAGTGTATAAAGGATGGGATATGCTCAGCTTGTCAAAAAGGCAAGCAGACCAAATCTTCCTTTCATAGCCTTGAAAATAAGGATTCAGTGAGGTGTCTATACCTCTTGCATATGGATTTATTTGGTCTTATGCCAGTTCATAGTCTATGTAGGAAGGTCTACACTTTTGTGGTGGTAGATGACTATTCTAGATATTCATAGGTGTTCTTTCTGAGACAAAAATCCGAAACCCCAAGTGTTTTATATAGTTTTGTCAAACAAATTCAGAATGAGCTGGACAGTACAATGGTCAAAATCAGAAGTGACCATGGCACTGAATTTCAATCTGAAAGTATGACAAGACTGTGTGAAGAATTTGGGATTTTTCAAGAATTTTCCTCACCTAGAACACCACAGCAAAATGGTATTGCTGAAAGGAAGAATAGAACACTGATTGAGGGTGGTAGAACTCTATTGAGTGACACTTCTCTCCCAGAATATTTCTGGGTTGAGGCAGTAAACACTACATGTCATGCGATCAATATGGCTTCTATCACCAAAAGCCATAAAAAGACTCCCTATGAGATTATGAAGGGTAGAAAACCAAACTTATCCAATTTTAGGATCTTTGGTTGCAAGTGTTATGTCCTTAATAATGGCAAGTCTTATCTAACCAAGTTTTCTGCCAAATCCCAAGATGGGATATTTGTTGTGTACAACAACAATAGTAAGTCTTATAGGGTCTACAACTTGATTACTCAAGTTGTAGAAGAGTCTGTACATGTTGTCTTTAATGAAACAAGACTGATTAACAGTGAGTTGCCAAGTAGTGCTTGCAGTTCTACAGGTATAAATGGGAGAATGGACAAGCTTACCATTACAGAAGATTCAACTGCAAATCAGGAAGTGGAAAATGGTGGATGATATCCAGGGGGAGTACAAGACTCTCCAGATGCTGATGAAAACCAAGAGGTGCAGCATAATGAAGAGACTGGAGGTGTTCAACCTGAAGATAGACTACCTCCAGCTATTAGACACTTAAAAGATCATCTAGCAAATCAGATAATTGGTGATCCAAGACAAGGAGTACAAACAAGAAGCGGGAATCTGAATACAGTTCTTTGCTCTAGCTTCTTATCTCAAGTAGAACCTAAGAAATTTGAACAAGATGTTCTAGACCCACATTGGATTGATGTCATGCAAGAGGAGCTGAATCAGTTCAGAAGGTGCAAGGTCTGGAAGTTAGTTCTTAAACCAAAAGACCACAACATCATTGGAACAAAGTGGATCTTTAGGAACAAACTGGATGAGAATGGGATCATTGTGAAGAATAAAGCAAGACTTGTTGCAAAAGGATACAGACAGGAAGAGAGTATTGATTTTGATCAAATCTTTGCCCTAGTAGCAAGACTGGAAGCAATTAGGATGTTCCTTGCTTATGCAACATATCAAGGTTTCAAGGTATTCTAAATGGATGTAAAATCAGCATTCCTAAATGGAAATCTAAAAGAAGAAGTCTATGTAGAGCAGCCCTTAGGTTTTGTTGATTCTCTCAAAGCTGATTATGTTTATAGACTTAGGAAAGCTTTGTATGGGTTGAAACAAGCCCCAAGGGCCTGGTATGAAACCCTATCTACTTTCCTCATTGAGAATAAATTCTCAAGGGGGAAAATAGATAAGACTCTATTCCTTAGGGAATCCAAAGGAAAGATTATCCTAGTCCAAATATATGTTGATGACATTATATTTGCTTCTACTAAAATTAACATTTGTAGAAAGTTTGCAAAACTTATGCAAGGGAAATTTGAAATGAGCAGTATGGTAGAACTTAAGTTCTTCTTGGGTCTCCAAGTAAGATAGACTGAAGATGGTTTGTCCATATCTCAGTCTAAGTTCACCCTGGAGTTAATTAAAAAGTATGGTATGGAATCATCCACTACCATGAGAACTCTAATGGGGACAATTGTGTCTCTAAGCAAAGATGATGTAGGGAAACCTGTAGATGAAATTTTGTATAGAGGGATAGTTGGCTCCCTCCTATATCTGACTGCTAGTAGACCAGATATCATGTATGTTACATGTGTCTGTGCTAGGTACCAATCCTGCCCTAAAGAATCTCATCTTACTGCAGTAAAAAGTATTTTGAGATATCTTAAGGGCACACCTAATATAGGCCTTTGGTACCCTAGGAATGGAGATTTTCTACTGACAGGCTATTCAGATGCAGATTTTGTAGGTTGCAAAGAAGATAGAAATAGTACTACAGGCACCTGTCAATTTCTAGGAGGAAGATTGGTGTCTTGGAGCAGTAAGAAGCAGACTAGTGTGGCAATTTCCACAGCTGAGTCTAAATATGTGGCAGTAGGAAGTTACTGTGCACAGCTGTTGTGGATTCAGCACTAGCTAGAAGACTATGGTATTCAGGTAAGTAGAATACCTTTGCTTTGTGATTCTACAAGTGATATTTCTATTGCTAATAATCATGTCTCACATAGTAGGACTAAGCATATAGAAATTAGATACCATTTTCTTAGAGAACATGTAGAGAAAGAGGACATCTCACTAGAATTTGTCAAAACTGATAACCAAATTACAGATATGTTTACTAAGCCTCTAGATGAAACTAAATTCAATAAGTTTAAAATTGAATTAGGAATGTTGAACATATCTTAGTATAACAAAATTGGCTAAGTAAAATAGTGTCGACACAAGAAGTTGTCTGTGTCGACACAAAGAAGTGGTGTCGACATTCCAGGAAAGTGATGTCGACACATCTAGAAAATTGGTGTCGACACTTCAGAGAATTGGTGTCGACACATCCAGAAGTGGTGTCGACACATCCAAAAGTGGTGTCGACACTTAGGATCAACACAGATTTCATCGAGTGAAGAATCGACTGATCGTCGAGTGCAAAGGAATAAGTGTCGACACATAAAAGTCAACACTTATGTCGAGACATTAGAAGTAAGTGTCGACACTTTTCAATAGTGTCGACACATTTAGAGGATTTTGACGAGCCTTTTGACCTTCCTTATTCAGAAGGGTATAAATAGGTCAACGACTTAGTCTGTCGACACACTCTCCATAGTTTCGAGACCAAAACCTTGTATCGAAAACTTCTCTCTTCTTAATCCAAGCTTTTTCTCAACCCTAATGACGCCCAAGCTTGCAGACAATGTCAATGAAGGATATGAGCTGGTACGCAAGGCCTTTGACCATGCAGACCCAGAAATTAAAGCTGTTGTAACCCTAATTGCTGAAAATGGGTTGGAATTCTGGTATCTGAACGATCAAAGATTTGGAAGAAGGAGATACTAGAATTCTTTGGTGTTACTACCCTAGATCAAGCTGGACTCAAAATTAGATCCACAGTCCATGGAGTAAAGGTGAAAATCACCCAAAAGAGTCTAAGGAAAGCTTTTCACCTACCAAGAACACAAGAAGAAGAAGATGTACCATCATCTAAGCTAAGGGAAGCACTTCAATGGTGTGGACTGGATTCCACAATGAAGATTGGCTCAGCTTTGAACAGGAAAGGCATGAATATGCAAGGGAAGTTCTTGTCTGAAGTTGTAGGAAAGGTAATTCTCTGTAAGCCAGGGGGCATGATAGGATTTCTGCCTATATGTTCAGCCTTATGACCAGAATCATCTACAGCCTAAACACTGATTGGTCTATAGTAATTTTTGACAAGCTTAAGGAAAGTTTGAAGAAGCCCAATCTGGGAAGAATTGTGAGCTTGTATTTAGCTGGAACAATTCCTGAAGTACTGGAACAAGCTGCTGGTTCTAAAATTAACCACATGAGGAGAATGGACATAAGGATTATCTCAAGATGGGATATGGTCCTAATTAACGACATGCCTGATGAGGAGAGGCAAGAGATTCCTGAAAAATCTACAGCACAAGAAATTCCTGCACAAGACCCTACAGATGGTGCACAAGTGTAGGGGGAGCCTCATATTGTGGAAGAGCCAACTCATTTGGAAAGTGAAATGGCTACACAAACAATTCTTGGGGTAATACATGAAGTTAATCAATCAATTTTCCATATTGGGGATGAAATATTAACTGAGTCTTTGATTGATGATGATCAGCCAACTCAATTAAGCAGTCAAGCACAAGATGTTATCATGGAGGATACATCTGCTGCTGCTGATGTTCCTGAGATAAGAGAATCTCCAGTCCCTACTCAACAAGAATTCACTCTTGAAGAGCTGTTTCTTGATTTAGTGCAAGCTAACAGTGAGGGGGAGAAAATTGAGTTTGAGGGGGAGAAAGCAGATGTTGAGGGGGAGCAAGTTACCCTTGAGGAAGAGCATGTAAGTCCTGCAAGGGAGGAGCAAAGGACTCAGGGGGAGCAACCTAGGATTGCACAGGTATTGCCTCCTAGTCCTAAAGATAGAGTTGATATAGCTAGTACCTCAGCATCTGAGGATGAAGAAGCTACAAGAGCTATGAAGAGGAAGCTAATGGTCTTCAAAAGAAGAAGCCAAAGCTACAAGAAGGCCTTACAATCTGCTGCTGCACAACCTGCCCCAACAGCTGATTACAGCTCATTGTTGGTGGCCTTGCAAGTAAAGTTAGATGAACAAAGGATTACCATGGAGAAATATCTGGATGAGACCCATAAAGATTTACAATTCTCCTTGGCACAAGATATCAAATCAATAAGGTTTGAAGTTAATCAAAACAAGAAGGAAATGACTGATTATTTTCACAAAGGAGGCAATGCAGTGGTTTACCTAGCAACACATCAAGAGAAAATCAAAACTCAAGTTGATGATATAGTTGTCAAGCAAGGCTATGTCTTAGAGAATCATATTAGAATGAATGATAATCTGACTGAATCACATAATGTGATTGTAACAGAAATGAAGAATCTTGCTACTGATCAGATGGAAGCAAGGGCTCAATCCAAGACAGCTTTTGATAAGCAGTTATAGGAAGGACTGGCTGATGTTCAAACAGCTATAAAGGATTCACAAAAGACTATTTCTGGACAGCTCCTGAAGTTAAAGGCATTCTATAAAGATTGAGTAAATTTTCTTGATGAACAAATAAGATTTCAAAAAGATGATCTCAGGGATCATGTAGCCAGAGAAGTCATAAAGGGGGAGAGAGTATTAGTCAAAGTTGGCTCTGATCATGCTAAATGGATCTCTAATAGCATCAGAGCCACACTTGGATATCCACCCCTCTATGATGATGACAATGTGGCTGAGTCTGGTATACAACATGCTTACTTAGAAGGGGTTCAACCTGAAGTTGCTCAAGTTATTTATCCTCCAGCTGATTTTGAGATGATTCACCAAGAAGTATAGTCTATGTACAGCCCTCTAGAAGGTGCTCAAATATTATTCTTGAGAAAGTAGAAAAGCCAGTGTCAGAGGCAGTTTTGAAAGAGCAAGAAGCTCAACTGTCAAAGAAGAGATTCAGAGAACTGGCAGAATTGAAGCCTGATTTTGAGCAGTGGAGTCCAACCTCCAGGAACATTATACTGATTGTTTGGAAAACTGTTCAGGATAAGTCCCATGATAGGGGCAAGTGGTACACTAAACAAGAATGACAAAAGCATGAAGCTAAACAAGAAGCCATTATTCAGTATAGAAGAAAATCAAAACTTGGGAAGCTACCTCCTAATTCTCAGGAGCCTAGAAAATATTTCCCTAAGCCTCTTCATCATTTTGAAAGACAAAGAATAAGGGTTGAAGAGCTAAAGAAGAAAGATCTAAAGGGCAAGAAGCCAGCTGATGAAACTGATGCTCCAGTTCAAGCCAAGGTCCAATCAGGCAAAGGTATAGTTATCAAGGAGCCAGATCAGCTTTAGATTAGATTTACTTGAGTTTACAAACTTTATAATCCTTAGTGTTGAAATCTATGTAAACTTTTGATAAGAAATTTTTGAAAGTTAAAACAAAGCATTTATTAATGCTCATTCTGGTTGCATTATTATTTTGTGATGTTTGTTTATACAGGTTTTGTTTAGTAATTACCCTGTCATATAATGTTGTTATACATCATAATGTGTATTTGTTATGAATGGTGTATATTATTGACTAAGGGTTATGACTTCTCCAAATAGCGGGAGATTGTTGGGTACATTGGAAAATGTGTACCAGATTTGAAGAAGCCTCACCCTACTCAATGATATGCATCAAGGTGTATTTGATGTGTTTTTGAGTTTATATGTGCAGGTTAAGTAAATGCAGGAATGCAGAAAAATTTCTAAGTCCATGTGTCGACACCAAGAGAATCTGTGTCAACACTTATGAAGGCATGTGTCGACACTTGGAGTTATTTGTGTCGACACTTGAAAAGGCTGAGTCGACACCAGAAGAAGCTGTATCGACACACAGAGGCAGTGTCGACACACAGTGAAGATTAGTCGACATAAACTGTGTCGACACCAAGAGGCAGTGTCGACACATAGAGATGCTTAGTCGACATCAATTGTGTCGACACCAAAAGGCAGTGTCGACACACAGAATACTTTGTCGACATCAACTGTGTCGACACACAGGACTTGTGTCGACACACAGCAAAGTTTCAACAAAGTTTAAAGAGAAGAAGTAATTGTGTCGACATACAGAATCAGTGTCGACGCATTCTACAGAAGCTGTGTCGAGAAGTAGTAACAACAACAGGAGAAGCTGTGTCGACACCACCAAGGCTTGTGTTGACACTTAGTCCACTTGTGTCGACACTTAGTCTACTTATGTCGACACATGATGAAGTTCAGTCTCGCCACTTTCAGATAGAGACGGTATTTCAAGAAGTGACTGGATGACTTGACAGCTGTCATTTCTAACTGGTCTACTGCAACTGTCAAAGCTGTCAGAAGTTTGTTAGAAACCGGTTCAGCCGGTTACCATGGAGGAAGACTATATAAATGCTTTCTCCTTCAACAGAAAGTGATGATTGATGATTTTTGATTGATTACAGATTAGAGAAACTAATACAGAATACTGAAGAATTTGGAGAGAGAGCTCCAAAGAAGAAAGGGGCTTTCATCAAGTCCCTCAAGTACAGTTGCTGAACCAGGCTGCTAAGAAAGATTCAGATTGAGATCTGAATCTCAAGTCAGAAGTTGATTGAATATCAACTTCACAGGAGATTCAACCCTACTGAGTTCAGATTTAAGAAGCTTTGAAGAAAGCTAAGAGTGGTTGTTCTCTGCCATCAGATTCTTCCAAGAACTGATCAAGAAGCCATCCATCCATTCTCTCTCTTTCAGGGTGGTGGTAATATACTTTGTTAAATCAAATTTCTGTAGGATCTTTATAGATCTGAGTTGTAAGCCTGTGTTTATAAAGGCTGGGTGTAGGAGATTTAGATCTCTGAGTGGTAGGCCTTGTTGAAGGCTGAGGTAGGGCTGTGAGCCTGAGTTGTAGGAGATTGTAATCTCTGAGTGTAGGCCTTGTTGAAGGCTGAGGTAGGGCAGTTTGCCTGAGCTGTAGGAGTGTGGACTCACTCTGAGTTGTAGGAACCTTGATTGGGTTCTGAGCTATAAGATCTGAGGATCTGATGTGAAGAGCAGAAGTTAGGCCGAATCTAGCACACTGCTAGATAGGCGAAGGGGGAAAGTGGATGTATCCAGAGCTTGGGGAACCACTATAAAAACTGTGTGCACTCTGTGATTGAATGTTTCTGTGAATGTTTCTGTGATAGCTGTATAATTTGCAATTTCTGCTTAAATAACAGAACAAATATTCTGCCTTAAAGAAAAAGAGAATTACACCTATTCACCCCCCCCCCCCCCCTCTAGGTGGTTAGGCACTAATTCTTTCAGCAAGGATGCAAAGTATCAGGAGAAGAAGCAGAAGAAGTGAAATATGAACCGTTTTATTTCTGTTTTTCTATCTTAAACTGTTTCATATTGTCTAAACAAAGCTTTTGTGTAAATATATATGCGGCATGTGTTAATTATCTCTCCCAGATATATCTTTTTCCTGCTTTATTTACTTCATGTTTTTATTTTGAGTCTATTAGTGACCTCACTCAAATAGGGGGAGATTGTTGGATCCCTAGTTTGATTTGGGCTAGGTTCACTAACTTAGGATGATGTGACCCAACATGTATAGCCTGGGTGAAAGTTGTGTCCTAGAGTCTAGGCCAAGTCCTCAATAACAACATCACATGGACAAGCCATCATCAAACTGCCAGAGACTCAAGACTTAGAGTTTTTCAAGAGATTCAGAGACTTCTCAAGAAACTAAGTAAACTGAGTTCGACGTTCGTCAAACTCAGGTCGACGATAGTCGTTCTCAGCTCGACGATCTTAGAGATATTTTCTTTGAGCTGAGCTCGATGAACTTCAGTCACAGGTCGATGATCCTTGGACTCCACCTTCAACATTCTAAGTCAAGACTGTTCTCTAGACTCAGGTCGACGAACTTCATTCTTTGCTCGATGATTTCTGGACTTCCACTTTAACTCTATTGCCAGAGGTTCATCAATTTTTCTCTAAGTCCAGAATAATTTTCAGCTCGACGAATTCAAGGTTCTCCAGACTTAGCTCGACGAACACCATTCTTTGGTCGACGAATCTTTGGACTACTACAACATTCAGTCGAGACTATGTTCTCTAGTCTCAGGTCGATGAACTCAGTTCTCTGCCCGACGAATTCTGGAACCAGAAGACTTATGTCAACACTCAGAGTATATGTCGACACCAACTGAGTCGACACTAGAAGAACTTGTGTCGACACCAAGATCATCAGTCGACATTGTGGAAAGGTTATGTCGACACCACACAGAAGACTTGTGTCGACACACAGGATATCAGTCAACACACAGAATATTTGACAATTCCAGAATAGTTGCTGAACTCCAGTCGACGAATATATTTACAAGCTCGACGAATAGGCAAAGATCAAAAAAGACAGCAGTTCAGTTTCCAGCTCGATGATCATGGAACTCAGCTCGATGAACAAAAGTCGTCTGGTCGACGAATACAACATCTCATCTCGACGAACTATGGACTCAGCTCGACGAACTATGGACTCAGTTCGACGAATTCTGCCAATTGTTCCACGATTCCAGACTTAGTTATTTTCGGCCTTCTGTCCCCACTCTAATGCGATAATTCCTGAGTAATTAATGCTCTAACATTCTCTGATTATAACCGTTAGAAGAAGCATTAATTATGGTCTTCTCCAGGATTATTTCTTGTCGTTTTTTCACGGGATAGTTGGGAAAATAAATCAATGCCGATTATTCTCAAGCCTGTCAGCATTAAATGCAGATGCATTCAAATTTTTGAAAGATAGAAGTAGAGAATAACGTATACACAGAGAGATACAGACTCACTGACTGAATCAAGCATCATTGAGAAAGCTTCACACTGAGCACAACTTACTGAGAAGCATACAGAGACACAGTGAAAAATATTCAGTCTTGAACAATCTGCTCTGTCAATAAGAAGCATTTTCTGATACACAGAAGATCTTGACCAGAAGCTCATAAGCACCTAAAGAAGAACAACTACAACACCTATATCAAGAGTCTTCTTTCTTCAAGTACTCCAGGACACTTCAAAAGGACAACATCACTCTCATCATTCAAAGAAGTTCCTGAAGATTATAGCTGGTCAAGGATTCAGCTTGAAGACCTATCACCCTGAAGCTTAGCTCTTATTTTTTACCTGATCCACTCTACATCTCAGGGGGAGCCATAAGCTATAATCAATCCACAGTCTTCTCAGTTGTATATTGAGAAAGAGAAGACAAAATCATCTCTCACCCCCACTGTATAAAGGGTTGTCATCTCCCTTCAAAAGTGATTCCTTGGTTGCAAGTCTCCTGATCAAAAGAATTGGGTTGGTTTTTGAGCACCTGATCAAAAGCTCATTGGTGTCAGACACCTGATCAAAAATCTGAGTGGATTCCTACCAAGGGTGGTAGAAGAGTGGATGTACCCAGGTTGGGGAACCACTATAAAATTCTTGTGTCGTCTGGTTGCCTCATTTTCTTGTGTTCTTGTTGTGCTTGTGCTTTAGGTTTATTGTTTGGTAGTTTATTAATTCTGCACTTTTAATTTACAGCAAAAGCTGTAATAACTCTTAATAATTTTTAAGCATACTCTATTCACCCCCCTCTAGAGTATTTCAGATCTAACTCTCACTTTTAGTCTGGATCGGTGATGTTTTCATTATGCATATATTACCGAAGAAGACTCTGTGTTGTTTATCTTTCGGCTTTTCTATGTGGTAGATTGCAACAGGGTGTTAAAATTCAACAAACCCGCAGAGGCCTCCTCGGATACCCTGTTGAAACTCAACAAACCGGAGGAGTACACCCCACTTATAATGTTGAAAGTTTTCCCGGATCTTGGAGTTAGCAGGGGTTACCTCAACAAAGCAGTAACAACCAGCAACACATGCAGCACAAGCTTCTTTATTGATCAAGAGCAAACTTTTTTACAAGGCGAGACATACATGGCGAGACATGCTTCATCAAAACCCAAAACCAGGAGAGCAAAAACAGTTACAAAGACAAGACACAAAACAAGCCGCGCGGACTCAATCAACAAGCCGCCGGTCTACTGCTGTGGAGTCCGCTCAGTCCGCCAGGTCGCCAAACCGCAACCCAAGCCGCGCGGACTATCCCTTATTCCAATGCTTAGCTCTTCACCGCCGATCTGCAGGCCGCCTGACCGCGAGGTCGCCTAGCCTCCAGATTGCACAAGCTGCGCCACCGAATGGAACAGTCCGCCTGAAGCAGGCGACTTCCTGAACCCCGAACCAAGTTGCCAAAGAGAAGACCTCCTGGTCGCTATCCGCGACATGTTGTTTACCGCCTGTTGCTTAACCGCAGAGTCCGCACTGTCCCTGACCGCAATCAGAGCCAAGTCCTGGCTTTCCAGCGCTATCCGCACAACCTGCACAGCACAACCGGGTCAACTCTTAAACCGTGCGGACACCAAGGTCCAGACCGCAGCAACTTACGCGAGCTCAATTACTGTTCACTTACTTCTTGAGGTTCTCTTATTCCTGATGTGACAAGGGTCCTATTTATAGGCACGATGATGAGTATGGTCACCGCCCTAGCCGATAGGATCACGGCCACATCCCGCAGCAAGAACAAGTGTGTCCGCCAGCCCGCGGACACACACTCCAGTTCGCCGCTCCTATGCAGATAGCCAGTCCGCCCCAGCTTCTCCAAGACCGGACTCCAATATCCAGCCCGCCTTGCCGCCAAAGGCCAAGCCAGGACCACCACAGCCGGACTCCACAACAGCTGTGTCCGCCAATCTACGGACACAGCACCAGCCCGCATAACTCGAGCCCGCAGCCTCGCCATCAAGGCACCTGCCGGACTCAGCAGACACTCGACTTCCGTCCGCACATCCCGAGTCCATTGCCTCGTCCAAGGCACCGCCGGACTCAGCGGACACGCCTATCCAGTCTGCCTTCACAGCAAACTCCAGTCTGCATTCCTGAATTCATAACCTCATTAACAAGGCTAAACCGAAATCGGTGGACTCCAGCTCCAGTCCGCACGCTCTTGCACAAGCAATCCTCCAGTCCACATATCCCCAAGCTAGCAATCAAGACAATAGCACTTCTACTAGGCTTGGCGGACTGAGAAAGCAGCTCGCGCTCCACTGCGCGATCTCCCCGGATTGAGCCAACCTGGACTTGGTTCAGAACCCACCAAGTCCAGTCCACTGGCCACAAGGGCCAGTCCGCACTTACTGGCGGACACTGGATCTAGCCCGCCATACCGAGCGACCTCCAGCTTCTGTCCGCACTGACCGGCGGTCTCCGCGGCTTCCACTTACCGCTGCACCAGAGCAAGACCAAGGCAACTGCCAAACCGGTCTGCCGAGCTCCAGTTCATCAGTCCGCTTCATGCCGGACTCTGCGGATAGGATTTCTATCCGCCCGGTTACTTCCTGGGAACCAATTGCCTGCTGAGTATTCGCCGGCCTGACAGACCGCTGCTGCTGTCCGCGTAGTCCGCGCGAACAGACTGCCCAGGCCGCCACAAAGCAAACCGCCTGTAACATCCCTGCCGACTTAGCAGTCCGCAAACTCTGTCCGCGTAGTCCGCGCGGATAGGTTGCCCAAGCCTTCCATTCACCCACTTTCACTTCACAGTTTTCAACACAAGGAGCCTTGGGGACGAACTCCAAGGTGCACCCGGAAAACTGGGCAGAAGCGTGGTTCTGCCATCTTGGTGGCCTAGGAGCCAACTTGCACATAACTGGGTTATGTAAAATTGTGTGATCGATTTGGGACTCGAGGAAGCTTGACCCTCGCCTATGGCTTAAATTGACATGGTGGTGTGAGCAATGGGTTGAGTAGAACCATACCCACTCTACGTGGTTCGGTTAAAGAGACCTAAGGTACATGACACTTACCGTTGGCATAGATGGAGGGTCTTAGGCTTCGGCCGGAAAGACTAAAATGCTCACGATGTTTGTCGTCCTAGGGGCGGTGGTGAAGCCTCGGAATGGAATGGGTTCACCAAGAATGTGCCCTGAGTGCACGGTGTGTGTGGTCGTTCGTGTCTACGCTTGTGGTGAAGTGTGCTTAAATTGTACTTTCACTATCATGTTTGATTATACTAATGAAATACAGGGAAGGAGCATCGCAACCCTGATTAAGGGGAGAGGTCGTTATAATTTGCTCAGCTTTAGCTGACCATTGCCTTGTTTTACCACCATTCGATGGATTGTTTGTATGTAGGAACAAGTGAGCCTAGTGGCAAGTAGCGGGTTGAAGCCCTTTGTGGTACCCCCCCCCCCAACGTTTGCCCGGATCGGGCTGAAGGGGTACTACTGGCCCAAGACGTCCACCCAGTACTCTTAGGGGAAATGATCCACCCTATCTAAGCACTAGATGGCCGTCTTGCTCGCCTCGAATCATAACATTCACAACCCATCAAAGTATAGCGGAAGCATTAACAGAAAACCACTACAGATATATATCACATCAAATTAATACAGAGGTTCTAGGGCCGAAGCCTAATCGTTTATATAAGCCCGTGGGCTATACAAGTACTACATATAACCCTCACACTCTGTCTCTCTATGGTTCTCGGCAGTACTCACGTCTCTAAACTCTAGGGACGATGGGGGTGCATCTGCTCGAGTAGTTACTACGGTGCTCCATTTCCTGTGAATGGTTATTTAGATAACCGTTAGTCACAAAAATAAGAGGAAATAAATCTCCTCCCTGGATCCATATCCTGGGGACGAGCACACACCCACCCAACAAAAGTAAATAGCCAAAGCAAGAGAGGGTTAGCACAACATTTCATATATGTATAGCTAGGAGCAACTATAAAAGAGTGCAGGATAGTATAACTAGAAAAAGCAGCAGTATAAATCAGCTATAACAAGGCTCCACTAGCTCATCAGCACATCAGTTTTTCACCTCCTGAATTCTATCGCATGCATTCACAGTCGCGCACATACTGTAGGCATTCATAGCTGTGCACACAAACCCTATATCGACATAGTTTGGACCGCTTCTGTTTTAGCAGGGTAGCGAGCCACGCAGGCCTCACCGATGTGGTCGTCGGTGACAGTGGCCGGTCCTGCCACTTTTGGGGGTGATTGTACCGCACAACCCAGGCCCTAACGTACAACCTTATATACTCTTGGATGTGAGCGACATCCGGCGAATCATTTTGGCCGACCGGCGGAGAAAAACTTGATGGGGAAAAATATAACGGTCGGTCACCCGTGGTACTCATTTCCCTGTCGCCTTGAGTCATCGACCTTCTCGCACCGGTACGAACGGTCTTCTAGATGGACTTAACTGCCACTATTTCATTGTAAGTAATTTACAAACAATCAAAACAAAAGGCAGTCATAATATAAATCGAGTCTACGTCGGCCTACCCTACTATGCTTTAGTCTTCGGGCGTCAGCACTTAGCTCTACTTCCAACAAGGAGCGTGGGAGCGCATTATTTGGGGATAGACCTAGAGGACTACTTCAACTCCGATTATCCACAACTAAGGCTCAACTTTAACAACAACTGCCCGTCAGAGCAGGACCCGAGATTATATTAGTAAATTGCTATGAGGACATGCGTGGTGACTATACTGCTTTTTTTAAAAGTGTTGGAATGAAATGTGACCAGTACGAGACTGGAGTAATACTGCATAGTATGTACTGAAATAAGCTTGACCAGTATGAGACTTGAGTAGTACTGAAATGAAAGTACTAAAATAAGCTTGACCAGTACGAGACTGGAGTTGTACTGAAATGAAAGTAATAAAATAAGCTTGACAAGTACGAGACTGGAGATGTACTGAATTGAAAGTACTAAAATAAGTTTGACCAGTACGAGACTGGAGATGTACTGAATTAAAAGTACTAAAATAAGGTTGACCAGTACGAGACTGGATATATGCTGAACTGAAAGTACTAAAATAAGCTTGACCAGTATGGGACTGGAGTGTTACGGAAATAAGCTTGACTAGTACGATACTGGAGCAGTATTGAATTACTTATTTAATTAACAAGGGGGGTGGTCGCGCGCTCCAATTTCTACTTTCGAGGGAAAATGAGCGGAATACGTTCCGAGTGCGACCCTAGATTTCCAAATTTAGGAAATTTATCAAATCCTATCCTCATGACCCCAAATTTTTATACAACTCTTAGGATGACCTAAAATGAGTCTAGTAATTGTTTTATAATTTTCCAAAGTATTTTGGACTTTTAATTTAGCCAAACAAATTTTATTTTGGATTTTAAAAATATTAAATCAACTCCTTAAATTCTCAAAATTTTTGTGGAGACAGCACACATCATAGGCAACATTTTTCATGTTGGTCACTTTTCTCCTAAAGGCCTAGATTTGGCCCACAAAAATTCCCAACTCTCTGCCCCTTGATTTGGTCTGCCTATAGCTGATTAACTTGATCCTGCGGCTGAAATTGAGCTGCAGGACGCATTTTGTCCCTCTTCCCCACAGCGGATCAATAACAGATCCACTATGGGGGGGCGCTGATGCAGAGGCGGGGGCGGGGATTAAGATAATCAGGGCCATCTGATCTTATCGTGAGATCGGACGGCCGCTGCTGCTTCCCGGCGGTGTGGAGGGTGGCAGCCTCCACCACCGTCGGCCAGCATCTATCAGCCGCCATCTCCGGCCCCAATCAACTCATCGGGGGCTGGCGACCCTCTGGGCGGTGGTCTGACAGCCTGGCAACGTCGGCCGCCGCCGAAAATCCCAACCCGAGAGCCTGGGGTGGCGGTGGCTCTGCTCCCGGCTCCACCGCGCCACCCCCGCTCCTCGGGCGGTTGGCCGCCTACCAGTCCACCCCCGGCTAGTGCGTCGGGGGTCAAGCTTCTCGCGGGCAGTGGCCCGGTGGCAATGCGCCACCGGCCGCCACCGCCAGCTCTAAACAACGCCTTGCCCTGTTTTGTAGGTGCCGCCGAAGCCGCGTTTTCCGACGACACCGCCACTCTCTGTCATTGGGGTTCGCCACCCCCGGTGTTCTAGCACTCCCCCAGTGCCACTACCGGCACTGGGGGAGGATCTTTACTCATTGGGCACCACCCAGCCTGGAACATGCCTCGGGTGGCGCCGGCGGCGCTCCGGCCGCCGGGAGCGCCATGCAAAACGTCCAGAATTGGGAAGGGGGAGGGAGAAGGGTTCCACCTGGGTATGGTGGGCTTGGGAGGGGCCGGCCTGGTCGGCCATGCCAAGGTGATTGTGGTGGAGGGGGGAGGGGCCTTGGCTTGCCTTTTCCGGCCACCTGGGTTCTGGCAGAGGTCGGGCAGGGGGGGGGGGGCGAGTTTGCTCAGAGGGCTTGAGGGGGAAAGACGGGGAGGGGGCCTTTTATAGGCTTGGGATGGGGGGCTCTCCTTTTCTACTTGGTGTGGGATTAATCCCTCCTTAGGGAGGGATTAATCCCACCCTCCAGCTATCCAAGGATAGCTGGAGGTCAGGGAATTTTCCTAACATGGGGAAAATGGGTTAAGCCCTTTGGGCTTGGGCTTTTGGGTGGGAAAGAGAGAGAGGGAGAGAGAGAAAGTGGTGCGAATGGGCCTCCACTTATCCTAAGGTAGGGCTTGCTGGTTGGGGGCCCAAAGAAGAGTGAGGGGGGCAAGGGCTATCCTCCCTTGGAGAGGAGGTGGGCCCCTACTTGGAGAAAAACCCAAAAATGGGTTTTTAAGGGGGTTTAACCAAGTCAACCCTAGGGTGGGTCCCCCTTGCTGGTCAAAGTCAAAGTGGGTCCAAGTCACTAGGGTCTGGTCAAAGTTCGGGTGTCGTGTCACAATTGGTGTGCGCACGCTTTTCAGTGCACGACTATACCTGATTTGACCACAAGTTGACTAATTGTCGTCGAAATTGACTGGGACGACTTCCGTTGACTTCGTATTGACCACACGAGTCCAACGCCACTAACTGGGGTTGAATCGGAGTCCGTTTGGCGAAAGTCCAAAATTTGTGCGTCGCAGCGCGCTAAAACGGTCGAAGTGTCTAAATCTGTCGTTAGATCTCGGATTGTGACGCGATGGGTTCCGGTGCACCTGTTTAGGTTATATGAGGTCACAGGAATCGATAGAACTCAATTCAGAGTTCTCTAGGTCTATATTCAAAATCTCGCTCTCGTTGCGTTTTACGAGGAATGGTCACATCCACTATATGACCTCGGGGTCCAACTAAACGAGTTCTGATGCACTTGTATCGACTATACAAGGTCACAGGAACTGACAGAACTCAATTTGGAGTTCTCTAGCTCTATTTCCTGCCTAGGGTTATCTCTCACTAGGTCATGGGTAGAGTTCGGGCCACTTTTATTGGGCCTACTAAGGCTCTGGTGGCCCAATAAAAGTCGGGATGTTACAATCCAATAAAAATAAAAGGATTTTCGTCCTCAAAATTTGCTTGAAGTAGGGGGAAAAGTAACATACCTGGGGAAAGATCTTTGTGTGCTTCTCTCGGAGGAGTGCTTCAGGTTCCCACGTGAACTCCTCTCGTCCACAGTTTGACCATAGTATCTTAACCATCGGGATGTTCTTGTTACGTAGTATCTTCACCTTGTAATCTACTACTCTGACGGGTTCGAGCTGAACGGATCTATCTGACTGTAGTTGCATTGGTGGGGTAGGAAGGTGCTGCTCTGGTTGTCGGAGGACTCGTCTCAAGGAAGAGACATGAAACACATCGTGAAGATTCACCAACTCTGGGGGCATGGCTAAACGATAGGCGACGGGGCCAAAATGCTCTATCACCGGATAGGGGCCCAAGTTGTAACACCCCCTATCCGTCGCATAGCATATAGCAGTAGGTCCGGCCGGGGCCCGACGCCATATACTACAGACAGACCGGGTGGTTACTTATGGAAACCATCCAACCAATCTCAACGTCCTACACAGGGCATTCTAGCGGAAGCAGTTTATATAAGTTGTAACAAAGAACCCAGTATTAAAGCATGAATGTCCACTAACCATTTTAGGAATATATACAAAATACCCACATAAGCCTTAAGGCCTTACAAAATGTTTCACTTGTTATTACATGATTTACAAACCACGGCACGCAGACCGGTCATACATGAATAAAACAGTAAACACTTCCACTTGGGCCTTCGAGGGCCGGTTTCGCAAAAAGGGCTTTAGCCCGCTATTGACCGCTTGGTCCAGCAGCACCTGCAAGCAACAAACCACCGCACGGTGGCAAAACAAGGCAACAGTCAGCAATGCTGACCAAATTATAACGATCCCGCCCCCAACTCGGGGCAGCGATGCTCCTTCCCTGCATTTCATTAGCATAAGCGAGCAACATATATATATAGCCATTTCATCACAGACGTTGGCTCGCACGGCCACACGCCCCGTGCTCTCAGGGCACATTCTCGGTGAACCGGTCGATGTCACGTCAATTAAAGCCATAGACATTCCGGACTCACCACCCCCCACTTTGACGGCCAAACATATGAGCATTTGTCTTCCTGGCCTGGGTCACGACAATTTAAGCCATTGACCGCCGAAGACCCTAATCTATGCCAACGGCAAGTGCCACGTGCCTTTAGGTCTCTTTAACCGAACGACATAGAACGGGTACGGTTCCATCTAACCAGTGCTCACATCGCAACGACAATTTAAGCCATTTGCGCGGGTCAAACTTCCACCGAGTCCCATTTCCACCACAATTCACATAACCCGGTTATGTTCAAGTTGGCTCTCAGGCCACCAAGTTGGCAAGATCTCGTATCCGCCCAGTTTTCCGGGTGCACCTTTGGGTTAGTCCCCAAGGCTCCCTGCTGCAATCTACCGCGTAGAAAACCCGAAAACAACCAATAGCACGGAGTCTTCTCCGGCATTATGCAATGCAACATCACCGATCCAGACCAACATATCCGGGTAGGCTTCACACATCATGCCTATGTCCGTTCTCGCTTACGGACTCTAAACAACGGGGACTTCACATATCTACCCGAAGGAACGCCTCCAACTCTCCGCAAACTCGCGAGAGCGGGCTTCCTATGCAAAGGAAGAGAGATACTCATGCTCAATATGAGGATCGTTACCCTAGCGTTCCTCTTTGGCGCCATTGAAAAGTAAACGGATGAAAAGCACCGCACTAGCTTTGCCTCCGTGGATCCGGAGTCGGCTCGCGATTCGGAGCTCCGAAGCTCCTCCAATGGCCGGATCTAGCTCCTTATTCCTTCCTTGGCTCTCTACTTTCTCTAAGGTTTTAGAAAGCTAACCACTCATGAAAAATGAGGGTTTCAAAGTCCAATCCCGGGTATATCCCTTCAGGAACAACCCCCAGCCATTGGATCTCAAAATAAGGAAATGAACGGCTTTGATTCGGGACTGAAATGCCCAATCTGGACCAAACACGGCCTGGCACACGCCCGTGTCCAGGGTCGTGTGCCTCATTCGCCGACAAAATCGAATCACCTGGAACAACACACGGGTATTGAACATGCCCGTGTTCGAGCTGACACGCCCGTGTTCCACCTGACACGGTCGTGTGGCCGGCCGTGTACCCCCATCATTTTTCCCTGAAATCAACCCGAGCACTGCACGGGTTCGAGGACACGCCCGTGTCCCTACCCGTGTCACCTCAACACGCCTGGACCCCAGGCCGTGTACACGGTCTCGACACTCGACACTTAGTCGAGCGAAGATCGTCGACCTGATGACACGGCCTTGGACACGCCCGTGTCCTAGGTCGTGTGCCTTGTCTCGACACCATGTCGAGACCAAAGTGTCGACTTCGCGGGACGAGTGTCGACACGGGTTGACACGCCCTGCGACACACCCGTGTCGCAGGCCGTGTGCCATATCTCGACACTTCGTCGAAGCATAGTGTCGACTTCGCGGATAAGTGTCAACATGGGTCGACACGCCCGTGTAGCAAGTCGTGTGCCCAGTCTCGACACATTGTCGACACCAAAGTGTCGACTTCCCGGCTCAGTGTCGACACAGGCTTGACACGCCCTGGGACACGCTCGTGTCCTAGGCCGTGTGCCTGCAGCCAGAACCCAAACTGGACCAAAACGTCCCCCGTCGCTCCTTTGAGTTTCGGGGCGTTACAACTCTCCCCCTCTTAAAAGAATTTCGTCCACGAAATTACATAAAGGAAAGACATGTACAAAACCAAAATTTGTACCTGAGCGGAACAACTCCGGATACTCGTCAAGCATAGTCTGCTCTCGCTCCCAAGAGAGCTCCTCACGACCGCAATTGTCCCACCGAACCTTGACCATCCTGATCTCTTTATTGCGTAGCTGCTTGACCTCCGAGTCCTCAATCCGCACGGGCTTAACCTTTGTCGTTAGCCCACTATCCACCGGCACTTGATCGACCGCGATCACTTGCGTAGGCTCTTGTACCGCCTTCCGAAGTACCGAGATGTGGAATACATCATGTAAACCACTAAGCTCCACTGAAAGCTTCAACTGATAGGCCGCTTCCCCAACTCGCTCCAGAACCTCAAACGGTCCAAGGTACCTCGGGCTTAGCTTTTTCAATCACCACACCCGCGAGACACCCTTGAACGGCTTGATCTTTAAGTGTACATAATCGCCCACAGCGAACTCCACGTTCCTGTGCTTGGTATTATAGTACTTTGCTTGCCGGTCCTGAGCGATAAGCAACCTCTCCCGAATGGTTCTCACCAAAGAAGTAGCATCCTCCACTTCCGATCACTTATACAACTTTGACTCACCCGTTTCTAATCAAGACAACGGCGTGCGACACTTTCTACCATATAGGGCCTCGAAGGGTGTCATTTGAATACTCGCTTGGTAGCAGTTGTTGTATGCGAACTCCACCAAATAAAGGTGGTCTTCCCATTGCTTTCCAAAATCCAAGACACACATGCGAAGCATGTCTTCCATGGTTCTATTGACCCTCTCGGTCTGCCCATCCGTTTGCGGATGGAAGGCTGTGCTGAATTTCAACTTTGTTCCCAACATTTGTTGCACCAGCCTCCAATCATTGGACGTGAACCGTCCATCTCGGTCACTCACGATGCTGCGGGGCACACCATGAAGCCGTACTATGTTATCCACATAAAGCTTTGCCAACTTCTCCACCGGATCATCCTTCCTATGGGGAATAAAATACGACACCTTTGTTAATCGATCAACAACCACCCAAATGGCGTCGTTCCCCTTTTGCGACCTTGGCAAACCGTGCACAAAGTCCATAGAGATGTCGTCGAATTTCCACTCCGGAATAGGCAAGGACTTAAGAAATCCTCCCGGCTTTTGGCACTCCGCCTTTACTAAGGCGCTGGTTTGGCACTTGGCTACGTATAGCGCCACATCCTTCTTCAAACCCGGCCACCAAAACAGCTTCTTCACATCACGTTACATCTTCGTACTCCCCGGGTGAATCGAGTACTTGGTATGGTGTGCCTCGTACAACAACTCCGCCCGTAAATTGCCCGCACTTGGGACGCACAGACGACCGTCTTTCCAAAGTAATCCGTCCTCCACGACGAATTGGGAATTTGACCCATCCAGAGCCTCTACCATGAACTGCTTCATATGAGCATCCATATCCAAAGCCTGCCGAATACGATCAGCCAGGTCATATTGGACTTCAGTCCAATTCAGAACTGCTTCAGCACTTGATTGTCTATCCACACAAAAAATCTCCAACGCCTCCAACTCCCGCACCAACCGCTCATCATGCACCGATAGCCAATTGGCTTGAGCTGGGGCTCGGCGACTCAACGCGTCCGCAACCACATTCCCTTTACCAGGCACGTAGTGGATCTTGAATGTATAGTCCCCCAAGAACTCCATCCATCTAAGCTGCCGCATATTCAGATCCTTCTGATCAATTAGAAACTTTAGGCTCTTGTGATCGGTGTAGATATCAATCTTCACACCGTACAAATAGTGTCTCCACAGCTTCAAGGCAAAAATCACGGCCGCAAACTCCAAGTCAAGGACCGGATAATTCCTCTCATGCACTTTTAGCTGTCTCGAGCCATAAGCTATTACACTTCCATGTTGCAGTAGCACGCAACCCAAACCGCTGCCCGAAGCATCATTATAAATCTCATAGCCTTCGGTCCCACATGGCGAACTCAGCACAGGCACCGTGGTCAACCGACACTTCAACTCCTCAAAAGCTCGTGCGCACTCCGGTGTCCAAACGAACTTGTGCTCCTTCCTCGTCAACGTAGTGAGAGGTAACGCTATCCGCGAGAAGTTCTCTACGAAGCGCCTATAATAGCCGGCAAGCCCCAGAAAACTCCGGACTTCCGCTACCGTAACTAGCTCAGGCCACTCCCGTATCGCAACAATCTTCGCCGGATCCACAGTAATACCCTCTCCACTCACTATATGCCCGAGGAACGCCACTGAGGATAGCCAAAACTCGCACTTCGAGAACTTGGCATACAACTGATTTCTCCTTAGCGTCTCCAACACCAAATGAAGATGCTTGAAGTGATCTTCCTCACTTTGCGAGTACACCAAAATATCGTCGATGAAGACGATCACGAAATGGTCCAAGTACTCCCTGAACGTCCTGTTCATCAAATCCATGAACACTGACGGCGCATTAGTCAGCCCAAACGGCATGACCGTAAACTCATAATGCCCGTATCTTGTACTAAACGCTGTCTTCGGGATATCACTCTCCCTTATTCGCAGCTGATAGTACCCAGCCTTGAGATCCAACTTCGAGTACACCATCGACCCGACTAACTGATCAAAAAGATCATCAATCCGAGGGATCGGGTACTTGTTCTTCTCCGTCAGCTTGTTAAGCTCCCGATAATCAATACATAGCCTCAAGCTTCCATCCTTCTTCTTCACAAAGAGGACCGATGCGCTCCAAGGCGAAGAACTCGGGCGCACATACCCTTGCTCCAACAACTCTTGCAGTTGAACTTTCAGCTCCGCCATTTCCTTAGGCGCTAGCCGATAAGGAGATCGTGACACAGGCTTTGCACCTGGCCCTAGCTCAATCGTAAAATCTATCTCCCGCTGAGGCGGGGCTCCAGGAAGATCTGCAGGGAACACATCAGGGTATTCTGATGTAACACCTCCCCTATAGTGGACGTATAATATGGGTCCGGCCGTGGCCCCACAGCATACGAACGCCACAACTTTAGTATTATAAGTTGATATAACTACCCAAACTCAAAACACTTGCACAACACAGCGGAAACAAACAGGACTAGAAGTTATCCACCAGTAAAGAGTAAAACAAATGGCCTTAAGGCCTAACATCAAGTGTCCAAAAGAGAAAAAATATATCAATCATGAATGTGCTCAGCACTCCTAGTCTACCTCGGCATGCAAGCCGGATAAAAGAGTCTCAAACAAACATCATCATAAATGTAGTGCTACAAAAGAGGGAAAAACACTTCATGGGCTTAGGCCTTTTTGGCCGGCGTGCTAGCTCCTGCATGCGATCCTTGCCCTGTAAAAATTATTAGTAACATGGGTCAGCAAAGGCTGACCTCAAACTGTGTAACAACACATCTTCTCCCGGCCGCCCCTAACGGACCCCGGGGAACCCTCCAACCTGCAAGTCAGCACTTCATATGCAAATAAAATAGCTATAAACAGAAGAACATTAAAACAGGCTTGGATGTCTCAATCATCAAACATGTTCTCTATTGGTTGAGCATATAAAGAAAGGGCCTACTATGCAACATGAATGCAACACCCGGGCTTCACCCAAGGTACCCTACTGCGTATGCATCTAGCACAACATCACATCATTTGAGTACTCACATTTCCCCATTGGCATAAAGCTGCAAACACTAAGGGAGACACCTCTCCCTCAAACGGCGCACAGGCCGCCACAAGGAATTCTTGCCAAGACCCCACCCGCTCGTGGGCTTAGCCCCGGGCTTGCCTGCAAGCTCTGACGTCTCATGTCAGGATTCCAACAAACACAGACCGACCGATTCTAAGAAGCCTTGCTGGACCCCACCCGCTCATGGCCTCTTTGCCCGGGCTTGCCCCAAGCTTGGCATTCTCGTCAGTCTCACAGAAGGGGACTAGTCTCGCCGGGACACTCTCCACACATGACGCACATGTCATGGGATAGCCAGCCGACCACAGAGACATAGCCACACCTTGGCACATCACAAACCAAGACTAAATACATCATAATCCCTCATTGTACTGCAGCGTTCCCGCGCACCAAGGAAACTATCTCCAACTCGTGCGGAGCTAACCTTGTCCACCAAGGAAACCATCTCCAACTCTTACGGAGCTAACCTTGTCCCTCAAGGAAACCATCTACCGCCACGAGGAGCTAACCTTGTCCGGGTCCGACTACACGTACCTTTTCAAACAAACGGGACAATCACCACCACAACACAAACGGCATCTTGCCGCAACGGAAAATCTCTACGAATCCCTAAGTTCGTATGCAACATCACCGAGTCGGACTAACGGTCGCGACTACGGCTTCACCCACCATGCCTAATCCACTAGCGAAGCAGATCTCTAATGCAAAATATGTCGGGGACGGACTCAATCAACCCGGAGGTTCCTCTTGAACCTTGGCAACCCAAAACCCCTCTCATTTGAGAGTTTGGTGCCCAAAAATTAGAAAGGAAGAAAATACATGATGCTAAGACATGCATCCTAAGGACCAAGAGGAGAGATGTCGTTACCTTCCGACTCCTCTTCCTTGCCATGGCAAAAATAGCCGGATGGAAACCTTTGCAACGATCTAAGCTTCATGGATCCGGACTCGGTTCGCGATTTAGAGCACCGAAACTCTCCCTACAGCCCAAGACCTTCTTCTCCTTCCTCCTTGCTCTAGTTTCTCTCAAGAACTTAGAAAGAGAAGACTTGGAAAACAAATGAGGGTTTCCAACCCTAAAATCGGACTTAACTTCCCAGGAGATGGCATGAACCGTTAGATCCCAAAACCAGGAAAAGAATGGCCGCGATTCGCCTGGAAAATAGAAAATCTGGGCCGAACACGGCCTGGCACACGCCCGTGTCCAGGGCCGTGTGCCTCATTCGCCGTCTCAAATTGACGCGTCTGGAATCGCACACGGGCATCCGACACGCCCGTGTTCAACCCGACACGCCCGTGTCCCCAGTGACACGGCCGTGTGGCCGGCCGTGTGCCTCCAACAACACGGCCCCGAAACCAACCCGAGAGATGACACGGCCTAGGACACGCCCGTGTCCCAAGCCGTGTGCCAAGTCTCGACACCCGTCGACAGGCTTTGTGTCGACACCGCGGAAAAATGTCGAGCGAAGATCATCGACCAAGCGGGACACGCCCTGTGACACGCCCGTGTCACAGGCCGTGTGCCCCGGTCTCGACACCCTGTCGAGCAAAAGTGTCGACACTTGGGCCGAGTGTCGACACGGCCTCGACACGCCCTGCGACACGCCCGTGTCGCAGGCTGTGTGCCCCACTCTCGACACTTTGTCGAGCGAAAGTGTCGACACTTGGGCCGAGTGTCGACACGGCCTCGACACGCCCTGCGACACGCCCGTGTCGCAGGCCGTGTGCCCCACTCTCGACACTTTGTCGAGCGAAAGTGTCGACACTTGGGCCGAGTGTCGACACGGCCTCGACACGCCCTTTGACACGCCCGTGTCGCAGGCCGTGTGCCTCCTGCCAGAAACTCAAAAATTTCCAGAACTGCAGACTGACCCTGTTGCAAAAACTGGGGTGTTACAACTCTCCCCCACTTAACAGAATTTCGTCCCGAAATTTCAAAACACAAGGGTACAAAAACTTAAATTGTACCTGACATGAAGAGTTCTGGATAGTCTTCTAGCATGGCCTGTTCTCGTTCCCAAGAGAACTCCTCACGACCGCAGTTGTCCCATCGAACTTTTACGAGTTTGACTTCTTTATTCCGCAACTGCCGAGTCTCCGAATCCTCTATAGCAATTGGAAGGACTCGCGTCCTCAAGTCTTCCTCAATCGGCACCGATGCCGGCTCAATCACTACGCTAGCCTCTACCAAGGCCTTTCTCAAAACGGAGATGTGGAAGACGTCATGTAATCCACTCAAATCTGCGGACAGCGCCAACCGATAAGCTGCTTCTCCTACCCGCTCAACAATTTCAAAAGGCCCCAAAAACCTTGGACTCAGCTTCTTGAGTCGGCGAATCTGTGAGACGCCTTTGAACGGCTTGACCTTCAGATAAACCCAATCACCAACTGCAAATTCCAACTTCCGGTGACGAGCATTAAAATATTTTGCTTGCCTGTCTTGCGCCACCTTCATACGCTCTTGGATGGTCCGTACCAACTCACAAGCGTCAACCACCGCATCCTTTCCCAACAGTTTGGTGTCTCCCGCCTCTGCCCAAGACATTGGCGTTCGACACCGCCTCCCATACAAAGCTTCGTATGGCGCCATCTTTATGCTTGCTTGAAAACTATTGTTGTACGCAAATTCTACCATGAAGAGGTGATCCTCCCACCTCTTGCCAAAATCAAGAACGCACATTCTCAACATATCCTCCATAGTATGGTTCGTTCTCTCCGTTTGCCCATCAGTTTGAGGGTGGAACGTCGTACTGAACTTTAGCTTTGTGCCCAAGCTCTTCTGAACCAATCTCCAGTCCTTAGACGTAAACCGTCCATCTCGATCACTGACTATGCTTTTAGGAATTCCGTGTAGTCGCACAATGTTGCGAACATACAACTCCACCAGCTTCTCCACGCTGTCCTCTTTCCGATTTGGGATGAAGTGAGCCACCTTGGTTAGGCGATCCACGATCACCCAAATAGCATCATTACCAAGCTGTGATCTAGGCGAACCATGCACAAAGTACATGGAGATGTCCTCAAATTTCCACTCAGGAATTGGAAGGGGCTTTAGGAACCCGCCCGGTTTCTGACATTCGGCCTTCACCAAGGCACATGTTTGGCAACGATTCACATACAAAGCTACATCTCGCTTCAACCCCGGCCACCAAAAGGATTTCTTCATATCCAAGTACATCTTTGTACTGCCCGGGTGAATGGAGTACTTTGAGAAGTGAGACTCAAACATCAACTCCTCATGGAGATTGCCAAACTGTGGTACACAAACCCTTCCATCCTTTCTCAAGATTCCCCCAATCATCTCCCAGGCGCTGCTCTCACCCTTTTGAGCCTCCAACACAAAAGGTTGAAACTCCACATCCAATCGAGTCGCTTCCCGAATACGATCGGACAAGTCGCTTTGCACTTCAATCCAGTTCAACCGAGCCACACTAGACTCGCCTCTCGCAACACATTCCAATCCAAGGGACTCCCATTCCCGAACCAACCGCTCATCATGAGCTTCGATCCAATTTCCTTGCCCCGAGTACTTTCTACTCAACGCATCCGCCACCACATTGGCTTTACCCGGCGTATACTGAATCGCCACTTCGTAGTCTCCAAGAAATTCAACCCATCTGCGTTGCTGCATGTTCAAGTCCTTCTGATCCAAGAGATACTTCAGGCTTTTATGGTCCGTGAAGATCTCCAACCTTGCGCCATACACATAGTGTCGCCATATTTTCAACGCGAAGATTACTGCCGCCAACTCCAAGTCATGGACGGGGTAATTCCTCTCATGTGGTTTCAACTGTCTAGACCCAAAAGCTATCACCTTGCCATGTTGCACCAACACGCAACCCAAACCGCATCCCGATGCGTCACTGAAAATCTGAAATCCATCGGTCCCTTGCGGTAAACTCAGTATTGGAGCCATCATAAGCCTCTCCTTCAGGGCCTCAAATGCTTGACTGCACTCTTGGGTCCACACAAACTTATGGTCTTTGCGAGTGAGTGAGGTGAGGGGTAGAGCTATCTTCGAGAAATTCTCCACGAATCTCCTATAATACCCGGCTAGTCCAAGAAAACTTCGGACTTCCGCCACGGTCCTCAACACCGGCCAATCTCTGATGGCCTCCACTTTCGCTGGATCCACTGCCACCCCATCACCACTAACCACGTGGCCCAAAAACGCCACCTTGGCTAACCAGAACTCGCACTTTGAGAACTTTGCAAATAATTGGTTCTCCCTCAACACTTGCAGGACCACTCTCAAGTGGGTCTCATGCTCCACTTCAGACTTGGAGTACACCAAGATGTCATCAATGAAGACAACCACAAACGAATCCAAGTAATCCCGAAATACTCGATTCATCAGATCCATGAACACCGATGGTGCGTTCGTCAACCCGAACGACATCACCGTAAACTCAAAGTGTCCAGGGCCGTGTGCCTCATTCGCCGTCTCAAATCGACGCGCCTGGAATCGCACACGGGCATCCGACACGCCCGTGTTCAACCCGACACGCCCGTGTCCCCAGTGACACGGCCGTGTGGCCGGCCGTGTGCCTCCAACAACACGGCCCCGAAACCAACCCGAGAGATGACACGGCCTAGGACACGCCCGTGTCCCAAGCCGTGTGCCAAGTCTCGACACTCGTCGACAGGTTTTGTGTCGACACCGCGGAAAAACGTCGAGCGAAGATCGTCGACCAAGCGGGACACGCCCTGTGACACGCCCGTGTCACAGGCCGTGTGCCCCGGTCTCAACACCCTGTCGAGCAAAAGTGTCGACACTTGGACCGAGTGTCGACATGGCCTCGACACGCCCTGCGACACGCCCGTGTCGCAGGCCGTGTGCCCCACTCTCGACACTTTGTCGAGCGAAAGTGTCGACACTTGGGCCGAGTGTCGACACGGCCTCGACACGCCCTGTGACACGCCCGTGTCGCAGGCCGTGTGCCCCACTCTCGACACTTTGTCGAGCGAAAGTGTCGACACTTGGGCCGAGTGTCGACACGGCCTCGACACGCCCTGCGACACGCCCGTGTCGCAGGCCGTGTGCCTCCTGCCAGAAACCCAAAAATTTCCAGAACTGCAGACTGACCCTGTTCCAAAAACTGGGGTGTTACATCTGATACCACTGAAATACAATCCAATGCGGGCTTCGGCTTTGCAACCTCCACTAGTGTAAAGAACAGTTCTGCTCCGGCACGAACCGCCTTCACCACCTGAAGAGCAGACATCAACGTCTTGCTCGACCCCTTTAAGCCCGTAAAAGTCGTCTCACGACTTGCTCCCAGCTTGACTTCGTTGCTACCGCAATCTATATGGTCCTGCTGCTCCGAGAGCCAGTCCATGCCAAATATGACGTCGAACTCCACTAACGGAAGTAAAGACGCCCGCAGGTCGAACTCCTGTTCCCCAATACGAATCTTAACATCGCAGATCCTATCCGCTCGCATCGAACACCCATTGGGCAACAACACATCCAACTTATCCTTCGCTATCGAAGAAGGGACTCCGACGCGTGATATAAATCCTTCAGACAAGAAGGAATGTGAGGCTCCCGTATCGAAGAGTGCTCGTGCCGGATTTTCACAAATCAATACAAATTCTAAACAAGCAGTGGTAAGGTAACATGTGCATAACAAGTATTTAAAGAAAGTGACTTGCTATAAATTAAACCGTACCTGTCACCACATCAGCCTGTTTGATGGCCTCCTGTTGGCCAAGATTATAGACCCTTGGTTGGGCCGGAGCATAATGGGATGCGGTTGACTCCACCGCCTTTCCCTTTTCTTCATAAGTAGCTCCCGGCCTCCTCTCGGACTTAGGACGTCCGCTCCAACAATCACGGGCAAAATGCCCCGTCTTGCCACAAGTAAAACACGCACCCGAGGTCCGACCCATAGTCGCCCCAGAAGTGCCAGAAGGAGCTGGACCCGAAGTCCTATGCTTCTTGAAAGACCTCCGATAGCCGGACTTTGAAGTAGTCGGCACTTTAAATTCAGATTTCCTATCACCCAAGCTTTTCTTTGCTTGCACATTCTTCATGCCCTTCTCCAAGGACCGGGCAGTATTGACCAAGTTTAAGAAACCATGTGTCATCGGCCCCGAGAGTAGTAGTCTCAACTCATCTCTCAAGCCTTCATAGAAGCGATTAGTCTTGTGCTGCTCATCCATGATGGTGGAGCTAGCATATCGACTCAAACGAGTGAACTCATGGAGATATTCATCCACGCTCTTCTCACCCTGAATCAACTTCAGAAATTCGTTCTCCATCGAAATCCTCTGAGTAGAAGGGAGGTATCTTGCTAAGAACAATCCCGAGAACTCTTCCATCGGAACGTCTATCAGTTGTCTACCTCTCAAATGATGTAGCTCCAATCCTTCCCACCACATCCTCGCTTCATCGTCCAGAAGGAACGTAGCGATGGTGGTCATTTGTCACTCCTCCGTCTCCGTTGTTGTCATGACTCTCTTCACCCTAGAGAGCCAGTCTTCAGCCTGAGATGGGGTTCCCAACCCCGAGAATAACGGAGGGTTAAAGCTCATTACATGCTTGAGCTGCCTCTCAGTTTCCCTCCTTGGCACTACCGGTTCCACAACCACTTGCTCCACTCTCCTCGGCTCAGCCTCTTGAAGTGGTTCTTGCTCCATCGCAGGAGCGGGCTGCTGCGTTTGCCTTGTAGGCTGCGCATTTATCACGGCCAACACCGCTTAAGCCACCAATCGTATGTTCTCAGCCGATAGAGGTGTTGCGGGAGCAACTTCCGATGCACTACTAGCCTCAGAAACTCGACGTTCTGACGGCCCAACACCACTTCTGGTCACCTATAGTGGTACAAAACACCGTTAAGCGACCAAATAAAATTGCAAACAGCAATTATAGGAACACGCAGGTTCCTCAAACACGAGTATTTTCATTCCTAAGTGGACATTCATGGGTTCTTTTACCATTATAACGATGACGCACACAATGTGCTCACCACCCCGTAAAAAGAATTCGCCCACGAATTCAGTGTAAGCCCAACCAAAACCAGTAGTCTGATAACAAATTATGGTGGGCCCATAACCCACAGGTCGGAGGATCGAAACCTCCCTCTGATACCAAATTGTAACACCCCCTATCCGTTGCATAGCATATAGCAGTAGGTCCGGCCGGGGCCCGACGTCATATACTACAGACAGACCGGGTGGTTACTTATGGAAACCATCCAACCAATCTCAACGTCCTACACAGAGCATTCTAGCGGAAGCAGTTTATAAAAGTTGTAACAAATAACCCAGCATTAAAGCATGAATGTCCACTAACCATTTTAGGAATGTATACAAAATACCCACATAAGCCTTAAGGCCTTACAAAATGTTTCACTTGCTATTACATGATTTACAAACCACGGCACGCAGGCCAGTCATACATGAATAAAACAGTAAACACTTCCACTTGGGCCTTCGAGGGTCGGCTTCGCAAAAAGGGCTTTAGCCCGCTATTGACCGCTTGGTCCAGCAGCACCTGCAAGCGACAAACCACCGCACGGTGTCAAAACAAGGCAACGGTCAGCAATGCTGACCAAATTATAACGATCCCGCCCCCAACTCGGGGCAGTGATGCTCCTTCCCTGCATTTCATTAGCATAAGCGAGCAACATATATATATATAGTCATTTCATCACAGACGTTGGCTCGCACGGCCACACGCCCCGTGCTCTCAGGGCACATTCTCGGTGAACCGGTCGATGTCACGTCAATTAAAGCCATAGACATTCCGGACTCACCATCGCCACTTTGACGGCCAAACCTATGAGCATTTGTCTTCCTGGCCTGGGTCACGACAATTTAAGCCATTGACCGCCGAAGACCCTAATCTATGCCAACGGCAAGTGCCACGTGCCTTTAGGTCTCTTTAACCGAACGACATAGAATGGGTACGGTTCCATCTAACCAGTGCTCACATCGCAACGACAATTTAAGCCATTTGCGTGGGTCAAACTTCCACCGAGTCCCATTTCCACCACAATTCACATAACCCGGTTATGTTCAAGTTGGCTCTCAGGCCACCAAGTTGGCAAGATCTCGTATCCGCCCAGTTTTCCGGGTGCACCTTTGGGTTAGTCCCCAAGGCTCCCTGCTGCAATCTACCACGTAGAAAACCCGAAAAATAACCAATAGCACGGAGTCTTCTCCGGCATTATGCAATGCAACATCACCGATCCAGACCAACATCTCCGGGTAGGCTTCACACATCATGCTTATGTCCGTTCTCGCTTACGGACTCTAAACAACGGGGACTTCACATATCTACCCGAAGGAATGCCTCCAACTCTCCGCAAACTCGCGAGAGCGGGCTTCCTATGCAAAGAAAGAGAGCTACTCATGCTCAAGATGAGGATCGTTACCCTAGCGTTCCTCTTTGGCGCCATTGAAAAGTAAACGGATGAAAAGCACCGCACTAGCTTTGCCTCCGTGGATCCGGAGTCGGCTCGCGATTCGGAGCTCCGAAGCTCCTCCAATGGCCGGATCTAGCTCCTTCTTCCTTCCTTGGCTTTCTACTTTCTCTAAGGTTTTAGAAAGCTAACCACTCATGAAAAGTGAGGGTTTCAAAGTCCAATCCCGGGTATATCCCTTCAGGAACAACCCCCAGCCGTTGGATCTCAAAATAAGGAAACGAACGGCTTTGATTCGGGACTGAAATGCCTTATCTGGACCAAACACGGCCTGGCACACGCCCGTATCCAAGGCCGTGTGCCTCATTCGCCGTCAAAATCGAATCACCTGGAACAACACACGGGTATTGAGCACGCCCGTGTTCGAGCTGACACGCCCGTGTTCCACCTGACACGGCCATGTGGCCGGCCGTATACCCCCATCATTTTTCCCCGAAATCAACCCAAGCACTGCACGGGTTCGAGGACACGCCCGTGTCCCTACCCGTGTCACCTCAACACGCCTGGACCCTAGGCCGTGTACACGGTCTTAACACTCGACACTTAGTCGAGCAAAGATCGTCGACCTGATGACACGGCCTTGGACACGCCCGTGTCCTAGGCCGTGTGCCTTGTCTCGACACCATGTCGAGACCAAAGTGTCGACTTCGCGGGACGAGTGTCGACACGGGTTGACACGCCCTGCGACACGCCCGTGTCGTAGGCCGTGTGTCATGTCTCGACACTTCGTCGAAGCATAGTGTCGACTTCGCAGCTAAGTGTCGACACGGGTCGACACGCCCTGCGACATGCCTGTGTCGCAGGCCGTGTGCCCAGTCTCGACACATTGTCGACACCAAAGTGTCGACTTCCCGACTCAGTGTCGACACAGGCTTGACACGCCCTGGGACACGCCCGTGTCCCAGGCCGTGTGCCTGCAGCCAGAACCCAAACTGGCCCAAAACGTCCCCCGTCGCTCCTTTGAGTTTCTGGGCGTTACACAAGTAGCGGGGATCTAACTTTTTCTGCTTTCTCAACCAGTAGACACCATGCATGGCCTTTATTTTCAAAAACACCATCTCCCCCATGCCAAACTCCACCGGTCGGTGTCGCGCATCATAGTACTTGGCATGTCGGCTCTGCGCTTCCCGCATTCGCTCTTGGATCAGTCGTATCGCTGTTGTAGTGTCATAAATGTACGCCACTCCCAAGGCTTCAGGGTCTTCTTCCTGAGCCCAAGTCAACGGGGTTCGGCAATGCCTCCCATACAATGCTTCGTATGGAGCCATCTCAATGCTAGCCTGGTAACTATTATTATAAGAGAATTCGACTAGTGGCAGCAGCTGCTCCCATGGCTCATTGTGTTCCACTATGCACAATTGAGGAAGATCCTCCATCGTCTGGTACGTCCTCTCCGTATGTCCGTCTGTCTGTGGGTGGAAGGCGGTGCTAAAGGCCAATTTGGTTCCCAAGTACGCCTGTACCCACCTCCACTCCTTAGATGTGAAACGCCCGTCATGATCTGATACGATGGACTTTGGTACTCCGTGAAATCGGACCACTTGCTCTAGGAACATTCTGGTCAGGATATCCACTCTGTCACCCTGTCGATTTGGAATGAACCGCGCTACCTTGGTGAGTCGATCTACGACCACCCAAAATGAGTCATTCCCAGCGCAGGATCGAGGTAGGCCGTGGACGAAGTCGATGGAGATATCTTCGAATGTCCATTCTGGTATCGACAGGGGCCTTAATAGGCCTCCTGGACTGCGACATTCGGCTTTGACCTTCTGACAGGTCTGACACCGGGCCACGAAGTTGGTGACATCTCTTTTCATTCCATGCCAATAAATGATCCTGCGCAGGTCCATATACGTCTTAACTATGCCAGGGTGAATCGAGTACCTGGACTAATGGGCCTCTTGCAGAATTTCTTCACGAATTCCTCCGGTAGTGGGAACGAATATGCAATGCTTGAATCGTAAAATCCTGTCATGCAGATTATAATCCTCCTATGCCCCTCGTTGTAGAGATCGGATGATCGGCATTACCTCTGGGTCGATCTTCTAGGCTTCACATATCCGGTCTCGGATGTCGCATTGGATCTCCATCCAATATAAGTGAGAATAGTACTCTTCCGGATCTCTTTGGGTAACCACGGTAATCTCCAAGTCTATCAAGGACTGGAATAGTTCCTTAGGGATCTGCTCCATCCAACTCCCAGCTATCGCAGGTTGGCGGCTCAAGGCGTCAGCGACTCTGTTAGCTTTCCCGGAGTGATATTGGACAGCGAAGTCGTAATCGCATAGGAATTCTAGCCATCGGCGCTACCGGAGATTCAGCTCTTTCTGCGTGAAGATATACTTGAGGCTCTTCTGGTCGGGGAAGAAATCACATCTTACGTCGTACAGATAATGCCTCCAGATTTTAAGGGCGAAGACGACGGCACCCAACTCTAAATCGTGTGCTACGCAATTTAATTCGTGCGACTTTAATTGCCAAGATGCGTGGGCCACTACCTTGCCATGCTGCATTAGAACAACTCCCAATCCCTTTAGAGAGGCATCAATGTAGATTTGGAATCCCTCGGTCCCTGTGGGAATCGTAAGGATTTTCGTAGAAGTCAGCCTCTTCTTCAGTTCGACGAATGCAGCCTCGCACTCTGGCATCCATTGGAATGCGACGTCTTTCTTGGTGAGAGCAGTTAGGGGTAGGGCAATCTTGAAAAAACCCTCGACGAACTTCCGGTAGTATCCGACAAGACCGAGAAAACTCTGGATGTCTGCAGCCGTCCTGAGTAGCGGCCAATTTTGTACTGCCCGGACCTTGGCTTGGTCTACTGCTACTCCTTCCTTGTTTATCGTGTGGCCCAAGAATCCAACTTCTTCTAGCCAAAACTCGCACTTACTGAATTTGGCGAAGAGAGAGTGCTCCCGGAGTTTTAATAACAGCATCTGCAGGTGTCGAGTATGGTCCGTCTTGGTCTTCGAGTAGATTAAGATATCGTCTATAAAGACGATGACAAAGTGATCCAAGAAGGGTTCGAAGACTTTATTCATCAGGGCCATGAAGGCGGAGGGCGCATTGGTGAGCCCGAAGGGCATCATTAGGAACTCATATAGACCGTATCGGGAGCTGAAGACAGTCTTGGGAATATCTTCCTCTCGGATTCGAAGCTGATAATAGCCGGATCTCAGGTCCATCTTGGAGAACACGGATGCACCTTGCAACTAATCGAACAGTTTTTTGATCCTAGGGAGGGGGTATGTGTTGCATATAGTAAGCTTATTTAGTTCCCTGTAGTCGATGCACAGTCGCAGTGTCCCGTCTTTCTTCTTGACGAAAAGCACCGGGGCTCCCTAGGGCGAGGAACTAGGACGGATGAATCCAGCATCTATTAGTTCTTGTAGTTGGATTTTCAGTTCAGTCAGCTTTCTTGGGGCCATACGGTAGGGGGCTCCTGATACTGGTCGTGCTCTGTACACGAGATCAATCTGAAAGTCGCGGACTACTGGAACTTTGGCGAGCACTTGGGTTTTGTCTTCCATCTTGAAATAGATAAGGTATACTTCGTCCTTCTGCCGGACTGATTTCACAATCTGCGTAGAAGTCAGAATAATACGCAAGACAGAGGGCACACTTGTCAACATGACGCTCTGGCCATTTGGGTTCTATATCCGGACTTCTCGCGTGGAACAGTTTATCTGTGCTTGGTGCTTGGCCAGCCATTCCATCCCCAGAATTATGTCAAATCCAGTTATTGTTAGGATGGTTGTGTAGATCTCAAATTCTACTTCTCCCAGCACAGCCTGGAATGATCACTTTTCCGTAGATGTCATATCTGACCCGTCCAGTAAACGGATTCGTATAGACAGTCCGGTTGAACGAATAATGTTTCCATTTGTTGCGATGAATTCGTGGGAGACGAAAGGATGTGTCGCTCCTGTTTCGAAAAAGGTTTTTGCAGGGTGTCCTTCTACGAAAAAGATTCCTGGCGACTTGGGAAATATATATGTACAACCCCATATCCGGTGAGTGAGGTCGCCAGGAACCAGACCGGCAGGTTTAGATCGCCCAGGCAGCAGGCGAGCTCGGTAGGGAAATCTGAAGGCCGAGCTCAGTATTCGTCGACCACGAGCTCGGCATCCACCGAGCCAAGCCCGGGTTTCATCGAGCTGAGCTCGACTAATGAAGGAATATCGAAGGGCGAGCATAGTAGCCAGCTCGCACTCGTCCTATGGAGCTTCACAAACATCAGGCGAGCAGGACCTTCAGGGGTGGCCGAGCTCCTCAGCTCGCCCAGGTCTATGAGGTATTTTTTACTATTTTTCCCCCGCTGGCCTGCCCATAGCCCTTCAGAACAGCAGAGTTACGTTGTTGGCAGGCCAACCTGGACTGCACATAGCCGTTCAGAACAGGGGGAGTTGGCTATTTACAGGCCGTTTTTAGAAATCTATAAATAGGACCCAAGTGGTACCTCAGAAAGCATGTTTCTTGTGCCCTCTTGCTCCATCTCTCAAGCGTTTTCTAAGGATACCTTAGCTCGGCCTTTGGCTAAGGAGGGGAAGCACTCTAAGATCTTCCGGGTGTGTGGTGGGTCCTCCCAGCCGATCCCTTGGGTCAATTTCTTCTTTGTTTCCCACGTTGTTTTGCTTGCAGGAGCGAAGTAGGTGCGTGATCACCCCTTCCCCAAGGGTTAACTCCACAAGAGACCGAATTTCGATTTCAACAATATAAATATATATCATATAACTAATACAGAAGATGTAAGCACATATATATAAGTAATATACAACATCAGTAGTAAGATCTGATATCTCCCTATCGCCTAAAGTATATACCTATGACTACGTCAGGGGCTGGTCCATGCTGCAAGTCCAGTGCGTAGGCCTCCAGGGGAGATGTTCGGCCCTGCTGGCCTCTCCTGCCAGCTCTGCCTCTGCGACCTCTCTGACCATATCCCCGTGCCAGTTGTCCACCCTGAACTGCTTCTAATCCCGGTCTCCCTGTCGCCTATGGGCAAAAAGCTCTCACATGTCCCGTCTGCTGACATAAGAAGCAGTTCCCCACGAAGGGAACATCTCGTCGGGCCACTAGTGCGGGCTGATGTCTGCCTGCGCAGCTAGGGGTGCTGGGGGTACTGGTGGGCGCCTATAGGGCTGTCTGCGGCATCGCTACCTGTGCTTTTTATCCTGTCTGTGGGGATCGACTCCTCTGTCTTGCCTCTTGTCTCGAGGAATCTCTACCTGGCCTCTGCGTTGCTGAGCCACTGTCCGCTGGTCCAACTCTAATGCTACCGCATGGGTGGCTATGGTGTGAAAGGTGGCCTGAGAGAGCATGATCAAGGCCTGCCTCAGGTCATCTCTTAGTCCTCAGTAGAACCGAGAATCTCTATCCCTATCGGAGGAAGCCAGATTCCCGACGAAGCGTGCCAGGTGTATAAACTCTCTCTTGTACTCTGCCACTGTGTAGTTGCCATGTTGAATGAGCAAGAACCTCTCCTACTGCGTGGCTCGGTCTGCATCCGTGATGAAGAACTCTAGTAGAGCCTCAGAGAACTCTCCCCAAAGAATCGCACTCAACGGCCGACCTCGAAAAGTAGAGCGACTAGCCGCTCTCCACAAATCCCTCGTGTATCCCTCCAAAATGGTCACCACTAAAGAGACTGCAGCCACAACTGGGCACATCATTCCCACTAATAGCTCCTCCCCTCGCTCCACCCACTCCTCTATCTGGATGGTCGTCTATGTACCTCTGAAAGGGGGAGGCCTCAGTCCTCAAAAATTTGAGAGCAGATCGGTGGGTGTTGTTATCTCTCGTGGTGGCTTTGCCAGGGTAGCCTGGAAAGTCGCTAGAATAGCCATTAGTCTCTGCCCCATATCTATCTCGGCAAACGGTACGGCCGCGGGAGCGACCGGGTCTGTAGGTGGGGTAGCTGGAACATATCCTCTAGACGAGGATCCCCCGTTACTGTACTCCAGTATATGGAGAAGTAACAGAAAAGAGTGTCAATATTTTACAAAAGTAGGGCAATTTGCAAAAATGACAAACAAAGCGGAAACAACGATGTATGGGCGTACTATCGTACAGTCTAGAATCCCTAAACCTCTACACTAGGGTCCACCAGGCTTCCACTGCAAGGTTCGTCCCGAACCCAGAACGAAGCGAGGGATGGAGGGATCCTAAGACTGCTCCACAAGGACGAATCGTGATGGCTCTGATCCATTTGTGGTACCCCCGTAACATTTGCCCGGGTCGGGCCGGAGGGGTACTACTGGCTCAAGACGTCCATCCAGTGCTCTTAGGGGAAACGATCCACCCTATCTAAGCACTAGATGGCCGCCTTGCTCACCTCGAATCATAACATTCACAACCCATCAAAGTATAGCGGAAGCATTAACAGGAAACCACTGTAGATATATATATCACATCAAATTAATACATAGGTTCTAGGGCCGAAGCCTAAGCGTTTATATAAGTCCGTGGGCTATACAAGTACTACATATAACCCTCACACTCTGTCTCTCTATGCTTCTCGGTGGTACTCACGTCTCTAAACTCTGGGGAAGGTGGAGGTGCATCTGCTCGAGTAATCCTAGCCGCTGGGGTAATCTCCTGCGGCAGCGGGTCACTACGGTGCCCCATTTCCTGTGAATGGTTATTTAGATAACCGTTAGTCACAGAACTAAGAGGAAACAAATATCCTCCTCGGATCCATATCCTGGGGACGAGCACACACCCACCCAACAAAAGTAAATAGTCAAAGCAAGAGAGGGTTAGCACAATATTTTATATATGTATAGCTAGGAGCAACTATAAAAGAGTGCAGGATAGTATAATTGGAAAAAGAAGAAGTATAAATCAGTTATAACAAGGCTCCACTAGCTCATCAGCACATCAGTTTTTCACCTCATGAATTCTATCGCAAGCATTCACAGTCGCGCACATACCACAGGCATTCATAGTCGCGCACACAAACCCTATGTCGACATAGTTTGGACCACTTCTATTTTAGCAGGGTAGCGAGCGCTGCGGGCCTCACCGATGTGGTCGTCGGTGACAGTGGCCGGTCCTGTCACTTATGGGGGTGATCGTACCACACAACCCCAGGCCCTAACATACAACCTTGTGTACTCTTGGATGTGAGCGACATCCGGCGAATCGTTTTGGCCGACCAACGGAGGAAAACCCGACGGGGAAAAATATAACGGTCGGTCACCCATGGTAATCATCTCCCTGTCGCTTTGAGTCTTCGAACTTCCCACACCGGTACGAACGGTCTGTAAGAGGGACTGACCTGCCACTATTTCACCGTAAACAATTTACAAACAATCAAAATAAAAGGCAGTCATAATATACACCGGGTCTACGTCGGCCTGCCCTACTAGGCTTTAGTCTTCGGGTGTCGGCACTTAACTCTACTTCCAACAAGGAGCGTGGGAGCACATTATTTGGGGCTAGACCTGGAGGACTACTTCAACTCCGGTTATCCCCAAGTAAGGCTCAACTTTAACAATGACTGCCTGTCAGAGCAGGACCCGGGATTATATTAGTAAATTACTATGAGGACAAGCATGGTGATTATGCTGCTTTTTTTAAAGTGTTGGAATGAAATGTAACCAGTACGAGACTGGAGTACTACTACATAGTATGTACTGAAATAAGCTTGACCAGTACGAGACTGGAGTAGTACTGAAATGAAAGTACTAAAATAAGCTTGACCAGTACGAGACTGGAGTTGTACTGAAATGAAAGTACTAAAATAAGTTTGACCAGTACGAGACTGGAGATGTACAGAATTGAAAGTACTAAAATAAGCTTGACCAGTACGAGACTAGAGATGTACTGAATTGAAAGTACTAAAATAAGGTTGACCAGTACGAGACTGGAGATATGCTGAACTGAAAGTACTAAAATAAGTTTGACCAGTACGGGACTGGAGTGGTACGAAAATAAGCTTTATCAGTACGAGACTAGAGTAGTATTGAATTACTTATTTGATTAACAAGGGGGGTGGTCGCACGCTCCAATTTCTACTTTCGAGGGAAAATGAGCGGAATACGTTCCGAGCGCGACCCTAGGCTTCCAAATTTTAGGAAAAATATCAAAACATATCCTCATGACCCCAAATTTTGATACAACCCTTAGGAGGGCCTAAAATGAGTTTAGTAATTTTTTTATAAATTTCCAAAGTATTTTAAGCAGTTGGCTGCCTACCAGTCTACCCCCGACCGGCGCGCCGGGGGTCGAGCTTCTCGCCGGCGGTGGACCGGCGGCCATGCGCCACCAGCTCTAAATAGAGTATTGCCCTGTTTTGCGGGTGCCGTCGGAGCCGCATTTTTCGGTGGCACCGCCGCTCTCCGTCGTTGGGGGTCGCCGCCCCCAGTAGTCTAGCACTCCCCCAGCTCCACCACCGGCGCTGGGGGAGGAGCTTTCCTCCTTGGGCACCACCCGGCCTGGAACATGGCTCGGGTGACGCCGGCGGTGCTCCGGCCGCTGGGAACGCCATGCAAGACGTCCAGAATAAGTAAGGGGGAAGGAGAAGGGTTCCACTTGGGTTTGGTGGGCTCGGGTGAGGTTGGCCTGATCGGCCATGCTAAGGTGGCGGTGGTGGAGGGGTGAGGGGCCTCGGCTTGCCTTTTCCAGCCACCTGGGCTCCGACGGAGGTCAGGTCGGGGGAGGGGGGGGGGGGTTTGCTCAGAGGGCTTGAGGGGGAAAGAGAGTGAGGGGGGCCTTTTATAGGCTTGGGAGGGGGGCTCTCCTTATCTACTTGGTGTATGATTAATCCCTCCTTAGGGAGGTATTAATCCCACCCTCCAGCTGTCCAAGGACAGCTGGAGGTCAGGGAATTTTCCTCGCATGGGGAAAATGGGTTAAGCCCTTTGGGCTTGGGCTTTTGGGTGGGAAAGAGAGAGAGGGAGAGAGATAAAGTGGTGTTAATGGGACTCCACTTATCCTAAGGTAGGGCTTGCTGGTTGGGGGCCCAAAGAAGAGTGAGGGGGGCAAGGGCTATCCTCCGTTGGAGAGGAGGTGGGCCCCTACTTGGAGAAAAATCCAAAAATGGGTTTTTAGGGTGGTTTGACCAAGTCGACCCTATGGTGGGTCCCCCTTGCTGGTCAAAGTCAAAGTGGGTCCAAGTCATCGGGGTCTGGTCAAAGTTCGGGTGTCGTATCACAATTGGTGTGCGCACGCTTTTCGGTGCACAACTATACCTGATTTGACCATGAGTTGACCAATTGTCGTCGAAATTGACTAGTAAGACTTCCGTTGACTTCGTATTGACCACACGAGTCCAACGCCACTGACTGGGGTTGAATCGGAGTCCGTTTGGCGAAAGTCCAAAATTTGTGCGTCGCAGCGCGCTAAAACGGTCGAATTGTCTAAATCTGTCGTTAGATATCGGATTGTGACGCGACGGGTTCTGGTGCACCTGTCTAGGTTATATGAGGTCACGGGAATCGACAGAACTCAATTCGGAGTTCTCTAGCTCTATATCAAAAATCTCGCTCTCGTTGAGTTTTACGAGGAATGGTCACATCCACTATATGACCTTGAGGCCCAACTAAACAAGTTCTGATGCACTCGTATCGACTATACGAGGTCACAGGAACTGACAGAACTCAATTCGGAGTTCTCTAGCTCTATTTCCTGCTTAGGGTTATGTCCCACCAGGTCATGGCTAGAGTTCGGGCCACTTTTATTGGGCCTACTAGGGCTCTGGTGGTCCAATAAAAGTCGGGATGTTACACCCTTGATGTTGTGCTGGCCCTTGAAGGCCAAAGCGAAATATTTACTTTATTTTGTTCGTGTATGGCCGGCCTGCGTGCCGATGTATGAAAAACATGTATTGTTTAAGTAAACACTTGTAAGGCCCTAAGGCCGAGTTTTTGGTGTATTTTGCTGTCATTCCTACTTTGGGTTTTGTGGACATTCATGCTTTGGCATTTTGGGTTCTTATAATTGTTTTAAAAGCCTCTGTTAGAATGCTCTGAGTTAGGATGTGTATTCCTATGCTGTTAATTTGATATTCTTATGTAATTCCACTAACTGTCTGTGGAATATGGCGTGGGGCCCCGGCTGAACCTTCTGTTATATTCCATGTGACGGATGAGGGTGTTACAATTTGGTATCAGACTACGGTTTCGGTCTTGCTTATTTAAATTCATGGACGAATTCTTTTAAGGGGTGGTGAGCGCATGTATGTGCGTCATCGTTATAACATGAAAATAACCCATGAATGTCCACTTAGGAATGAAAATACACATGTTTGAGGAACCTACATGTTCCTATAATTTCTTTTTGCAATTTGTGTTGGTCTCTTAATGGTGTGTTGCACGACTATAGGTGACCAGGAGTGGCGCAGGGCAGTTAGAACGCCCGCTTTTTGAGGCAAGTAGTGCGCCCAATGGCGTGCCTGCAACCCCTCCTTCAGCAGAAACAATAAGACTTGTGGCTGAGATGGTGTTTGCGATGCTAAATGCCCAGCCAGGAAGGTAAGTACAGCATCCTGTTGAAGTTGGTGACCGGGCGGTCTGGCGGTCTGTCTTGGCGGGTTGAAGACCGCGCGGTCTGGTGGTTTGTCTCAGCCGGCTTGGAGACCGGGCGGTCTAGCGGTCTACACTAGCAATCTCTCTTTCTCTCTGGTGGTAGCCGTGCGGTTAGCCCGTCTGTCTAACCACGCGGCTTGTGCGGTTTGTTCTATATAGTCCGCTTAGTCCTGTAAATTTTTAGTCTCACGTCTCTTATTTGTATTCTCTCTTCTCTCCTCCATTCTATATAAGGGAGGGAATACTTTTGTAATAGATATCTTTTTTGGATAATAAAGTTTCAATTATTTAAAACTCTATCCGTTTGTTACTGCATGTTCGCTACTTTTAACATGGTATCAGAGGACACGGTCTTTTCCTCCTGATTGTGTGCGCTCTCTGCTTCTCGCCGCTTGTTTCCGCTTCTTGCGACCTGTCTTCGCGGCTTGTCCTCTCTTCCGCCCGCTACTCTGTTCGCGCGGCTTGTTGCTTCTCTTCTCTTGCTGCTCTTCGTCGCCGCGACTTGTTTAGTTGTCGCAGCGACCTGTTTCCTTCTAGCCGCCTGTTTTTCCCCTAGCTGCGCGGCCTGATTCTATTCGCCCGGCTTGCGACTTATTGTTGTCGCTGCTGCTTCTTGCTTCCTCTTCTCTTCTGTTCGCTCGGACTTTTCAGTCCGTGCGACCTCTTCCCCGCTGCGCCTTGGTCTGCTTCCTGGCCGCTACTGTTCGCGCGGCTTCTTCCCTTTACACTGCTGCGGTTTCGCGCGGGTTGCTCTCTTTTCCTCTCCCCGCGGCTTTCTCTCTGTTCGCGCGGATTCTTCCTTGTTTGAGAGGCCTCTCTGCCTTTCTTCCTTTAGCCGCTCCTGCTTGTTAGTCGTCGCGACCTCCTGTTCAGTCGCGCGGCTTGTGCTTCCCTCTTCTTCCCCTTTTGCCTTGCTCTGCACCTTGGTCGTGGCCCTTCTTGCCACTGGTGTGCTGTCACCTAGACCGCTGCAGTTTCTTATTCCTCCCTTCATGGCTTTCATATCCTCCTCCACGCCATTCGCCTCGGTTGTCACGTCTTCTGGTCGTGCCCACGTTGTTACTCAGGGAAAATGGCTGATCGACACTGGTGCTACAAATCATATGACTGGCAATCTCCAGTGTTTCTCTCTCCTAGAAACACATGATCGGTTGCCCCCGGTTATTCTCGCTGACGGCTCTTCATCATCAGTCCATGTGACGGGGATAGTTCATGTCACTCCGTCTCTTCACTTGGCGGATACTCTATACGTGCCCCAGTTCCCGTGCAACTTATTATCTGTTACCTCTCTATGCAAGCAATTACAGTGTTCCGTCACATTTACTTCTACTTCTTGCTCTTTTCAGGATCCGGGCTCCCAACGGACGATTGCTACTGGGACTGAGAGTGGCGGCCTATACTTCCTAGACAACATTTCTGCTTTTTCCACCTTCTCCTCCACCTCCACAGATATTCTCCAATGGCATCTCCGCCTTGGTCATGCTCCTCCCTGTCATCTTCGTCAACTTCTGCCCCACCTTTCTCCACAAAGTCCTCCGCTCAACTGTGAGGCATGTCAGCTTGGCAAGCATCACCGCTCCTCCTTCCCTCCAAAGCACGTTCGTGGCTCTACACATCCGTTTGATCTTATCCACTCCGATATTTGGGGTCCTTCTCCTACTCTTACCATTGGTCGGGGTAGTTCATATTTTGTCACGTTCATTGATTATTTCTCTCGCTGTACGTGGGTGTATCTATTAAAAGATCGCTCTGAATTATTCTCTGTATGGACGTCCTTCTATCTCATGATCAAAACTCAGTTTGGTATTTCTATCAAACTTTTCGATCAGATAATGCCAAAGAATATATTAGTCATGACTTTTCTACATTCTGCATGCAAAATGGGATTATTCATCAAACTAGTTATGTCTATACTTCACAACAAAATGGTGTGGCCGAACGCAAAAACCGTCACCTCCTCGATGTCGCTCGCACCTTGATGACCCGGATGCATGTTCCTCGCTCCTATTGGGGCTATGCTGTTCTCCTTGCCTGCTACCTTATCAATCGCATTCCCTCCACAGTTCTCCACGGCAAAACCCTGTTCTCCATTCTGTATCCGGGCAAGGAGCCGTTTCCTCTCCCTCTCCAAATCTTTGGATGCACTGCCTTTGTGCATACCCCTTCTGCCACCCGTGATAAGCTCTCCCCTCGCTCCACCAAATGTGTCTTTCTGGGGTACTCCACCACTCAGAAAGGCTATTGTTGCTTTGATCCCGTCCTTCTTAAGCAGTTCATCTCTGCTGACGTCACCTTCTTCGAGAATACCTCCAACTTCTCGGATGACTCCTCTCCTCTTCTCCCATCTTCTGATTCTCCTGTCGTTCCCTTCGTTCCCTCGCCTCCTACTACAATCTCCACCCCTACACCGTCTCCATCCCCTCCTCTCCCTCCACCTCTCTCTCTCCCTTCTCCACCACCCTCTCCCTCATCTCCGCTGCCGTCGCTCTCTACTCCCGGGCCAGCTTTCTCTACCACGGATGCTCCGGATGCCGCGGGCCCGGCTGACCTGGATCTTCCTATAGCTCTTCGCAAAGGGGTGTGGACGTGTACCCTACACCCCCTTGCTGATGTTGTTTCCTATGATCGTCTTACCTCTTCTCGCAGGGCATTTACACTGGCTATCTCTTCCACTGCCACACCCCGCTCCTACCAGGAGGCCCTTGCTATTCCTCATTGGAAGATGGCCATGGATGAGGAAATGGCGACCCTAACTGAGCGGGGTACCTGGACTCTTGTTCCTCCTCCCTTCGGCACTGATGTTGTTGGCTGTCGCTGGGTCTTTGTGGTCAAATTTGGCCCCGACGGTACTGTGGATCGTTATAAGGCTCGCCTTGTTGCTAAGGGCTTCACTCAGACCTATGGGGTTGATTACTTTGACACCTTCTCCCCCGTGGCTCGTCTCAGCACTATCCGGGTCCTTCTCTTTGTGGCGGTAAATAAGGATTGGCCGATTTCTCAGCTGGATGTCAAGAATGCCTTCCTTTATGGTGATCTTCATGAGGCTGTTTACATGGAGCAACCTCCTGGGTATGTTGCTCAGGGGCAGACACGAGTATGTCGGCTGAAGAAGGCAATCTATGGCCTCAAGCAGAGCCCCCGATCTTGGTTTGACAAGTTCAGCGGGATCGTGGCGGTCGTTGGTTTTATGCGAAGCTCTGCCGATCACTCTCTCTTTATTCGCAAAACTCCTTCTGGGCTGGTTGTTCTTGTTGTGTACGTCGATGATATTTTTCTCACTGGCGATGACCAGGAAGGGGTAGCCCTGACAAAGCGTCATCTTCGCCAACATCTGATCACAAAATATATGGGCTCTCCAAAGTACTTTCTGGGGATCGAAATCTCTCGGAAGCCCGACTCTTTAGTTCTCTCTCAGCATAAGTATGCCCTTGATCTTTTAAAAGAGGCAGGATTGACTGGAGCAAAACCTGCCCGATGCCCCATGGCAACTGGAGAAGACAAAACCTGGACAGATGATTCGCCTCCTCTTTCAGATAGTTCGCGGTACAGGCGTCTGGTTGGTAAGCTCATATATCTCACAGTGACCAGGCCTGATATTTCCTATACTGTGGGCAAGGTGAGTCAATTCATGCAAGCACCTAGGGAGTGCCATCTACAGTCTGCCTTGCGGATCTTGGAGTATATCAAAGCAGCGCCTGGGAAAGGATTACTTTTTCAGAGGAATGGTCATCTGAGGATTGAAGCATACTCAGATGCAAGTTATGCTGATGACAAAGGGGATCGCAAATCAACCTCAGGTTTTTGCACCTTTGTTGGGGGAAATCTGGTGAGCTGGAAGAGCAAGAAGCAGTCTGTTGTCTCCAGGTCCAGTGCAGAAGCTGAGTATCGCAGTATGGCATCGACCACTTGTGAGTTAAAATGGCCGCGGGCTCTCATGCTAGATTTAGGAGAGGTCTACAACCATCCTCTACCTATGTTCTGTGATAACAAGGCTGCCATATACATCTCTAAAAATCCAGTATTCCATGAAAGAACAAAGCACATTGAGGTCGACTGTCATTTCATTCGTGAAGAGATCTTAAAGGAACAAATTTGCACTCCCTTTGTCACTTCTGATAAAGAGCTGGCTGACATCTTCACCAAGCCAGTTTCCACCTCGTTTCTTCATGTTTGTGACAAGCTAGGCATGATCGATATATATGCTCCAGCTTGAGGGGGAGTGTTGAAGTTGGTGACCGGGCGGTCTGGCGGTCTGTTTTGGCGGGTTGAAGACCGCGCGGTCTGGCGGTTTGTCTCAACCGGCTTGGAGACTGAGCGGTCTAGCGGTCTACACTGGCAATCTCTCTTTCTCTCTGGTGGTAGCCGTGCGGTTAGCCCGTCTGTCTAACCGCGCGGCTTGTGCGGTTTGTTCTGTATAGTCCGCTTAGTCCTGTAAATTTTTAGTCCCACATCTCTTATTTATATTCTCTCTTCTCTCCTCCATTCTATATAAGGGAGGGCATACTTTTGTAATAGATATCTTTTTTGGATAATAAAGTTTCAATTATTCAAAACTCTATCCGTTTGTTACTGCATGTTCGCTACTTTTAACACATCCTGTACCTACAGGGGAGCAGGTACCTCTTCGAGTAGCAGAACCTAGGATGGTGGAACAAGTGGTGGTAGAGCCTTTAGTACCAAGAAGAGCAACAGAGAAGCAGCTCAAACATGTAATGAGCTTTAATCCTCCGATGTTTTGGGGGACTGGAACCCCATCCCAGGCCGAAGATTGGCTCTCTCGGGTGAAGAGAGTCTTGACGGCTACGGAAACGGAGGAATGACAGAAGACCACCATAGCCACCTTCCTGTTGGATGGTGAGGCGAGATTGTGGTCGGAAGAGTTGGAGCTGCATCACTTGGTTGGAAGGAAACTCAGTGATGTCTCGATGGAGGAGTTCTCGAGGTTATTCTTGGCAAGATACCTCCCATCGGCACAGAGGATCGCTATGGAGAATCAGTTCCAGAGATTGACGCAGGGAGATAGTAGCGTGGATGAGTACCTCCATGAGTTTAGAGGTTGGGTCGTTATGCTAGCTCTACATTTGCTGATGAGGAGTGTAAGACCAACCGATTCTACAAGGGTATGCGTGATGACCTAAGGCTACTACACTCTGGAACCATGACGCGGGGCTTCCTAACCCTGGTCAATACGGCTCGATCATTGGAGAAAGATCTGAAGAGAGTCCAAGAGAATAAGGACTCTAGTGCGAAGAAGATGGAGTTCAAGGTGCCGACCTCCTCAAAGTCTGGGTTTTGTAAGTGGAATAAGAAGGCTAGGACTTCAGGTCCAGCCCCTTCTTCTTGTGCATCTGGAGCAACTACAGGCCGAACCCCTAGTGCTTGTTATAACTGTGGGAAGCCGGTACACTTTGCCCGAGATTGTTGGAGTGAACGCCCGAAGTCCGAGAAGAAGCTTGGAGCAACTTATGAGGAGAAGGGCAAGGCGTTGGAGTCAACCGCATCACATTATGCCCCAACCCAGCCTAGAGTGTACAACTTTGGCCAGCATGAGGCCATGAAGCAGGCTGACGTGGTGACAGGTATGATTTAATTTATAGTAGTTTAGCTTTAAATACTTATTGCCTTACATGTGTTAGCTTATGACTGGTAGGCTTTGTATTAATCCTTAATTTTCCGGCGAGAGTACTGCTCGATACGGGAATTTCGCATTCCTTTTTGTCCGAAGAGTTTGTATCGCGCATCGGAGTACCTTCTTCGATGGCAAGAGACAAATTGGATGTGTTGCTGCCTAACGGGTGCTCTATGCGCGCGGATAGAGTTTGTTGCGTGAAGGTAAGGATTGGGAGTCACGATTATGACTTGCAAGCATCGCTACTGCCGATAGTGGAGTTCGATGTGATCTTTGGCATGGACTAGCTATCAGAGCAGCGTGCGTACATTGATTGCAACCGTAAGGTGGTCAGATTGGGATTGGAGACAGATCGTGAGACGTCATTCTCAGGCTTAAAGGGGTCAAGCAAGACTTTGATGTCTGCTCTCCAGGTGATTAAGGCAGTTCGTAGTGGTGTAGAGCTGTTTTTCACTTTAGTGGAGGCTTCGAAGCACAAGCCTGGTTTGGACAACATCCCAGTTGTACCAGAGTTTCCTGACGTATTCCTTGAAAATCTCCCTGGAGCTCCACCTCAATGAGAGATTGACTTCACCATTGAGTTAGTGTCATGTGTCAAACCTGTGTCATGCTCTCTGTATCGGTTAGCACCTAAGGAGATGGCGGAACTGAAAGTACAGCTTCAAGAACTGTTGGAACAAAGTTATGTGTGTCCAAGTTCGTCGCCTTGGAGCTTGTCGGTCCTCTTTGTTAAGAAGAAGGACGAAAGCTTACGACTCTGTATTGATTACCGTGAGTTGAATAAGCTAACGGAAAAGAATAGGTATCTGATCCCAAGGATTGATGATCTGTTCGACCAGCTGGTGGGGTCGACTATGTACTCAAAGTTGGATCTGAAATCCGGATACTATCAACTGCGGATAAGGGAAAGTGACATTCCCAAGACAGATTTCAGCACACGTTATGGGCATTATGAGTTCACTGTCATGTCGTTTGGGCTGACGAATGTGTCATCCGTGTTTATGGATTTGATGAATAGAACGTTCAGAGTATACTTGGACCAGTTCGTGATAGTCTTTAAAACGATATACTGGTGTACTCGTAGTGCGAGGAGGATCATTTCAAGCACTTGCATGTAGTGTTGGAGACTTTGAGGAGGAACCAACTGTATGCCAAGTTCTCCAAATGCAAATTTCGGTTGTCCTCGGTAGCGTTACTTGGTCACATGGTTACTGGAGAAGGTATTGCGGTAGATCCGGCAAAGATAGTTGTTATACGGGAGTGGCCTGTGTTTTCTACGATTGCGGAAGTCTTGAGTTTTCTGGGGCTTGTCAGCTATTACAGGCACTTCGTGGAGAACTTCTCACGGATAGCATTACCCCTCACTACTCTGACAAGTAAGGATCAGAAGTTCGTTTGGTCGCCTGAATGCGCACAAGCTTTCGAAGAAATAAAGTGTCGTTTGACCACGACACATGTGTTATGTTCGCCTTGTGGCTCTGAAGGCTTTGAGATTTACACTAACACCTCTGGGAGTGGGTTAGGCTATGTTTTGCTCCAGCACGGGTCGGTGATAACATATGGATCACGTCAGTTAAAGGTGTATGAGAGGAACTACCCGGTCTATGACTTGGAGTTGGCGGCTGTGGTATTCGCTCTCAAGCTTTGGAGGCATTATCTGTATGGAGTAAAGGTCAACATTTATTCAGATCACAAGAGCCTGAAGTATCTGATTGATCAGAAGGACCTTAACATGCGCCAGCGTGGGTGGATGGAGTTCCTTGGGGACTACACCTACAAGATTCATTATATTACCGGGAAGGGGAATGTTGTGGCAGATGCTCTGAGACGTAGAATTCCTGAGCAGGCCAACTGGTTGCAGATGCATGATGAGTGGCTCATTCATGATTTGGAGGCTTTGGAGATCTCGTGTGTTGGCAAGGGATCTAGTGTTAATGCACGTTTGAGCTGGACAGAGGTTCAATACGACCTCGCGGATAGGATTCGACAGGCCTTGGAGTTGGACGTAAGCTTGAAACGTCGTTTGGCAGAGTTCATGGATGGGTCAAATGACCAGTTTTATGTTGACGACGGCCTTGTATGGAAAGGTGGTCGGTTGTGCGTCCCTAATGTTGGAAAATTACGAGAAGAATTGATGTACGAGGCGCATTTTACCAAATACTCAATTCACCCTGGGAGCACAAAGATGTTCAACGACATGAAAAGGCTGTTCTGGTGGCCAGGTATGAAGAAAGACATGGCGCTATATGTGGCGAGGTGTCAGACTTGTGCCTTGGTGAAGGCCGAATGCCAGAAGCCAGGTGGATTTCTAAAGTCCTTGCCTATACTGGAGTGGAAGTTTGATGACATCTCTAAGGATTTCGTGCACGGTTTGCCGAGATCGCACAAGGGGAACAACGACATTTGGGTGATTGTTGATCGGTTAACGAAGATGTCACATTTTATACCCAATAGGAAGGATGATTCCGTGGAGAAGCTGGCGAAACTTTATGTGGATAATATAGTATGTTTGCATGGTGTACCCCAGAGCATCGTTAGTGACCATGATGGTCAGTTCACATCCAACGATTAGAGGCTCATTCATCAGTTGTTGGGTACCAAGCTGAACTTCAGCACAACTTTTCACCCGCAGACAGATGGGCAAACTGAAAGGGTAAACAGGACGATGGAAGATATGCTTTGAATGTGTGCATTGGATTTTGGTAAAAGGTGGGAAGACCATCTTTACATGATTGAGTTAGCATAAAATAATAGCTACCAAGCCAGCATTCAGATGATGCCTTTTGAGGCTCTGTACGGAAGGAGGTGTCGTACACCGTTTTTTTGGGTAGAAACGGGAGAATCAAAGATTTATAAGCCAAGAGAGGTTGAAGATGCTACTTCAACGATACGGTTGATTCGGGAACAACTACTGATTGCTCAAGATAGACAGGTCAAGTACTACAACGCCAAGCATCAGAACGTGGAGTTTGTCATGGGCGACTGGGTATACCTCAAGATAAATCCATTTAAAAGCGTATCAAGGATACAACGCTTAAACAAGCTTAGTCCGAGGTATGTTGGGCCTTTTGAGATCTTAGAGAGGGTTGGTGAAGCCGCCTATCGGTTGGCTCTTTCAGTAGAGCTGAGTGGTTTACATGATGTATTCCACATCTCAGTCCTCCGCAAAGCCGTGAAAGAACCAGCGCAAGTGGTTGCTGCGGATCAAGTATCGGTCGATAGTGGGCTAATAACGAAAGTTAGACCCATTCGGATCGAGGATACGGAGGTCAAACAATTGCGGAACAAATCAATCAGGATGGTCAAGGTCCGATGGGACAATTGTGGTCGTGAGGAGTTTTTGTGGGAGCGAGAGCAGACCATGCTTGTGGAGTATCCTGAGCTTTTCTACTCAAGTACCATTTAATTTTGTGTACTTTTCCATTCTGTAATTTCGGGACGAAATTCTTTTAAGGGGGGGAGAACTATAATGCCCCAAAACTTGTATATGAATTGGTCAATAGGTTTATAATACCCTTAACGTAGCCCTTGGAAAGTTGGGGATGAACGGGTAGTGTTTTTAAGAGCTTTGGAGCCATTATGGTTTCATACGGACTGTGACACGGGTGTGTCCAGATTCGTGTCCTTTTCTGGATTTGGCTAAGTTCGTCGAGTGCTGAACACGGCCTGGGACACGGGCATATCCAAAGCCGTGCCAGGCACACGGCCTGTGACACGAGCGTGTCATAGGGCCGTGTCCTGTTCAGGCGTGGCAGTTTCAGCGTCGATTGAGGCATACAGCGTGTAACACGGGCGTGTCTAGAGTTTACACGGGCGTGTCCAGGGTTGACACGGGCATGTCAGAGGTCGTGTCCTGTTCTGAGATCGATGACTTCTTTTACGAATGTGAGACACGGCCTGTGACACGGGCGTGTCACAGGCCGTGTGGCCCAGGTAGATGATTTTAAAGGTCAATCTAGGCCGTTCGTTTCATTTTAGAGGGATCTGATGGCCCAGAATCCCTCATGTTGGTATAAGGCCGGGAAATGAGGGTTTATGCCTCATTTCATTTGGCCATTTCTCTTTCTAAGAGGTAGAGAGAGGGGAGAGCAAAGGTAGAAGGAGGAGTTCCGGCCATTGTTGGAGCTTTGGAGCCCTAAATCGCGAGCCGAGTCCAGATCCGTGGAGGCGAGTCCGTTGCAGTGGTTTTCATCTGGCTAGTTTTCCATGGCACCGAAGCGAACATCTAGGGTAACGATTCTCTACTTGGACATGTGAATTCCTCTTCCTTTTTGCATAGGAAACTCTCTCCCGTGAGTGGGCGGTGAGTGTGAGGTATTCCTTTGGGTAGATATCGTTTATCCCCGTAGTTTTGCATATAGAGTCTGGAATCGAAGTACGGACGTATGCATGGTGTGTGAAGCCTATCTGGACATGTTGTTCTGGATCGGTGATGTTTTCATTATGCATATATTGCCGGAGAAGACTCCGTGTCGTTTGTTTTTCGGGTTTTCTACGTGGTAGATTGCAACAGAGAGCCTTGGGGGCTAACTTTAAGGTGCACCCGGAAAACTGGGCAGAAGCATGATTCTGCCATCTTGGTGGCGTGGGAGCCAACATGCACATTACTAGGTTATGTAAAATTGTGTGATCGATTTGGGACTTGGGGAAGCTTGACCCGCGCCTATGGCTTAAATTGACGTGGCGGTGTGAGCAACAGGTTGAGTGGAACCGTACCTGCTCTATGTGGTTCGGTAAAAGAGACCTAAGTTACATGACGCTTACCGTTGGCATAAATGGAGGCTCTTAGGTTTCGGCTGGAAATACTAAAATGCTCATGATGTTTGCAGTCCTAGGGGCGGTGGTGAAGCCTCGAAATGGAACGAGTTCACCGAGAATGTGCCCTGAGTGCACGGGGTGTGTGGTCGTGCGTGCTTACGCCTGTGGTGAAGTGTGCTTAAATTGTACTTTCACTATCATGTTTGATTATACTAATGAAATACAGGGAAGGAGCACCGCCGCCCCGATTAAGGGGTGGGGTCGTTATAATTTGGTCAACTTTAGCTGACCGTTGCCTTGTTTTACCAACATTCGGTGGATTGTTATGCAGGAACGTGTGAGCCTAGTGGCAAGTAGCGGGCTGAAGCACTTGATGCTGTGCTGGCCCTTGAAGGCCAAAGCGAAATGTTTACTTTATTATATTCATGTGTGGCTGGCATGCATGTCGATGTATGGAAAACATGTATTGTTTAAGTAAACACTTATAAGGCCCTAAGGACGAGTTTTTGGTGTATTTTGTTGTCATTCCTACTTTGGCTTTTGTGGTCATTCATGCTTTGGCATTTTGGGTTCTTATAACTGTTTTAAAAGCTTCCACTAGAATGCTCTGAGTTAGGATGCGTATTATTATGCTGTTAATTTGGTATTCTTATGTAATTCCACTAACTGTCTGTGGAATATGGTGTGGGGCCCCAGCCGGACCTTCTGTTATATTACAGGTGACGGATGGGGTGTTATAGTAGATCACAGCGCCGTCAGGGCCTGCCCGCCTCAAGGTTGCCTCGGTCAAAGGTTGGAACTTTACAGTCACAATCAACAAATGGCTAGCAGGGTCTACCCCTCACCGTCATCAACTGACCTTGCATTTCCATGGATCGAAGGCGTGCCCTTCCTCCTCGTTGTAGGTCACTACAATCAGCAGCATCCCCCAGTCTGGATACCTTAATCTTCTCCTGGCCATCAAGTTGAGATTTCACCGGGTCTCGCCCTTCAACAAACAACAAGTCAATAACGTCAATACGTCCGATAATCATCACACAAACTGAGCTCAACGCTAAAGCAAAATTGCAAAGCCAATGCACAGAAGCACTTCAAAGCATATATATCGTCACAAGATGATACACAACACAAGAAAAAAAGGTACAAAGACTAACACAAGGTCTTCACAAGGCGACAATATCATGCAAAACTTAGCAGAAAAAGCAAAGTACAAACACACAGAGACCAAGAAAACTTCTTTGGGCTAACATATCTACTTCAGAATTCGAGCCGTGTTCGTTAGAAAGGTCTTCAAAGCTAAGACCTGAGACATCACATCCAAGCTTCCTGCCCACCATCTGAGGCATCTTCGACACTCCCCGCCTAAGGGCAATCTCGTGGATGTCCTCCATCTGGGGTTCCACCTCTTTGGTCCAGTCCTCCTCACAGATCTCGACGCCAATCAGGAAACGATCATGCATATAATCCAAGGAGTTCATGTAATTAGCAATCCCGATAGCCTTCAGCTCCGCCATTCGATCCTTTGAGTAAAGATGCTCAACCTCAGCCTTTGAAGCCCCTAGCTCTGACCCGAAACAAGAAACCTCCACCTGAGCAGTCTCTAGCGATAGCACCATTCCCTCCACCAAGGATTTCTCCATCGTCAGCGCCGCCCGAGCATCCTCGAACTCTACCTTCAACTCCGAGCCAATCCTTCGAAATTGAGACACATCTCGATCATGGTCCTCCTTCAAGATAGCCAGTCAACTCTCCACCTCCTAGAGCTTCTCCTGAAGAGCCAAGTATCCATCCTTCAAACTCATATAATGATCGTTCCGCATAAATGCTATGTGGGACTGAGCCTAAATTTGTAACCAAACAGAAGAAGATCAGAGTCACATAAATTAATTAAAGCAAGAGTTAGATATATGGAAGCACACTTACCGCATCACTCATCGTATTCAAAGAAGAAGACACATGGGGGGCAGAGGTTTCCGAGTAAGGGACTCAGGAGCAGAGGACTCTAACACCTTAACCTTTGAATCCACTAGTGTATCCTCGCCTCAAGGAGCCTCCTCAGCCTGACAATTACTGGGCCGCAATAATGGTCGAGGCTCCGTATTTGCATCATTGGAGCCCTTCCGAGCAAGCTTTCTTTTTTGGCCACAGAATGATGGTGTACATCCTCGGGCTCGTAGGATCAGATCGGGCTCGAAGAGAAGGGAAGGTAAGGCAAGATGAACTCCTTGGCAGAAGCCTACTCACTGGCGAGTAGGTCCCAGGAAAAGGGCAACTCACCGGGTTAAGGACGACTCGCTAGGTGAAAGGGCCCCAGTGATTCAGGTGAGAAGGGCCCAGCGGCTCAGGTGAGAGCCTTCCCAGGCGAGATGGACCCAAAGAGAGGGCCTAGCGGCTCAAGCGAGATCCTTCCCAGGCGAGACGGACCTAGCATAGGGCCCAGCTGCTCAGGCGAGAGCCTCGCTAGGAGACAATCCCCATAGGAGGGGAAGCTCTCGTCCGCGAGACGCCGCTCTCGCCAAGCACCGGTTCAGTTGGAAGGTGGTTCACCTTTTTTGCCCTAGGTGATTTTACGCTTTTACCCTCTGTGGTCTGCATATAACCCTTCAGAACAGCGAAGTTTGGTTGTTGGCAGTCCCAGCCAAGGGTATTTTGGTAATTTCAGGTCGGTTCAATTTGGTTATTGGCAGTTCAAACTCAGAAAACTATAAATATGCTCATAGGGGTTCTTCAGAAGCACCTTTTTCACGAGATTTTAATAGTTGTCATGTGCTTTCTGAGGAGCTCCAAGCCCAGCTTTTGGCTTTGGAGGAGAAGCTCTCAGAGATCTTCCGGGTAAGTGGTGGGACCTCCTTGTTGAGGCTTTGGGTCAGTTTCTAGTCCTGCACAACCAGTCGGAGGTCAGAGCTTGGGACGAGTAGGTGTTGGCTACGCCCCTATTTTCAAACTTTCGTTGAAGTCAAATTTTGGCTTCAATAGTTCTGGTGCGGTGAGCGTGGAAGGTAGTCGATACAAGAAAGTTTTGAGTTCGGTCCCATGGCAGGAAGTGAAGGTGAAGGATCTGGTTCAGGAGGTTTCCCCTCCCGGGGAGAGGAGGCGACGAGGAAGATGCTGGAGGATTTCAGGCGAGAAGTCTTACAGACCATCAGCTTGTCCTTCTCGGCAAGGAGTGAGTGGGAAATGCCTCAAGTTTCAGTAGAGGCGGTCCCGCTCTTGGGCGAGAACGCTCCTAGGCAGCGCCCCGGTAAGGAGGTCCCGACGGAGGTTGGCGAGATGGATGTGGTCGTGCGAGAGCTCTTTCCAGGCCAGCATCACAGGAAGGAGATTCCGACAAGAGTTGGCGAGAGGGAGGCAGCTGTGCGAGAGCTCTTCCCTATGCATGCTCTCGCGGATTGGGCCAGCAAGTCGAGGTCGCGAGAAGTTCCCTCTCGGCAGGCAGGTGGCGAGAGCCCTTTCAGTGAGCTCATCATCTCGGCCCCAGTGTCGGAGGGGTTCCGGGAGCCCGACATGTCCTACTACTCGGGGAAGGATGACCTTGTACAGCACGTGCAGTGGTTTGAAGATGTTGTTTCAATAAGGCAGATGACGGATGCCTTCAAGTGTTGGATGTTTGTCATCACGTTGAAGGAGAAGGCATGGGATTGGTTCCACCAGTTGCCAGCAAGTTCGATCTATAGTTTTGAGGATCTGCGTCGAGGTTTTTTGTTGAGGTTTTCGACATCAAAGAAGTGTAAGAAGGAGGCGGAGTGCCTGCTTGTGGTGAGGCAGAAGCAAGACGAGACGTTGGGTCATTATGTTGATCGGTTTCAGGAAGAGATCATCCTGATCCTAGAGTTCCCAGGGTATGCACTGATGCTCGCTTTTACCCTGAGGCTGAGGTCGGGATTCTTTAGCATGGAGCTGAAGAGAGTGCCCCCCCCCCCTCTCTTTTGAGGAGCTCATGGAGAGGGCATCAAAGGAGAAATACTTCGAGAGGGCCAATCTGGCTTTTTCCAGGAAGCTGGCCAGGTTGGCGGAGGATGACGTGAAGGAGTCGGGAGCTGGAAGGCAGAGGGAGCAGAGAGAAGAGAGAAGGAGGTAGGAGCCCCGAGGTTAGGGGCAACAGGTACAACATCAAGGACGGGGTGTCCGGGAGCCGAACAACCGGTTAGGTTGGAGGCCTCAGGAGGGTCGCCCCCAAGAGCAAGGAGGAGGCTTTCAGGGAAGAGACAACTTCCACGAGCCGAGGAGGTTTGATCAGCCGACAAGGAGGCAGGAGCTGAGGGGTCACTTCCCACATCAGCAAGAGGCAATGGAGGTCGGCCGAGGTAGAGGAGGAAGGATAGGAGCTCAGGGAGGAGCCGGAAGAAGAGGAGATGGAGAAGGAAGAGGAGGTCGGGTGGTGTTGTTGTTTTGTGACTTCCACCAGGAGGAGGGTCACGCGACAGCCACTTGTCCAGAGTTCTTGGAGATGAGAGAAGCCAAGAGCTAGGGAGGCAGGATCCGTCGATAAGGATCGTGGAGGTGCAGCATGGGGAGAAGGAAGATAGGTGTGAGGACCGGGCGGATGTAGGGACCCGAGGAGAGATTGGGGTGATCTACGGAGGAGTTGGGATTGAGGCAACTTGTAAGGGGAGCCTCCAGACCATGTTCCGAAGAGGGGTAGCTTAGACCTCCCAGGCTCCCCCTCCGGAGGAAAAAATTACATTTTCTTCAGCAGATATGCCAGATTACGAGGACCCATTCTGTGACGCCTTGGTAATCCAGACGGCGGTCGAGAACTTCACGGCCTCCATGATCTTGGTAGATAACGGGAGCTCCTTGAACGTGATCTTCAAGAAGGCCTTCGATGAGATGAAGGTCGAGGGCAAGAGGGTACTAGCTTCATACAGAACGTTGTTTGGTTTTTCAGGAAAAAGAAAGGAGGTAGAAGGAGGAGTAGGGCTGCATGTGAAGTTGGGGGCGTGTCGCGAAACTGCAGGTTCGTGATCGTGGACTCCCCGAGCAGCTATAACGCCATATTTGGGCGCCCCCTCATCAGCGCCTTTTGCTGTGTCCCCTCCTCGTTTCATCAATGTCTTAAGTTCAACAACGGAGGGGTACATGTTAGGATCAGGGGGGACCCGAAGGTGGCGAGGCAGTGTTACGTGAAGGAGGTCAACACCATTTCTTGGATGGCAGAGGTGGAAGAGCTGGAGAGGGAGATGGCGGGGCAGGAAGAGGTTGTCGGAGAAGAGGAGGTGAGCCTAGAGGAGGCGAGGGAGGAGATTGAGGAGGAGCAAAGAGGAGGAGGTGTGCAGGAGGTCCAAAGGGACAAAGAGACGGAGTCGCAAGGGGGTCGGCAGGAGGAAGGAGTGGGATAAGGAGTTGAGAGGGAGGCCCTGAGAGGCATGGAAGTTGAGCAGCAGCTGAGTGAGAGCCTAGGGGAGGCGATGGAAGTCGAGGAAGCAGGAGGGGATGAAGAGTATTGGCAGGAAGAGGAGGCAAGAGCCGACTGGGAGATCTCGCGGTTGGAGCCGGCCGAAGAAGTGGTGGAGATGGAAGTCTTCACCAGTATCGGCCAGATGCAGAGGGTGCGGATCAGTGGGGGCTTGAGTCCCGAGGACCAGCAGCGAGTCAGGGCTTGCATCCAAAGCAACGTAGACATCTTTGCTTGGAGCGCGGCTAACATGTCGGGCATCGACGCGGATGTGGCCTGCCATCGCCTAAACTTTGACCCCCGGACGCACCCCATTCGCCAGAAGATGAGTACCATCGCTACCAAGCTGGAGGAGCCCATCCGTGAGGAGGTCAAGAAGCTTCTAGAGGCTGGCTTCATCTCGGAGATCCAGTATCCAGGTTGGATCTCCAACGTGGTAATGGTGAAGAAAGGGGGAGGGAAGTGGCGCATGTGTATTGATTTTTCTTTATTAAATAAATCATGCCCCAAGGATTGCTACCCCCTGCCTCGAATCGACGCGCTGGTTGTTTCAGCCGTTGATTTTTCTATTATGAGTTTTTTGGATGCTTTTTCAGGTTACCACCAGATCCCAATGCACCCTCCTGATGTCAAGGATATCTCCTTCATCACAAGGGAGGGGTGTTTCAGCTACAAGATGATGCCTTTTGGGTTAAAAATGCAGGGGATGCATACCAGCTCATGATATATAAGGTCTTCCAGGGTCAGAGGGGGAGGAACCTGCAAGTCTATGTTGATGATCTGATGGTCAAAATCAATTGTGTGGACTTGCACCTTCGAGTCCTGGAGGAGACGTTCGCCACCCTGCGGAAGTTCAAGATGAGGCTAAACCCCTTGAAGTGCATCTTTGGGGCGAGCCGCGGGAAGTTCCTTGGACATCTTCTGACTCCCGCAGGGGTGGAGCCTAACCCAGATAAGGTAAAGGCCATCCTGGAGCTGGAATCACCACGTAAAACTAGGGAGGTTCAGCGCTTGACCGTCAAGTTGGGCGGGCTAAGCAGATTCCTCTCTAGGTCGGGAGAGAAGTGCTCATCGTTGTTCAAAGTGTTGAGAGGTACTCAAAGGTTCGAGTGGACTGTCGAATGCGAAGAGGCTTTCCAAATGCTGAAGAGGCAGCTCTCCCTGGCTCCTATACTTCAAAGCCCAAAGGAGGGGGAGGACCTAGCCTTGTAGCTCGGAGTAGGAGCGGAGGCCGTGAGCTCGGTCCTGGTCAGGGAAGAGGGAAAGAAGCAATTACCAATCTACTATGTTAGCAGGATCATGAAGAAGGCGGAGCTCCGCTACCCCATCTTGGAAAAGCTGGCGTATGTTTTGATCGTTTCTGCCAGGAAGCTCCGGCCGTACTTTCAAGTGTATTCAATCAAGGTGGTGACATACCATCCCCTTCGCAAGATTTTTGAGGGGGTGGAGCACTCAGGTAGGTTGGCCAAATGGTCTATCGAATTGATTGAGTTTGATATCTCATTTGTGCCAAGGCTCTCCATTAAGGCACAGGCGGTGGCTGATTTTTTGGCGAACTACGTTGTTGAGATCGAAGCTGAGGAGCCGCGACCGTCGGAGGCGTGGAAGATGATGGTCGATGTGGCCTCGAGAAAGCACTCCCTCAGAGCAGGGGTGGTGTTGGTAAGTCCTCAAGGGGTCACCATAGAATAAGTAGTGGTCTTGCACTTTCCAACGACCAACAATCAGGCGGAATACGAGGTCGTGATAGCCGGCCTTCGTTTGGCAAAGGAACAGAGATCCAAGATGTGGAAGCTTTTACGGACTTGATGGTGGTGGCATCACAAATCTGAGGAGAGTTTGAAGCTCGGGAGCCCACCCTTGTGAAGTACTTATCCAAGGTAAGGGCAATCATCGGAGGATTCCGGACGTTCTCAATTCAACATGTTTCTAGGGAAGAGAGTATAGCTACCGATCGGTTGGCCAAGTTTGGAGCTCGGGGAGGAGGGACCTTGATGGAGCTATTTTGACCGGCTATCGAGGAAGGAGAGTTAATGGAGGTGGATCGGCGACCCTCGTGGGTGGATATATTGGTGACCTTCCTAACCACCGGCGAACTTCCGGAGGGGACCAAAGACGGGAAAAGCTTTAGGCACAAGGCAGCTCATTACCTAATGCTGGAAGGGAGGTTGCATCGAAAGATGTTGTCAGGGCTCCTGGCAAGGTGTGTGATCGAGGAGGAGGTCCCGAGGATCCTGTAGGAGGTGCATTCAGGAGAGTGCGGCAGCCACTCTGGGGAAGGACGTTGGAAGCAAGGGTGGTGAGGCAGGGGTATTTTTGGCAAACCCTGAGGAAGGATGCGGCTGAGTTTGTGAGGAGGTGTCAGAAGTGTCAGCTATACGCCATCCTCCAGCTCTTGCCCGCACAAAGGCTCTGAAGCATCACGACACCAAGGCCTTTCGCCATCTGGGGGATGGACTTGGTCAGACCTTTCCCTCCGGCTATTGGGTAGAGGAGGTTCCTCCTGGTCATGATTGATTATTTTTCAAAGTGGCTAGAGGCTAAGGCATTGGCCAAGGTCACCTCATAGGTCATCCGGAATTTTGTCTGGGGGGAGATCATATGCAGGCACGGGCTCCCTCAGGCGATCGTAACAGACAATGGGCCCCAGTTGGCCAGCAAAAAGTTCATCAGCTTCTGCGCTCAGCTGGGGATAGACCTTAGATTTGTCTCCGTACACCACCCTAGGAGCAACGGCCAGGTGGATGCGGCCAACAAGATCATCGTGAACTTGCTCAAGAAGAATATGGAGAACTTGAGGGGGAGTTGGGTGGAACATCTCCCCTCAGTATTGTGGGCCTTGCGGACAACCCCAAATACGGCCACCGGCAAGACCCCATTCAAAGTTTCCCATGGGTGTGAGGCAGTCTTGCCAGTGGAATTCGAGGTTTGATCCCCATAAGTCGTGGCTTCGGGAGACGGGGATGAGGCTTGGAGGTTGGAAAACAAATAGGGGTTACGCCTATCATTGGATATGGTGGAAGAGCTACGTGATGTCACAGCTATCAGGCAGGAAGAGATCAAATGGCGGGTGGCAAAATACTTTTACAAGCATATCAGGATCAAGCAGTTCGCAGAGGTAGATCTGGTGTTGAAGATAGTTGATGTTGCGGGAAGATCTACCCTCGTGGGAAAGCTCAACTCAAATTGGGAAGGGCCCTATATTGTCGAGAGGGTCCTGAGAATGGGAGGTTACCACCTCCAGGATGTGGAGGGTAGGTCCATGAGACACACTTGGAGCGACGATGACTTGAAGCGCTTCTACCAATGAGAAGGGAGAGTAAAAATTATAATACTCAAGTCAAATTTATTGTAATATGATTCTCAAATTACTTTTGCCTTTACCTACTGTGAAATTCTAACGGCAGGAAGATGAGACTCTTGCACTACCCCGAGCCTGGTTCGGCCCCGGGTAGACCTGCTGCGCAGGCTCTCATTAGCTAGCAGGTCCGAAAGCTCGCCTGTGGGGGTAAGGGACCCCGAGCACTGCTCGGCCCCAGGTAGACCCGCTGCACGAGCTCTCATTAGCTGGCAGGTCCGAAGGCTCGCCTGTGGGGGAGAGGTTTGGTTCTTGGTTCTTGGTGACTTGCACTACCCCGAGCCTGGCTCTGCCTCAGGTAGACCCGCTGCGCAGGCTCTCATTATCTGGTAGGTCTGAAGGCTCGCCTGTGGGGGTAAGGAACCCCGAGCACGGCTCCGCCCCAGGTAGACCCGCTGCGCAGGCTATCATTAGCTGACAAGTTCGAAGGCTCTCCTGTATGGGAGATGTTTGGTTCTTGGTTCTTGGAGACTTTCACTACCCCGAGCCTGGCTCGACCCCAGGTAGACCCGTCGCGCAGGCTCTCATTAGCTGGCAGGTCCGAAGGCTTGCCTGTGGGGGTAAGGGACCCCGAGCACGGCTTGGCCCCAGGTAGATCCGCTGCGCAGGCTCTCATTAGCTGGCAGGTTCGAAGGATCGCCTGTGGGGGAGAGGTTTGGTTCTTGGTTCTTGGAGACTTACACTACCTCGAGCCTTGCTCGGCCCCAGGTAGACCCGCTGCGCAGGCTCTCATTAGTTGGCAGGTCTGAAGGTTCGCCTATAGGGGCAAGGAACCCCGAGCACGGCTCGGCCCCAGGTAAACCAGCTGTGCAGGCTCTCATTAGCTGGCAGGTCCGAAGGCTCGCCTGTGGGGGAGAGGTTTAGTTCCTGGTTCTTGGATACTTGCACAACCCCGAGCCTGGCTCGGCCCTAGGTAGACCTGCTGCGCAGGCTCTCATTAGTTGGCAGGTCCGAAGGCTCGCCTGTGGGGGTAAGGGACCCCGAGCACGGCTCGGCCCCAGGTAGACCCGTTGTGCAGGCTCTCATTAGCTGGCAGGTCTTAAGGCTCTCTTGTGCGGGAGAGGTTTGGTTGTTGGTTCTTGGAGAATTGCACTACCCCAAGCCTGGCTCGACCCCAGGTAGACCAGCTGTGTAGGCTCTAATTAGTTGCCAGTTCCGAAGGCTCGCCTGTCGAGGTAAGGGACCCCGAGCACAGCTCGTCCACAGGTAGACCCGCTGCGCAGGCTCTCGTTAGCTGGCAGGTCCAAAGGCTTGCCTGTGGGGGGAGAGGTTTGGTTCTTGGTTCTTGGAGACTTGCACTACCCCGAGCCTGGCTCTGCCCCAAGTATACCCGATGCGCAGGCTCTCATTAGCTGGCAGGTCCGAAGGGTCACCTGTGGGGGAGAGGATTGGTTCTTGGTTCTAGGTTTTTGGTTCCTAGTTCTTAGAGACTTTTTGCACCACCCCGAGCCTGGCTCGGTCCCCGGTAGACCAGCTGCCCAGGCTCTCATCAAGCTGGCAGGATTATAAGCTCGCTCGATGACATAGTGATTGGGGAAACCTCCCTAAGGAACATCCTACTTAAACTCATGAAAAATAAATTATGAGAGGCAAAGGGTGGAGCAGGTCGAGTGGAGGCACTCCCAGCTGTCAACCTTGGGGATGGTCTCGCCTACGGCGAGCGGGCACTCGCGCGGGACAGAAGGCTCGGCCTAATAATAGGGGAGCAAGCTAAGTCACTAAAAGCCACTCGCACCGGGAGTACCCTGAGGCGAGGCGAGAGGGTTATACCAGTTAGGTCTCACACACAAATAAGATGAGGGAAGTGACGACTCGTGCTCTAAAAAAAGTCAACTCTCCAGTGAAATGGCGAGATAACACGTAGCACCGTATCGCGGGCATGAGCGCATCACAGGGTCGTCTCGCAGTAAACGAAATAAAGCAAAGTAAAACAAGTAAAAGTGAGGCGGCGAGATGGGTGGGAAGCACCGTCTCGCAGACAAAAGCAAGCCAATAAATCGTTCCACAAAGTGTAAAATGGAGAAACATAACAGAAGTGTACATTTGATCAATATTAGTTCATCACAAGTGTGTCATCAATACATGTTTGATCACAAAAACAAACTCAAAAAGAAGTCTAATTTATACAGCAGCAAAAAAGAAAAAGGGGGGAGGGATCTTGGATCTCGCATGCAGCAGTTCATTCCTCTCCTCCGGAAGAGTAATCTTCGCTCTCCTCTCCATAGTGTTGGGGGAGCAGATCGCGAGTCGTCACCGTCTCGGAGTCCTCCTTCATGACCCCCAGCTCCTTCATCATTTTTAGTATCAGCTCCGTCGTCATGATTCTGGTGTCTCGGCACCGCTCCTCAACTTCATCCAGAGAATATCGAGGCAGAGAGGCCGGGAGGGGTTCGCGGTGAGACAATGAAGCGACGTTGGCCTGAAGGCGAGTGACCTCAGCTTTCTAATCCTTAATCTCCTCCTCCTGGGCCGCCACGCGCGAGTGCAACTTGTAACGCCCCCACCTGTCACATGACATATAACAGTGGGTCCGGCCGGGGCCCCACGCCATATAGCACAGACAAGCAAAGGAATCACGTGTGGAAATCAAAATCTATGCGTATCCTTAACTCATTCCATTCTAGCGCAGCATTTTTCTTGTTAGCATGAACTCAAACCAGAATGTCCACCAACATATAAATACCATATTTATATATAACAACACCAGGAATGTATACAACTCACACACCCTGGCCTTATGGCCTTACATGTTCCTCTTTACACAACAACAATTTCGTACATCGGCACGCAGGCCGGCCACACATGAAATCCAACCACGATTCTTCACATGGCCTTCAAGGGCCTATATCAGCAAGCTCGCTCTTCCACTTACCGCAACACCTGCAATTCCATATCCAAGCCAACACAGAAAACAAAGTAACGGTCAGCATTGCTGACCCATTATAACGACCCTACCCCCTACCCGGGGTAGTGGTTCCTTCCCTGTATACAGTGCTTCCTTTCTCATCAAGCATCAGCAAACATCACCAAATCACATCAAGATAGATCATTCTCTTTATTCCACTATCTAACAAACACATCACATCACAAACGCTGGAGTCCACCAACGCTCCGTGCACTCAGGGCACCTTCTTGGCATACCGGAATCCACCGTCGTACACCGCTGTCTCTCGAGGTTTTAACTTGTTGGTTGACCGGCCCTAGTCCACCAGCTCGCAGGCTGGCGACATCCCGCCCAAGCCACTCAGAGGTCCATCCTCACAGCATCACAAACAACCAGAGCAGACCGACCCACACTATGTGGTGTAGCAAGTCGGGTTTATCTAAGCTCCCCAGGCATTGTCTACCCATCGATCCCCCTCCTAATCCGATCGACCCACACTCTGTGGTGCAGCAACCCGGGTTTAACTCGGCTCCCCTAGCATTGCCACCCATCGATCCTTCCCTTAACTAGATCAACCCACCCTAGTGGTGTAACAGGCTGGGTTTATCACGAGCTCCCCAGGCGTGCTACCAATTGATCATCTCACATCCAGGAGCTTCACCAAAGCCTCCTCACAATCATCACATCCATACATTCATCACAACATAAATCCGTTTTGCACATCATCAAAGCCACGGAGTCTTCTCCGGTTTACCCATGAACATCACCAATCCAGACTACCGGTCCAGATGGGCTTCACACAGCATGCCTACGCCGTACTCTATATTTCCGGCTCTAAATGCAGACACAACAAAGGAATCACTTCCGCGATCCACCTCTTGGTGGAGGATTCCAAGCACATGTATAGAGAAAGGACTTCGATGTCCAAGAAGGAGATCGTTACCCTTGAAGATCGCTTCGGTGCCATGAAGTAGCCGGATGGAAATCACCGCCTCGGCTCTGCCTTCACGAATCCGCTCTCGGATCTTCGCTCCGCACTCCGCAGCTCCTACAGCAGCTGGAAGACTCCTCCCTTCTCTCTCCCTTAGGCCTTTCCCCTTTCTTTCTTGGAATGAAAATGAAGAAGAAGGAGAAGAGAAGATAAGAGAATTTATCTTCTAATTCTCGGCCTCCTAGACACCTGGACAAAACCCAGCCCTTGGATCCAGGAAGAGGGAAACAAACGGCTCAGATCTGGCCAGAAAAGCTAAAACACGGCCTGACACGCCCTGTGACACGCCCGTGTCACAGGCCGTGTCCCTCTAAGCGGCAGACAACCGACTCAATCCAGCCAGTACACGCCCGTGTGACACGCCCGTGTCACGGCCGTGTACCCGACACGCCCTCAGACACGCCCGTGTCTGAGGCCGTGTACCTCTACAGAAATAATCCCAAACCAACCCGAGACTTCACACGGCCTGGCACACGGCTTGGCACACGCCCGTGTTCATGGTCGTGTGCACTAGGACACACCCATGTCCCGCAAACACGCCCCAACCCGAGACATCGAGCTGAGTTCGACGACCACTGACACACCCTGTGACACGCCCATGTCACAGGCCGTGTCCTCACTGGAAACTCGATACTCGACGATCGTCGCGTAACACTCGTCGAGCATACGACACGGCATCCGACACGGCTGTGTCCTGGGCCGTGTGCCCCTCTCGACGATGTCGAGCGAAAATCGTCGACACCAAGTCCAATCGTCGACACAACCTCGACACGCCCTGCGACACGCCCGTGTCGCAGGCCGTGTCAACTGACACGCCCTGGGACACGCCCGTGTCCCAGGCCGTGTCACCCATGCCTGAACCCGATTTTGCTCAAAATGATCCTCTTGACTTCGGGGTGTTACACAACTGCTCCGCCGTCTCGGCATCCTACGAGACGCCCAGTCATTAGTAAAGAGTATTTAAGAATAATCCAAGAATAAGTTTTAAGGCTTACCACACTGCCCTGAGCTTTTGCGAGGAGGGACTCGGCATCAGATAGTCTTCTCGCGAGGTCATCAGATTTCGCTCGCTCTGCCGCCAGGCCTGTCTCGGCATCTTTCCACTTCTTGTTAGTATAGATCAGGCGGCGGGCGGTGCGATGCGAGAGCTCCAAGGCATGCAGTTGAGCGTGGGAGGATTTCAGGATAAGGTTTCGCGAGGTCTCGTTCTCGGGGGAGACCGCCTCAGGAGTACCATAAAGGCCATAACCCACAGAAAAGGCATGGTTGGTGGGAACCTCCTGCTCTTTCCAAGAAGGAAGGATATTGGAGATGGACATGCGGTTGATGTTCTTCTCCCACACCAGAATGGGGGCGCCGACAACATCCTGGATCGCGGGGCACAGGTTAAAGTTTGGATGAGAAGAGGGAACTGGGAGACTGGGAGTAGTAGTTTCGCGAGATGTAGCGGTGGCCGGCTGATTAGAAGTGACAGGAGGCCGATCGGGTAGAGTCGTCTCGCGGGCAGGCGAGACGGCGTGAGAGGGAGGGGTGCGGGGCGAATGTGAGTCCCTTATGGAGATGGGGGTCAGAGACCCCGACATCTCCTTCTTCTCCCTCAGGGCCTCCTTCTTTTTCCCCTTGGAGATGACCACGGCTTTCTTCATCTTTTTTTTGGAGAGCTGGAGCGTGAGGGGGCGGTGTCGACTGCAAGCCTCTTCGGAGGGGCAGGATCCAAGGACTCTCTCGCCGCCTCAGCTGCCGCGCTGCCGAGACTGAGGCCCTTGCTTGGTTGGATGTTGTTCTTGTAGGGGGTGGACTGGTACTACTCGCTCTCCTAAAAAACAGGCAAGGAGGTGATGAGATGGCGAGATGAAGAAATAATCAAACAAGGCAGGAGAGCGAGAGTACCTTCGCCAGGGAGCACCGGAGGCAGCGAGTCAAGGCCTCCCCGCAAGAAGTGGACCTCGAAATTCTTGCCGATGAAGAAGTCAAACAGCAGCTTGTCTGTGCCGCCTACCTGCGGAGACGCATAAAAGCTCTCGGGGGGGGGGGACACGGGCTCGAGCGGGACACCCCCGAAGTCGCCGCGGATAAAGATGAATCTGGTGAGCCAATGATGATTTTTGTTCGGCGTCTCGCACACCTTGAGCCCTTGCCCGGTGAAGTACGAGATGTCGTCGGTGTTGGCGTGGTAGATGAAGAGCTTGCGAAAGACAGTTAAGCTAAACTCAATGCGCTCCTGGCGCATGTAGCAGGCGAAGGCGATTAACACCGAAATGGCGTTCGGGTTAAACTGCGCCGGGACGATGCCAAAATACTTAAATACCTGTTTTACCTCCGGCCAGAGAGGCAACCTTACCCTGCCTCAAAGTGCGAGACGGGGAAGGCGAGCTCTCCCAGGTAGTAGGTATTGATCGACTCGCCAATCTTGGGGGCCACGATTCAAGCCCCTCCTTCATATACTCGCGGACGAAGTTGCGGTAGTCTTCGTCAGGGAGCCTGCCAAGAGGGAAGTTATGATCGGTAAACCTCTTCCCGCATTGGCTGCGCCCCTCACCTTCCTCAACTCTCTTCTTCCCCATGTTAGGCGAGAATGATGTAGACGAGATGGTTGAAAGGGAAGAAGATCGAGAGGAGGAGAGCGAGAGGAGAAGAGCGAGAAAAGAAGAGGCAAGAGAAATGAAAAGGCGAGAGGGATCGGCGAGACGGAAGAATCAAGGGGAAAAAGCTTGGACGCGGCAGAGATGAACGTGCAGAGATCTTTCTGCTCTGGGGGTGCAGGAGTATTGATAGCGGATGTCGTAAAATGATTAAATGGGCGGGAAAATAGTACATGGGAAGGGGAAGAGTCGGTCGGTGATTCTCTCTCTCTCTCCCCTAAACCTTGATTGGCGTGGCCCATCACAATCACAGGACAGAATGTTTAATTTAAAAGAAATTAAATGAAAATTAAACGATTAAACAAGCGGCAATAAATAATTGAACGTATCATCCCGCATAAGGCGGGAACCATATTCTCAGGCCTGCCGGCGAGACGGCAGCATAATGTATCATTTAATTATTAGAGTAATAAATATACAGAAACAAAGAAGAAAGAGCGAGATGAATGAACAAAGCAGGTCGAGCAGAACAGTCCTTAATACAGGAACCATTTCTAGCGGCCACCGCGAGCCCCCACACAGGGGGGCCTACTGGGCGAGTGGAAGGCACGAATGGCGCCAAGCCCACTATGCGCGAGACGGAGCTGCGCATCGACCTCGCCGATAATGGCCTAAGGGTCGGTCCCCTCAACTTCTATCCCAGGGTAAACCTCAGAAGACAGGAGAGCGCAGTCATTCTCCAGCCATTCGATTCGCCTATCGGCCGCCTGCCTGTCCTGCTCCAGCTTGCTAATGACGAGCGTGTGCTTCCGGAACATCTCAGCGGTCTTGCGCTTCATATCCAGCGTGTCCGCGGGGTCGCCCACGTAGTCTTCAATTTCGTCTATAGGAGGAGGGGGTGAGATGGCGAGTCGCCTAAAGAGCTCCTCAGCGGGCGAGTCGGTCTAGGCGCCTACGCAGCGTGAGAGAGGCTCCCGCAAGAGGGTATGGGAGTAGCGAGTGGGACAAAGAAGCGAGAGGGAAGGTTTTTTACCAGGATGGAGGGAGGTCCCGGCGGCCTGAGAGGGGTCGTCTTGCCTCTCGTTAGGGGGAGTAGAGGGAGGAGTAGAAGGCAGTGGTGAGTCAGTATCTTCGTAACGGGCAACGGTGTCATTTCGCGGGCTGACTGGTCGGTGTAGAGGCGTGACGGCTCCCTGGAGAATCAAAATTGTAAAGAAGCAGATGGATGAAAAGATGATGGGGTCAAAAGCGAGAACTCACCTCCTTCTCTTTAGGAGATGCTGGAGGAGGAGAGTGACGGGTCTCCAGGACAGCGCGAGATGGCCCCTCGGCTGAGGATGAAGGGCCGCCTAACTTTACCTTCTTCTGACGAGGAAAAGAGGATGGTAAGGATGGTGGGGTACGAGTCAGAGTCTTGGTCAAGGCGGCCACGTTGGCCTTATTCTACTTACGCACCATCGCCTGACGCTCGCGAAAACTCTGGCTGTGACATATTATCGCAGCAGGGCCAAGGAAGGGGGAAGTGTGAAAGGGAGGTTTTCCTTATGGGATAGGAATCCTATATTTATAGGCTCCGGTGTGGAGCCACACCAAAGATTCCCTCATAAATACGCTCACAAATAAGCTTTAATGACACGAGCCTCGGTTGGACTTTCTTTCCGAGCTTAAAATAATCTTGAAAAGAGCGGGGATTGTGTAGAACCTCGGGCTCGTAGGATCAGATCGAGCTCGAAGAGAAGTGAAGGTAAGGCAAGATGGACTCTTTGGCAGAAGCCTACTCACTAGCGAGTGGGTCCCAGGAAAAGGGCAACTCGTCGGGTTAAGACCGACTCGCTAGGCGAAAGGGCCCCAGTGATTCAGGTGAGAAGGGCCCAACGGCTCAGGCGAAAGCCTTCCCAGGCGATATGGACCCAGAGAGAGGGCCAAGCGGCTCAGGCAAGATCCTTCCCAGGCGAGACGGACCCAGCATATGGCCCAGCCGCTCAGGAGAGAGCCTCGCTAGGCGAGACAAGCCCCATAGGAGGGGAAGCTCTCGCCCGCGAGACGGCGCTCTCGCCAAGCGCCGGTTAAACTGGAAGGCGGTTAACCTTTTTTGCCCTAGGTGATTTTACGCTTTTACCCTCGGTGGTCTGCATATAACCCTTCAGAACAGCGGAGTTTGGCTGTTGGCAGACCCAGCCAAGGGTATTTTGGTAATTTCAGGTCTGTTCAATTTGGTTATTGGCTGTTCAAACTCAAAAAACTATAAATAGGCCCATAGGGGTTCTTCAGAAGCACCTTTTTCCCCGGATTTTAAGAGTTTTCTTGTGCTTTTTGAGGAGCTCCAAGCCCAACTTTTGGCTTTGAAGGGGAAGCTCTCAGAGATCTTCCGGGAAAGCGGTGGGACCTCTCTGCTGAGGCTTTGGGTCAGTTTCTAGTCCTACACAACTGTCGGAGGTCAGAGCTTGGGACAAGTAGGTGTTGGCTACGACCCTATTTTTGAACTTTTGTTGAAGTCAAATTTTGGCTTCAACGGATGGCACCTCTGTAATGTGCTCCGAGTCAGCAAAAAGTCCTCACAACCGCAGTTGCATCTTCTCCACGAATAAAGAAATGCTGAACAGACGATTCGCCAACCCCCGAGCCTCTGTGAATCTTAATATGGGAGAGAAGTCCCATTCCCGTCCTTTCAGATGACAATAATGATTGGGCAAAGAGTTCCAAAGCTCTGGCAGACCCCGGGAATTTCGGACATAACCAAACAAAGAGTTGTCATGACGACAGTCTATGCCAGTCTAAAAATCAAGCAAACTCTTGTTGATATAAATCTCAACACGATCACCATCATCGACACGAACTTCACACCAATATATGAACAACTCCAAGGAGAACTTTGATTCATGTTCTCTGAAGAATGCAACCAGCCCCATGATGTGTGTCATCCCAAGAGGAATAAATTACGACATAGGGACACCACAAAACTTCAAGATATCAATCACCTCTCCGCACGGTGGGAATCGAAACCCAGACCGCAGCATCATTTCACATACTGTCAACCAGCGCTTCGGTGGATTCTGAACTCTTTCCTCAGCATGATGGATCCTCACTTCAAGATCGATAGATATCTTGTATCTTTTTCTCCAGATAGCAACTTCCTCATTGGTGAGAGTGGAGCACAATCGCATCGGGCGAGCTTGTACATTAAGCTTCGAGACCTGAAAAACAAGGCAAGCAAAGATTAAGGGTCTGTTTGGGACAGCTCTGGCAGATTGAAAAGTTGTTGTCCAGATAGAGCTATTTTAAAATAGATCTCTGGGGAGCAGTTTTGAAAAGCTGCAGAGTGTTTGAGTGTTCTGTACAAAAGTGTGCTTTAAAGAGCAATTTTCTATTTTTAGTTGTTTGGAGAAACAACTTTTGGAAGCTATTTTTAAAAAAACTAAAATATATAAAAATAACTGATAACAAGAGTTTTTTACATAGTTCTAGAAAATTGAAAAAAAAGGTCTTCCAACATCCGGCGACTGTTTCCAATCCTTCCGATCACCTGCTTAAAAATAAATTGATATGAATCAAACTTCTGATAATTAAAATTCTTTACATTTTTAGTAGAAGATGGATCGAATTTTTACCTCCGCGCACTGTATATTCCTTCGGCAATGCTATCTCGTACTGTAGTCATATGTTCTGCTCCAGCAGCATCACACATATCGCCTTCAATATCATCCTCTGCCGCAGGGTCTTCATCCTCTGAGGGAACGAAAGAAAACTCATCAGCATCACAAGCATTAAACTCAGGGCAGCGAGACGGATGTCTCCGAATGAAGTTATGTAAGGTCATTATCGCTAGCACTATGGAACGTTGTTTCTTGAAGTTGTACTATGACATTTTTCTCAAAATGTGCCACTTTTTTTTCACACTCCAAACGTTCGCTCGATCACACTGCGAAGAGATGAATGCGCCTTATTGAAATGTTCTTGCCTTCCTTGTACAGGCCGACTCCCACGGGCAAAGTCTGCCAAGTGATATCTTATTTCTGGGTATGGCTTCAAATAACTCATCTTTAACGTGTATCCAGCATCCACTAAGTAATATTTACCTGCATTTACTTGGTTTGTTAAACCGGTAAACATTATGAGATACGAAAAATTTTAATGAATGTAAACATATTAATTAGTATACCTTGTGGGGGTGCGGAAAATACAATCTATCGTCTGCCAATGTGCGCACGAAGATGCGACTATCATGAGCAGATCCCTCCCATCCAGCCAGGTCAAATGTAAAACACATGTTAAAATCACATACTGCCATTACATTTTGTGTCGTTGTGTCATGACGTCCTATGTATCGTACTTGATCTTCTACGGGTATCCTCGCATCAACATGTGTACCGTCAATGGCACCAACCCAATCCTTGAAGAATGGCATGTAACGAGGATCATACCTTATCTCAACCGGAATATCTCTGAACTGGCGGTCAATAGGCTTTATAGCATCAATTGAGAGTAATAAAAGAGATCTAAGCCCTTTCGAAAAATATCTACTAATTGTTTTGGTCGAGTGCTGGAACCGTTCTTTCATTAATCTAACGGAACCTTGTTGTGCTAAGATATACAATGTAATCCCTAGGACTTCTCTTGAGGATGTTCGTTGTGATCCTTCAAGTTCATGATGTGCTTCCAGTTTGACTATGATAACTGGTGGTGGCTTCACAGCTAGAGTGGACTGATGTAAATCTGACATCAAAGCAAATGTCATTCATTTGTTCTTCTCGATCTTTCTTCTTTTACTTGCCGAGAAAGACGCATTCCCAGGAGGTTTTGAAGCACCACCTATATCTTCATGATCACCTTGATTGTTTTCCATGTTATATGTTACATCATCATCTTCCAACTGGATCCTCCCCACATCAGGTGGCAAACTCCCAATTGAAGGAGCCCATGAGTCTTCTCCAGTTGCGACAACCTGACTGAACATAGTGTACAGTTTCTCCTCCAACTCAGGTGCAATACCTCCGTATCGAAATTTTTTCGCCGCTGGAACAACTTGTTGAAATGAATAAATCAATATTAAAATATGTCAAAAATAAAAACTAATTTTATGAAATCAAACATGAATTTGTTCTGACCTTAATCTTTTCTGCCCACCATTCTTCTGATACAGCAATAATACTCTTCTCTGGATCCTAACCCAAACCAGTCTCGTCATGTTTCAGCTCTTTCCATAACCTCCAATCCTTCTTCAAATGATCCCATTTATTTTTCATTTGCAATCGATCGTAGCTTTTCACGGTTCGTTCTTTAAACCCCGCAATCAATTTTTTCCACCCTTCTTTGCTAAAGTGGGTGGTGGGACGATTCCCCAAACCACTCTCTTTTATGCAGAGATCACAAAATAATATCACTTCACCTGACTCCCAACTCGCTACGATTCCTCCTTCCTTTGGTTTTGCCATTATGCTATACCCTAAACCATAATTAAAATAACAATTACTAATCAAATTCCTAACCTAACAATTATTAAAATAACATAGACCACACACAAACACACACTTACAGAAAACAAAAACACACACACACAACACACATACACAGATACACACACTTACACACACACACACACATACAACACACACACACACACACACAACACACACACACACACACACACACAACACACACATACACACACTTCACAATCAAAAATACACATAAAACACACACACACACACACACACACACATACAAACACACACACACACACATACACAATCAAAAAACACATACATACACACACATACTCACACATACACAAACAAATACACAATCAAAAAACACCCAATAACCAAATACACACACACATACACACACTTACACAAATACACACACGCACATACACATACACAATCAAAAACACTGAATAACCAAATACACACACACACACACACACACATACTAGATCAAAAACACACACACAAATACACAATCAAAAAACACACACACACGCAATATACACACACACACATACACACAAATACTTATAAACACACATGCACACACCAATCACATACACAAACACATACATACAAATACACATCCATACACAAATATTTACACACATATACACAAGTTCATACAATAAATACACACGCACACAAATTCATATACATACACACAAATAGTTACAAACAGACACACCAATCACATAAGCAAACACATACACATGAAATTAAATACAAGCACACAAATGCACATCCATGCCCACAAATATTTACACACACATATACATGTGTACAGATTCATACAAATGAAAATAAATACACACACATCCAAATACATACACATAAAAAGTTACAAACACGCTTACAATCGCATACACAAACACATGCAGAGCATTTTTAGCACATTGCAAAGATGAAAATATACCACAGGGAAGACAACTGGAAGGGGTCGGAACTGGACTATGCAAGGGGCTTAATCTGAAAGAAGAATTTAGGGTTAGAAACTGACAAGATGGAAGAGATCTGGAAGGGAATCGTCCAAATTCTCGAGAAATACCAATTGAAGAACAGCTCAGGCTCTGGAATCGGTAGGGCAAGGCAGATTTGAGAATTTTGGAGGTCGTAGATCTGAAGATCGAAGGAATTGCAGCAATTGCGAAGATTCGATGGCCGTCTGGAAGAGATGATCGAGCTCTGTAAAAAATTTCTGGACGTATCGAAAAAGCTCCAAGTCTCGAATCGGCGGGGCCCGACGCTCGGCGGCGGAGAGCTGATGGACCTCGGTCGTCGTCGACTTGCCACATCCCCAACGCGAAACAACCCTGGATGCTCTGTGACGGGAGGCGTCTGGGATGGATTCTCGCCTAGAACTCGGTATATAGAAGCAGCGGGGAAGACGACCGATGCTAGGGCTCCTTTTCCTCGATCTTGGCTGTCGTCGATGCTGGGGCTGGAGAAGACGGCCGATCGGGAAGAAGCTCTGCCGTCGCAGCCGGTGATGTCGCCTGTGTTCGGGAGAAGGAGAAAGAGCGGCCGGCGATGTCGCCTGTGTTCTGCGATCGGGAAGAAGAAAGAGCGGCGGGATCGGGGAGAAGGAAGGGACGCGGGATCGGGAAGAAAACCGCAGGGGGGGAAATATAATCCGCGATTTTTTAGAGCGCTGAACGCAGGGGGGAGGGGCTTCCGGAAAAGAGCTCTGGGAGCGGCTCTTCGAACAGCAATGTCATTAAAGAGCTGTCCCAAACAGACCCAATAACAGCTCTGGCGGCTGGGAAAGAGCTTCTCCAGCCGCCAGAGCTGTCCCAAACAGACCCTAAGAAGGTTTACACTCTGTGCGCTCAAAAGAGCCCCTGCGCACGAGCGCCAGTACTCCAAAAGCGCACACAAAATGCATGCCCGAGTACACCCATGCACATGCACGCAGGTGCGCGTGCGCCGGCCGGCACAACCGGTAGCGCGGTACGACCTCATTACCTTTTTATGCTTGGTGTTGTAGTATAATATATGTAAGAAATACTTTAGCATTAATTATGAAATTAATATTTTCAGGGCCAGCTGTGAAAGGTGTTGGTGGCATGGAGTATTCTCTTGCCATCTACCACACTCATTTATATGGCTATTTAATGTATGATTGCTACTTTGATTTATAGTACTTTTCAACTTTCACTATTAGTTGGCATGATGAATCACTTTGAAGGGATTGTATCAATTGTCCACTGAGCTTAAATTTTAGGGCATCTTTTAGTAAATACATAAGGGGGGACCACTTTTCATTTACATGTATAAATGTAATAACACTCCCTACAATTGTTTCTGGTTCTCGACAGAGTTTCAAGAATGCATTTTTGTTCCATATAAAACTTATTGTTGCATCTTGTTCTTTGATGTTAATATGAACGGCCTTTTCGGATCCTCCAATTTTAATTTGTATGCAGACTAATTTGTTTTGAGGGATTTATTTTCACCGGTCCAGCGGTTACGACCGTGTTAACTGGACCTGACTTATTTTCACCGGTCGAGAGGTTACGACCACACCTTAATTAAGGTACGGTTCATGCGGTCGTAACCGCTAGACCGGTGAAAATAAGTTCCCCCCAAAGGGAGCCTAAGGAAAAAGTATTCATTTGTGTAGTTTATAGAAATTTAGTGTACATTTATAAAAAATGTTAGGGATAAGTTAAAAAAATCCTTTTTTGAATTCTGAATTTAGAATTTATTTGTAAAATTTGGACAGTAGAGATAATCCCTTAACTAGAGTTTTGATTTTAGCTTATCTACTCTTAAATAAAGGTAGGTAGTAAGTTACTTTAATTAATATTTGATTAATGAACCATAAAGTCCATAGAGCTCGCATATAATAGGCCTCAAAAGTGATAACTTGGTAAATAAAGCTTAATAATTGGGTCTTATGATGGTTAAATAGCCAATTGCTCATTTATATCGAAGGAGATATAGAAGGCAACATTATGGGATTCCTTTTTGGAGATTGATCAACATTTCTAGCCTTGAGCTAGAAAATGGGGGTACGACTATTGAAATGACAACTATGAACATTGATTTTGCCCTCAGAGGTGATGACCAGAACCTTACTCAAAATGTGGCAGAGAGACTTTAGAAAACTCATCATTAACTAAGAAATCTAGAGTTCATTATCACAACCGCTTCTCGGCTCTCTCTTCAAAATGATCCCTTCTTTTTCATTCAAGGGTACACATTGCTAGACTGTGTATAGTGGGCCCTATTGGTCCCAAGTGTGAAGCAATGCCCATGTGGACGCCTTTTATGCTCTAAAATCAACGGGTCAATGTGATTCATTAATATCTAGGTCATGGTCATGAGAATTGATAGGACGAGTGCACTCAATACATTTATCAGGTCAAGGTTAGCACATGAGTCAATCTTATGCAAATGGGTCAAATGGTAATGAGTGTGGCATTGGGAGTCTAATTATGCAACTGCCCATGGTGGCCCCACATTCCTCGTGTATCCATATATGGACCCATATATGGTGGGATTGACTTTTTGGTCAAACTTTCTATTGTAGGCCTTATTTGTGATATCCCAACATTCAATGCATACCTAATTTAAATAAGGCGATTGATATCCGCACCAAATAAACCGATATCCGCAAACATAACTAGCGATGTTTTAGGGTTTTTTTTGCATATTCGCACTCAGTGTCCGCCTCCCGCCTCCCGCCTCTCTCGTCCCAACGAAGCAGCAGTTTCATCCTCCGGCTGATCTGCTTCTTCCGACGAATCGCCGGCCACGTTTGTGCGTAGGTGCCGTTCTTCAGTCGCCGAACATTCTTGCCGCTTTGTGTCGTGGATCAGTTTCCTCCGCCGCCGGATCTGCTTCTTCCGACGAATCGCCGACCATGTTTGTGCGCGTAGGTGTCCTTCTTTAGTCTTGGAACATCCTTGCCGCTGTGTGCCGCGGATCTGCTTCTTCCGCCGCCGGTGAGTTTCTTCCGCCGGTCACCTTCAACCTACTTATTCCTTGGATCTTCTTGTAACATATACTTCAATATTGTGTAAACAATATATATTAACTTTGATTTTTTTCTTATAAAAATTTTCAGGTTGAATAGGAGGAGAACGAATGACTAAGACAAGAAAATTAGCTGGTCTTATATTGGATTTCATTGTTCGATTTCATTTCCAGGTAACTTGTCTGGTCTGCGATACCGAGCAGTCAGTTTGCATCACTGGATCTCATTATTTTCTACTTGTTCTATAGTATGTAAAACATCGGGAATGAGTTCTTTTCTGCTTGATAGGTTGCTCAAGTGTGTTTGAACTGCGGGGTTAACATGGGAGAGTATTTTTGTGAAGTATATGCAAGTTTTATGACGATGATGTAAGCTCACTGACTGGTTTTATGCAAAATCTAAGTGCCAGTTGTAGAAATTTGGGGTTTAATCTGATTGTAGTTTTGCAGATTGAGAAAGGGCAGTATCATTGTAATGACTGTGGCATCTGCAAGTCAGGAAATCCATATTACTGTTTTCGTTTTAGATTTAGCATGGAATGATAATGGAGTTTGTAAGATGTGATGAAATACAAATTTTCATGCAGAGTTGGTGGCAAGGAGAACTTCTTTCACCTATGCATTAGTGAGATTATGATAAAAAAGAGCACAATGGCGACAAAGGATCCATATAGCCGACCCCACTATAGTGGGATGAAGGCTTGAGTGTCGTTTAAAGACTATATGTCATAATTGATTGCTCTTTAAGATGTTATTTTTTTCATTTGTTTTGTTGTTTGCGGATAACAAATTTGTTTGCGGATATAATTTTTTGAAAAATTGTAGTGCGGATATCAATTGTTTGCGGATATCCAATATTGTAGTGCGGATATCAATCGCCTTAAATAATTATCACTTAAAATATGATTTCGTAATGATTGAAATTATTATTCTACGCTTAACAATGAAAAAAATGATAATCAAGGCAAATAACAAAGAAAATTTAGAAAACAGAGTTCATATTTAGATATGAGCATTAAAATATCAAAGAATTGATAAATTACTTTTTAATTATGAAAAATATATTTTCATGTGGCCATATGAGTAAGGGTCTGAGCGGTGCAGTTTTGGCCAAAAGCGCAACCTCATCAAAATTACACGGATTGATTTCGGTTCAGTGCAATTTTATGCGGTGTTGTTGCAGTTTTTAGCATGCAATTTACATAGACACCTAAAGGATAATGCGTGGTGAAATAAAATGTAAAATTTGAGCAAAAACATAACTACATGAGTTATTTTATCATGAAAAAATTTATAGTACATATATTTTTAAAATACATAGTATAAATATTGATGCAACATCTAGCAATAATTGTTGGTGAAGGTCCCTTAAATCTTGGCTCTAATTGCTTAATTTTTTTTGAAATTATTTATTCTCCATAAATTTGAAAGACAACCCATCCATTATTATCATCTTACTCATAATTTACATTCTTCTTCCTTAAACTAAATTACTTTCAATGCTCCAATTGTAATTCTATCCTCATTTTTCTTGTTAAATGACAATATTTTTTGATTTGATGCAACTTTTCAGAATACAAACAAAGTCCTCATATATGCTCTACACTAGTAGTACCATTCTTTTTTGTGATCAATTGCACGTATTTTGGAATGATGTTTACACTAATTTGGTATGATTCTTTTTTCACTGTTCTTGTACTTACTAAATCATTCCATACTTGAGACTTAAACTTATTATTATAATGAATTTCATCTTTTTGTTTCTTATTTAGATGCTTGGAAGCCTTGTCATCACATGAAAGTGTTTTCTGTTAGTGTATACTTGGACGAATAACGGGTTCGGAGGCTTAACGAGTCAGTTAGGGTACACGGTTAACCCATACCCGTAGTAACTCCTAAGGGTTTGCCTATTTATACCCACCTAGGGGCAACGGGTAGGGGATTCCACTTTGATCCTCATCTGGATGCTTCGAGCAACCCACACAATCTCGAAGCAAATGCCCCGTTGCTCGAACCGTCTCCCGTAACAGCTTCGTTCTCGCGTCCTGGAGATCGAAAAAACCAGTCGCGACGCCTGGAGAGAAGAAGAGCCTGTGCGTCGCTGCTGCCTAGATCGGAATCGGCAAAGGAAGTTTTACTCCCGTAACCGCCTCCGCCAGTGACGAAGCCGCAATTTTTTTTCCTTGATTGGGTATAGGGAAGACGCTTCAATTCCGTTCCCAACTACCGCCGTCTCTGCAAAATCGCCGTCTGTGTATCGTAGAGGAAGAAGCCCTATTTCTTGTAGCCGCCGGTGTTTGGGAAAGAGAAAACAAAGAAAAAAAATCGCCGCTTGCTGCATTCTCACCGCCGCTGGCTTGATCGGAAGAGGTAGCCGCCTGCGATCGGGAAAAAGGAATCGCCGGGCGTCGTGGAGTTTCCTGCCGGGTTGATCAACAAAGAAAAAAAATTCCGTGTGGATCCTACCGCCGTCGCTGCACTATTCCGCTGCCGCCTGGGTTCGGGAAGGAAGAGAGGAAGAAGTTCAACCGCTGGTGTGTTCCGCCGCTCCCCGCACGTATCACAGTTCCGGCCAGATCGCTGAAAAGAAAAAAAGGGAACTTCCTGTTGTCTGATTGGCACAGGGAGATAGAGTCTCACTGCCTAAAAGGAAAACCTTTTTTCAGTCGTGTTTCCTGCTCCGGCATATCAAGATCTACCTTGTGGCTGAGCTTTCTTGAGTAGCTTGAGTCATTGATGGATTCATGGGTGAGACATCTTCATTTTCACAGGTCAGAAGGTGATACTCCTGTAGCAAAACCATCCACTCCGATTTCTTCCTGATGTTGTTGTTGGAAAGGGAGTGACCTCCAAAGATGATGAAAGGGAACAATTTCTCCTCTCCTGTCCCGAAGTTAAAGCTGGAGAAATTCACGGCGACCGAGTTCAACGACTAGAAGTTGAACACCCAGTTAATGAAGTACCTGAATGTGTTCTACACAGTTCAGTCTGATGGTGTTAACTCTTATGTAATGTGTAAAGTTGGAAATTTATTTTGATATTCTTCACTTTCTGCACTCCGAAACGTACACGTTATTTCTCACAAATATAGGAGGAGATTGTTAGTGTATATTTGGACGAATAACGGGTTCGGAGGCTTAACGGGACAGTTAGGGTACACGGTTAACTCATACCCGTAGTAACTCCTTGGATTTGCCTATTTATACCCACCTAGGGGCAACGGGTATGGGGATTCCACTTTGATCCTCATCCGGATGCTTCGAGCAACCCACACATTTTCTCCCCTACACTTTCAACTTGTATATCTTTTTTCTTGCCATTATTACTCTCCACAACTTCAATTTGTAATACTCTATCTTTGCCTTTAATATTTTTAGATGTTATGTTTGCAATTAGAAACCACTCAACGATCAACAATTATAGTTTGAAATAATTCATAAAATGTAAAGCAACTAAACTAATAACCAATTAGATGATAGAAGCACAGAGTAGAGCTTACACTACAATTAGTGGAGAATATCAACGAAAAGCCTCAGCTTCACTTTGTCATTCCTTTTCTCAATTAGTAGTCGTAGAGAAACCTACACACGCGAGCAGTGGTGGCTTCACTAAATTAGAAATGTGGATGCACAATTTTTTTAAAAAAAGTATAATAGTACATAAAATATTTCAATTTAATTTTGGGGGTGCACATAGTTGAGTTTGGTTTGCGAATTACCAAATTTCATCTGCGAATAACGAAATTTGATTTGTGAATAGCCAGTTTTTTGACCTGCTTATAACATATCACAGAAAATGGACGTGCAGGTGTCCCTTTGCACGCGAGTTACAAATTTACTATTTGATCACATTAAACATTTCAAGAATATATCATTGAGCATGCTCGTTATAAGTGGGCGAAACTAACATTTATGGATGGTGCAATCCCTTGTAGATGATGTAGATTATGACTTTAAAAAAACTCAACCCAAATTCCTCATAAAATCAATCTATTTTCAACATATTACATTTATGGACAGCAGGAGGAAGATAAGAAATCCTTTCATTCATATGCATTGTTTAACCGAGAATTACATTGATATTAATGACCCTATTTCTTATATAGGTTCAGCATGCAAAGAATACAGGGCATCAAGATTAACTTTTAATTAAAGCAAAACAACTGTTTCCAAAGTTATACAGCTCTTTGGTAAGCAGATACATTAATGAATTTATTTATTTCTAGTTGCCGGTTCAGGATGCATGTTCAGTCTCCAATATCCCCTTGAACCGGGCGGGGAACAAATCCTCAGGGCTTCCTTCTGTTCTGCAAAATGATGCCGGCTGAGAGCTTTTGTAAACACGTCTGCGATCTGCAGCTCGGTAGGGCAGTGCTTCAATGTTGCAATTCCTTGTTCCAGCTTCTCTTTGATGAAATGATACTTAATTTTTATGTGTTTGCTCCAGTTGTGAAACACCAGATTCTTCGACAGAGCAATCACCGATGTATTGTCACACTTTAGGAGAAACGCCTTTTTTTCCTCTTATGTGAATTCCTCTAGCATTCTTTGTAGCCGGGCGGACAGAAGCTCGGACCGCTGAGTCTGCCGAGACCGCTGAGGTCGTCAAGCTGCTGCTGCACCAACTGATCTACAGAGTCCGCAAAAATCGCAGACAACTCGTTATTCTGCCGAACACCTTGTTCACTCTCTGCAAGCCGCCTAACCGCTGAGGTTGCTTAGCTGCCTTAGTCCGCGAACAAGAGCCGCTGCCGAACTGAAAGTACAGACCGTCCAGTCTGCCTAGATCGGCGAACAGGTTATTGAACTGGAATTGCTGAATGAGAGAAGACTAGCTAATTGCAAAAGCGACCTGCTGCAAAACTGTCAATTGTTAACAGCAAGCTCCACTGATCCCTGACTGTGTTAGAACCAGACTCCTGGCTTCTCAGTGCTAGCCGCACAACCTGCAAATAACAAACCAGTTAACCTTCTCAAACCGCGCGGAGAGAAAATCTGAGGCCGCAGCAATTAAACCACGCTCAACTTACTATTCATTCAGTAATTAAACCGCGCTCAACCTAGCCATCAGCCCAGGGCAACAACTGTCTTCTTCTAATCACATAGAAAATCTGGACATATCGGGGGTGGGGGGGGCCCTGGCAAGGCAAGAAGAGCCTTCTCAACTTCCTTCTTCTAAAGCAGCCAACCTTTTAATGCAGTCTGCTTTTGCAGCTCCATCTTCAGTAGAGTACAACCCAATGTAGGTTTCTTCTTCTTCTTCTGACTCTGATGAGGAGGAGTCAATCCAGCTTCTTTGTTCTTCTTCAATGAAGGATTTCTCCTTCTTGCTTTAGTTGGTGTCCTTTTCTCACTATGTTCCCTTCTTTTGACTGGGCAGTCGGCTATTACATGTCCAGGTTTTCTGCAATGATAACAAGTCATGTTAGAGGAAACTTGTTTACCAGTTTTGGAACCATACCTGTCCTCCTTAGAGGATTTTCTCATTCCCTTGTAGTAGTCATTCTTGGGATGTGAGGAGGAGGAATGTCGGCCTCTTCAGTGCTTCTTCTTCAAGAACTTCTGGAATTGTCTGGTGAAGGTAGCAAAATCTTCATCAGACCATTGACAGTCTGATGTGCTTTTCTCTGATCTTTCAAAATCAGATACAGCATCTCTCCTTTGTGGAGAGGGAGACTTCCTTTTACTTTTGCTGGAGCCTTCAGCTTTGAATGCTACAGACTTGTCTCTTGCATGAGACTTGTTGTGGTTCTCCTCTTCTTTCCTAGCAGCCAACTGCATCTCATATGACAGCAACTTCCCAAAGAGGGTGTAAGGAACAGTATCACCTAACTTTTCCACTTCTCTGATGGCACAGATCTTTGTGTCCCACTCTCTAGAGAGAGATCTAAGTAACTTGTCATTCAGTTCATAATGACTGAATACCCTTCCATAAGTCTTTAGTTCATTCACAATCATAAAGAACTTTTCATAACAGATGGTTATGTTGTCCCCCTTGGATTGCCTGAAAGTCTCATACACTTGGTTGAGCATGGACTTCCTATCATCTCTAACTTCATTTGTACCCTCCATGTAAATCACAAGTGTTTCCCACATTTCCTTTGCTGTTGTGTAATGGATCAGGTTCTGAAGTGTAGAGTTATCAACAACACTCATAATTATATTCTTTTCCCTCTTGTCTATTGAGTCCAGGGACAACTCATACTTGGTCATCTCATCATATGTCTAGTGTAGAGATCTTCATTGGGATGAATGGTCCCTCTTCAACTGTAATATACATCCTAGGGTTAGCAACTTCCATAAACTGTCCCACCCTTGCTTTCCAGATACCAAAATCTTCCTTCCTACAGATTGGAAGTGTCACATCACTCAACTCCTTATTGGTCATTCCTGAACCCATAGAGACAAACTTCTAGCTAGCCTTAGAGATCTACTCAGACTGTTAAGCCTTTAAAGAGTAACCTCCCTCTAATATCACTTGAAAGTCTTGTTTCCAAGGCCAGCTAAACACCTAGAGGGGGGTGAATAGGTTTTTGTCTCTATTTAAATTTTCTTACTTGATAGCAGATTTTTGTACTAGGTGATTAGGTTAGTTTTTAGTTTTCAAGATCAATCACAGACGACACATCAATTTTATAGTGGTTCTCCAATCTTGGGTACATCCACTGTCCCTCTGCGCCTATCTAACAGTGTGTTAGACTCGGCTCTCCCTCCAGAACTCAGCTCCTTAAGAGCTTACAGCATAGACCCCGCAGGGACACACAGGTCACACTGACCTATAACTTAGGCACTAAGTCAAACCCCGATCACAAAGACCTTTCAGTCGGCACTAAGCCAAACACAGGTCACAAAGACCTTAGCCTTTATAATACAGACTTACAACTACAGAGTCACAAAGAATCTTTACAGAATAAATAAAGGTTGATTTGATTAGACACCAGAGCAAGATCTCTGTGTCTACTTCTTCCTGGGCTAAGCAAATATCAGCCCAAGCTTTTGCTGTTGAAGACTATGAAGTAGGCAGTAGAAACTTTCTTCAAACAGATTTCTTTTCTCTGTAGAGCTCGTAGATCTGCTTTCTCGGAATCGCTTCTTAACCTACTATTGTAGATGGTGATTGCTTCGGCTATCTCTTTCCTCAGCTAGGTTATCTGTGCAGAACAGCTTCTTCGGGCTCGACAAGAATGACGAGGAAGAAGATGAAGTTCGGTCGCACTTTCGTTTTCAGAAAACCTAGATAAAGGATCAATTCTTTGCTCTGACTGATTTGCTTCTTTTTGTTCTTTGAAGGCCAATTGAGCAGTGGGCCGACCACCAGGATTGATGGCCGAGATTTAGCCATTCAGCACATGCTTTCCATTAATTCTTGATTCAACGGCTCTTTGTTATGTGTGGGCCCCAAAACTTTAATGATGAAAATAATTCTTGGAAAGTACAAATGATGATAACAGCTGGCCGCCAGTGTCTCTAACACCATTTCCGCAACATTTGATTTTTGGTTGACTTTTTTACTTTGCTGATGTCACCATGAATCAGCATCTGCGGACTTGGACAAAATTCAAGCATTAGAAGCAAAGGCGTTGAGTGAGTAGGCATCACTCAACGCCACAATACTTAGACAAAATTCTGTCTATCTAGGTATTGAGCTCGATGAATGTGGAGTTCCGTTCGATGAAGGAGAAGCTCAGTTCGACGAATGCGTAAATTCAGTTCGATGAATTTTAGACTTAGTTCGCCGAAAGCTAAACTCAGTTCGACGAAAGAGTAAATTCAGTTCGACAAACTCCAAGCTCAGTTCGACGAAAGTCAAGCTATCCACGCATTTGGACTTAGCTAAATTTTTTGCATCAAGGCGTTGAGAGCGTTGAGAGCATTGAGTGAGTGTGTCTCACTCAACGCTATTTGTCTTAGCAAATATTTCTACGTCTTGGCATTGAGAGAGTAAGCTCCACTCAACACCAAACTACTTAACAGAATTTCTCTGTTATCTGGCATTGAGTGAGTAAACAACACTCAACGCCTGTGAACTTAGTAAAAATTTTGCCCAACTTTTCTGTAGAGTTGAAAGGCACAGTAATACTCAACGATATAAGCTGTATGGCGTTGAGTGAGTAGACCACACTCAATGCCTGTGGACTTAGCCGCATTTTCAACCTATTTCTCTAGGCTTTGACTGACTCAGCCTGACTCACAGCCTTTTTGTTGTATGGCATTGAGTGAGTAGACTACACTCAACGCTTTTGTACTTAGCCAAATTTTTGGCTATCTAACAGTTAGGCTGAGATAGACTCAACACTATTTGTTATATGGCGTTGAGTGAGCTGTCCTCACTCAACGCCTATGGCCTTAGGCAAATTTCTAGCTAGAAAAGAATGAGTCCTTACCTCTGGCATTGAGTGAGCTTGCTTCACTTAACGCCTACGGACTTAGCAGATTTTTGTTATGTCCAGCAGCCAATTATTGTGTCCTCTTGTCCAATCAACGTGGTATGAACTAACCTGCACACAAGACCTCAAATACACATCAAACACAGTTGATGTGTGTGACATTGACCTATTTGACTTCTCACAAATCATGGACATTGTGAACAAGGGACCCAACAACATCTATAAGTGCACTACTCTCCACCGAGTGTGGGGGGTTGTGACTGTCATGCACCACTCCTAGTCATCTATAATCATGTATCACATAATTTTGCGACTATAGTTATATCAAACGGCAAGCATATGAATGCTCAGGTTCCACCAACGATGCTACAAACATGTATGTATTTCATTCATAAGTGGACATTCACTGGTTATTTAGATATTTTTAACGGCAACGCTCATACGTGCTCACCACCCCTTAAAAAATCGACGACGAATGAGAAGGGATTGACACCAAAAGCTTATACCAAAATGTAACACATTGCACATTCCAAAAAATATACCAGCAGGTTCGATCGGGACCCCATGCCATATTAAACAAACAAGCTAAAGCCTTATAAAATGAATAATTAACACAGCTTAGACGTCACAGAGTAAATCAAATAGAAGCATTTTTATTAAACTTAAGCTAGTATGTCCACAACACTATAAGAATAAAACAATAACAACTATCCTTGGCCTTAAGGACTTACATGCTTTTCAAAAGTGTTTAACCTACTAAATGATTTATAGACATGTAGGCTGACAACACGTGAAAGTAGTAAGCACAACACTTGGGCCTTCGATGGAAAACACAATAATGGGCTTCAACCCGTTATTTTCTGTTCGACTTGCCAGCACCTGTACATGTACAAACCACAAAGACGCTGCAAAACAAAACAGCGCCCAGCTTGAGCTGACCACAATGGTTTAACAACCCCACAACACTATAGGAATAAAACAACAACAACTATCTTTGGCCTTAAGGACTTACATGCTTTTCAAAAGTGTTTAACATACTAAATGATTTATAGACATCGACACGTAGGCTGACAACACGTGAAAGCAGTAAGCACAACACTTGGGCCTTCGCTGGAAAACACAATAATGGGCTTTAGCCCGCTATTTTCTGCTTGACTTGCCAGCACCTGTACATGTACAAACCACAAAGACGTTGCAAAACAAAATAGCAGTCAGCTTGAGCTGACCATAATGGTATAACGACCCCACCCCATTCTTAGGGCAGTGACACTTCTTCTCTTTAAGCAAGCAGTATAACAACATGTATTTATATATCAAAAGAAATGTAGTTACTCTACACTCATGCATAACCATGATGTTAACAACATCATATCATAAACATTGGTACGCGTGGCCACACGTTCCCTGCTCTCAAGACATATTTTGGTGCAGCCGAACTCTCATACGAGAACAATCCCACCAATCTAAGTTTTGCTAACTCGTCGGTGCACTCAAACTCTCTTTTAAGAGCAGTCCCACCAAGCTAAGTTTTGTCAACCCAGATTTCATTTGAATATTCATTTGTCAAGCATATCATCCTTGACTCTATCCCATGCTAACAACGATCGCCACTTAGTTTAGTCTGTCAGCTGAACGACAAGGTACGACTTCAGTTAAGCTATTACTCGTTGTTCAAATCCTTATGTCTAAACAAACACAAGGCAAGAACAGCCTGAAATTGTTCCGATCTAATTAACACGCAATACATGTAGGCTTCACGATCTTTCAGTTTAACACACTATACACATAGTCTTTAGAACTTAGGCATCATGATCACAATCAATGCTCATCGGATTCCAGTATGGAAGATATCGTCGGGGATTTCTACTATCGCCGGGTGATATCAACAGAATAACCATTTTCAGTTACAACTTCGGGTATTTTCTGTACTTGATCTCCAGTACTCCCTATAGCACCCTACAACACACAAAACCCAAAAAATTACACATTTTCTACAACTTATCCGACATGCAAATCAAAACATTACCAATCCGGTCCAACTTATCACAGATGGGCTTCACACAACATACATATGTTTGTACATCAATCTGGATTCTATATGCAATTTCTACCAGGAATAAACAACATCAACCGGCTAATAGTCTCGCCTTCCACTAATTAGTGGAGACACTCCATGTAAATATGTTTAAGTAATATATGACTAACATGTCCTTTCACCAGAAAGAAGGATTGTTACCATTGACAATCACTTCAGCGCCATGAATCGGAATTTGAGTTAGATGGGAAGGATTGCAACACATTCCTCTTTGTAGATCTAACCTCGACTCGGGATTTGGAGCTTGGGAGCTCCTCCAATGGCTAGACAAGCTCTCTTCTTCTTCCTCCTTCCTTTCCATTATTCTTCTTTTCTTACTTTAGAGAGAGAGATGAAGATGAAAATGAGAATAGATTATTCATCTTACTGCCTTAACTGGTCCGGGATAATTCTCATCCCTCAGATCCTAATTCCAAAGAAGAAATGGACGACCATGAATTTATTTCAGAAATCATCCTCGGGCGTTATCGCCAACGATTTCTCACTATCGTGGGCATTAGCTTAGGCGGTGGAGGTGGACTTACCAGAGCTGTGTAATGATCGCCTCGCCGCCTAATAACTAATTAACACATGGCATGTTATCGCCAATGATATAACACTATTGCTGGCGATATCACACTATCTCTATCATTAGCGCATTGTCTACATCGTCGTGTCGACTACATCACCTTATAGACTACATCATCTTGTCGAATATATCGTCTTGACTGTTAAAACAAATATTGCTGGCGATATCTCACTATCTTTGGGCGATAGTGTCAACTGCCTGATTCTTGTTGGTTTCAATGTTGGAAAACTGGAGTGTTATATGGTCGATGAAAAGATGGGATAATTTCGCGAAACAGCTGACCCTTCCTTCCTTTAGGGAGTAAATCCAAGTTCGGGCGTGCCATTTTAACACTATCGAAAACGTCTGACACAGGAATTGGTTTGAGGCATTGCAGATGTGCACGATGGCTGCGTAGAGTCTAATATGCATCAATGGATCATCCATTCCGCTGAACTTCATGATATTTGGAAGCTCAAATCCATGTAGAATAGGGTGCGCCAAGACCAACTGTGCTAATGGCGAGCGACCATAGAAAGGACAAGGACCTGGCAAATGATTTTGCTTGACTTGCTCTTGTTTTTCTATGGATGTGTCATAAATAATTTTGTGAGAGAGCTCCTTAATCATATGATTATTGTCTTCAACGTATAGATGGTAATGGAGGTGACGGGCATCCGATTCTTGGACTGAGCGCGTCTTGGGCGACGAGCTACTTACACTAAAGAACTTTTATCTAGATCATAGAGCCTGTGAGAAAAATGCTCAGCTGAAGCGGAATTAAGTCTTAGAGGCGACAATCTTCCTTGCCTAGGTGCATAATTATTAGCATGGCGCGCTTCTTCGTTTGTCAGGTATTCCTCTATCTAGCGTAAGCATTCATCTATTGTGACATGAGATGTGCATATAATTCCTTCTATGCATGATGCGTTGATGTGGGAGCAGGTGAAATATGCGTTAACTTGCCCCCTATGGGCTGATCTTTTGGTAGTTTAGGTAACTCTTCATGTCATGTTCTTTAGTCACGAGTATCAATGTGTGGAGGATACTGTCTTTTGAGTCTTCTTCGAGCTTTGGGGAACTCTTTCCCATAGATGGCGCCAAAGTGTTGTAGGTCACTTGAGGCTCTCAGTAACCTGGACTAAACTTGGTCTCCTTGGCCTACAAAGCGGTCGAGCATGCAAAGTCATAGAGAAAGTAGAGAAATGGACACACAAACTTTTAACATGGAAAAACTCGTGAATATGGAAAAAAATTGTGTGACTAGATCAATGTCAGTTGTTATAACTTGTGATATTGGCAGCCCGACAGTCTGGCGGTCTGCCTTGTGGTCTGGCGGTCTGATTGTTGGCAGTTGATAGACTTCTAGTGGACTGGTTCTGAAGGTCTAAAAACTATTGTGGCGATCTGGTCCCGGAAGCGTGGTGGTCTGTGTCTAGCAGATTGGTCTGATAGTTTAGCTAGCCCGAGGGTCATTGAGACCGCCTCCTTGATAGGATAAGGGAGGCTTGTAGTTCTATGCGTTGTTACGGGTTGACGATCAGGAGGCTGGGCCGCTGCAGATAATGGAAGCATGGTGATCTAACCGCTGATACGGTTTGGCGATCAAGAGGCTGAGGTCGCTGCAGTCTGGCGGTTATAGATGACTAACCGTTTCTGGTGCTTCTGGTGGTTAGCGGTGATCTGAAGAGGAGATACCAGCAGACTCTAGTTAAGGAGCAAATATCTTGTCTAACCGCTCAGCTTTATGCGGTTTGTAAAATTCAGCTCGCCTAGTCGGTCTGTTGTAATTTAGTCTCATATCGTCTGTTGTATTATCTTTATATCTTCTCTCCCCTATAAATAGGGGGTCATACACATGTAATTTAATTTTTTGTAAAATGAAAATCCTATTATTTAGATTTTCACACATGGTATCAGAGGAAATTCGATCCTTGTGGACTCCGGTTTAATCTAGGGAATACTCATATAATATTCATTGCATTAACTTTATTTTACACCTTATGATTATTTTTGTCCTGCATATTGGTTCGAATATGCATATCTTGTGTTTTTATATTACATTTATTTGGGCATTCATGATTTGAAAAACATAAGTATTTTGAAAAATAACTTTTTTGACATCTTATACAAAAAAACTTTATCTGCAACTTTTTTATTTTTTTAAAAAATTCTTTGTGGTACTTAGTGTCGTTTATCTTAGAAAACTTGAATCAAGATAAATAGAACAAAAAAATATCAAAAGCCATGTTTTCTAAGAAAAATCATTTGGGGAGAACATGTATTCCGAGGAAGGAATCCGTAGGTAAATTCGCCTTGTTTGTGGTCACTAGGCTCTTGTGCGGTTTATGAGGAATTTGTCGCCTTATGTGCAGCGACTAGGTCGAGGTTAGATCTAGAGGAGGCTAGAGGTCATATCTGGGGTAAGAAATGTTATAGTCAGCCGATCCTTGGGAGAGGACCGGTAAAGCATCAAAAAGAGATTTGTCATATTTCGCCTCGATTTCTAGCGTTATAGAAATCAAATATTTTTTATTCAATTCTAAAGAAATAAAATCATGTCTCTCTTTATTTCATATCTTGATTTTATATTTATGCGTACAATGTTTTAATTAATATTTCTCCTGAAGGTTTATTACAAATATATTGGAAGGTTCATTTTTGTAAGAAAAAACTCTTGAATTTAATATTGTGAGCTAGTGCTTTGCGGTAAAACTCACTCGTTGGCAGGCAGTAGTGAAGAAATATTGAATTCCTGCATTTTCTATAATTAATATCAATATAATCTTTACTAAACAATTAAATTAAGATTTCTATAAAATATTCTAAAACTTCATTTATAAACACTGATGATTTTTTTATTAAAGATTCAAAATTTCCATAAAACCTCTTATTCACCCCCACCCTTTAAGAGCGTCGTAGGATCCAACAATACTTTCAACATCCACATACAATAAAACAACATGACCGCATAGGCTCATCGATATCCTGGGTAACCACGGTAACTCTGGTCCAGATAAGAAGGATAAGACGCTCCATTCACTCGGTATCGTCTAACATAAGCTCCTATTTTCGTTTGAAGCCTCCTCTTCGACGTCGTTCTTTCAACAGCTTGTAGCTTAAAAAGGTTCACCTTCAACCATTTTTTCGCTTGAGAGGTGGTGCTTGATTGAATATTGATGTCAGCCATTGTGGCTCTGAGCTTGTAGTCGCGATCATTTTTCCTTTATTCTTCCATAAAGCATTTGTCGTCTTCGCCTTATCCACTGCAAACTTTTCTGCAGTACTCTTATACATAGCCGCCTTATCTGTTGCCATCCGTCCGCCGCTCCTCTGACACCCATAAGCTTTTTCTTCAACTTCTTCGAGGAATCAACCATAGTTTTGTTAGCAAAAACTTTGTCGGTGATCTGCTTTGCCTTTGCCTCAGTTTCAGCCTAAGTTTTCAGCTCCTCCATTTCAGTTAGTTTGCTGGAATTACCAATAGTTCCTTAATAGTCATTTTGGTGCCCAAGATCTCCCCCAAGACTTCTTCCAGGTGTTCCTTCTCGACCCATTCTAACAGACTAAAAGTGCCCACAATCGGCATAGTATCTGTGAAGTCGTTTTTGTTGGGGTTAACATGTTGATCGGGCCCCACCGTTTTGGTGTTATTATGTCTCATTTATGCTTATTTAATGTATGAGAAAGAGAACTTTATTTAAATGGAGTTAGTTGAGAGGTTCCATTTATTAGGATAGAGTTTTGTTTGTTTTGCTTGGCCTATAAATCAGCCCCTTGTAGTTCATTTTAAAGTTGCTGTGAATAGAAGAAAAATTCTCTCATTCTCCTGTGTTTTTCGGTTTGAGAGAAAAGCGCAGCAGCGCTAGAGGAAGTGTGTCGGGAGGCTTGTTTATCTGGCCGGGCGGTTTGGCGATCTCGCCGCGAGAGGGGGCTCGCGGCTTGTATACTCGCGGGAGGGGTACAGCTCGCAAGGTTTGGAGATCTCACCACGAGAGGAGTGGTCGCGGGTGAGTGCTCGCGTGTGGTGGTCTAGCCGCAAGGTGGGAGCGGTCTCGCCGGGTTGATCTCGCGGTGTCAGCACGTCTGGGTGCTGCTCGCGTAGTGGGGTGAACAAACCGCTGCGACCCACGTGGTAGTGGCGCAGGTCGCCTGGGCGGAGCTCGCGCGGGTAGCCTGATCATCTTGCAGGGGGAGCTCGTGCGGGTAGCCTGGGCAGCTCGGCCGGGTTGTGTCTCAAGGAAGGGTTCTCGTCGGCCAGTTTTTTGGTGGAAGTTTAGGAAGAGGAGAGGTGGCTTGTAGTTTGAAGTTGTAAGGACCCATCTGCGTTTCCCAACAACTGGTATTAAAACGAGGTTTGGATCCCCTGGGAGTTGGCTGGAAGGTTAAGTGACAAGGAGAGATGAGATGGGAAGTGGAATGTCGGGGAAAGTCCCAAGTTGACCAAACAAACTATGGAAATTGGAGTATACAAATGTGAGTGCTACTCGCCTCCAAAGAGTTATTGGAGATAGTTGAAGAGGGAGTCGAGGTGCTTACTGTTGAAGGAGAAGTTGACTAACGCTCAGAAGACAGCGTTGAGGGAAGCAAAGAAGCGGGACAAGAAGGCCCTATTCCTATTGTACCAAGGAGTTGATGAGGCAACGTTTGAGAAGATCTCAGATGCTAGGACATCCTAGGAGGCCTTGAGAGATACTACAACGCTCCATGCAGGGAGTTGATAAAGCAAAGAAGGTTAAGTTACAATCCCTTCGAGCCCAGTATGAGGTGATGAGGATGCAAAGCTTGGAGAAGGTTGGTGACTACGTGACACGTCTACGGACGCTCACAAATGAGATGACGAGGAATAGGGAAATAAAAGATGATGTTAGCTTCATGGAAAAGCTCTGCGATCTATGTCAAAGAAATTCATACATGTGGTAGTGGCTATTGAGGAGTCGAAGGATCTCACCGAGATGGCGGTAGATGAACTTGTTGGCTCGCTGCAAGCCCATGAGTACCGCATGCTGCAGGATGATGAGGAGTCGAATGGCTTGGGAAAAGCACTCTAGACTCAGCTTAACTTTGGAGAAAGCTCAGGAAGAGGAGGAGGCCAGCATGGCCGAGGCTACCAAGGAAGAGTTAGAGGAGGAAGAGGTGGAAGAAGAGACTTCATAGAAATCAGTACAACCAGAAGGAGGCGGAGCAACCTCAGGTTGGAGACACGATGGAGGAGGAAGAGGAGAGGCCAAGGCAGTGGACAAGGAAGGGACCAGGGAAGAGGTCAAGGAAGAGGAAGAGGAGATATGTCTCATACTCAATGTTACAACTGTAACAAGTTCGGGCATATGAGCTACGATTGTTGGGCTCCAAGGAAGGGAGGAGAAGCCAACCACTATGATGAGGCAAGTAACACGGGTAGTGACCCGATGATGTTCCTTACCATCCAAGGTGCTGCAGGAGGGAGGAACAGAGTATGGTACTTGGACACTGGCGCAAGCAACCACATGTGTGGAGAAAAGGAGCTGTTCACCAGCCTTGAGGCAAATGGTGGTAAAGTCAGCTTTGGTGACGCCTCAAAGATATCTATGGAAGGAAGAGGTGTGATAGCAGTCACGATGAATGGGAAGGAGGTGCATATCAACGATGTCTTCTATGTGCTAGGCTTGAGGTGTAACATCCTAAGTCTTGGGCAGCTGGTAGAGAAGGGCTATCGTGTCCTGTTGAGGGATAGTACCTTAGCTATGAAGGATAGTCAAGGTAGAGAGGTGGTGAGAGTAAAGATGGCGATGAATCGCCTCTTTCCTCTAAGTATGGATGCCAAGGAGACGACATGTCTTGCGAAGATAGGAGAAGAAGAGGAAGCTTGGCTGTGGCACCACCAGATGGTCCGTCTGGGGTTCATTGGCCTGAAGTTACTATCCCACTCCAAGATGGTAGAAGGGTTGCCTATGATCTCGCCTCCTCAGAGGGTATGTGAAGCATGTACCAAAGGAAAGCAGCAGAGAGAAACGTTCGAGGGTGGAAAGTCCCTGGAGGGCGACAAGACAACTGGAGCTAGTTCATTCGGACATAGCAGGTCCGTTTGAGACGACCTTATTGGAGGCAGCAGATACTACCATTACCTTCATGGATGACTACATTCGGAAGTGTTGGGTGTACTTTCTGAGAGAGAAGACCGAGGCGCTTGACAAATCCAGGGAGTTCAAGACAATGGCTGAGAAGGAGAGTGGGAAACCATTGAAGGTGCTCAGGACAGATAGAGGTGGGGAGTACACCTCGAGGCTGTTTATGAATTCTGCAAGCAGTGGGGGATATCTCATCAGAGATGATGGCGGTGTACTCACCTCAGCAGAATGGAGTTGTAGAGAGAAAGAACTTGACCATCATGAATATGGCAAGGAGTACAGTGAAAGGCAAGGGGTTGCCTAAGAAGTATTGGGCGGAGGCAGTACAGGTGGTAGTGTACTTACTGAATTATTGCCCAATGAAGAGCGTAAAGTTCAAGACGTCGTTCGAAGCGTGGTGTAGGTGGAAGCCAAGCGTGAAGCACCTAAGGGTCTTCGGGTGTGTGTCTTATGCCCATGTCGTGGACTAGAGGAGAAGGAAGCTGGATGACCGGAGCGAGAGTCTTCGTAGACTACACTCCTGCAAGCAAGGCGTACAAGTTGTATAAACCGGTGACTGAGAAGGCCATCATCTCAAGGGATGTGGTGTTTGAGGAAGACAGCTGCTGGAGCTGGGATGAAGAGGTGAGAAACATCAAGGGGATGTTCTTCGATGATGATGAAGAAGAGGGTGGTCAGGGAGATGAAGCTGAGATGGGTGGAGCTGAGCCACCATCACCACCCAGCAGGGAATCAGGGGGAGCTCTCACCCCTTACTCAAGTGAAGCAAGTACGAGCAGAGGAAGATCTGGTGGAGCAAGCACCAGTGGAACCAAGGATGATCGTCCTCATCCTCGGACAAGGAGGTTGGAGGAGATCTATGAAGAGATGGCTCCAACTCATAATAATTTTTCTTTATACTGTTTGTTTGCAGATGTCGAGCCGTGCTCTTACGAAGAAGCCGCCCAAGAAAAAACTTGGAGAAAGGCGATGGATGCGGAGATAGCCTCCATCAAGAAGAATGACACCTGGAAGCTGGTGGATCCACCTGCAAGCCACAAACCCCTCGGGGTGAAGTGAGTGTATAAGGTGAAGAAGAATAAAGATGGAGGCGTGGAGAAACACAAAGCAAGGCTTGTTGTGAAGGGCTACCGCCAAGTTCAGGGTGTGAACTATGATGATGTCTTCGCACCAGTGGCGCGGATAGATACCATCAGGTTGATCATCATGCTAGCAGCACATCATGGGTGGAAGATAATGCAGATGGACGTGGTCTCTGCTTACTTGAATGGCTACCTGAAGGAGGACGTGTACATCGAGCAGCCTCCAGGATATGTGGTGAAGGGGCAGGAGAGAAAAGTCTGCAAGCTGGATAAGGCTCTATACGGGCTAAAGCAGGGAGCTAGAGCCTGGAATGGAAGGATAGATGCTTACCTGCAAAGGCACGGACTATCATAAGAGTCCGCATGAATATACACTCTACACCAAGGTGGATAAAGATGGCAGCATGATGATTGTATGTCTATACGTAGACGACATGATCTTCACAGGCAACAACACTGCGATGTACGAGGAGTTCAGGGGAATGATGAAGAAGGAGTTCGAGGTGATGGACTTGGGAGAGTTAAGCTACTTCTTGGGAGTAGAGGTGAAGCAGAGTGAATATGACATCTTCATCTCTCAGAAGAAGTACGCTGAGGAGATACTGAAGAAGTTCAGGATGGAGAGTAGCAAGCCTATCTCCACTCCTGCAGATCCAGGGCTGAAGCTAAGTAAGGAGTCAAAGGAAGGGGCAGTGGACTCCACCTTATTCAAAAGCTTGGTGGGGAGTCTACGCTACTTGACCTTCACCCGACCAGACATCATGTATGCGGTCGGGGTGGTGAGCAGACATATGGAAGAACCGAAGGAAGACCACTTCACGGCGACGAAGAGGATCCTGAGGTATATAAATGGGACAAGAGGCCATGGGCTGAAGTATTCAACTGGAGAGGAGCTGACGCTGGTAGGTTACTCGGACAGTGACTACGACGGGGATGTGAATGACCGGAAGAGCACTTACGAGTATGCTTTCAACATGGGAAATGGGGCGTTCTCATGGAGCCTCGAAGAAGCAAGCCACGATAGCACTATCATCTTGCGAGGCTGAGTACATTGCGGTGGCGGCTTGTACCTGCCAAGCCATCTGGCTAAGGAATCTACTGCAGAGTCTACATCAAGGAGTGGATGGGCCAACAACCATGTTTGTGGATAACATGTCGGCCATCCAGCTCGCAAAGAACCCAGTGCTACACGGGCGTAGCAAGCACATTGAAACGAGGTACCACTTCCTCCGCAAGCAGGTGGAGCTAAAGGCGGTGGAAGTTGCTTATTGCCCTACCGGAGAGCAGGTCACGGACATCTTTACAAAAGCGTTGAAGGTGGAGACGTTCCTAAGGCTTAAAGGCAAACTCGGCATGTGCTGCCAAGTTTGAGGGGGAGTTTTGTTGGGGTTGACATGTTGATCGGGCCCCACTGTTTTGGAGTTATTATGTCTCATTTATGCTTATTTAATGTATGGGAAAGAGAACTTTATTTAAATGGGTTAGTTGAGAGGTTGCATTTATTAGGAGAAAGTTTTGCTTGTTTTGCTTGGCTTATAAATAGGCCCCTTGTAGTTCATTTTAAAGTTGTTGTGAATAGAAGAAAAATTCTCCCATTCTCTGTGTTTTTCGGTTTTGAGAGAAAAGCGCAGCAGCGCTAGAGGAAGTGTGTCGGACGGCTTGTTTATCTGGCCGGGCGGTTTGGCGATCTCGCCGCGAGAGGGGGCTCGCGGCTTGTGTACTCGCGGGAGGGGTACAACTCGCAAGGTTTGGAGATCTCGTCGCGAGAGGAGTGGTCGCGGGTTGAGTGCTCGCGTGTGGTGGTCTAGCCGCAAGGTGGGAGCGGTCTCGCCGGGTTGATCTCGCAGTGTCAGCACGCCTGGGTGCTGCTCGCGTAGTGGGGTGAGCAACCCGCTGCGGCCCACGTGGTAGTGGCGCAGGTCGCCTGGGCGGAGCTCGCGCGGGTAGCCTGATCATCTCGCAGGGGGAGCTCGCGCGGGTAGCCTGGGCAGCTCGGCCGGGTTGTGTCTCAAGGAAGGGTTCTCGCGGCCAGTTTTTTGGTGGAAGTTTAGGAAGAGGAGAGGTGGCTTGTAGTTTGAAGTTGTATCTGCGTTTCCCAACAGTTTTCCCTTTAGTCTCAACCACCGCAACAGTTTTAGTTGTAGGTTTTTCAGGTGTCCGCGAGAATTCTCCTTCCACATGATTCATGGCGTTCGATCTGTCTACAACGTGCTCACTAATCTGTTCTTGAGCCTTAGATAGAATTTTTTTCTTCTTTGAAGAGTCTTCAGAAGTTGGCTGCTTTCATCATCATCTCTTCTCATCCTCTTCTTTCCAACATCCCATGAATCGACTTCCCACTCTAGAGCTTCTCTATCGTAGAAGCGATAAAATGTCTCAAGCCTTCTTGCAAAAAATCTTCATATGTCCCAATTCGCGCTACAGGTTCTTTTATTTCTTCAATCGCAGGTTACACACAAGTTTATCAGTGATTTTATCGACTGCAGTCTCTTCATCAGAGTGGCCGAAGGACTCAGTTATCTTTTCTACGTTAATTTTGAACTGATACATAGTTATCCTCAAGGCCTTCTTAGGAGAGTTTGGGGTGTCCGTGACATTGATAATATGCAAAGGCTCGGGAAGAGTAGCCTAAGAAGGCTTCGGAGCGGCATGCTCAACCTCTTGATGACGATGTTGCCCTACGACCAGCTCTCGAAGACGCGCCACACCTGCAGCTAAAGCGGAAGATAAGGTTTAAGAAATACAAGCGGTATTAGTAATTACTGTGGGCTGTAATATTAAATGACTTATGATGTACAGAGGTTGTAAAACTGGACTTTGCCTCTATCCAGGCGGTTGCCTGTTTGGGCTCTATATAAGGGTCAGTGTGTAACACTTAAATACATAGACATAAAAAAAACAATAACAACTATCTCCTCGGTCTTTATTTATTATCACTGGTATATGAGCTCGGTTGCTATTCTATCGATAAGGAACATCATTGGAGACTATGTCTTCTTCCGCCTTCTCTTTATCTCAAACATCCATACCCATCTTTAACGGGGACAAATACGATTATTGGAGCATACATATGAAGGTTATGTTCATTTCTCAAGGCTTATGGGAAATTGTTCTAAATGGTCCGACTGTTTCTACAACTGGTAAAGCCACTGAAGGCTCTAAAGAAATCAGAATTTCTAATGAAGAAAGATAACTGGATGCCCGTGCAACCTGTATGATTTATCAAGGCATCTCTGAATCCATTTTCCCTCGAGATATGGGAGCTGCTACAGCAAGAAAGCGTGGGAGTTATTAAAAGAAGAATACAAAGGTGATGTTAAAGTTACTGCCTTTAAATTGCAAAATTCCTGGAGAGAATTTGAAAACCTTGCCATGAAACTTGCTGAAAAAGTAGACGATTTACTGGCAAGAACTTCGCACATAATTAATCAAATCAGAAGTTTTGGAGATACTATAGAAGACAAGAAAATAGTACCTAAACTTCTACGCAGCCTTCCTCTAAGTTTCTACCCTATTGTAATAGCAATTGAAGAATCTAAGGACTTGTCCACTGTATCTTTAACTGCCCCTATTGGCTCATTAAATATACATGAAGAAAGACTGTCAATTATCAACCAACCTTTGGACCAAGCCCTTCAAGAAAAATTGAACTTTGTAAAAGTTAAAGATAGCAAGAATATGAAGGTAACAACTAAGACTGCTCCAACGTATAAATAGCCTAATAGATGGGCTGGTGAGAAAAATAAAAGTAAGAATTATGGTAACTATCAAAAGGGTAGTTCGAGTGAGCAATTTTGCATAATTTGCAAAAAGACAAACCACAACTCCAAGGATTGCTTCTTTAGATGCAAACACTGTCGCATCCCGAATCACTCTGCCCAAAAGTGTTGGCATAACACGAGAGAAGAATCCAAGGTGTCAGAAGGTCAGCCACATCAAAATATGGAAGCTATGTTTTATACAAATGAACAAGAAGTTGCTAAACAGGATTCTTGGTATCTTGATAGTGGGTGCACTGCTCATATGACGAGCACTAAACAACATTTCTCACAGTTAGATGAAGCAAGTAAAACACAAGTGATGCTGGGCAATGGCCACACTACAACTATTGAAGGAAGAGGAATAATAGCCGTGCTAATACAATCAGGAGAAATAAAATATATACAGGATGTATGTTATGTGCCAACACTCGCTCATAACCTTTTAAGTGTTGTACAATTAGTGAACAAAGGCTATACTTTAACCTTTACTAACACCGAGAGTGACAATTACACATGAAGCCTCAGATACCTCTTAGCCTCAACAAGTATCACAAATAACCAACTCTTCCTTCTACATATGTCAACTATCAGCCAAAGGGCTCTTGTCTGCCAACTGCAAACTTCCCCAACTTCCATTACGTTGTGGCATCATCGGCTAGGGCATATTCATTGGCGAGCTATCTATTAGATGAAAGATAAAGATCTTGTTTTTGGCTTCCCAATTTTAGCAAACAGCAAAGACAATTTTGTGAAAACTGTGCGTACAGCAAAGCTAAGCACCTACCCTTTCCCAAAAAGGCCAAAGTAAGATCGCAACTACCTTTGGAATTGGTTCATGGTGATCTTTGGGGACCGACCAACACTCCCTCCTTTGGAGGCAACAAGTATTTCCTCCTTGTCGATGATTGCACTAGATATATGTGGATCTATTACCTTTCAAATAAAAGTGAAGCCCTAGCAAAGTTTCAGATATTTCGCAATGAAGTAGAATTGCATGTAGGGAGGAAGATTAAAACCCTGAGAACAGATAGAGGAGGAGAGTTTACCTCTCATCCCTTCATGCAATTCTGCCAAACATATGGAATTAAAAGACAGTTAACTGCTCCTCGTTCACCAGAACAGAATGGAGTGGTGGAAAGAAGAAACCGTACCATTTTGGAAATGGCTAGAGCTCTACTCTTGGCTAAAGATCTTCCAAAAGTATTCTGGGCCGAGGCAACACATACAGCTGTACACATTCTAAACCGTGTGTGCACCAAATCCCTACCTTCTAGTACTCCTTACTATGCTTTAACGCAAAGAAAACCAGCTTTAGATTACCTAAAAACATTTGGTTGCATAGCTTATACCCTCTCAGATTCTCACCATAAGGATAAACTTGATACTAAAAGTGAGAAATTGATTTTTGTAGGCTATAACAATGAATCTAGAGCTTACAAATTCTATAATCCCATTTCTAGCAAACTAGTTATCTCCAGAAATGCTAGTTTTGATGAAGCTGCTAAATGAAAATGGACAATAGAAGCTCAGAAGAATGCTACTACACCTAGAATGCTGGTTGAGCAAATATATTGCCCCCTCCAAGTCACTCCAGAAGTGCCTCCACAACCCACAATTGAAATAGAACCTCATCCACCTCAAGACACCATAGCTTCACCTTCCTCATTGCAACCAAAGATAAGAAGTCTTGTAGACATATATGAGCAAACTCAACTAGCCTTATTTACAGCTGTTCCTGCAACTTTTGAAGAAGCTAGTAGTGATCCAACATGGCAAACAGCAATGGATGAAGAATGAGATACAATAAATAAAAACCACACTTGGAGCTTATGTGAATTGTCCCCTAATAAACTCCCTATTGGCCTCAAATGGCTTTACAAAACAAAAATTAATGAAAATGGAGACCTAGTCAAACATAAAGCCCGACTAGTTGTTAAAGGGTACTCACAAAAGCCGGGAGAGGATTACACTGACACATTTGCACCAGTAGCCCGTATGGCACCATACGGCTTATTCTTGCATTTGCGGCTCAAAATGTTTACTCTGTTTATCATTTAGACATAAAAGCTGCATTTTTGAATGGAGTTATCACAAAAGATATATATGTAGAACAACCCAAAGGATATAAACTCACGGGAGAACATTGCAGCAAAGTATCACAAGCTTCATAAAGCACTCTATGGGCTGAAACAAGCCCCCAAGATGTGGAACTCAAACATAGATGCATATTTCCTTCAACAAGGCCTTCATATATGTGCAAATGAGCCATATCTATATCTCAATAGGAATGGAGCAAATCTACTAATTGTAGGCTTATATGTTGATGATATTTTAGTCACAGGAAACTCGCCTACAATGGTAGATACATTTCGACTTCAAATGAAAAGCAAATATGCAATGACTGATTTGGTAATAATGAAGTTCTTCTTGGGCATTCATATTTAACAATCTCCAACAGGTATTTCTCTCTCCCAAGAAAATTTTACGCTAGAGATACTGAAAAAGGCTAAATGGGATAAGTGTAATCCCTGTCAAACCCCGATGGAAATCAATAAAGCATTAAAACTGGAAAATGATGAAGGGCCCGTAGATGCTACCTTATATAGATCTATAGTGAGTTCATTAATGTACTTAACAAACACAAGACCAGATATTGCAAATGCTGTCAACATTGTGGCTCGATTCATGCATAAACCTACCAAAAGCCATCTTTCTGCAGTTCATAGAATCCTCTGATACCTCAAAGGATCGACTGATCTTGGACTACTATACAAACATGATGCCATATCTGAGCTCCATGGTTATGCAGACTCAGATTGGGGATCCAACATAGATGACCGCAAAAGTACATCTGACTATCTATTTTTGCTGGGATCCAAACCTATCGCTTGGGGTGTCCGTAAACAACCGTCTGTAGCATTATCAACCACAGAAGCAAAGTATATGGCTCTCAGTTCAGCTGGTTGTGAATGCATATGGCTACGACGAATCCTTAGCAAAATCAAAGGTACAGATGAAGACATGCCTACTTCTATCGTGTGTGATAATACTTCAGCAATATTTATAGCAAAAAACCCCATCACTCAAAAGAAGAAGCAAGCACATCGACTTACGTTTTCACTTCATACAAGATCATATTGAAAAAGGTGTAATCGATGTTACTCATTGCGCATCTGAAGATCAACTGGCGAACATACTCACAAAGGCACTCCATCGTGTTCGATTCGCCGACCTGCGATCTAAAACTGGTATTGCAAGCTGCTCGGCGAAGGGAGGATGATGACGATGTTGCCCTACGACCAGGTCCGAAGACGGCGCCACACCTGCAACTAAAGCGGAAGATAAGGTTTAAGAAATACAAGCGGTATTAGTAATTACTGTGAGCTGTAATATTAAATGACTTATGATGTACAGAGGTTGTAAAACTGGACTTTGCCTCAATCCAGGTGGTTGCCTGTTTGGGCTCTATATAAGGGCCAATGTGTAACACTTAAATACATAGACATAAAAAACAATAACAACTATCTCCTCAGTCTTTATTTCTTATCACCTCTCTCATGGTTTTCTTCTTTGAAGAGGTCGTTGTAGTCATTCTCTTCTGTCTACTTTTCTTCTTTGCCGTTTTATTTCTTTGTGGAGAAGAGCGGCCATGGAGCTCCTTTGAAAGCATCATCATAAAACTTTTGGTATCATTGGCGGCCATTGTTTTTCTGAAGAGGAAGACCGTAAATGGTGAAAAGCTTCCCTTCGGAAAATGTTTTGAATCCTCCAGCCTCTAACGTTATTTATAGTGTTTTCAAAAATATAGGTTTTGTAGTTAAGTTGTACATTTTTTTAAGTTCGCGCAGACATAAAATATGCGGGAATTATGTTTATCATGTGACCTCAAGAGAGTTCAGAATCGTATACATAGCAACCATTGTGGATAGCCTTCTTTGTCCTCCCTGACCTATTGTTCGGCAGGCTAAGCAGCTTCTCTTCTCCTCAAGAGTTTTGTGGTCACTCTCCCTGTGACCGCTCGACCCAACTCCCTTTCAAATCAGCTATATCATCTTGCACAGTAGCTTGGGAAGTCTCTGCTGAGAGTCAGCTCAGCCCTAGACACAAGCTCTCTCCAGGCAAGCTAGTGCCTCCCTCTGCGGTCTGCACATACAATCTTTATATGACTCCATAGCTCGGTCATCTTAGGCGGTCAGCCGTCTGAGACCGCTCGACACTTAAGCTAGTTTAGTTTTATTCTCCATGCACAACACTTTTGCCTAAGCTCATGCGGGGCACACTTGTTGTGTAGGTAGTCTAATTTTTTTAGGTTATTAGCACACATGTAGCCCCTCATCCATGCCCGACTCTCATTTAACCAGTGCATGCGGTTTTTTGCTACGTGTCCTTTTGGGGAGGTCTCACTAGTATAAATAGGGGTGAACAATACTAAGAAAGGAATTGAAGAATCATCTTCTACTTGCTGTGAACTCGACTTTGTGCCCTTCAAGCTACCACGAGCTCCTACTAGTGGCTCTCTCTTTGTAATTGTTCTCAACAAGTAATAAAATCACCCGCAACATCGAGTTGCAGTTGTAGGAAGCCTGGCGGCGCCGCGCGCTATGTTTCTTCTTATTCTCCCTATCTCGCTCGCGATGACCACAAAGTAGGCAACCACTCTCAGTTTCCACCTTTTACCCTCTCAACAACACGTGAATTCATGAAGTGTATTATCCACATCAACAACAAAAAGTATTAATCACTAAATCTTATTTTAATTTATTTATTGATGATATCCATAAAAAATTGACACTTAAATAATATATTTAGTGATCAAAATTTTATTGATCACAAAATTCTCATTGATAAAATTAATTACCCACTAATGATATCTTAAAAAAGCCAAATTATTTTGGTTTCCCTCCAAAAATATTTGTCACATTATTTTTATTTATGGGCATCCCTAGCCGTCTCCGCTCCCATCATCCCTGCTCCACTCACTCTTGTCGAAGCCATCGTGCCCCCCCCCCTCACAGGGAAATTTTTGGAACCGGAGCCCGTATGGAAATCTAGGTCCGGATTAAATGTGCGCACGACACGTGGACAAATCACGGCGGTCCGTAAAATTCACGTAAAATCCCGCTAATTCTTCTTCTTCTTTCACTTTTCCTTGCGCGTAAGTGGCGATTCCCTCCAAAACATTTCTTCTGTCAAGCTATTTTCTCTTTTTTCATTAACAACAACTTAGTATGACCCAAAAAAATTGTTTCATCCGCTCGCCTATTCTTCACCCTTCTGAACCTTAAACCGACATTAAGGATTCGTCGTCCTGTGCGCCTGTGCTATCCGGAGATCACCCAGGAGATCAGAAATGATCTCCATGGAGATCAGTTTTGATCTCCAGGATGATCTCCTGATTGGAGAACAATTTTGATCTCCAGGAGATCACCCAGGAGATCAAAAATGATCTCCATGGAGATCAGTTTTGATCTCCAGGATAATCTTCTGATTGAAGAACAATTTTGTTCTCCAGGAGATCACCCAGGAGATCAGAAATGATCTCCATGGAGATCAGAAATGATCTCCATGGAGATCAGTTTTGATCTCCATGAAGATCAGTTTTGGAGATCAGTTTTGATCTCCAAAATGATCTCCCAGATGTTTATTATACAGATCTGGGCGATCATCTTCCACGTTAGCCGAAGATCGTCTTCCACGTTCGAAAGAAAACCCTAAAACAAGCCAAGGTCTGGAACTCACCTCTGTATAATATTTGAATGAGAGGCTGGAGAAACTTCGGTAAGATGACGACGAGAATGCACAATTCTCTGGAGATTAGCCGTATATTAGCCAAGTGCGTCAGAGTTCGCGAGCAACAGGAGCCAGAAAAAAAATGAAAGAAGAAGAATTAACGGAATTTTAGGTGAATTTTACGGAACGGCTTGATTTGCCCACATTTGATCCGGATCTAGATTTCAGTCGCAGGAACCCTTCTTCCTCCCCATCGCACGAATCCGTCGCCTGAAGACATATTCCTCCCCCTGCTCGAAGCTGCCGCCATGCCGCCGTCAAGTCGTCGCCGACGCCCTTGCCCTCTCCTGAAATCGTATTCCTCGCACAAATCCATCGCCTGCCAACCTCGATCGAAACCAGTAAGAGATATATTCACCCTGTACTCTTGGTTGTCTCCTCCGGAGCACGGCGAAGTCGAAGCCCCACTCGCAATGCCTGCTTAGCAACAGGTATTTCGCACATTCTTCCTCCCTGCAGGTGTGTATTTGTCATCCTCAATTGATAATTCTAGAACTTGATTTTATTATGCTTGTTGAGATCCCATTGTGAATTGAATGTATTGAAATGAGAAAAGCACCTTGATTAACCTTTGTTGTTTAGGATATTCTTGGTTTTTATTCCACCCTTATTCTATCCCCCTTAGGTTTAACTAAATTGGAAGCGTTTATAATAGAATCTCAGCCCCCCTTTAGTGCTCGATATGAACGACTAAAAATCTTTTATTTGTCAAACAATGTTTGATGCATAAATCTAGCATGGACTTCCGGGTAATTGGCAAGATGCATCCTTGAAATATAAAGTTTTGATAAAATGCACCACAAATTGTTAAATTGGGCAAATTTGGCAAAATGCACCCCAATTAGAAAAAGACGGGTGCTTTGAACCCTGTGGGGGGTGGTTGGGGGTGCATTTTGCAAGTCTTTTTCTATTAGGGTTGCATTTTGCAAGTCTTTTTCTATTGGTGTTGCATTTTGCCAAATTTAATAATTTGTGGTGCATTTTGTCAAAATTCTGCAATTAGAGGACACATCTTGCCAATTATTACCCTGAACTTCCTCCATAGCACAACACTGTTTTATATTCGGGGACGCTGAATTTATGAGGGATGTGAGTAGAATGAGTACAATCGCTGTCTGAGAACGAATCTCATGTCTGACTACTTGCGCATTATGAAATAAAAAATTACTTATATTTTACATGGTAAAAAAAGAAATAGAAAAAAATACAATAAAGAGCCGCACCCGGTATGATTTATAATAGATGAACTTCATGCCTTCCATACAAAAACAAATTTTCTATAAATGAATATCATGGCCAACAATGCACAATAAGAAAAAATTGCTTGGAAGGAATGAAAATGCTTCCTACATTATTAGCATAATATTAGTGTAGTTAAAATGACATGTGTTTAATGGAAGAAATATAAATGCAAAGGAACATCAAATTTTGAATGAATTTCTGGGTTTCAGCCACTTACATTTGCTGAAGAAAGTTTGTCCTTTATCAGCTCACCTCTGAGCACTAACCTCCATTACACAAATTTATGGGTACTTTGCATGGGGTAACACTTAACAAAATTTCTTTGCTCATTTATTTTTGATTTTGTTAGTAGGAATTCTATCTATCATGTGGAAGCTGAATGATACTTAAATCTCATTATTCTTATCTTCCATGATGTTATGGGCCATCATAGCGATGGATTGTTAGCCCTAAATGATTCTCTTTATTCTTTTTTTTCACGTGCAACCAACGAGAAAAGTGTTGAATGTTTTTTTACATATCTCATAAATCTCTTTTCATGCCATCCAAATCATAGGTAGTTATAAATGTTAATCCATTCGATGGATCACAATGATGATTCATAAGTTTTGTGCAACCGTATTTGTTGAGGGTGGGCCCAGCCGCCTTATAGTCCTACGACAACAAGGTGGTTGATTATTGACCAGGGAAGAACATCATCCAAAAAGGGCAGAAACCAAAAGAAACCAAAGGATATAACAACCAGCTCGCCTGTAGGCAAGGTCCCTCTTGAGTTCTCCCATAAGTGAGGCCCCTCTTGAGTTCGCCCATAGGCGTGGTCCCTCCTGAGGTCCGCCCATAGGCGAGATCAGTTTTCGGACTTGCGAGGTCATTCCAAGCAACCTTATTTCCCTCGTTGGGGTCCTACAACACGATAGGTCAGGTGTTTGACGGGGGGATATTCACAGACCCCCCCCCCCCCCCCCCCACCCCCCCCCCCCCCCCCCCCCATCAGTGTAGATTGCCTATAGATAGGACCACAAGACACAATAGAAAGGCATGCTGACCCCATCCCCCTGAGGTTCCATAGTTTCCGAGCTTATACTTTTCTCCTGCCTAGCGCAGTCTTGGTTTAGGGGAAGTTCCTATTTACTCCATTCATGTGGTGGGATCTTCTCACTGCAGCTTGTGAGTACAGTTTGTAGGCAGTCCAGTTTCTATTCCTTGTGATCGTCTTTCTCTCTCCCTTGCCATTACATATGTAGTGTTAGACTGTTGGGTCAGTAACCTCAGGCTACCCTTTAGGTATGAATTTTTGTGTACCAGTTTTCGGTTCTAGCAATTTTGGTGCGGTGAGCGTGGACCGTAGCCAGAGTAAGAAATTCTTGTGAGAAAACGTCATGGCTGACGATGGAGTCGGAGACCGACGCCAACAACTCACGAGCTAATAACGAGTTCGTCATGTGAGCTAACTTTGAGGACTTTAGCAGGATGGTACATGATACTGCGCGAGCTCTACTCGCACCTCGTGCCGAGGTCACTTTTTCTGAGGAGTGAGCAGGTCGAGTCATCTCGACGACCTGTCAAGGAGGTCGCCCATGAAGAACCTGAGCGATTTCAGCAGTCATGAGTTGCCCTAATGAGCTTGCATGGAATACACTTCTGCGAGCTCGAGCCTCCGAAGAGTTCGCAATGAGTTTACTGTCGTCAGTTCGAGCTAGATCTCCGCCTGCCAACTCGCTAGTATGGACCGACGAGTCCATTTTGTGACCAGATTTTGTCTACCCCAGTCCTCAAAGCGTTCATATCTTGAAGCATCTACTTTCTCCCCACTAGTATCCGCATCAATCTTGTAATTAGCCTCAATTGGAGTATCCACGGGTGCACACCCTAGCATTCCAGATTCATCCAGAAGATCAAGGGTATACTTTCTCTGAGAGATGAAGATCCCTCGTCGAGACCTCAGCACTTTAATTCCCAATAAGTATTTCAACTTCCCCAGATCCTTGACTTCAAATTCTCTTCCCAGTTGTTCTTTCAAGTGAACGATCTCCTCTCGGTCATCACTAGTAATGATGATGTCATCCACGTATACAGTAAGAATTGATACATGCGCTCCTCTCCTCTTGATAAAGAGAGTATGATCAGCTTGTCCTTGAGCATATCCTAGTTGAAGCATGGTCTTATTAAAACATCCAAACCAAGCGCTCGGGGACTGCTTTAGGCCATATAAAGATTTCTGCAGTCGACAGACCTTTCCATTGAACCCTTCTTTAACAAAATCTAGATGGATAGTCATGTAGACTTCTTCTTCCATATCACCATGCAAGAACGCATTTTTGACGTTGAGCTGTTGTAGCACCCATCCACGACTAGCAGCACAAGAGAGGATCACCTGAATAGAATTCATCTTCGCAACATGACAAATGTTTCTTGGTAGACAATACATTGGGTCTGGGTATACCCTTGAGCGACCAAGCGAGCTTTGTACCGCTCCCCCACCTCATCTTGATTCTGTTTAACAGAGAAGATCCAACGTGACCCAACCGTTCGCTTCCCAGGGGGAAGACTAGCAAGCCGACATGTTCTATTTTTTCCAAGACACACATTTTCTCTTCCATAGTCTGTTTCTACTCAGGTATCTGAACAACCTCCTGCCAGGTATTAGGAATCATAATAAAGGAAAGAGATGAGATAAAAGTTTTGTGAGTCTGAGAGAAATGAGTATAACAAACGTAGTTGGCAATGGGGTGTTTGGTGCCACCCGTTTTACCTTTAAGACGAGCAAGAGGAATATGAAGGTCATCATCTGAATCTGGATCGGAGACAGGCACCGACATCAGTGAAACATCCACTGTATGTACTTGCTCAATAGTCCGAGGTCTGCGGGAGTATGTGTATAATATAAGAGTAGAGGTGAAAGGTACATGAGTAGTGCACAAAACATGAGTAAGGGGAACATGAGGTGAGGCAACAATCGGAAGAGGAGAGATGATAGTCTCGTCGCTGTTACTACCTGTCTCCCCCTGATGAGGACCAAAGAATGACTCCCCCTCGCGAAAGGTAACATCCACAGTGCAATAGTAGCAACGAGTGGGAGGGTGATAACACCGGTACCCTTTGGTGGTAGGAGAGTATCCAACGAATACACATCGGAGAGAGCGCGCATCCAGTTTATCACAATGCGGGGTATGAATATGGACAAAGCAGACAGAGTCAAAGATGCGAGGGGCGAGGTGAGAGGTATGGACAATGTGTTTCTTGGCCAGACGGGAGAGGGGCGTGTCATAGAAAATGGAACGAGACTGAAGACGGTTAATAAGGTGTGCGGCCGTGAGGACCTCATCACCCCAATAGGACTTGAGAAGGTGCATGATAAGCAGCAAACGCCGAGCAACCTCAAGCAAGTGTCTATTTTTTCGTTCAACGACACCATTTTGAGTAGAAGTGTCAACACATGTGGTTTGATGAATAATACTATGTTCGGCGAGATATGCACTGAACGCTCCCCGGTCATCATATTCTCTATCATTATTACTACAAAGGACACAAATTGTGCCGCTGAACTGTTGCACCATCATTTTATGAAAGGATTGAAAACTATTAAGCACATCACATTTGTGTTTTAACAAATAAAGCCAAGTAGTATGAGAATGACAATCAATAAAAGTAACAAATCATTTATAGCCAGATAAAGATAACACCGGAGAGAGACCCCAAACATCAGAATAGATAACATCAAACGGACATGAACTAGGAAAATACATATGACTGACACTCTGACGAACATGTTTGGACTGCTCACAAGTGTCACAAGAAAACGACTTACTTAAACGATTGAAAGCAAAAAACAGTTTAGTAAGATATAAAGCTGAATGGTGGCCAAGACGCTAATGCCAGCACTGCATGTCGTGTAACGTCGGAGATCTGGTGGATGAAAGAGCACTGGGAGAGAATGACTGGTTCAACAAGTACAGCCCGTCAACGTTTCTACCACTGTCAAGCGCCCGCTTCATATCCAGATCCTGAAACACACAAACATCCGGGAAAAGGTTACATAGCAATTTAAAGCAGAAGTCAACTGACTAATGGAGAGAAGATTGCAGGGAAATGAAGGGACATGCAAAACTGAGGACAGTCAGAGGTCGGGAGAACAAACAATAGTTCCTTTACCAACGATGGATGAGAGAGAATCATTAGCAACAATGACCTTATCACGACCAAAAAGAGGAGTATAGGAGGTAAAACCTGAGGCAGAGCCAGTCATGTCATCTGTGGCACCCAAGTCGATGATCCACTCGGAAGAGGAGGAAGACACAGCATGAGAACTGGAAAGACCAAAAGTAGCAAACACAATAGTAGAAGCAGCCGGTGTAGGGTCAGTCTGGGCGCGCAACATACGACGAAAAGCCTCTAACTCCATAGCAGACAAGACCCCAGTGGTGTCCTCCTGAATCTCAGTCGAGTGCGCAGAGTACTGAGTGCGATCAACAATCTGGAAGCCACCACCATGGTGCCCGCCTCGCCCACGAGCAGTAGAACCCCGGCCAGTTGGAGCAAGGTGAGGATGTAGACGAAAACATACGTCCTTGGTATGACCTTTCTTCCCACAGTGACTGCATACAGGAGGAGGTCCACGAGAAATCCCAGCCAGCGCAGAGTGATCAGTAGAGGAACCAAGAGAGCGACTACGATTCTCATCACTGAGGAGCATACTGAAGGCCTCCCAAAGAAAGGGAAGAGGCTCATGGTGGAGGACATGTAGGCAAACGACGTCAAGCTCCATGTTGAGCCCCATAAGGAAGACATGAACCTGAAAACGATCTTTTTTCCTTCTGTAGGGCCTGCGCATCGGCATTGCAAGCGACAGTAAAGGTGTTGAAGTAATCCAACTCTTGATACAAACATTAGAACTCAGAATAGTAGTCAGACACGGTCATGGTTCTCTGCTTCAGCTGTAAAACATGGCGAGTGAGCTCATATATCTGCGTCGAACTGCCTGCCTGAGATTAGGTGTCCCTGGTCCGTTTCCAAATTTCATAAGCCGAGTCTAACAACATATAGCTGCGATACACCTTGGGGGACATCGAGTGAAGTAACCACGAGACAACCAATGAATTGTCTGCATCCCATTTTCTCCAAGAGGGATCGGTACGTGGTGGCTCAACAGTGGTACCATCAATGTGTCCGTATAGCTGGTAACTGCGAATAACATGTTGTGCTGCCCTGAACCATTCCAGATAATTCGTGTCATGCAGGGCAACATTAGTTATCTTCAACGAGCCAGACTGGGCGTGGCTCCGAAGAGGATCTGCAGAGGAACCGTGAAGGGCACCTGTGTGAGGTGCCGAGGAGATGTCGGAGGAATCATCCATCAAAGAAGGACGAAAAAAAACGGATTGCTCAAATCAGACGGAACCACATCCTACGAGTGTCCCATAGACCAAACCGCCGGAGAGGACACCAAAGGAGGCGAGCACGATGTCCCCGTCAGCCCCCATGGAGGGCAAAACGGTCGGAGACACCGGGACGCCCGGAAAAACCGGGCGGAGAAGGCCGCCGAAGAGAAACGCCGCAGAGAAGAAGAGGCGCTGAAGGAAGGCGGTTAAAGAAAGAAAAAACGATCGGACGCTCCTTCCGACGGACTGGGCCGACCGTCCGGTATGAAGAACAAGCGGGAGGGGCTGCTGCGGTAGCAGGGGAGAGCGGGAGAGGCAGAATGTGAGCGGGGCGAGCGGGAGCAAGGGGCGGACTGGGTGGATCCGGAGCTGAACGCGGAAGAGGCGGATCAGCGACCTAGGCTCTGATACCAAGTAGAACAGAAGAATTAAATTAGTCGGATGCCCTAAACCGGACAAAGCATTCATATATATATATATATAGGTTACAACCACACGTGACATATCACATGAACACTTAAATGAGAAAGGACTGAAACGTAAAATAACGTAAAATAAAACCGTGTCTAACACGTATATTCAACTTCTTTTTCGGTATCGGCCAGACTTCACCCAACTCTGTCACTTCCGGCAAGGGATTAATGTTTGGATCATTCCCTTGTATGGTCTTTTTGAGCAGTGACACATGAATTGTAGGGTGGATACGGGAATCCGCCGGAAGCTCGAGAGTGTACGCCACAACCCCCACCTTTCTCAAGATCCTAAAAGGCCCAAGATAGCGGGGTGTAAGCTTCCGGTTCCTCTTTCCTGCTACTGACCGCTGTTGATGTGGTTGTAACTTTAGGTACACCCACTCCCCTACCTCAAAGCTTTGCTCTCGCCGATGCTTGTCTGCTTGGACCTTCATGCGGTGTTGTGCTTTATGCAGGTGTTCCCTTAACTGTTTCAAGATGTTGTCTCACCCTCTTTAAGCTGCCTCCACTTCTGGCACCACGACGGATCCTTTCTTATAACTCCTATGTGTCGGCGATGCTCTCCCATACAGGCTTTCGAACGGTGTCATCTTTGCTGCAGCTTGATTTGCTGTGTTATACCAATATTCCGCCCGCTGAATCCATTTACTCTACTAGTGGGATTTACCTGCAATGAAACATCCCAAATATGTCTCCACGCTTCTTTTTAGGGCCTTCGACTGCCCATCTATCTGTGGGTGGTTCGTTGTACACTGAGTCACGATCAGAGATAATGGAGGTCGGTATTCCATACAGTCTCACCACCTCCCTGATAAAGGCTTCTGCCACTCTGTTGTGTAAGGGTGCGAAAGCGCAATGAAGTGCCCATACTTGAAGAGGCGGTCCACCACCACCAAGATGACCGACTTTTCCTGTGATTTGGGTAACCCATCTATGAAGTTCATCACAATGCTGTCCAACGTGAGTTACGGAATAACTAGAGGAACCAGTAACCCTGCTGGTGTGGATGTGTCGTATTTTTACCTTTAGCACTCTCTACAATTCTTCACATACTGTACCACATCCTCTTTTAGCCCTTTCCAATTCACATTCTGCTTGATTCGTTGGTATGTCCGTAATATTCCGGAATGCCCTCCACTGGGCGTGTCCCTGCTTCTGTTGTGATCCTTTTGCCACCATCATGCGTCCTTTATAATACATATGTCAGTTAATGATATGGTAGTCCACTTCCAACTCCCTACCTTCTGCAATATTTCTCAATTTTTGACTTAACTCCGCATCTGCTAGCACCTCCCGATTAACTTCTTCAATTATGTCCAAGACCGGCGCTGAGAGAGCGAAGATAGAACTTGTCGGGGGTAAACGTGAAAGCGCATCTGCTACCTTATTCTCCTTTCCCTTCTGGTATTCTATTTCATAATCATATCCCAACATCCTTGTCATCCATTTTTGTTGCTCCAGCGACAAGACCCGTGGCTTCAGGAAGTACTTTAAGCTCTGGTGGTCCATTCGTATCTTGAAGTGCCTCCTTATTAGATACGGCCACCACTTTTCCACTGCATGCAAGATCACCGACATTTCTTTTTCATACACCGAAAGTCCTAACGCCATTCCCTGAATCGCCCTGTTGTATTATGCCAACGACCTCCCCTCCTGCATCAGCATTGCTCCATTCTTGTCTCGGCGTCAAGGCGAACCAAGACGAGCGCTGGTCCTTGACGCTTAGGCGACAAGGCGGACGCCTAGGCGATACTAAGGCGAGCAAGTCGCAAGGCGTCAATTTTTTTTTTAAAAAAAACAATATATAGACTGCAGTTATTATAATAACCGCAGTTTATAGTCTGAACGATATAGACTGCGGTTATTATAAACACCTCAGTTTATAGTACACATGATATAGACCGCGGTTTTATAATAACCGCAGTTTTTAGTATACATGCTATATACTGCGGTTTTACAATAACCGCAGTATATGCTCTGCAGGCTATATACTGTGGTTAATAGAATAACCGCAGCTTATATCCTTAAGACTATAGACTGCGGTTATTAGAATAACCGCAGTCTATATTCGTATATAGACTGCGGTTACTATAATAACCGCAGTCTATAGCATTCATGTCATACTTTAGACTGCGGTTATTATAATAACCGCAGTCTAAAGCTTCATTTTTTTTGATATAAGGTTTACCAAGTACCAACACAGCCAGAGATTTTTTTTTCTTCATAGCAGACTAGCAGTTAGCAGTAAGCAACTAAGAATAGTTTCTGATATATGGACAGTTAGTATTAAGCAACTAACTAAACATAGCAGTTAGCAATTAAGAATAGCTTCTGATATATCATATATGGACAGGTAGCAGTTAGCAATTAACTAAGCATAACAGTTAGCAACTAAGCATAGCTTCTGAATCTTCTGATATCATGAATTCATGATACCTTCATATCTCAATTCTCAACATATGGTATGACAAGAAGTAGGCAAGTAGCAAACACAAATGTTCCTACTTCCAATATCATGTATTCATGAATCATGATATCTCAAATCATCAATTCTCAAATCTCAATACATTCATACCTATCTCAAATACCATGAAGCAGTAAACATGTAACAGTAAGAAAAAACAATGACAATCAATGGTCAATACAGACTTCAGAGTAAATAATAACAAAAAAGGGAACACAAAAATATCATAGTCTAGTATTGTGGTCAAATCCAAAATATCTTCATCCATTGCACAATAACATATTATCATAAATAATATTTTTAACATAAATTTTAAATAATCATAAAAGATCAACTAGAATCATCATCTAGTAAGTCGTCATTGACATTGCTTGTGCTTGGTTGGTTTGAGGTACTCGCCATTTGCCCATAATTATCATAAATATCTTCAACATCATTGGCAAATCCAAAATGATCTAAATCTTCATTTTCTTGAGCTATTAGTTCATTTAGTTGACGATTAGTTCCGACTCCACTTCGTAAATTTCGAGCCCCAGTTCCAAAAGCTCTCTCTACAACATCCCATGTGAGATTATCATCATCAAAAACTAGAGTTTTCTCTGGTTTGTTCACCATCCACTCACTACTCCAGTCGAGCTCATCAAGCACCAAAGAGTTGTAATTTCTTCCCTTTTCACGTATTTCTTAGAATCGTGCTTGTAGACGACGATTATATTGGATGTATACAAGATCACTAATCCTTTGATGTTCCAATCTATTTCTTTTTTTTGTGTGAATCTGAATCAAGATAATTTCAAACTTATTGGTAAATTTGTAAATATAAAATATTAAATTTTATATTGAATATTTGTATACTTACAAACTCAAAAGTAGTTCAATTGCGCTCACAACTAGAAGAAGAACAATATAAGTCAATTATGCGCAATGTTACATTTGTAAGGTCAACATTTGGTCCTCCATGTGCACCCCACCAGTCCACTATTCATTTAAGACAAATATAAATTATTTGACATATAAATAATTTAAGAAAAAATAAAAACGTAAACAATACTTACTTGGATTTAAGGTGGTTCGTTGTCTAATAGTCATATGCTTTCCAAAACTATTTCGAGATGCTTTGTAGTTAGTACTTTGCTCGACAATCTTGTCTTGCAATTCTTGATCGGGCACTAGTCTTGCAATAACATCATTGAAAGTATCTTGAAATTTCCAGGCATCATTATTATTTTGTTCATCGTATTTAAAATATTTGCTTGGATTTAGAAACAAAGCCGCCCTATACAATTTTTGCTCCATTTGATTTGTCCATCTATTTTCAACAATCTCAATAATCTTTTTAAATAATCTTTCTTTGTTATCAAAATGTTGTTTGATCTTTTATTTGGCTTCTTCCATTGCAATATATACTTCAGACATATCTGATCTTTCATCTCCATCTACTAATCGCAAAACGACAATCAGTGGTTTTCCTCTTTTTAGGCAATCTCTTACACCATTCCAAAAATTGGTTGAAAGTATTATTTCAACAATCTATTTTCCGGCTTCAGTTTTTGCCAAATTAGCAGCATTCCACGAGGACGACACAAAGAATAATTTCAGCTTTTACTCATGCTTAAACACAATTTGTAGAGTAAGGAATGATGTTGCAAATCTAGTTATTGAATGCCTCACTAGATCACCGCCTATAGTAGTCCTTATTGCATCAAGTAAACGAGTGTGTCTGTAGATGAAATTTGTAATCATTCTTGCATTTCTTATCACAGTTTTGTTCTGTTGTAGCTTGCCTATATCCTCTAGCATGAAATCAATGCAATGAGCTGCACAAGAAGTCCAGAATAATGTAGGTCTTTTTTCCATTAAAATTTTACAAGCTGCCTTGTAATTGGAAGCATTGTCAGTCACCACCTGCAGAGTGCAGACAACATAACTTTGTAATTATTGAAAGTTGGAGACTATAAAACTTGAAATATGAAAATGACTAAATTAATGAAATAAAAAAATTACCTGAACAACACACTCTGCTCTTATCTCTCTAATCCTACTATCAAACAACTCTGATAACATTGTAGCATCTTGAATATGATTGGATGCATCTACGGAACCCATAAAATAAGATCCTTCTGGACAGTTGACTAGAAAATTGATCAAATGTCTCACTCTTCTGTCTGTCCAACCATCTGACATAAGTGTGCAACCATATCTCCTCCAGTACGCTTGATAGTTTGTCTGCATCTCCATAACTTTATCTTTTGTATTTCTTAGCAATGAGACTCTCAAATCATGATAACTAGGGCCTTTATAACCAGACCTATACTGTCCAACTGCTTCAAGCATGACTTCAAAACTTCGTGCCTTTGCAGCATTGAATGAAATTCCACATTCATAGAACCAATCAGCAACATAACTATCAACTCTCTTTTTCTCTTCAGGCGTTCTAAAACATCTCTTGACAGTAGTTTGTGCAGGACCTTTTGCACGTCTTTCATCTAATACATCTTCAGGAGCACGCCTCACTTGACTTTTTGTGACAAGTAGATTACTTTACTCTCAGGTTCATGTGACCTGGATTCATGCTCCGGCTGAGAAACCAAAAATAACAAAAAAAAATAGTTAATTACCTGCGCAAAAAAAGAGAACATAACATTTCATAAAAGTATAAATATTTAAACATAATAATACCTGTGCAACTGCAAGTGCAACACTTGTTCCAGTTCCAGCACTAAACATGCGCATAAGTTCTTCAATTTGATTCTTCATACTACTAATCTCGGCTTGTTGCGCTTGTTCTTTTTGGCTCCATAATTCTTGTTACACTTGTTCTTTTTGGATCCATAATTCTTGTTGCGCTTGTTATTTTTGGATCCATAATTCTTGTTGCCGGCTCAATCTTTCTTGTACTATAGCTTCAACATCTTCAATACGAGTTATTGGTGTCCTCTCGCTCCGCCTATCATTCTTGAAAATTTTTGTAATGGTGGAAAACTTGTCACCAGCTCTAACTCTGCCCGAATGTTTTTGGCCTAAAATAGATACAAGGATGTCATTTCTTCCCTGTGACACTGTTTCAGCACTCTGGGACTCTTGGCTCGACAACTCGTCCTAAACAAAAGTAATAAATATTGGAACAGAATTGCAGATAAGAAAATATACTTCTCAAGAAATATTAGTATCGATAATTTACAAATGATGAAATGATACATTTACACTTACCATTTTAGATGTCAACTCAGCTGCATCTTTACTAATATATTCACCAGTCTTTCTTTTATGACCGGTTTTCCATAACTCCGCACGTGAAATTGGTGCAGCTTCACCTTGTTCAACCTCGACAATAAAATGAAAATAAATTATCATACAAATAATTCAGAAAACCAAATTTTAAAATACAAAAAACGAGAGAGAAGTAGAAATCTAATACCATTCTTTTTTCTAATCCAGAATAACCCATTTTGGAAGTAGTATAAAAGGTCTTTCGTGCTTTTGCTCTCTCAGTATTAACCTTACTTTTCTCCTACACAAATAAATATGTGTTAATACTTAATTTGCTTATAAGTTATAAAGTTAAAGAATGATATCAAACATTGAATTTCATAAGAACACATAACCATATATTCTATAGTAGTGCGATGGTCGACAAAAACTCTCCAGTCTTCGGCAGTAATAAACTATACTTGACATGAACATTGTATCGATGCTCTAAATCAATATTTTTTACATAATTGATAAAAAGTTTGGATTTCCAAGTCCTCCAACTTTCACCCATGATTTTCATTAATGCCCTGTAATGACCATCAATATTATCAAAATAAATCTGAAAATAATAGACAATATCAATTAAAAATTAACTAAAACACCAAAGATATGTAATCACTGATAACAAGGTTACGTACATTTAATTCTGCTCATATTTGATCTTTAATTTGTTTATCAACATCATTCCATGCAATATATGTAATTGACACATAACATTTCACAAGAGATCCCATATAACTCATCAATTTATTTATTTCAGGCCCGGGAATAATGCCGCCATCATCACAGAAAGAAATAATAAGCTTCTTTTCCTCTATCCTAAGCTTATTCAATTCATTCATTTTCGTGAAACCTCTTGTTGATCTCGATGAAGATCCCTTATCCGACATTTTCCTGTAAAACCCTAAAAAAACCTAAACCATGCAAAAAACTTAAAAAAAATTCATACAAAACCGCAATGATATTGAGCTACTAGTTACTACCACATAATCACAATTCACACATATAAATATATATGTTACTATGTTAGTATGCTACTCAGGAGGTTTAGACATGTATAATAGGGGTTAACCTGCAATATTTCGGCACATTGTGTTGTTTATAACTTCATATACATTTAGAATACAAGGAGAGCAGAAACTTGAACACAATGTTTATACTACCTTACTAATTTACTACTACTACAGTACTACTACTAGTCTACTAATAAAGTAATAAACTAATAATAATAAAAACATTAGCAGTTTAGCACATACCACAAAGATCAAAATTTCAAAACAGAGAAAATGTATTAAGAAGTAGTATACCTAAGTGAGAATATTAGTTTTGTCGAAGAAGAATCGTCAAATCGAAGCAAAGGAGAGCAGAAACTTGAACAAAATCGCATTTAGGGTTTATCGCAAAGCGCAGCAACCGTAAAAAAAAGAACCAAAAACTCGGGAAAACACTAGATTTTTACGGCTCACGGTTAAAATTTAAGAATAGATAGTATAAACTACAGTTTATGCATAAACCACAGTCTATTCTGAGGTTCAGGGTAGAATAAACTGCGGTTATTGCCAAACAACCGCAGTATATTTGATGAATTATAGAATGCGGTTGTTTTATAAACCGCAGTCTATTTCCTGATTTGCGATTCGACTGCGGTTTATATATGAACTGCAGTCTATTCTACAATGAACCCTAGCATAGACTGCGGTTCTCGTAACAACCGCAGTCTATTCTCTGGTTCAAGGAATAAACTGTGGTTTTAAAATAACCACAGTATATGCTCGGGTTCATGGAATTGACTGCGGTTGTTTCATACACCGCAGTCTATTTGAGAATAGACTGCGGTTTATATATAAACTACTGTCTATTCTACACTGACCCCTAGAATAGACTGCGGTTTATATATAACCCGCAGTCTATTCTCTGGTTCAAGGAATAAACTGCGGTTTTAAAATAACTGCAGTATATGCTCGGGTTCATGGAATATACTGCCGTTTATATATAAACCGCAGTCTATTCCCATATTTTTATAAAAAAGGCGCCAAACGTCTTGTTTACAATTGGGCACCGTGACGCCTAGGCGTCGCCTAGGCGACGCCATGACAAGAATGCATTGCTCCCAAGTTGGCCCCGTATGCATCTGTTTCCACTATAAATAACTTGGAAAAATTTGGTAATGCTAGTACTAAAGTCGTCATCATAGCCTCCTTCAGTGCTTGGAATGCTAACTATGCATCCCTTTCCCAATCAAACATCCCCTTTTGAAATAATGTTGTCAATGGCTTTGCAATCTTTCCGTAGTCCCTTACTAATTTTTTGTAGTATCCCGTTAACCTCCAAAATATTCTCAACATCTTAATGTTGGTGGGCGTGGGCCAATCCACCATGGTCTGAATTTTCCTTGGATCTAGTCGCACCACCTCTCTATTCACCAGGTGACCTAAATACTCTACCTCCTGCTGCCCAAAAGAACACTTTGTCCTCTTCATGTACCATCTCTGTTCCTTGAGAACTTGCAACACCTTACCCATGTGCTCCACATATGTCTCCAAACTCGGTCTGTAGATGAGCATGCCATCAAAGAAACTAGCACGAATTTCTGCATCACAGTATGAATGTTTCGTTCATGACTACTTGAAAGGTTGTCAGTGCATTAGTCAACCCAAAAGACATCACACTAGAAATTCGTAGTGCCATTCATTTATTTTGAGTACTGTCTTTTCTATGTCCCCCTCTTGCATACAGATCCGATGACACCCCGACCACATCCAATTTTGAGAAGTATTGAGCTCCTTACAATTCATCCAATAGCTCGTCAATGACTAAAATATGGAACTTATCTTTCACTATAACCCCAATGAGCGCTCTATAGTCTATGCAAAATCTCTAAGTTTCTGTTACGCCCCCGGACGATCTACGTTTCCGGGGATTTAAATACGCTCGAAGGCCGAAGGAGACGGGGAATGAAAACCGGGCTGAACCATCCGGTTCAGCCCGAACCCAACAATAAAGTAGAATGGGGGCTGAACCACATGGGTTCAGCCCCAATGGGGCCGGCCGGCCCTAGGGGTTGGGTGGGAGCATAAATACCCAACCCCTCCTCCTTGGTGGACAAGAAGATTATTCCAGGTATCCTCTCTTCTTCCTCTCCTAAACCCTAATCCTCTAGTCTTCTTCCTACTTTCTCTTCTTCTCCTAGTTAGGTCATAACATTTGGTATCAGAGCACCGTTCCTGCGACAATGGTGACACGCACGGAGGCGGAGATGGCATGCTTAGCCACCATCGAAGAAAACTACGTCGCCTTCGCGGATTCCGTGGCCGGGATCGAAGAACAAGTTAAAACCTCCACGAAAAATCTAGAAGAACGCATGGAACGACGCTTGGATGAGTTGAAGGCGCTGTTAACGCAAACCCTAAGGGGGAAAACGGCGGAACAGGGAGAATCGTCACATGCGGCACCGTCTCCTACCGGAGGCACCACGGGAGGGTCGGGAATGATGCCCTACAGCGGTCCCAACCCGGAACCAGGCTGGACGGCCGGCCCCAGTGGGCCGTCGGCACAGCCGAGCCCTACAGGGCCGACGGTGCCATTCCCGCGCAGCCCAGGCGCGGGCGTTCCTGCTGCCAGGCCGTGGGTCGGATCGGGACCAAACCCCCACCAGCAGGTCGCCGGGGGGTGGATCGGCCCGGGAGGGGTGGCCGCCGGCGGTGGAGTCGCCGGGGTGGCTGCCGGCCGCCCTTTTGGGCCTCAGGAGCCTAATTGGAGGCCGCCGCTGCACATGGGAGGGTCAAATGGCGCTGGAAATGAGATCCTCCCAAGGCCACCGGCACTAGGGACTATGGCGAGGATGGGGCAAGACGAACAATGGCGGGGATATCCTCCCAGACACGTTTTTGACGACGAGGAGGGCCTTCTTATGGGAGGGGGATATGGTGGGGAACATTATCAAGACTACTATGGTAGGCCGAATCCAGTGGCCGAACAACTTAGGCCAACAGGGCTAGAGCCAGGGTATGGCAGGAATGGAGGAGCGAACCAACGGGCTGTTATGCAACCAAAACGTACGAGGATGAATTTTCCGACATTCCGAGGTAGTGATGCGCTGGAATGGGTACAAAAGGCCGAGTTGTTCTTCACATACCAAGAGATCCCCAATGAGCAATGGGTGCAGTTGGCGTCGTTTCACTTGGAGGGCGACGCATACGAGTGGGCTCAATGGTTCGTTCGAAGCTATGGGTACGCGCCGTTGGCGCACTTTATAGAGAGATTCACGGCCCGCTTCGGCCCCTTGGAATACGAGGACGTGGAGGCCACCTTGCAGAAACTCCGACAGAAGGGGACAGTGACGGAATATCGCACGGAGTTCGAGCGGCTGGCAAATCGGGTCAATTGGGGGGGAAAAGACCCTCCTCAGTTGTTTCATTTCAGGGCTGAAGGACCACCTGAGAGATGAGGTCCATGCCTACATGCTGTACAGTCTGAGCCACGCCATCAGTCTAGCCATGATACAGGAGGAGCGGTGCAACCGCCAGCGAAATCGAGGGGGAGCACGCACTCCCGCAGCACCAGCAGCACCAGCAGCACCAGCAGCACCAGCAGCACCGGTAGCAGGGCGGCGTGAGCAGCCGCATGCCGGACGGCCGACAGTGACACGCCTGACGTGGCCTGAGCTGCAGGCCAGGAAGGACAAAGGGCTATGTTTCAATTGCGACGAAAAGTATACACCAGGACATCGGTGCCAAAAGGTGCAAGTATTCATACTGAGGGAGGAGGATGACGAGGAGGAGCTCACTACCTGTGATGAGGTGGATGGTTTGGACCTTGCGGAGTTTGGGGTGTCCATCCAGGCCATGGAAGGATGTTCAGCCCCTCTTACGTTGCGGATTGCTGGGAAGTTGGGGCACGAGCGGGTGACTATTTTGATAGATAGTGGAAGTACCCATAATTTTATCACCCCCGCAGCAGCACAGAAGGCGGGACATGCAGTCGACAAGGGGGCTTCTTTCCAGGTTATGGTGGCGGACGGCAGAAAGTTGAGGTGCGAAGGGGTCCTGAAAGGGGTGGAGCTGCGACTACAGGGCTATGTGTGCCGGACGGATGTCTACCTGCTCCCGATTCGGGGGTCGGACATGGTGTTGGGCGTGCAGTGGCTCCGCCAGCTCAAGCGGGTAACCACTGATTGGGAGAAGATGACGTTGGAGTTCTCGCACCTGGGGACAGAGCATTGCCTGCAGGGGATACGGACGTCTCCGCTCAAGGATATATCACTCACGAGCCTGCAAAGAATGGAGGAAGAGGGTAGTATGATGGCCCTTCTGTGGGGGATAGAGGCTCTTGGGCCGACGACGGAACCAGAGCAACTGCAGGATTTATTGGTTCAGTTTGATGACATCTTCCAGGCACCACATTCTTTACCACCCGCACGGTTCAGAGATCATCAGATTCAGCTGAAGGCCGGAGCAGACCCGACGAATATTCGTCCATACCGGTACCCCCACATTCAGAAGACGGAGATAGAACGCAGCATACGTGAGATGATGGCCGCCGGCATCATCCGACCCATCACCAGCGCGTTCTCCTCTCCGATCATCTTGGTCAAGAAGAAGGATGGCTGTTGGCGGTTTTGTGTCGATTACAGGGGACTGAATCACTCGACCATTAAAGACAAGTTTCCTATTCCGATGATCGAGGAGCTGCTAGACGAGCTGCATGGGGCAAGCCTCTTCACCAAGCTGGATCTCCGATCCGGCTACCATCAGATACGCATGCGGGACAAAGACATCCACAAGTCGGCGTTTCGTACTCACGACGGTCATTATGAGTTTCTGGTGATGCCGTTCGGTTTGGCCAATGCCCCATCTACCTTCCAAGCCGTCATGAACAAGATTTTCCGACCACTGCTTCGTCGGTACGTGCTAGTTTTCTTTGATGATACTTTGATCTATAACACGAGCTGGGAGGAGCATCGGGAGCACGTTCGGCATGTGTTTCACATTTTGCGGGAGCACCAACTGGATGCCAAGCGATCCAAATGCTCTTTTGGGCAGGCGGAGGTCGAATACTTGGGACATTTGGTCTCCGCCCAAGGGGTCCGGGCCGACCCGAGGAAGATTGAAAGCATGGTGAGTTGGCCGCAGCCCACGACGATCCGGGCCTTACGAGGCTTTCTTGGGCTGACCGGCTACTATCGCCGGTTCGTGAAGGACTACGGGAAGATCGCACGGCCACTCACCCAGTTGCTGCAGAAGGATTCCTTCCGATGGCATGCAGAGGCCGATGCAACATTCAATGGCCTCAAAAGGGCCATGACCACCACCCCCGTGCTAGCACTTCCGGATTTCTCCAAGGACTTTGTGGTGAAGACGGACGCATCTGGCGTCGGCATCGGCGCGGTCCTCATGCAGGAGGGTCGGCCACTTGCTTATTTCAGTAAAGCTCTCGCCCCCAGGACCTTGGGGCTCTCTACGTACGAGAAGGAGATGCTCGCCATACTTCACGCGGTCGCTTTATGGCGGCCCTATCTTTTGGGGCGACACTTCCAGGTCCGTACAGACCACCAGAGTCTGAAGCATTTCCTTGAGCAACAGTTGGCATCCCCGCTGCAGCAGAAGTGGCTGACGAAGCTTCTAGGGTATGATTATGAGATTGTCTACAAGAAGGGCAAAGAGAATATGGCGGCCGATGCGTTGTCTCGGATACCAGAAAGCTCCTTTACTTACATCTCGGGACCGGTGATTGCCTCCTTAGACGACATACAGGCAGAGGTTCTCCAGGACCCAGTTCTCCGCGACATTGTTGAAGCACTGCAGCAGGGCCGAGGCACAGAGGATGGCTATCACTTACTTGGCACGCGGCTCTACTACCAGGGTCGGCTCGTTCTACCGGCCACGTCCCCTTGGCGTACTACTATGATTCGGGAGTTTCACGCTTCACCGACCGGTGGTCATGCCGGCATCCATCGAACCTTACAGCGGGTCAAGGCCAACGTCTTTTGGAAGGGGATGCAGCGGGAAGTTCAGCAGTACGTGCGGGAATGCGATGTCTGCCAGCGGCAAAAGTATGAGACGATCTCCCCAGCGGGCCTTCTTACTCCGTTAGACATCCCACACCAGATCTGGGACACCGTCTCCATGGACTTCATCGAGGGCCTTCCCAAATCGCAGGGCAAGTCAGTCATTCTAGTCGTGGTCGATAAACTGTCCAAGTACGACCACTTATTTGCTTTGAGCCACCCATATTCCGGGGAAACAGTGGCTGACCTCTTCGCCAAAGAGATAGTTCGACTCCACGGGATTCCTCGGGCCATCATCTCTGATAGGGACCCAGTTTTTATCAGCCATTTTTGGACGGAGCTTTTTCGGCTTCAGGGTACCACACTACGCATGAGCACGGCCAATCACCCCCAAACCGACGGGCAGACCGAGGTGCTCAACAGAGGAGTCGAGACATACTTACGGTGCTTTGTCATGGATGAACCCCGCACGTGGACCAGGTGGCTACATTGGGCCGAGTATTGCTACAACACCTCCTATCACACGGCCAGCAGGCTCACTCCGTTCGAGGCGGTGTATGGGCGCCCGCCACCCACGTTGTGCTCCTATGAACCGGCCGGCACTGCCCTCCCAGCGGTAGATCGAGCTCTCCAAGATCGGGATCGGACCTTGGCTATTCTCCGCGACAATTTACGTGCGGCCCAAGACCGCATGAAGGTCCAAGCCGACAAGCACCGTACGGAAAGGGAATTTGCGGGAGGTGATGAGGTGTTTCTCAAGCTCCAGCCATATCGTCAGCTCTCAGTCGCCCGTCGGGCCAATCAGAAACTGGCCCCACGCTACTACGGGCCGTACATGATCATTCGGCGGGTAAGACCCGTCGCCTATACTTTGGCACTTCCGGAGGGGTTACGCATTCACCCTACCTTTCATGTATCAGTACTCAAAAAGAAGCTGGGGAACGTTGTTTCCGTCACTCCTACCTTACCCGAGGCTACCAGCAGCGGCGAATTGAGACCCTTACCTGAAGAAGTTCTCATGACCAAGTGGAAGAAACACGGCACTGAATACCGGCCCCACGCTACCTTTCATGCTCAGTTAGTGAATGTTTTTGCTGATTGTCATTTCCTTCCTCCTTGTTTTCTTGCATTTTATTTTCAACATGGTATCAGAGGGAGGTTGCTATCCGCCATTAGTCCTTTAAGCTTGTGTAACATTGTGTGTTGTTCTTGTTGCTGGTTGAGGCTCATCATATGGCTTCCTCTAGCAATAGCTTCAACTACTCTCCAAATGGTGTTCCAGTATTTGAAGGGGATGGTTATGACTTTTGGCATGTTCAGATGAGGACATTGCTGATGTCTCAAGGCCTTTGGAACTTTGTGCAAGTTTGTTATCCTCAACTAACCGTGGAGGCTCCCATTGAAACCTGGACACCTGCTCAACTGAAAACGCTATCAGAAAATCAAAAACAAGATGCAAAAGCCTTGTGGTATATCCAACAGGGCATCATCCACATAGTCTTTCCAAAAAACATTGGTGCAAGCTCTGCCAAGAAAGCCTGAGATGCCCTCAAAGCTGAATATCAAGGATCAGCTAAGGTAATATCTATAAAGCTTCAAAACGTTTGGCAGGAATTTGACACTCTCAAGATGTTGGAAGAAGATAATGCTCACTCCTACATATCTCGAATCACTACCCTTTCAAATCAAATAAAAAATTATGGAGATACTATAGAGGAGAAGAAGATTGTTTTAAAAATCCTCAAAACCCTTATTAAACGCTATGTTGTCATTGTCGCCACTATTGAGGAAACCAAAGATGTAAACTACTTAAGTATGACTGGTCTGTTAGGGTCACTTCAAGCTCATGAAGAGAGGTTCAAGAGATGTGAAAGTCAATTCCTTGAACAAGCCTTCCAAATCAAAGTGATCATCAAATCCCCTCAATCCAGTTCGAATGTGAAAGAGCAGAAGGATAAACATAGGTATTGTCAATGTCGATGATGACTGGATTTTCTTCTTCTCCTTCCTTAGCAAGTTCATGCATTTGGTTCTTGAATCAGATTGCCTCTCTGACTGCTTCACCTAAAGCTGTGTACTCGGCTTCCGTAGATGAGAGAGCGATGGTTTTCTGTTTTCTGGAACACCAGGAAATGGGTTTGGATCCCAGGTAAAATAGATACCCGGATGTGCTCCTTCGATCCTCAGCACAGCCTGCCCAGTCACTGTCTGTGTATCCCCTTAACTTCATCTTCTTATCCTGGCAGTACTTGAGACCAAAAGCTCTCGTTCCATTCACGTATCATAGAATTCGCTTGACACCTGCTAGGGGTTTGATTGAGGGTGCTTGCATGAACCTTGAAACAATACTGACGGCATGCTCAATATCCGGCCTGGTATTTGTCAAGTAGATGAGTGATCCCACAACACTCATATATTGCTCTGGATCAGTTTTTTCTTCTCTGTCTTCCTTGATAAACTTTTCACCTGTGATCATAGGTGTGACTGCAGGTTTTGAGTTTAGCATGTTGAAGCGGGTTAAAACATCCTCAACATATTTACTTTGTGTGATGATAATGTTTTGTGGTGTTTGGAGAATTTGGAGCCGACAACTTCACCATGGCTTGAGTATTGACAGGAGGAGAGTGTTGAAAATAAAATGCAAGGAAACAAGAAAGGGGAGGAGGAAGGAAATGACAATCAGCAAAAACATTCACTAACTGAGCACATGACATAATTCATTCTTCCAGTTTGTTGATCCCCTTCCAGGTGAGCAAGAAGGGAGATAAAAAAGAACCTTGGTGAAGCTGCCGGCTCCTTTCCTCCTCCCGCCAAGCTAATTGCGGCTGCCACTGCTGGCAAATGCCTCCCAGATCCTTGGTGAAGCTGTCGGCTCCTCCAGATCCCACTACTGGCTCCAGCTGCCCCACTGCCGTTGACCTGCAATCGCTGCCTTGGATCGACAACCCCTGTTGATCTACTGGAAGCGTCAATCCCTCCATCAGTCGCATTCGATGGAACACCCTCCGCGATCCTCTGCCCGGCTAGGGATTCTCCAGCGCCGTTGAGATCGACGACACCCTCTGTTGCCACCCCCTTGCCGCGATCGGTCGCCCTCTCCATGCGACTCAACTGTTCCCCCAACGCTTTCGTCGCTTGTAGGATCGCAGCACACGAGCGTTCTTCCCCATAACTGATCCTCTGCGCCAGTTCCTGCTTCAACGCTTCGACCTGATCGTGTATTCCTTGATGCCCTTCCTTTAGTGCCGTCAGCCGAGTCCAGTGTGTGGCCATGGTCCAAGAGTCGACTGCTCTGGTACCAAATGATAAGATGTACTGCTACTCTAAGGTTCTAAGTTCTAAGAGGAGTACCTCAATGTGATTCTCGATGCCCCCTAAGGTTGTAGTCGTAACTCCCATATACCTAGCTGTCGGAACTGGCTGGGCCCTATCCAGTGTTGTTCAGTCTCCTTGGCCTTTGTCCGTTCTGATGATAAACCACTTCAAACCGGCCCGAGTCATTTCAAAATCGATCTTAATGCTTATGCATTTTAAATGAAATTAAAGAGGTTGAGATTTTGAAAATCATTGATACTTAACATCGTCAAGAAGCAAAACATTGAATAGCCAATGAAAAGCGATATAATTTATATAGAAGAAAAAAATGAAAAAGAAAAGAATAAATACGAAGACACAGAATGCATCGTGTGGAGATCGCCCTTGTTAGACATAAGGAATTTGATGATAAATTTGATGTTAACCCCAGGAGGGGTGGGTCCAAAAATATGAAAAGAATCCCTTAACTTTTCTTGACTTAATGAAATTAAAGAATAATGAAATTGAAGTATTGATTCCAAAGACTCAATATGATGGAATGAAAGAAACAAAAGAAAGAACCTCAAGAACTAAATAGTAGAAAATATAAAAATTTGGGATACATTTTCTTTTACTACACGTGAAATGGATATGCATATTGTTATATAATTTTTCTTGTTTGTTTGTACAACAATTGAAGAAGTAAATTATTCACTTAGGAAGCAGACGATTTCTCGATTATACTTAAAGAATACAAAGATGATCAAGGAAGGAAAAGGAAAATTAATGAAGGAATCAGCTAAGTAATGACTTAGAATTTCAATATTTTTTTTATTATGTGCTTATTTTATACTCAGTGCATACTTCTAGAACAATCTGAGACGGTTGAATTGAAAATAAGCTGAGATATAGAAATAATTGTGGGGTCCGAAAAGGGGCCTCACAACTACTCTAGCCCAGTCCACACAGTGAATTCCCCAAATTACTGTTCTAACGGTCTCCAAATTATGCTATCATGAATCTATGAACATGACAACGCTACCCTCGCCGTCACCGAACAACAATTATTTTTATAATTGCTTCTTTCTCGTGGAATCTATTAAGGGACAAATCGACAGGTGCAAACATAGGGCTTTCTCTAGGAATAGCCAAGGATCTCCAAATCCCTCAACCTCGCATACACTATGAAATCAACCTCAGAGTAATTCTTTGGCATGCATATTAGGTCAACGCTAAATGCAAACATCATATCAACATCGCCGATTCAGACCTACGCCCACGTTTAAGCTTCACACACATGCCTAAATCCGCACATTACAACAAATTAGTGGCGAATGGCTAGTATTGGCGGCGTTTTTTTAAAAAGCGCCACAGAATTCTATGGCGGTGATTGCATTCACAACGATTTAGCGGTGTTTTGTGTTAGAGTTTGGCGGTTTGGCGGGCTGGTCTCGACGACTTGTTGTTCGGGCTGTCCGGCGGTTTGTTCCTTCGGTCTGGATGTCTGACGGCTTGTCTTGGCAGATTGACGGTCTGGCAACCTGCAGTGGCGGTTTGATGGCTTTCCGTAGCGGCAGTATGGTGGGAGTCCGCAACTACGGTCTGGTGGCAACCCGCAGTTGCGGTCTGGCGGCCTGCAGTGATGGTCTGACGGCCTACAATGACAGTCTGACGGCTTACCTCTGTTGTCGCTGGGTGATCAGCTATTCTTTGTATAGTGTTGCGGTTTGACACCGTCAAACCGCATAGGCCACGCGACTTGTATTTAATCTCACATCGCTTGTTGTATTCTCCTCTCTCCCCCCATTTTCTATAAATAAGGGGACATATCTTTGTATTATTTATCTTTCTGGAGCAATAAAATTGGTCTTTTATTTAGCTCTTTTTACATGGTATCAGAGCGAACCGATCCTTCGCTCCAATTTGCTCGCGATTTGTTTTTCTAACTGCATCTGATATTCCTCCCGCCCTGCCCTCCCTTGCTTGTCGTTTCTCCTGCGACTTGTTCATCTTTGTGTTCTATTCAATTCGCGCAACTTTGCTGGTGTTCGCGCCTCCTTCTTTCCTCTCCTGCGCTCTTGCGAGCTGTTGTGGTCGCACAGGTTGTTTTCTCTACTCGCGCGGTCTCTTTCTTTTCTATGTTTGCTCCTTTTTGGTGGCAAGTTCTCCTGCCTTGTTCTCTTTCTGCGACCTGTTCTTTTCCGGCTTGTGCTCTTCTCAGCGTCTTTTGTGGTTTCTTCTCTTCACTGCCTGATCACGCAGTTTATTTGTTCGCACGGTCTCTTTGCCTTTCTTGCCGGCTTGTGTCTAACCGTGCCGTTAGCTTTTTCTCTTTCTGATTTCTCTTCATGAGGTCGGTTTCTCTTGTTTCCTATACAACTCGTACTCTTTTGGTCTCTTCCGATAAGTGACTTATTGACTCTGGTGTCACTTATCACATGACCGACAATCCTCGTTTGTTCTCCTGTTTGAAAAAGCAGACATGGGTTTCTCCTATCATTATTACAGATGGAATTTCTTCTCCTGTGCATGGTGTTGGCACCGTGCATCTTACTCCGTCTTTGCAGCTTGAGAACACTCTATGTTCCTACTTTTCCGTGCAATTTACTGTCTGTTCATGCTCTCTGCACACAGTTGCACTGCACGGTTACTTTTACTACCACTACTTGTTCTTTCTGGGATCTGTCTCAAAGCCTACGATTGTTACTGGGACTGCGAGTGGTGACCTCTTCTTTCTTGACAATGTCATTGCTCTTTCTGTTTCTTCCATTCAACAATGACATCGTCGTTTTGGTCATCCTCCTTCTCGCCTCATTTACCAACTTCTCCCAGATCTTCCTCAAGAGGATTCCCCTTTGAATTGTGAAGCATGTCAGTTTGGTAAACATCATCACTCTTCTTTCCCAGCACAGACAGGATGTAGTTCTTCGCGTCCTTTCGAACTAGTTCACTCTGACATCTGGGGTCCCTCTCATACTGCCACTGTTGGCAGTAGTAGCTTGTATTTTGTTAGCTTCATTGATGATTTCTCCAGTTGTTTTTGGTCATATATATTGAAAGAGCGTTCTGACCTTTACTCTGTGTTTACCACCTTTTATAATGAGATCTTCAAACAGTTTAATTTGTCTATTCAGGTTCTTCGTACTGATAATGTCAAGGAATATGTCAGCCGACAATTTTCCGATTTTTGTGCAAGCCACGGTTTGATTCATCAAACTACTTCCTCATATACCTCTTAATAGAATGACGTTGCTGAATGCAAGAATCGTCATCTCCTGGATGTTGCTCGCAACCTTCTCTTACAAATGAATGTTTCTCGGTCTTATTGAGGTCATGATGTTTTTCTCTCTTGCTATCTCATAAATCGTATTCACTCATCTATTTTTCAGGGCAAGACTCCATTCTCCATTTTGTATCCCGAGACCGAGCTATTTCCTTTACCTCTTTAAGTTTTTGGATGTACGACGTTTGTTTACATATCTTTTCCTGGTTGTGACAAACTTTGTCTTTGTTCTGTTAAATGCATATTCCTTGGTTATTGTCCGACTCAGAAGGGATATCGATGTTTTGATCCTCTTCTCTGCAAACAGTACGTCTCTGCTGATGTCACCTTCTTTGAGGATACACCGCATTTTTCTCCTGCTTCTTCTCTCTTGCCCTCTGATACTTCCTCTTCAATGTCTATTATCTCGGCACCTCTACCGGCACCAGTTCTTTCTATATCTGTTCATGTTGCACCGTTTCTTTCTCTCGAGACTGATTCTTTGCCCTTGGAGCCTTTTGTTCCCGGGCCTCTTCCCTCTTCTGACAGTGGATCTGCTCCTACGGTCAAGAGTGATCTTGATCTTCCTATTGCCTTGCGGAAGGACGTCAGACAATGCACTAAGCATTCTATTGATGATGTTGTCTCATATGCTCAGCTTTTCCCGGTTGACAAGCGTTTTGCTCTTGCTATATCTTTTACTGTCATTCCAGCTACGTATCACATGACTCTTGCCATTCCGTAGTAGAAGGCTGCTATGGATGAAGAAATGAAAACCTTGACTGAGAGAGGTACTTGGACCCTTGTTCCCACACCTCTGGGCACAGATGTGGTTGAGTGTCGATGTGTATTTGTTGTCAAGTATCTTCCAGATGGTTTTGTTGACCGCTATAAGGCGAGGCTTGTTGCCAAAGGATTTACTCAAACGTATGGTTTAGACTTCTTTGATACCTTTTCTCCTATTGCTCGCATCAGCACTTTACGTCTTCTTTTCTCTGTCGCGGTTAATAAAGATTGGGAGATGTCTCAGTTAAATTTGAAGAATGCCTTCCTCTATGGTGATTTGTAGGAGGTGGTTTACATGGAGCAACCTCCTAGGTATGTTGCTCCGGGGGAGTCTCAGTTATGCAAGCTTTGGAAGGCGATTTATGGTTTAAAGCAGAGTCCACGAGCTTGGTTTGACAAGTTTAGTGGCGTTGTTTCTCTTATTGGGTTCAATCAAAATTCTACTTATCATTCTCTGTTTATACGCAAGATTACTAAAGGTCTGGTGGTTTTTGCTGTTTATATTGATGATATCCTTTTTACTGGTGATGATAAGGAAGACATTGATCTGGCAAAATGATATCTTCGACAACATTTTGTTACTAAGGATATGAGAACTCCGAATTACTTTCTGAGAATTGAGATTTCACGAAAGCACAACTCTGTGGTTCTTTCATAGCGAAAGTATGCGCTAGATCTTTTAAAGGAAACATGTCTTCTTGGTACAAGACCTACTCGTTGTCCGATGGATGTTGGGGATGATAAAGGGTGAACTGAAAATTCTCCTCTTCTCTTAGATTGTACTGTGTATAGGCGACTTGTAGGCAAACTCATCTATCTGACTGTTACAAGGCCAGATATCTGTTATGCAGTTAGGAAGATCAGTCAGTTTATGCAAACTCCTAGAGAGTGTCATCTGCGTCCTGCCATGAAAATTCTGAAGTATGTGAAAGGGTCTCCAGGAAAGGATTTGTTGTTTCAGAAGCATAACCATTTGAAGATTGAAGTGTATTCTGATGTCAGCTATGCTGATAACAAAGAAGATAAAAAGTGTACATCAGGTTTTTGCACCTTTGTAGGATGAAACCTTGTTAACTGAAAAAACAAGAAGCAGTCGGTGGTTTCAAGGTCAAGTGTTGAAGCTGAGTATATGAACATAACTTCAATAACTTGCGAATTGAAATGGTTATGAACACTTATGCTTGACTTGGGAGAAGTCTATGATCATCCTCTCCTTAAGTTCTGTGATAACAAAACCGCTATTTACATATCGAAGAATCCTATCTTGCATGAGAGGACAAAACATATTAAAGTTGATTTGACATTTCATTAGAGAATAGATGTTAAAGAATCAGATCTACACTCCATTTGTCACTTCAGATAAAAAACTGACAGACATCTTCATGAAACTAGTTTACGCTTCTCTGTCAGATGTTTGTAGCAAACTGGACATGGTTGACATATATGCTCCAGCTTGAGGGGGATTGTTAGAGTTTGGCGGTTTGGCGGATTGGTCTCGGCGGCTTGTTGTTCGGGCGGTCTGGCGGTTTGTTCCTTCAGTCTGGATGCCTGGCGGCTTGTCTTGTCAGATTGGATGTCTGGCAACCTGCAGTGGCGGCTGATGGCTTTCCGCATCGGCAGTATGGTGAGAGTCCGCAACTGCGGTCTGGTGGCAACCCGCAGTTGCGGTCTGGCGGCCTGCAGTGGCGGTCTGACGGCTTACCTCTATTGTCGCTGGGTGATCAGCTGTTCTTTGTATAGTGTTACGGCTTGACACCGTCAAACCGCATAGGCCACGCGACTTGTATTTAATCCCACATCGCTTGTTGTATTCTCCTCCCCCCATTTTTTATAAGGGGACATACCTTTGTATTATTTATCTTTTTGGAACAATAAAATTTGTCTTTACTTTAAGTTTTTTTACAATTTGTAAAGCGTCGTGAAAACTTTCGCAGCGCTTAAAGAGCATTGCAGAAAGCCGATAAAAATGCCGTCGTAGCTTCTTTTTGTTATAGTGGCAACAATTACCCGATTTTTAATGTAATCGCTTGTCAAGGGATGCAATCTCATGCCCTGTGGTTATAGCGAACCAAAGGAGGCATGTACTCCACTAATTAGTCGACGAGACTTTCTTATGTAAAGAAAGCACAAAAGAAATGCAATACAACAATCCTAAGACCGGGGAGAGGCGTTATTAACCTTATTACCTTAGAGCTCGTTTTGGCGCCATGGAAATGTTGCATGAATGGGAGAAAGACCGACCGCAATGGAATGGTCTCTGTGAATCCATTATCGGCTCATTGTTTGGAGCTCCATATCCTCTTCTAATTGTGGATCTCTAAAACCTCACCCGCCTTCATCCTCTCTCTCTCAACTCCAACAAATGAATCAAATAAGCCCTAAATGACCCAATCCCGACCTAATAGACCCAAGGAAGTGATCCTAGCAATTGGATCCAAGATTCCCCCGTCCTATGACTCAAATTAAGCAATTTTATCAGCTTCACACCCACACATAGCCTGGACTGGCTGTATGCTGCTATACAGGGCCTGGAACACAATGTTGTGTTCCTCGGCCTATACACACCCATGTACATTGCATGTTCAGGCCGTATACACTGTCGTGTCCACAAACATAGGAGTCTAAAGGGCCAGAACGAGGACGTGCACGACTCGGAAAGTTGGAATTCAATACACGATTGTGATATGATTATGTTCCTGGCCATATGGAGCCAAAATAACCTCTAAATGCCTTCAGCAATGACATCATTGTTTTGGTCTTCCTCTTTCTCACCTCATCTACCAACTTCTCACAGATCTTCCTCAAGAGGATTCCCCTTTGAATTGTGAAGTATGTCAGCTTGGTAAACATCATCGCTCTTCTTTCCTACCACGGACGGGACGTAGTTATTCGCGTCCTTTTGAACTAGTTCACTCTGATATCTGAGGTCTCTCTTCTACTGCCACTGTTGGCAGTGGTAGCTTGTACTTTGTTACCTTCATTTATGATTTCTCCAGTTGTACTTGGTCGTATATCTTGAAAGAGCGTTCAGACCTTTACTCTATGTTTACCACCTTTTTTAATGAGATCTTCACACAGTTTAATGTGTCTATTCAGGTTCTTCGTAATGATAATGTCAAGGAATATGTCAGCCGACAATATTCAGGTTCTTCGCAAGACACGGTTTGATTCATCAAACTACTTGCCCATATACCTCTTAATAGAACAGCGTTGCTAAACGCAAGAATCGTCATCTACTGGATGTTGCTCGCAACCTTCTCTTACAAATGAATGTTTCTCGGTCATATTGGGTTCATGATGTTCTTCTATCTTGCTATCTCATAAATCGTATTCCCTCGTCTATTTTTCAGGGCAAGACTCCATTCTCCATTTTGTATCCCGAGACCGAGCCATTTCCTTTATCTCTTAAGGTTTTTGGAAGTATGACATTTGTTCACATACCTTCTTCTGGTTGTGTCAAACTTTCTCCTACTTCTGTTAAATGCATATTCCTTGGTTATTGTCCGACTCATAAGGAATATCGCTGTTTTGATCCTCTTCTCTGCAAACAGTATGTCTCTGCTGATGTCACCTTCTTTGAGGATACACCGTATTTTTCTCCTGCTTATTATCTCTTGTCCTCTGATACTTCCTCTTCAATGCCTATTATTAGACACCTCTGCCACGCAACAATGTCTTTCCATATATGTTCATGTTGAACACCGTCTCTTTCTCTCGGAGACTGATTCTTTGACATTGAGTCTTCTTTGCCTGTTCCCGCATGGCTCTCTTCCATATTCTGATAGTGGATCTGCTCCTACGGTCAAGAGTGATCTTGATCTCCTTATTAGCCTTGCGGAAGGACGTCAGACAATGCACTAAGCATCCTATTGATGATGTTTGTCTCATATGCTTATTTCCGCAGTTGACAAGCGGTTTTGCTCTTGTTATATCTTTTACTGTCATCTCCAGCTACGTATCACAAGGCTCTTGCCATTCCAGTAGTAGAAGGCCGCTATGGATGAAGAAATGCAAAACCTTGATTAAGAGAGGTACTTGGACCCTTGTTCCCATACCTCTGAGCACAGATGTGGTTGGTTGTCGATGTGTATTTGTTGTCAAGTATCTTCCAGATGGTTCTGTTGACCGCTATAAAGCGAGACTTGTTGCCAAAAGATTTACTCAAACGTATGGTTTAGACTTATTTGATATCTTTTCTCCTGTTGCTCGCATTAGTACTTTACGTGTTCTTTTCTCTGTCGCGGTTAATAAAGATTGGGAGATGTCTCGGTTAAATTTGAAGAATGTCTTCCTCCATGGTGATTTGCAGGAGGTGGTTTATATGGAGCAACCTCCTGGGTATGTTGCTCAGGGGGAGTCTCAGTTATGCAAGCTTTGAAAGGCGATTTATGGTTTAAAGCAGAGTTCACGAGCTTGGTTTGACAAGTTTAGTGGCGTTGTTTCTCTTATTGGGTTCAATCGATGTTTTGCTGATTTTTCTCTGTTTATACGCAAGACTACTAAAGGTCTTGTGGTTCTTGCTGTCTATATTGATGATATCCTTCTTACTGGTGATGACAAGGAAGCCATTGATCTGGCAAAATAATATCTTCGACAACATTTTTTTACTAAGGATATGAGAACTCCGAAGTACTTTTTGAGAATTGAGATTTCACGAAAGCGCAACTCTGTGGTTCTTTCGTAGCGAAAGTATGCGCTAAATCTTTTAAAGGAAATTGGTCTTCTTGGCACAAGACCTGCTCGTTGTCCGATGGATGTTGGGGATGATAAGGGGTGGACTGAAAATTCTTCTCTTCTCCTAGATTGTACTGTGTACAGGCAACTTGTAGGCAAACTCATCTATCTGACTGTTACAAGGCCAGATATCTGTTCTGCAGTTAGGAAGATCAGTCAGTTTATGCAAACTCCTAGAGAGTGTCATCTGCGTTCTGCCATTAAAATTCAGGAGTATGTGAAAAGATCTTCAGGAAATGGCTTGTTGTTTCAAAAACATAAACATTTGAAGATTGAAGTGTATTTTGATGTCAGCTATGCTGATAACAAAAAGATAGAAAGTCTACATCAGATTTTTGCACCTTTGTAGGAAGAAACCTTGTTAGCTGGAAAAACAAGAAGCAGTCGGTGGTTTCAAGGTCAAGTGTTGAAGCTGAGTATAGTAGCATGACTTCAACAACTTGCGAATTGAAATGGTTACGAACACTTATGCTTGACTTGGGAGAAGTCTATGATCATTTTCTCCTTATGTTCTGTGATAACAAAGCCGTTATTTACATATTGAAAAATTATGTCTTCCATTAGAGGACAAAACATATTAAAGTTGATTGACATTTCATTAGAGAAAAGGTGTTAAAGAATCAGATCTGCACTCCATTTGTTATTTCAGATAAAGAACTGACAGACATATTCACGAAACCAGTTTACGCTTCTCTGTCAGATGTTTGTAGCAAACTGGGCATGGTTGACATATATGCTCCAGCTTGAGAGGGAATGTTAGAGTTTGGCGGTTTGGCGGACTGGTCTCGGCGGCTTGTTGTTCGGGCGGTCTGGCGATTTGTTCCTTCCATTCTTGTCTCGGCGCCAAGGCGAACCAAGGCGAGCGCTGGGCGCCTTGACGCTTAGGCGTCAAGGCGGACGCCTAGGCGACACTAAGGCAAGCAAGTCGCAAAGAGCCATTTTTTTAAAAAAAAAAGCAGTATATAGGCTGCTGTTATTATAATAACCGCAGTCTATACTCTGAAGGATATAGACTGCGGTTATTATAAACACCGCAGTTTATAGTACACACAATATAGACTGCGGTTTTATAATAACCGCAGTTTATATTATACATGCTATGGACTGCGGTTTTATAATAACCGCAGTATATGCTCAGGCTATATACTGCGGTTAATAGAATAACCGCAGTTATATTATGACTATAGACTGCGATTATTAGAATAACCGCAGTCTATATTCATATATAGACAGCGATTACAATAATAACCACAGTCTATAACATGCCTGCCATACTTTAGACTGCGGTTATTATAATAACCGCAGTCTAAAGCTCCATTTTTTTGATATAATGTTTACCAAGTACAAACACAGCCAGAGATTTTTTTTTTCTTCATAGCAGACTAGCAGTTAGCAGTAAGCAACTAAGAATAGCTTCTGATATATGGATTATGGACAGTTAGCATTAATCAACTAACTAAGCATAGCAATTAACAATTAACTAAACATAGCAGTTAACAACTAAACATAACTTCTGAATCTTCTGATATCATGAATTCATGATATCTTCATATCTCAATTCTCAACACATGATATGACAAGAAGTAGACAAGTAACAAACACAAATGTCCCAACTACCAATATCATGTATTCATGAATCATGATATCTCAAATCCTCAATTCTCAAATCTCAATACATTCATACCTATGACATATCTCAATTCTCAAATACCATGAAGCAGTAAACATGTAACAGTAAGAAAAAACAGTGGCAATCAATGATTAATACTCAAGACAGATTTCAGAGAAAGCAATAACAAAAAAGGGAATATAAAAATATCATAGTCTAGTATTGTGGTCAAATCCAAAATGTCTTCATACATTGCACAATATAGCATATTAGCATGAATAATATTTTTAACATTAACTTTAAATAATCATAAAAGATCAACTAAAATCATCATCTAGTAAGTCGTCATTGACATTGCATGTGTTTGGTTGGATGAAGGTACTCGCCATTTGCCCATAATTATCATAAATATCTTCATCATCACTGGCAACTACAAAATGATCTAAATCTTCATCCCCTTGAGCTATTAGTTCATTTATTTGACGATTAGTTCCAACTCCACTTCGTAAATTTCGAGCCCCGGTTCCAAGAGCTCTCCCTACAGCATCCCATGTGAGATTATCATCATCAAAAACTAGAGCTTCCTCTGGTTTGTTCACCATCCACTCACTACTGCAGTCGAGCTCATCAAGCACCAAATGGTTGTAATTTCTTCCCTTTTCACGTCTTTCTTGGAATCGTGCTTGTAGATGACGATTATATTGGATGTATACAAGATCACTAAGCCTTTGATGTTCCAATCTATTTCTTTTTTTGTGTGAATCTGAATCAAAATAATTTCAAACTTATTGGTAAATTAGTAAATATAAAATATTAAAATTTTTATTGAATATTTGTATACTTATAAACTCAAAAGTACTTCAATTGCGCTCACAACTAGAAGAAGAACAACATAAGCCAATTATGCGCAATGCTACCTTTGTAAAGTCAACATTTGGTCCTCCATGTGCACCCCACCAGTCCACTATTCATTTAAGACAAATATAAATTATTTGACATATAAATAATTTAAGAAAAAATAAAAATGTAAACAATACTTACTTGGATTTAAGGTGGTTCGTTGCCTAATAGCCATAGGCTTTCCAAAATTATTTCGAGATGCTTTGTAGTTAGTACCTTGCTCGACAATCTTGTCTTGCAATTCTTGATCGTGCACTAGTCTTGCAATAACATCATTGAAAGCATCTTGCAATTTCAAGGCATCATCATTATTTTGTTCCTCGTATTCAAAATATTTGCTTGGATTTAGAAACAAAGCCGTCCTATATAATTTTTGCTCCATTTGATTTGTCCATCTATTTTCAACAATCTCAATAATCTTTTTAAATAATCTTTCTTTGTTATCAAAATGTTGTTTGATCTTTTGTTTGACTTCTTCCATTGCAGCATATACTTCAGGCATAACCGACCTTTCATCTCCATCTACTAATCGCAAAACTGCAATCGGTGGTTTTCCTCCTTTTAGGCAATCTCTTACTCCATTCCAAAAATTGGTTGAAAGTATTATTTCAACAATCTGTTTTCCGGCTTCAGTTTTTGCCAAATTAGCGGCATCCCACGGGGGCGACACAAAAAATAATTTCAGCTTCTCATGCTTAAGCACACTTTGTAGAGTAAGTAATGATGTTGCAAATCTAGTTACCGAATGCCTCACTAGATCACCGCTTATAGTAGTCCTTATTGCATCAAGTAAACGAGTGTGTCTGTAGATGAAATTTGTAATCATTCTTGCCTTTCTTATCACAGTTTTGTTCTGTTGTAGCTTGCCTATATCCTCTAGCATGAGATCAATGCAATGAGCTGCACAAGTAGTACAGAATAATGTAGGTCTTTTTTCCATTAAAATTTTACCAGCTGTCTTGTAATTAGAAGCATTGTCAGTCACCACCTACAGAGTGCAGACATTTGTAATTATTTAAAGCTGTAGACTATTAAACTTGAAATATGAAAATTACTAAATTAATGAAACCAAAAAAATTATCTGAACAACACACTCTGCTCCTATCTCTCTAATCTTACTATCAAGCAACTCTGATAACATTGTAGCATCTTAAATATGACTGGATGCATCTACAGAACCCATAAAATAACATCCTTCTGGACAGTTGACTAGAAAATTGATCAAATGTCTCCCTCTCCTGTCTGTCCAACCATCTAACATAAGTGTGCAACCATATCTCCTCCAGTATGCTTGATAGTTTGTCTTCATCTCCATAACTTTATCTTTTGTATTTTTTAGCAATGATACTCTCAAATCATGATAATTAGGGCCTTTATAACCAGACTCATACTGTCCAACTGCTGCAAGCATGACTTCAAAACTTCGTGCTTTTGCAGCATTGAATGGAATTCCACATTCATAGAACCAATCAACAACATAACTATCAACTCTCTTTTTCTCTTCAGGTGTTCTAAACATCTCTCGATAGTAGTTTGTGCATGACCTTTTGCACGTCTATCATCTACTACATCTTCAGGAGCACGCCTCACATGAGCATCCATATGCACCCTTTTTGTGGCAAGTGGATTACTTTCCTTTTTTTGGCACTTGTCCCAGAACTTGGGACAAATGACGTTTTAGCTGTAGATAATGCCGGTGATACATTTTGTGACCCTGTTGACTCTCTTTCTTGGCTGCTCTCATTGTCATCATCAACAGTCAGATGCTCATTGTCCTTTTTTTAACATTTAAAGCTGAATACATCTCAGCTGCTATTTCAGAAGTAGTCTTCAAACACTTGGGTACATTTCCATACCCGCCACATAAGTGTTGCTTCAACCTTTTGATACCACCTTTATCAATATACCACACAAATTACATTTAACTGTATTTTTATCTTCTAGGTTGGGCCAATGACCATACTTCTAACCAGGATCATTTGACTTTGCTTTTCGTTTAGGATCCGTTTTTGGATCAAGGTCATTGCTACCAATGGATGAAGCAAGAGTGTTGTTGTTTTGGTCTTCCATCTTTCACAAACAGGACCTATAGATTGCAGAGTTAGGTCGGGACAATGAAATAAATAATGGCTAAAGAAATCATCACAATGAACAATTTAAAGAACCCTCAAAGACATGCTCATTTAGAAGAGTCAACAAGAGCATAGACCATTTTCATTAGTTCTACTTCTATAGTATAGACAAGACACTCCATGATAAATCTAGCAATACAAAAATATATTTGTCATTTGTCAATCAAATCATGATTCATGAAATACAATTACTGATTATATAATGACAAATCTTATTTCTAATATTATCTATTTTCTCCGGCGAAAATTGTGTCACTCCATGATAAATCTACAATAAAACAAAAATGGTTAAAATCAATTCAACATAATTATTACCAATATACTTGCACTAGACAGTAACGTCACATACTTTTACCAATGATGACATTGACCCAATTTTAAGAGCATCAACTATATCAATCATGTAGCATATGATATAATACCCACATTGAATACTATCTGGTTGTTTTGGGCACTACACAGTAACATAAATAAACAATTGGTAAGTATTTTAATTACAAATGTTTAAATTACAATACATATACTCATATAGGCTATAATTCTAAAACTTACTGGAATCAACTTTGTAACTTTTAGTTTTTTAAAACTGGTACGTCGCTCTTTTGCTAAATCTTTAAATGCACTTCATAAAATATAAAAAGAATTAGTTTATAGCAAAATGTAAACAACTAGGAAAGTAAGTAAATAACTCATTAATAAACTTACTTTGTAATGACATTTTTAATATCATCACGAATGTCATTATTTATGGGATCAAGCCAATAAACTGTATAATTATTATAATTAATAATAGCCAACATCCAATGTTCTCTGTGAAACAAATGAAATAATTAATAACTTAATTAGAATAAAAAATAGTAATAATCATTGATATTTGATACAAAGATTTTTCATACTTACAATCTATTATAGTGCACAAATAATAAAGAATCTGATTGGAGTTGACTAAGCGTCATAAGCCTGATTTTTAGATTTTCAACTCGAGTTTTTGAATGTTTTTTTGGCATAGTCATCATTAATAGCAAAAATGGCATGTGGATTATGAAAATATACACTAGTATTGTATGTAAATTTCTTTAATTGTGAGTCTATGTACCTACAAAAACATGTAAATTCAAAATCAATTTATTATTATTATAAAAATTCTTAATTTTATAATATTTGATACTCAGTAGTCAGATGCACAATACTCACCCAATACATGTTAATATGATGTTAGCTCCAATCATTTTCATATTTAGAAAATCATACAACTCTGAATTTTCAAAGTACGTACATGTTGATTCAACACTTCCAAATACTGTTGAATCTAACACTAGAGATATTATTTTATCTTCATTCTTCATCTTACTTATAAAACTGGGCAAGATATCAATGAATTCATTTGTAGTCTCAGTCTCACTAGCCTGTGAAAATAAAAGAATTAATATTGTGTAATGTGAACATCAATATTGAATTCATTGATTACATAAAAGTCAAAAATAATATTATAAATTATAATACGTAGAAGATAATTGTTCATGTCTACTATGACTACTCTCAGGTTCATGTGACCTGGATTCATACTCCGGCTGAGACTGAGAAACTAAAAAGTAACAAAAAAATGGTTAATTACTGCGCAACAAAAAAAGAACATAACATTTCATAAAAATATAAATATTTAAACATAATAATACTTGTGCAACTGGAAGTGCAACACTTGTTCCAGTTCTAGCACTAAACATGCGCATAAACTCTTCAATTTGATTCTTCATACTACTAATCTCGGCTTGTTGCGCTTGTTATTTTCGGCTCCATAATTTTTGTTGCGCTTGTTCTTTTTGGATCCATAATCCTTGTTGCTGACTCAATCTTTCTTATACTATAGCTTCAACATCTTTAATACGAGCTATTGGTGTCCTCTCGCTCCGTCTATCATTCTTGAAAAATTTTGTAATGGTGGAAAACTTGCCACCAGCTCTAACTCTGCCCGGATGTTCTTGGCCTAAAACAGATGCAAGGATGTGATTTCTTTCCCGTGACACTATTTCAGCACTCTGGGACTCTTGGCTCGACAACTCGTCTAAACAAAAGTAATAAATATTGGAACAGAATTGCAGATAAGAAAATATACTTCTTAAGAAATATTACTATCGATAATTTACAAATGATGAAATGATTCATTTACACTTACCATTTTAGATGTCAATTCAGCTGCATCTTTACTAATGTATTTACCAGTCTTTCTTTTATGTCCGGCTTTCCATAACTCCGCACATGAAATTGGTGCATCTTCATCTTGTTCAACCTTGACTATAAAATGAAAATAAATTATCATACAAATAATTGAGAAACCAAATTTTAAAATAAAAAAAACGAGAGAGAAGTAGAGAGCTAATACCATTCTTTTTTCTAATCCAGAATAACCCATTCTGGAAGTAGTATGAAAGATCTTTCGTGTTTTTGCTCTCTCAGTATTAACCTTACTTTTCTCATACAAAAATAAATATGTGTTAATACTTAATTTGCTTATAAGTTATAAAGTTAAAGAATGATATAAAACATTGAATTTAATAAGAAGTTAAGAACACAACCATATATTCTGTAGTAGTGCGATAGTCGACAAAAACTCTCCAGTCTTCGGCAGTAATAAAACTATATTTGACAGGAACATTGTATCGATGTTCCAAATCAACATTTTTTACATAATTGATAAAAAGTTTGGATTTCTAAGTCCTCCAACTTTCACCCATGCTTTTCATTAATGCCTTGTAATGACCATCAATATTATCAAAATAAATCTGAAAATAATAGATAATATCAATTAAAAATTAACTAAGACACCAAAGATATGTAATCATCGATAACAAGGTTACGAACATTTAATTCTGTTCATATTTGATCTTTAATTTGTTTATCAACATCCCTCCATGCAACATATGTAATTGACACATAACACTTCACAAGAGATCCCATATAACTCATCAATTTATTGTTTCAGGCCCGGAATAATGCGGTCATCATCACGGAAAGAAATAATAAGCTTCCTCCCTCTACCCCAAGCTTATTCAGTTCATTCATTTTCGTGAAGCCTCTTGTTGACCTCGATGAAGATCCCTTATTCGACATTTTCCTGTAAAATCCTAAAAAAATCTAAACCATACAAAAAATCTAAACAAAATCATACAAAACCGCAATGATATTGAGCTACTAGTTACTACTTACTACCACACAATCACAATTCACACATATAAATATAAATATATATATAGTATGTTATTCATTATGTAATGTATTCAGGAGGTTTAACATGTATAATAGGTGTTAAACTGCAATATTTCGGCACATTGTGTGTTTATAACTTCATATACATTTAGAATAGCAAGGAGAGCCGAAACTTGAACACAATGTTTATACTACATGTCTACATTACTAATTTACTACTACTACTACTACAGTACTACTACTAGTCTTCTAATAAAGTAATAAACTAATAATAATAAAAACATTAGCAGTTTAGCAAAGATCATAGAGATCAAAAGTTCAAAAACCGAGAAAAGGTATTAAGAAATAGTATACCTAAGTGAGAATATTAGTTTTGTCGAAGAAGAATCGTCAAATCGAAGCAAAGGAGAGCAAAAAATTGAACAAAATCGCCCTTCGGGTTTCTCGCCAAGCGCAGCGACCGTAAAAAGAACCAAAAACTCGGGGAAACACTAGATTTTTACGGCTCACGGTTAAAATTTAAAAATATATAGTAAAGACTGCGGTTTATGCATAAATCGCAGTCTCTTTTATGGTTCAGGGTAAAATAGACTGCGGTTATTATATGACCCGCAGTCTATTCTACCGTGAACCCTAACCTAAACTGTGGTTATTGTAAAAACCGCAGTCTATTCTCTGGAAGGAATAAACTGCGGTTTTAAAATACCCGCAGTATATTCTCGGGTTCATGACATAGACTGCGGTGTTTTCATAAACCGCAGTCGATTGGAGAATATACTGCGGTTTATATATGAACCGCAGTCTATTCTACACTGACCCCTACAATAGACTGCAGTTTATATATGAACCGCAGTCGATTCTTTGGTTCATGTAATAAACTGCGATTTTAAAATAACCGCAGTATATTCTCGGGTTCATAGAATAGACTGCGGTTTATATATAAACCGCAGTCTATTCCATATATTTTTGTAAAAAAAAAAGGCGCCAAACGCCTTGTTTACAATTGAGCGTCGTGACGCCTAGGCGACGCCATGACAAGAATGGTTCCTTCAGTCTGGATGTCTGGTGGCTTGTCTTGGCAGATTGGAGGTCTGGCAACCTGCAGTGACGGCTGATGGCTTTCCGCATCGGCAGTATGGTTGAATTCCGCAACTGCGATCTGGTGGCAACCCGCAGTTGCGGTCTGTCGGTCTGCAGTGGCGGTCTGGCGGCTTACTTCTATTGTCGCTGGGTGATCAGCTGTTCTTTGTATAGTGTTGCGGTTTGACACCGTCAAACCGCATAGGCCGCGCGGCTTTTATTTAATACCACATTGCTTGTTGTATTCTCCTCCTCTCCACCTATTTTCTATAAGAGGACATACCTTTGTATTATTTATCTTTTTGGAGCAATAGAATTTGTCTTTTATTTTAGCATTTTTTACATTTTGTAAAGCGTCGTGAAAACTTTCGCACCGCTTAAAGTGCATTGTGGAAAGCCGATAAAAATGTCGTCGTAGCTTCTTTTTGTTATAGTGGCAACGATTACCAGATTTTTAATGTAATCTCTTGTCAAGGGATGCAATCTCATGCCCTGTGGTTATAGCGAACCATAGGAGGTATGTACTCCACTAATTAGTCGACGAGACTTTCTTATGCAAAGAAAGCATAAAAGAAATGCAATACAACAATCCTAAGACTAGGGAGAGGCGTTGTTAACCTTATTACCTTAGAGCTCGTTTTGACGCCATGGAAATATTGCATGAATGGGAGAAAGACCAACTGATGCGTCAGCAAGTGCACCGGTCGCTGTCAAGTAATAATTTTGGGAATAACTTCCCCGAATGTCGATCTCGAGGGAATGCATGTTGGGTATCGTGATAGCGTCGCAGAAAGATCGTTACTAAGAGTTAAACGAAACAACAAAAAAGGTTGATTTTCGATTTCTAATGCTAACAAAACAAAAGAGAACTAATGTGGGTCGTAAGCACGCTTCACTTGGTGGTGGGAACTAGTGCAGGCCGCTATGCCGTGCTTCGTGAGGCGAATGGACGGAGAGCAAGCGGATGGAATGAACACACGTGCGGAGAGTGAGGGTCGCAATCACTCTTCAACTACCAACACTAGCCTTTGCTAGAGTGGTTCTAGTGCGCGAGTGGAGTGGATGTGATGGATGGAGGCGAGTGCATCACAGCTAACAAAGAAGATGTAATTATCCCAGCAAACTTCATTCATAGACAAATAAAAGTAAGTTCATGTTCATTACAAGCTTAAGAATACACTTCACTATGAGAAGAGGTCGAATAAACCGATATGGGGAAAGCCTAGCCGTGGTTCTTTGCCGGAATGGTGGGTTGTCAGTCCACTTCTCGGCTCAGACCGTTGGTTACGTCCGGAGGTAAATGGGTTGTCAATCCACTTGTCCTCCTCAGTTTTCTTCCCTTTCCTTCAATCTTTTCTCCTTTTTTCCCAAAAGAGTAGTGCCGAAAGATCTCTGTTGCACACTGCTGGTGGCCGGAAACTCTCCGAAGGGTTGAAGATGGCTTCAGATCACCGAAGAAAGCTTCCCGGAGGGTGGAGATGAGTGGAGGACCTCTGAGGGTGAAAAACGGCGCTTCGCGCGCAACAACGGGGAGGAAAAATGAAAAGCGTTTCCCTAATTCGCGGAGCATGGGTTTAAATACTGCAGCAGAAAATCAGAGCGCACGATCAGTGGCGCACGATCAGAGGTCGTGCGCAATGGATCCCACGATCGTGCGATTAGCAATGACAGAACTCCAAAAAAATGGAATAAACGCGCACGAGCAGTGACGCACCACCAGAGGTCGTGCACACTATGTCCAATGATCGTGCGATTGCCCCAAACAGAACTTGGAAAGATGGAGAATAGTGCGCACGATCAGTGGCTCACAACCAGTGGTCGTGCGCTATAGATCCAATGATCGTGCGCAGTATTCCTGTACCGTTTGGGGTTCGATGAACATACCGCGCACGACCAGCTGTCGTGCGCTAAGGAGTCCATTGACCGTGCGCGTGTAAAAACGCACGATCAATGGCCCTTAGGCGAAAACATTCACAAACAATCCCTGAACACACACATGACCTTTGTACCTGCAGCAAAAATAGAAGAGCCACCGAAATGGGCATTCCACATTCTCCAGTCACAAAAAAACACCAAGTAGGACAAAAGTATATTAACTACGGAATCACACTGAAAACGGGACAAAAGTGCACTTAAAATGAAATGAACATAATAACAAATATGAACAATTATGGCTCTAAAGTGTAGTGCGTCAACGAGAAAACTAGCCCAGATGAGTCCAAAAATATGTATATAACTTGGACTCATCACCGTCCGCACTGGAATTGTCTTTGTGAATCCATTATCGGCTCATTGTTTGGAGCTCCATATCCTCTTCTAATTATGGATCTCCAAAACATCACCCGCCTTCTTCCTCTCTCTCTCTCAACTCCAACAAATGAATCAAATGAGCCCTAAATGACCCAATCCTGGCCTAATAGACCCAAGGAAGTGATACTAGCAATTGGATCCAAGATTCTCCATCCAATCGCTCCAATTAAGTAATTTTATCTGCTTCACACCCATACATGGCCTGAACTGGCTGTGTGCTGTTATACAGGGCCTGGAACACAATGTTGTGTTCCTTGGCCTATACACACCCATGTACATTGCATGTTCAGGCCGTATACACTGTCGTGTCCACAAACATGGGAGTCTAAAAGGTCGGAACGAGGACGTGTACGACTTGGAAAGTTGGAATTCAATACACGACTGTGATATGATTATGTTCCTGGCTGTATAGAGCCAAAATAACCTCTAAATGCCTTCTACAATGACATCGTCGTTTTGGTCATCCTCCTCGCCTCATCTACCAACTTCTCTCAGATCTTTCTCAAGAGGATTCCCCTTTGAATTGTGAAGTATGTCAGCTTGGTAAACATCATCGCTCTTCTTTCCCAGCACGGACGGGACGTAGTTATTCGCGTCCTTTTGAACTAGTTCACTCTAACATCTGAGGTCCCTCTCCTACTACCACTGTTGGTAGTGGTAGCTTGTACTTTGTTACTTTCATTGATGATTTTTCCAGTTGTACTTGACCGTATATCTTGAAAGAGCGTTTTGACCTTTACTCTGTGTTTACCACCTTTTTAATGGGATCTTCACACAGTTTAATGTGTCTATTCAGGTTCTTCGTACTGATAATGTCAAGGAATATGTCAGCCGACAATTTTCTGATTTTTGTGCAAGCCACGGTTTGATTCATCAAACTACTTGCCCATATACCTCTTAATAGAATGGCGTTGATGAACGCAAGAATCGTTATCTCCTGGATGTTGCTCGCAGCCTTCTCTTACAATTGAATGTTTCTCGGTCTTATTGGGGTCATGATGTTCTTCTCTCTTGCTATCTCATAAATCGTATTCCCTCGTCTATTCTTCAGGGCAAGACTCCATTCTCCATTTTGTTTCCCGAGACCGAGCCGTTTCCTTTACCTCTTAAAGTTTTTCGATGTATGACGTTTGTTCACATACCTTCTCCTAGTTGTGACAAACTTTTTCCTCGTTCTGTTAAATGCATATTCTTTGGTTATTGTCCGACTCAGAAGGGATATCGCTGTTTTGATCCTCTTCTCTGCAAACAGTACGTCTCTGCTGATGTCACCTTCTTTGAGGATACACCGTATTTTTTCATGCTTCTTCTTTATTGCCCTGATACTTCCTCTTTAATGCCTATTATCTCGGCACCTCTGCCGACACTAGTTCTTTCCATTTCTGTTCCTGTTGCACTGTCTCTTTCTCTCGAGACTGATTCTTTGCCCTTGGAGCCTTCTGTGTCTGTTCCCGGGCCTCTTCCCTCTTCTGACAGTGGATCTGCTCCTACGGTCAAGAGTGATCTTGATCTTCCTATTGTCTTACGGAAGGACGTCCGACAATGCACTAAGCATCCTATTGTTGATGTAGTCTCATATGCTCAGTTTTCCCCGATTGACAAGCGTTTTGCTCTTGCTATATCTTTTACTGTCATTCCAGCTACGTATCACGAGGCTTTTGTCATTCCGTAGTAGAAGGTCGCTATGGATGAAGAAATGAAAACCTTGACTGAGAGAGGTACTTGGACCCTTGTTCTCACACCTCTGGGCACAGATGTGGTTTGTTGTTGATGTGTATTTGTTGTCAAGTATCTTCTAGATGGTTCTGTTGACAACTATAAGGCGAGACTTGTTGCCAAAGGATTTACTCAAATGTATGGTTTAGACTTCTTTGATATCTTTTCTCATGTTGCTCGCATTAGCACTTTACGTGTTCTTTTTTCTGTCGCGGTTAATAAAGATTAGTAGATGTCTCGGTTAAATTTGAAGAATGTCTTCCTCTATGGTGATTTGCAGGATGTGCTTTACATGGAGCAACCTCCTAGGTATGTTGCTCAGGGGGAGTCTCAGTTATGCAAGCTTTGGAAGGCGATTTATGGTTTAAAGCAGTGTCCACAAGCTTGGTTTGACAAGTTTAGTGGCGTTGTTTCTCTTATTGGGTTCAATCGAAGTTTTGTTGATCTTTCTCTGTTTAGACGTAAGACTACTAAAGGTCTTGTGGTTTTTGCTGTCTATATTGATGTTATCCTTTTTACTGGTAATGATAAAGAAGACATTGATCTGGCAAAATGATATCTTCGACAACATTTTGTTACTAAGGATATGAGAACTCCGAAGTACTTTATGAGAAATGAGATTTCACGAAAGCGCAACTCTGTGGTTCTTTCGTAGCGAAAGTATGCGCTATATTTTTTAAAGGAAACTGGTCTTCTTGGCACAAGACCTGCTCGTTGCCTGATGAATGTTGGGGATGATAAGGAGTGGACTGAAAATTCTCCTCTTCTCCTAGATTGTACTGTATACAGGCGACTTGTAAGCAAACTCATTTATCTAACTGTTACAAGACCAGATATCTGTTATGCAGTTAGGAAGATCAGTCAGTTTATGCAAACTCCTAGAGAGTGTCATCTGTGTTCTGCCATTACAATTCTGGAGTATGTGAAAGGGTGTCTAGGAAAGGGCTTGTTATTTCAGAAACATAAACATTTGAAGATTGAAGTGTATTCTGATGTCAGCTATGATGATAACAAAGAAGATAAAAAGTCTACATCAGGTTTTTGCACCTTTGTAGGAGGAAATCTTGTTAGCTGGAAAAGCAAGAAGCAGTCGGTGGTTTCAATGTCAAGTGTTGAAGCTGAGTATATGAGCATGACTTCAACAACTTGCGAATTGAAATGGTTACGAACACTTATGCTTGACTTGAGAGAAGTTTATGATCATCCTCTCCTTATGTTCTGTGATAACAAAGCCGCTATTTACATATCGAAGAATCATGTCTTCCATGAGAGGACAAAACATATTAAAGTTGATTGACATTTCATTAGAGAAAAGATGTTAAAGAATCAGATCTGCACTCGATTTGTCATTTCAGATAAAGAACTGACAAACATATTCACGAAACCAGTTTATGCTTCTCTGTCAGATGTTTGTAACAAACTGGGCATGGTTGACATATATGCTCCAGCTTGAGGGGTGGTCTTAGAGTTTGGCGGTTTGGCGGACTGGTCTCGGCGGCTTGTTGTTCGGGCGGTCTGGCTGTTTGTTCCTTCAGTCTGGATGTCTGGCGGCTTGTCTTGGCAGATTGGCGGTCTGGTAACCTGCAGTGGCGGCTGATGGCTTTCCGCATCGGCAGTATGGTGGGAGTCCGCAACTACGGTCTGGTGGCAACCCGCAGTTGCGGCCTGACGGTCTGCTGTGGCGGTCTGGCGGCTTACCTCTATTGTCGTTGGGTGATCAGCTGTTCTTTTTATAGTGTTGCGGTTTGACACCGTCAAACCGCATAGGCTGTGCGGCTTGTATTTAATCCCACATCGCTTGTTGTATTTTTCTCTCTCCCCACATTTTCTATAAGGGACATGCCTTTGTATTATTTATCTTTTTGGAGCAATAAAATTTGTCTTTTATTTAATTTTTTTTACATTTTGTAAAGAGTCGTGAAAACTTTCGCAGCGCTTAAAGAGCATTGCGGAAAGCCGATAAAAATGCCGTCGTAGCTTCTTTTTGTTATAGTGGCAACGATTACCAGATTTTTAATATAATATCTTGTCAAGGGATGCAATCTTATGCCCGGGGGTTATAACGAACCAAAGGAGGTATGTACTCCACTAATTAGTCGACGAGACTTTCTTATGCAAAGAAAGCACAAAAGAAATGCAATACAACAATCCTAAGACCGGGGAGAGGCGTTGTTAACCTTATTACCTTAGAGCTCGTTTTGACGCCATGAAAATGTTGCATGAATGGGAGAAAGACCGACCACAATGGAATGGTCTCTGTGAATCCATTATCGGCTCATTGTTTGGAGCTCCATATCCTCTTCTAATTGTGGATCTCCAAAACCTCACCCGCCTTCTTCCTCTCTCTCTCTCTCAACTCCAACAAATGAATCAAATGAGCCCTAAATGACCCAATCCCGGCCTAATAGACCCAGGGAAGTGATCCTAGCAATTGGATCCAAGATTCCCCCGTCCAATGGCTCAAATTAAGTCATTGTATCTGCTTCACACCCATACATGGCCTGGACTGGCTGTGTGCTGCTATACAAGGCCTGGAACACAATGTTGTGTTCCTCGGCCTATACACACCCATGCACATTGCATGTTCAGGCTGTATACACTGTCGTGTCCACAAACATGAGAGTCTAAAAGGCCAGAACGAGGACGTGTACGACTCGGAAAGTTGGAATTCAATACACGACCGTGATATTATTAGAGCTGTCACTTAAAACCGAAAACCGCAAATCAAATCCAAACTGAACCGAAACCGCAAAAAATCAGACCGAACCGTTCACAAATTATTCAGGTTTCGGTTTGAATTTTCGAACCGTGAACAACATTGGTTCGGGTGTGGTTCTTACATTTTATTATCCGGACCGGAACAGGAACCGAAGCTGCAACATATAAGTCTCAAGCGCTTTCAAGATTTTTAGACCCGATCCAACCCGGACTGAAGTAGAACCGAAGCGCAACCCGTTTATTATTATTATTATTATTTAATTATTTTATAATTTATCTATAATATTTATACTTACTATCACGAGTGATGCTGATGCAGTTTGAACCCACACCGCAATGACACAAAATGGAGTCAATTTTGGACCGAACAAAACTTCAGCGCATAAAAACCGTGTGATATGATTTGATATTGGTGTGGTTTGGATTCAATTTTTGATGTGCACTTTTAATTTTTATATAGTTATATAATATATTTTCAATTTTACTTACAGATTTTTTTGAAAAACTTTATTTAAAAATATAGAAGATATACAACTACTATTTATTAGTAATCATGGAAGACAACTAATTGTACCCGGTTGTTACAGTTGATCAAGCCGACAAGATGTGCACAAGCCAACTACAAGTCGTGGCAAGTCTACACGCATAAAAAGACGATGAATATTATCCCACCGTTCTTGAAAAGGACCGTCGAGAAGTGCGCAACATAATAATTTCAATTTTGATGTTGTTTTGAGTTTTACTATTTGCAGCCCCTTTTATTTCATTCCGTCAAGTTTGATTTGGGTTTTAGTTGGAACCGATTGGAAGCAGACCGAATCACATGAAATCGGACTGAACCGTTAGTTTCAGGTTTGGTTTTGATTCTTGTTGAATCGGAACCGGAACCGTTGACAGGACGGTTTCAAAAATTAATCCGGAACCGGAACCATAACCAGTCAAACCAAATAAGGATTTGGTTATAATTTGAAAAACTATTATGTTAGTGGTTCGGTTCATGATTTTAATAGAACCGGAACCGAACAGAACCTTGACTGCTCTAGATATGATTATGTTCCTGGCCGTATAGAGCCAAAATAACCTCTAAATGCCCCCCCCCCCCCCCCCCACCCCCGCACGCACGCACGCACACCGACACCCACATTCCTTCCCAAGAAATCTTACACACTTAGGGAGTCAACCAAGGCATCAACCATCTATATTATGACAAAATTTATATAATGGGGGTGTTATAAAAGTAAACTAGGAGAATAATACAGGCCTTGTGAATCCCTTTTATGTCTTACAAACACAAGACCAATTATTGAGAACTCCTTAAGCATTGTATCCTGCTCTGTTAGCCAACCTAAAAATATCATCTCCTTGTTGCTCAATGAATTGAGGAATATGGAATACGGGATACTCTACAAGAGTGAATAAAATAACAATTTACACGTCATCCATTCATAACAGTACTGCAGGTATTCATTCATATATTGTGCAACATCATATTATCCATACCTTACTCGACATTAATATGATAAACATAAAATTATCATATTAGGGTTTACAATTTCATTTGTTTATTTATTTTCGAACAAAAAGCTTTATAACGGCTGTTTTTTTAAAAAAAACATGGATAACAATGGAAAATTTATGAACAGCAATTGAGCTGCTATATAATGGAAACTCCTCCAACGGTCACCTTATCACCACCAACCTTGGGCTGCAAAGTCACCACAATCCAGTCGTCGGTGGCGGCACCAATTTGCTTTATAACGTCTGCTATCCCTATCTGCGTCTTGGTTATAATGGGAATCTTCTTATCCGATCTCCTCTCCATGTGGATGAAGCAGCCGGCCTGCGCCCGTCCGCCGCCGTCCCCTCTGCTCACATAAACATCAAACCATACGTAGTCCCTCCCATCCAGCTCTATGTCACTCACCACAAGCTTCTCCCCACGGCTCGCCGTCCTCCTGACATTCACTTTCGCCGCGGACCTCAACCGCAATGGGAAGTTCAATTTGCCGACCGGATACTGCCGGGCTAAATCTTGCGCGGTACGAATACTAGTCTCACCCTCCACCTTCGTCTTTATATCCATCCACTTCAGTGGAACATCCTGATAGACATACCCGAGCTTTCTGTGGTCGATTACGTCGCGCACCCGAATTCGCACCCGCTCCAAGTTCTCGTCCCAGAAGAGGAAGGAGGCGTCAAGGAAATCTGGATCGGCGATCACCTTGCTGCTGTCCCCTGGGATTCCTTCCCATATTGCCCATAACCTGTCGACGTTGCTGTGGTGGGCGATGAAGAGGGGATCGTAACCGGACTTGCTTATTTGAGACATGTCTGCGCCGGTTGAGATGTGGACGGGGCTGTGTGGAGAATTCTCGATGGGGCCGCCGCCAGGGAAGCTGCCGCCGGCACGTAACGCGCCTCCGAAGAAGATCGAGGTAGAGTTTGAAGCGGCCGCGAATTGGCGGTGCATGACCTGGAGATTGCACAGCTTCTGCTTGTCGAGGGAGCCGGGAGTGCCATCTCCTTGGCAGCCACCTAGATCGGTAAAGTTCAGCGCGGCGGGGAAGCGGGTGGGGTTGAAGAGGGAGGATGTGTTGTCTCTGTAGATGGTCGGAATGCTCATGCCGGCGAGATCGTCCCAGTTCCAGAACGGAATGGCGAAGGAGGCGTCGTTGATGAGCTTGCCGAGTATGCGCTCGTAGAAGTAGAGGTAAGCTCGGTGCCAAGTAAAAAAATGCCAGGAGCCATGAATCTGTGGACAACAAATTAAAACTGAGAAGAGTAGCTTGTTTTGTTTGAATTAATTACGATACATTTATTGATACACGCATTCAAATTGGTTGTTTGTCGCTCATGTTTTAAGCTTTAAAGCTAAAAATCTGATACACTACCCAAATATAATCGCAGCCCCCTTTCTTTTTCCTGATACCGCCACTGTTCTCGCCCAGTTTGTCGTAGCCATGCTTGCATTTTCGCCTAAGCCCTCCGGAGGTGCTTCTCCCGCTCCTCATTCCGCCGCCAACGTTGGCGGCGGAATGCCCTAGGTTATTTCTCCATCCCGGTTTTTTATTGCTTTTAGGGTTAATATTGTTGAAAGGCGTCCGGCTCACTCATGTGAGTATCCCGGGGCGCCCCCAGTCGGACTGCGGTCCACCAATCCTAACCCTCTCTCCACACAACCGCGTGCGGTCAATCTTCCAAACCGGGCTGACCTCCCTTAAACTGATTTGTGGCGGGTTGTTGAGGTTGGCGAGGCGTTGCGCTTACTCGGCCTCGATCCTCCGACCTTCTTTCGATGAGAAGTGATCCAGTTAAGCGCCCCTATGAGGACTTCCCAGGAGGTCACCCATCCCAGACTACTCCCTTCCGAGCACGCCTAACTATAGAGTTCCTTCACTTCCCATCACCAATTAAGCTGCAGCTGAATTGGTGTTGGGAAGTGAAAGAACTCTATAGTTAAGCGTGCTCGGAAGGGAGTAGTCCTGGGATGAGTGACCTCCTGGGAAGTCCCCGTAGGGACGCTTAACTGGATCACTTCTCATCGAAAGGAGGTCTGAGGATCGAGGTCGGGTAAGCGCAACTCCTCGCCGACCTCAACAACCCGCCACAAACCAGTTCAAGGGAGGTCAACCCGGTTTGGGAGATTGACCGCACGCGTTTGTGTGGAGAGCGAGTTGGGATCGGTGGATTGCATCCGGCTGGGGGCGGCCCGGGATACTCACATGAGTGGGCCGCCCCCTTTCAACAAATATTGCTAATAAGACATGATGAGAGTTTTAAATCTACTCATATTTCTATGATCATAAAATTTTTTTGGGTGTTTAACATTTGCTTAAGGAAAATTGAAGAAGACATTAGTACAAGCATGTGTAGAAATTTAAATGTTTTTTTTGTTTTTGAGTTACAAATGACAATATGGTGTATAAATAGCAGTTTAGCACCTGTGTATATTAAAGAGTTACGGATATTCAATTAAGAGTTACGTATATATCAATCTATATCAATCGTCTTTTTAACATCAAAATTTTTTGGGTACGTATGCGTACCGTGCGCCTGAAGATCTGACCGTCCGATCTGTCAAAATACGGTCGTAATACATGTGTAATACGACCGTATTTGTATTTACGACCTTATTTTGACAGATCAGACGGTCAGATCTTCTCGCGCACAGTACGTATATGTACCCAAAAAAAAATTCTTTTAACATATGTTTTGCAAGCATTCATTCATATATTTTGCCATATGGCTGCCAGCCGTGTTGCTAGATGATGAGAAAGCTAAGTAGAAAACTACATAAATTTATTATTATTTTTTAAACGTGCAGTGTCGAGAGATGCTGTTGATGACACGTGTGCACATTCTGTACTTTAGGCGGTGGTACAGCTTTACATAATTACCATAACCCATTTTATTTGCTTGATGCAGGTTCGGTTTTACTTCTAACAAAGCAGCAGGATATACGCACTATAAATTTGACTATCCGCACTCATAAATAAGCATACGCCTCTCCCGATCGCGCCCTATCCTTTCGCCTCCTAATCGTTCGCCCGGCCTCGCCGACCACCGAAGACGACATTGCCAATTTCGCCGGCGGACCGACAGGCCACAGGAGGCCAGGTAAGGCTTCCTTCATGTTTCACCAACTTCCTTCTTTCTCCATGGGTAGAGATTTGGGATTTGGCTTCTCAAATACAAGTCTTAATTACTGTTGATTGATGGAAAAAGCTCAGTTGAGCTATAATATTATTATATATTCTGTAAGATTATTTAATTAATTTAATTATCTAAAATAAAAAAGAAACAATATGAAGATTAGTCCGGGGAGAGAAAAGTGCAGCCCATGCACTTTATCGTGCAGTGTAACATCCAACGGATGTGGAAGTCCGCGCATATCTCAAAACGAGCTCGCACACATCCCAAATCGAACTGAGATCTGGGGAAATCCGATGGATCCCGCACTGCACAATAAAGTGCAGCGTCCCTGGATCCCAGGTCGATGATCCCAAAAAAACTCTTTAAATTTCGTGTTTGAGCCCCCAAAAAATCTCTCATTTCAGTGTCAAATTCCCACCTTGCAAAAATTTTCCGAGTAAAATTCAACACTGTACTGAGAAATCAAGTAAAAGTAGAATATATCCTCACCTCAATGGTGTGATTCTTCGTGCCCAGCTGGACGTGCCCGCGGGAACAGTATGCACAGTGAACGTTAGACTGCTGGATAAAGTTCCAGCGATGATCCTGCGGCAGCGCCCGCATCAGCGCGATCGCTTTCTCATATTTCTGTGCGGCTTCTGAGTCCAGAGTGTGAGCCGGCCGCCGGATTCGTAGCGGCGATGGCTGAGAATCCGGTTTGAAGTCGACGATCTCTTTAGAACTCGGCGGGGGGCAACATTTCAGCCCTGAATCCAAACAATTGATTGGGTCTATGCTCACCGGCGCTGATGCCGCGGGATCAATCCCCCGCAGCATCAGGAGCAAGACCGTGGCCGCCGCCGCCGCACAACTAATTGTGCCCCAAGAAGCCATTAGAGAAGCTCCAATGACGATGGTGTGTTCTCCAGCTCTCTTCTACTTCTATAAATACACTTACAGCCTTCACCGAGTTATACAGCTGGGGATGATAAAATTTAAGTATTATTTGTTGAATTGGTAATGCCTTCTGTTCCAATTTGGGCACTTGGCTTGTGGCAAGGCGCAGGCTAATTCTCCCAGTAAAATTTAAAATACGGAATTGAAACACTGTAGTTCTGTAGAAAATGGATTATTTAATCTATTATTTTGTATTTGGAAGGCCTGCCGATGGATTATTAATTAATTTTACTGATCGGTGGATGTGAAGAACCTCCCTTAATTCTGAAATTTGTCTGTACTATTTTGCTGGCTGTTAATTTACAAAGCTGGGATCTTTTGACATTTTGCCTGTAATTTTTCATGCTTATAAATTACTATTTTTAGATCAAGGTTAAACTTTTGCACTCAATGTCTTCTTCTCATGAGTAGTGTCTGACAGTAGACACAATTTTGTCAACCTTTTGAGCTAATATCGGACAAAAATGATGAAATTCACGTTAAAATGCTGGATTTCACTTGAAAGTGGTGTAATTCATGTCAAATTGTTTTGGATGGAGTTGTCGGCGTATGATCAAAAGGTTGTCGGTAAAATTCCTTCGTTGTTGGGACTTACTCAGGAGAAAAAGACAAATTGTTAAAGTTTAAAGTTGCTCTGTGGATAATAATTTATAAACATGAAAAATTTGATGTGGATAGATGTTTATGATCTGCGAATAACAATTTCCTAGTTTTATTAAATCTAGAGAATCCTGCAATGCCTCTCGGAGCTTGAAACAGGAGGGTGATGGTTTTAGTTTTGCTTTTGCTGCTATTACTCTCTTTTGAATGTTAGTTGCAGGGGAAGAGGAGGCAAGTGAAAATGATGGGTTTTTTACTTGATTAAAGGCTTGGTTTGGTATAGCAGTGGCGGTCGTAAACGCATGGGTTAAACCGTCATTCGTTAACCAGCACCTAACAAAATTCATCCCCTTCAACATAAAAGTAGATGAAGTTTCTTAGGTCTGCGTTAACAAATGACAGTTTAACCCCATGTTCACGATCGCCACCATCGTGCCAAACAGAGCTTAAACTTCGTTACTTCTCATACGGTATTTATACCCGTATAAGAGTATTCTGGATACACATAAATGTGTTAGCTGGTGAGTATTCAGCTATCGGATCCATTGATTAATAGTTAATTAGGCGGATACATTAATCTAATCAAAATTTTATTTAATGGCGCAGATTTGCATTTATTCATACCCCTTTAAATCTGCTAGGAATATTAAATATTGAGAATATTTAAATTTTTTTTTCTTGAATTTTTAAGAATTTTTAGAATGTTGCCCGCCACACTATAAATAGGGGGTCATACTTTCTTCATTTTCACAAAACAGTAGTACAAGTAGAAGATTTTGGAGGTATGTGGTTAGCAAGGTGTGGCTAGGAGAAGAGGTTTGTGGTTAGCAGTTTGCGAGCAGTGTGGCTAGTGCCCGATGGTAAGGCTGGCGGTAACTCCAGTGATCAGTCTGTGATTAACAATTGGCGGATTGCGTGTCGATAAGGTTAATTGCCTGCGGTAACTATTGTTCGGCGACTAGATGTTGACAAGCTTCTCGCGACGACCTCCAGCAAGAGGATAGGTGATCAAGTTTGTGACCTCCACGGTTAGTGTTGTGGTGTTGAGTTGTGATAATCTTGTGAAGTTGTAATACCCAATTGTTGGTAATTTGTATGTGAAGTTGATTTGTAATTTTGTAACCTCTTGGAGATATATAAGAAGTTCTTTGTTTCTCTTGTTATTTGTGTTTGTGCCCACTGTTAACGCTTCCAATAATGATATCAGAGGCAAGTTTCAAATTTTGAAGTAACTTCGAAGAGGCGAATAGTTTGTCGTGATGAAGATGACAAATGTTCTTCTATCTCAGATTTCTTATTTGACTAAAACAAACTATGTGAACTGGAGCATTTAGATGAGAGTGTTGTTAGCATCAAAAGAGCTGTGAGAGATAGTGGAATATGACTATGAAGAGCCAACTTCTGAACAAGAGGCGGCATTCAAAAAATGCGCAGAGGATAACACTAAGAGAGGCAAGGAAGAGAGACGAGAAGCTCTCTTATTATTATACCAAGAGATTGATGAAGCGATCTTTGAGAATATCTATGATGCTCGAACCTCAAAAGAAGCATGAGAGACTCCGCAATATTCAACGCAAGGTGTTGAAAAACAAAGAAGATGAAATTGCAATCTATCCGAGCTGAGCTCGAAGTCCTGAAGATACAACAATTTGAGATGATTGACGACTATGTAACTCGTCTGTGGATGATTACATATGAGATGAAGAGCGATGGAGAGATGTTTGACAACATAATGATCATGGAGAAACTTTTGCGATCACTATTAAAGAAGTTCAACTATTTAGTCGTGGCGATAGAAGAATCGATGGATCTTACTTAGATCTCTATCGATGAACTCGTGGGCTCTTTGCAAGCTCATACATATCGCATGTCGTGGGATGATGGTTCGATTGGCTTGGAGCAAGCACTACAGACTCAACTAAACTTTAGAGAGTGATCAGAACAAAGTGGTGGCCAGTGTGGCCAAGGTTATCAAGGCAGAGGAAGAAGAAAAAGAAATCAAAACTTTTAGAGAGAGGTTGAGAATGCTCATATAAGGGAGCAAGAAGGAAGAGGAAGAGGTCGTGTTCAAATGACCCAAGTCTAGTGTTACAACTATAATCAGTTTGAGTATATGAGCTATAACTGCAAACGTCCGAGGGGGATAGATGAGACCAACCATTATGCGGAAGCAAATAATACTGGTGGTGATCCAATGATGTTCCTAGCTTATACAAAAACTAATGGTGGAAGGAATGCAACATGATACTGGACACAGGAGCCAGTAACCATATATGTGGTAAAAAAGAGTTGTTTCTTGACCTTGAACCAAGTCTTGGTGCGATTAGTTTTGGTGATGCTTTGAAGATCAAGTGATAATGTTCACCTTGAATTGTGAGAAGGTCCACATCCAAGATGTGTTCTATGTTTCTGGCTTGAAAAGTAACATCTTAAGTCCTGGACAACTGATGGATTAAAGTTACTGCATCCAATTGAGAAATAGTGTTGGTAATGCAGAACCCATAAGAAAGAGAGATAATGAAGGTGAAAATGTTGACAAATTATCTCTTTATGCTGAATATGGATGTCGAGGAGACGACATGTCTAACAACTGATGCAGAAGAAGCCTGGTTGTTGCATTTTAGGATGGGTCATCTAGGCTTTAGTGGTCTGAAGCTTCTATCATAGGCAAAGATAGTGGAGATTCTGCCAAAGATCTTATCGCCACAGAAGATCTATGAAACTTGTACAAAGGGCAAGCAGAAGTGCCAAACGTTTGATGGAGGAAAGTCTCAATGAGCAATGAGACAACTTTAGTTGGTTCATTCAGACATTATTGGTCCGTTTGACATAACTTCAGTTAGAGGAAGTAGATATTACATCACTTTCACTATGATTTCAGTCGGAAGTGTTGCGTATATTTTTGAAGGAAAAGTCTAAAGCTCTTGACAAGTTCAAGAAATTCAAGGTGATGGCAGAGAAGTAGACCGAGCAATCACTGAAGATGCCCAGGGCTGATAGAGGTAGGGAGTACACCTCAAAGCTATTTGATGTATCCTTCCATGAGCATGTAATTGCTCATCAGTTGACAGCACCATACTCACCTCAGCAGATAGAGTTGCGGAGAGGAAAAAATCTAACGATTCTAAACATGGAGAGGAGTGTGATCAAGGGCAAGAAGTTTCCAAAGATGTTCTGGGATGAGGCAATACAATGTGTTGCATACTTGCTAAACTGTTGTCCCACGAAGAATGTCAAGTTCAAGGCTCCATATGAGGCATGGATTTGTGAAAGCCAAGTGTGCAATACTTGAGAGTATTTTGGGTGTGTAGCACATGCTCACATCTCTGAACAAAAGAGGAAGAAGCTAGATGATAAAAGTAAGAAGTGTATATTTGGGGTCTACGCTCCATTGAACAAAGCTTACAAGTTATGTAATCCAGTGACAAAGAAGGCTGTCATCTCAAGAGATGTCATGTTCGAATAAGATAGTACTTGGTGATGGGATAAGGAAAAAAAGTGTCAAAGGAATGTTCTTTGACGATGATGATGATGAAGGTGATCATGAAGCTAGAGCTGAGAATGATGGAGTTTAACCACCATCACCACCGAGTATAGATTTAGGGGGAACTTCTATATTTTACTCTAGTGGAGTTAGTGTTGGGTCCATTGCCTATAATGTCCTAGATTTGAAGAAGTCAATCATGTCAATGACATACACACAAGTTGTATTTGATGTGTGTTTGAGTTCATGCATGCAGGTTAGTCCTTATCATAATGATTGGACAAGTGGACTCAAGTAGGCTGGTGGATAGGAAAGAATTTGCCTAAGTCCACAGACGTTGAGTGAAGCAAGCTCACTCAACACCAGATGCCTTAAGGAAGAAAGCTGGACAAAAAATTAATCTAAGTCCACAGGCATTGAGTGAAGCAAGCTCACTCAACGACAGATGTCAAGGAGCAGTAGACAAAGTTTGAAAACAGTTGTGTCCACAGGCATTGAGTGGAGCAAGCTCACTCAATGCCGAAGGTAAGGAAAGATGTTGGTTTGCAAGAAATGTGGCTAAGTCCACAGGCGTTGAGTGTAGTCTACTCACTCAACGTCATACAAGAAAAAGCTACGAGACAGGCCGAGGCAGTCAAAGCTTAAGGAGAAACTGGCTGAAATGTGGCTAAGTCCACAGACGTTGAGTGAAGTCCACTCACTCAACGCCATAACATCAAAATCGTTGAGTATTGCTCAGTCAGTCAAAGCCACGGAAAATCTGTGTAAATATTTGACTAAGTCCACAGGCGTTGAGTGAAGCTTACTCACTCAATGCCAAGTGATAGAAATCGTTGACTGAACCTTTGCCAGTCAGAGACTGTGATTTCACAAAAATTTGGCTCAGTCCAAATCGTTGAGTGTAGCTGAAAGTGTTTAGTTGCCTACCTAAATCACCTAAATGGGGGTGAATAGGTGAGATGTGCGTCTTTTGTGGAATAAAAATTTAAGATCTATGCACAGAACTATCTACCAATCAATCACAGACGAAGAAAGATTTATAGTGGTTCCCCAACCTTGGGTACATCCACTTTCCCTCACCGATCTAGCAATAAACTAGACTCGGCTACTCCACTATCTCGGATTGAAACCCAATCCTACGTCTCGGAATAAAGTTCCTATAAACTCGATCCACAAGGCAGATCTACACTCAGAAGGTAGGACTTCCTACAATCTCGGAGACAAAAGCTCCTACACTCGGAAAAAATTCTCCTACAAGAATGAAATAGAACGAATGTAAAAATTACAAACAGTGAATCCTTTTCAGATCTGCAAACAATCAGCCTTGATCTTCCTCTTGTAGACTTTGCGGCTTTATCAGAGAGGTGAAGAAAATCTCAACAAAGCAGATCTGGACTTTCTTGGCTTCACACGATCGGATAGAAGATGAGGAATTGAGCGACGATCTCGATCTGTAAACCTTCTTGATCTGAATCCTTTGAAATCGAAAACCCTAGCCGGATGAGAACGATGATGATCAGCGGCGGCGGCTTTCGCTTCTTAGAGAGAGAAAGAGATTCAGAGAACTTAGAAAATAATCGGCTGCAAAACTTCTGATTCTTAGGGTTTGTCGGTTTGACAAGACCTTATATAGGATCTGCGATAACAGTCATAATTAATTCTTAATGAGGTACACGTGGACCAATCACATCAAGGTTCATTAAGAAATTTGTCAATCTGGACTTAACGAAATTTCAGAAAATGTGAAGTTGATATACTCGAGTGAAGAAGCAACTACTCAAGTGAACAGAAGATAACTACTCGAGTAAATACTTGGAGAAAATTTGGAAACGAAGAGCAGCTACTCGAGTACAAAGAGACATACTCGAGTCTAAAACAGTTACACGAGAATTGGAGTTGGATTACTCGAGTACAATAAGTTTTACTCGAGTGAAAAAAAATTGACTACTCGAGAGGTAGAGGAACTACTCGAGTCAGGGACTTAGAATAATTTCTGGAATAGAATCCTGGGTTACTCGAGTAGGTGAACTGAACTACTCAAGTGAATAAAAACTACTCAAGTATATGGAAATAGCTACTCGAGTAATAAACTTAGAAAAATTCTGAGGGAAGAAAACATAGTTACTCGAGTATAAAACATAGACTACTCGAGTAGTAGATGAACTACTCGAGTACATGACTTAGACTACTCAAGTGAGGAGAAAATACACGTGACCCAGATTTCTGTAACTCGACATAAAAGGTTCAAACTACTCGAGTACTTATATGACTACTCGAATAATTTACTTAGAAAATATCTGGAGAAGAAATCCCGTAAACTCGAGAATGAGACGGAATCTACTCGAGTAGTTAAATTAGCTACTCGAGAGCTATTACTTGACTACTCAAGTATAACGATTATTACTCGAGTATAAACTAAGCAATTCACTCGAGTAGGTGTATATTTACTCGAGTAAAATACTTAGTAAATTCTCTTAATAAAAATCTCTTCTTCTTTGGTGAAACCAACATCAAGTCTTTTCCAATTAGTCCTGTTGCTTGAGTATGAAGTGTATCCCAATAGAGATGCTACACATTAGTCAACAACTTGGATCACACCATGAGGGATTACATTGTATGGTCCTGTATTTGGTGACCCATTGTAGACTCACATTGGTCTACACTTGGCATTAGAATCCTGCAAACACATAACTCAACCAAAGTATCAAATACAACTTAATTCATCTTAGTTCAAGGGTGACTTCATCAAATCTTGCTTAATGTGGATACAATACCCAACAATCTCCCCCTATTTGTAGAAGTCAGAACCCTTTATACTAAGGTGAATTATAGACATAAAACGTGCTAAATAGATAAATCAGTGAAAGCAAGCATAAGACTGTAAACCAGATTATATGATCTAAAAGTACAGGTTAGATCTGAAATACTCTAGAGGGGGGGGAGTGAATAGAGTATTGTGCTCTCTACCAACGTTTTACAACTTTTGCTGTAATCCTAAGTGAACAGATTAGCAAGTAAAATAATAAGCACAGCAATCCTAATAAATCACAGATCACAGCCAAAGCAAAAGAAAAAGGGCAACCAGACGACACAAGAAATTTATAGTGGTTCCCCAACCTAGGTACATCCACTCTTCTACCACCCTAGTAGGAATCCACTCAGATTTTTGATCAGGTGCCTGACACCAATAAGCTTTTGTTCAGGTGCTCATAAACCAAAACCTCAAGTCTTTTGGTAGGAGACTTGCAACCAGGAATAATTTTGAAGGGAATTAAAACCCTGTACAGAAGATGGAGAAGGGGTGATGATGTCTTCTCTTTCTCAATAACAACTGAGAAGACTTGTGGATTGATTTCAGCAGATTGCTCCCCCTGAGATCTTGAATGTATCAGGAAATCTGGAGCACTGCTTCAGGGTGACAGGTCTTCAAAGCTTGATTGCCTTGACCATAGATTGCTTCAGGAACTTCTTTGACAGATAGAGATTGTTGTCCTTCTGAAGTTGTCCTGGAGGATTGAAGGAAGGAGACTCTTGATAGTGATTGAATGTTCTTCTTCTTCTTGATGTTCTCTGATTTAGGCTGATTGCAGTATGAAAACTATTGATTTCTGTAAGATTGTTCTTGAGTACAATGCCTGTCAGTGTCTGTAGTACTGCTTAATCCTTTCTTTTCTGACTTGAGACTGATTGAAGAACATTCGAAATTTGAAACCTTGAGCAGTAAATGCAGTCGACCTGAGAAGGAAGCGGCAATTAATGATTTCCCTAACTGTCCCATGGAAAAATGACATGTAATAATCCATGATTAATGCTCATTCTAACGGTAACATTCCGAGAAGATTGGGCATTAATTACTCAGGATTCATCGCCAAGAAAAGGGACGGAAAACTGGAGAAGACCTAATCTGGAATCGTCGAACGAAGAACAGGGATCGTCGAGCTGAGTTCACAGTTCGTCGAGCTGAGCTGATGAGTTCGTCGACCAGACAATAGCGATTTGTCTTCAAGGTAATCTTGTCAATATTGCTACAATATTCGTCGAACTGACAATCTTCATTCGTCGAGCTGAGATCCAAAATCGCCGACTGAAGAATGATTGTGGACTTAGAATCTGGAAAGTCTCTGACTGAGAAGGATTCAAATCATAGACCAGAAATCGTCGAGTAGAGTACTGAATTCGTCGACCTGAGAAGTTGACTTCGTCGACCTCAGAAGTTGACTTTGTCGACCTGAGAAGTTGTGAACTTGAGATCCAAGTTCGTCGAGCTCAGAATCTTGTTCGTCGACCAAAGCTTGAAGTTGGACTTAGAAAAAATCTGGAGTTGAAGAGTCCCAATTTTCGTCGAACTGAGAACAAGGATCGTCGAGCTCAGCACAGAGAAATGTCTCAAGATCGTCGAGCTCAGAACACCTTTCGTCGACCTGAGTTCGACGAACGTCAAACTCATTTTACTTAGTCTGGAAATCTTCTAAGTCTTGAGTATCTGATAGTCTTGTTGATAGCTGGTCCATCTGATGTTCACTCTAAGGACTTGGCCTAGACTCTAGGACATAAAATTTGACCCTGACTATACATGTTGGGTCACATCCTAAGCTAGTGAACCTATCCCAAATCAACTAGGGATCCAACAATCTCCCTCTATTTGGGTGAGGTCACTAAGAGACTCAAAACATAAACAAACAGATAAACAAAGCAAGAAAAGAAATATATCTGGCAGAGAATTACTAACACATGCAGCAGATATATATATACATATGCTTTGTTTAAACAAGTAACATAGTTTGAAAACAAATGCAGAAAGAAATTGAAACAAAATAAATATTACTTCTTCTACTTTTTCTGCATAGAGTTGTCTTCTTTTGTCTTCTCTCCTGGCTTTTTGAAGATAATTTCTCTGTTTGGATTTAAAGCCTCTGTCCGAGTCATTGTCATGTCAGCTTCCCCAATGATCTTCAGTGATGTAGCTCTGGGGACAACTGCTTCAGGATGGAGCTTCATGTAATAATCAACATTGAAGAGTTTGTTGCCTTTGTCAAACCTTTTTAGTTCTTCTTTTCTATACTTAGACATTGTTGTAAAACCTGAAATGTCTTTACCTTCAGCTTTAGCTTTATTAATCAGGGACAGACCAATAAGTTCCTGGAACCTGGCCATTCTTGCAGTGTTGGCTGTTTCAGGATCTTCAAATGGAATAGGAGGAGAGTAAGGTCTTTTAGGACTGTCAGCTTTCTGTTCTTCAGATATATGTTGCTATTGCTGCTGATGCTGTTGTTGTTGATTTCCTGAGGAATGATGGCCTTTCTGACTGCTTCCAGAGGATCTCCCTTGATGTCTCTGATAGGTTTGCATGGGGGCAGATCTCTGAGAGCTAGAGCCAGTGGCACCAGCTGCTGGAGGAGGAGGCGGAGGTGGATCTTTTCTATATCTGTGGACTGGAGGAGGAGAATATCTCCTACTTCTTTTCCTTTCCTTTTGCTGGTTCTTTGATAACCACATCCATGCAGGCATTCCTTTTCTTTGGAGCATGTAGTAGGGAGTGTCAGCAGTTGGATTAGGCTTAGGAGCTAGAGGAGGAGGAGCCTTCCTTTTCTTTGACAGCATTTTCTTCTTTTTCTTTGGAGCTTCTTCATCTGAATCATCATCATCATCATCTTCATCTTCACTGCCAGAATCCTGAGGGTTATCATATAAAGCATCCAATGCTTTTAAAGCTTTATCATCAATAACAGCCTTTGCTGTAGCAGGGGCAGAAGTTGAAGTTTCAACAACTGGAGTTTCAGCAGTAGTGGAAGAAGAAACTGTATAGGAATCAGAAGCAATTGGGACAGAGCTTTCAGCTACTGCCTTATTTTCCTCTTCAATATCAGCCAAGATTAACTCATCCAGATCATGCATTGGTGAGTCATCCATAACAAAAATTGGTGCTGAGACATCTTCTGGAACTGAGACAGCTTCTGGAAGAACTGCAGAGGTTGGAGCAACAACAGGAATTGCAAAACTGTCACAGAGTTGCTTAGCAACTGCTGGACTTATTGGAGATGTATAGGACACAATAGCCAACTGTGGCTTAGTGAAGTCTTCTGGAAGAGACTTCATATATACAGTATCAAAATTTCTCAACAAAATAGTCAAATTAACTGTGGGATTTAAATGGAAATCACCAACAGTTTTGATTTGCTCTGGAACTGACTCATCTAAGTCAATGTCAGTGTCCATAAAATGAATCAATTCAATAACATCTGAATCAAATTCTGGCAAAATTTCTGCAGGAAGAACTACTGCTGTATCTGCTGCTTCTGCATCTACATCTGTTTTTGCTTCATCACAGAGCATCTCCCCATGCCTGGGTTCAGGAGAACCTGGAGCCAGACCCCTGAATGAAGAGGGGGCAGCAGAGAGGAGAGAAACTTGGGCAGATAAAGAATTAACAGAATTCACAAGAGGTGTAATGGCCTCTGTGATTAGGGATTTGATGAGGGGAGTGAGCAGGGATAAGATTGTAGATACAGTGGAGGAGTCCAAAGATGGAGAGGGAGTTGTTGAAGGTAGAGAAGTAGATGAAGGAAGGGGAACATATGGAGGGGATAGAGGTGGAATTGCATCTATTATGGTGATGTCTGGTGGAGGTGGAGAAGGGGATGGGATATGAAAATGTGGAATGTTAGATAGATGAGGTGGAGTAGGTGATGCTGGAGGAGTTGGGTGTGGATTCTCTTGAAGGGAGGTAGATAGACTATCAGGGATGTCAAGTGGTGGAGATGGAGGAGTAGGAATATGAGAATGTTGTTGTGATTGGGGTGCTGGAGGAGATGAAAGTCTGGTTGAAGGTGGATAATGGGTTGCTGGAAGGGGTTGTGAAGATGGGATAACCTCTTCTGCAGGGTGGGGAGTGGCCTTTACAGCCCTTGTGCTCTCAGAAGCAGGGATGGAGGAGGAGTAAGCCTTGGATGGCTTGGAGATCGTCCTCTCCCATCTGCCAAACAAAGCGCATGTGAGGCGCTTGCTGACATTGATGAACATGGTCGGGGAGACAATATATTCACCTGCTTTCGCTTGAAGGAAAAGCCCCAAGATTCTTCCAAAGAAAACCTCTTTCTTACTGTTCTTCTTCTTGATAAACTCAAAGAAAATCTGGCCCCAATCAACTTGTCTCTTGTTGACCACTGTGAACATGACAAGGAATTGGTGTCTTGTGATGTAATCGTGCACGGAGTGCTTTCCCATCAGCACTTTTCCCACAATGTCCGCCAAGAACTGGTAGGCGGCAGAGAGTTGTTTCTTTAACAACTTATTAGGGTTACACCCAGTAAACCCCATCAGATTCAGCATTGAACTAAACTCATCAGAATCTACATCCAAATCGTCTTCTCCATTTACCAACCCAAAAATTTCAGAAAGAACGGCGGGAGATAACGAAACAGCATTACTCCTGATATTTCCTGTCAAGACATTTTCCTCAGAAACAGAAGAAGTGTATACCCATTCTCTAATCTCAGTGGCATGCAGTTTAATTCTTCTGGTCATAAAGTCCTTGAGACCAAGTTCTTCTAGTAGTTCCAGAATGTAGAGAAATATTGGGTCAGAATGCTGGAATGAATCAAAATCCATGTCAAAACCGGTGTCGAATTTCATGGCAGCCAAGGTGCTCGCTGGAATCGCCATTGATGACCTGCAAGAGAGACAGAGAAAACGGCGATCAAGAGCAAGAGAACAGAAAGCGCGGGATGGAGGTCGAAGAAAACCTAGATATAAGGTTTTCCAGAATATGAATCGACAATCTCCGTTCCACGAAAAAGAAATAGTTTTTCGAACTGAGGTCGACGAAATAAATTATAGATAAATAATTCGTCGATCTCATCCAGAAGAATCGAAAACAGTTCGTCGAACTCCGTTCGACGAAATATCTTCTGAAGCAAAGTTCGTCGATCTCCGGTCGACGAAAGCTGTTTCCACACACAGAGAATTCGTCGATCTCCGTTCGACGAGCATCTCCCAAACTTTCCCTAATTCGTCAAACTCCGTTCGACGAACTCTAGAAAATTCGTCGAATGCAGACAGAAACTTATTTAACTCTTCTCCATTGATCATTCCCAGTTGATTTATAAAGAATAGATGATTTTTCTCATCTAAGGGTTTGGTGAAAATGTCTTCTCTCTGTAAATCAGTAGGAATATGGATTAGGTTAATTTTCTTTTTGTCTACACTATCTCTAATGAAATGATGTATTATATCAATATGTTTATTCCTACTATGGTGAACTGGATTCTGTGCTATAGCAATAGCACTAGTATTATCACAAAATAATGTTGAATTATTTAACTTGACACCATAGTCTAGGAGTTGGTTTTGTATCCATAACATTTGTGAATAGCAGCTGCCAGCAGCCATGTATTCTGCTTCTGCAGTTGATGTAGACACAGATGTTTGCTTTTTACAAAACCAGGAAACAAGTCTCATACCCAGGAACAGGCAAGTTCCAGAGGTACTCTTCCTGTCCAATTTACATCCAGCATAGTCAGCATCTGAGTATCCAGTTAACTCAAACTCTGACTCTACAGGATACCAGAGTCCTAAATTAGGACAACTCTTTATATATCTCAAAATTCTTTTCAAGAAAATAAGGTGAGATTCTTTGGGGTTCACTTGGAACTTAGCACAAAGGCATGTGACAAACATGATATCAGGTCTGCTAGCTATTAGGTATAATAGGGATCCAACAATTGCCCTATAATGCTTCTGATCTACAGGTTTCCCTGCTGCATCAGAATCCACAACAGCATTGCTAGCCATAGGTGTTTTCATTCCTGAAGCATCACCCATCCCAAACTTCTTAATAAGCTCTTTAGCATACTTAGCTTGGGAGAGGAAGATACCATCAGGGAACTGCTTCACTTGGAGACCAAGGAAGTAGGAGAGCTCACCCATGCTACTCATCTCAAATTTGGAATGCATGAGGTCAGCAAACCTCTTGCATAACTTGGGATCAGTAGACCCAAAGATGATGTCATCCACATATATTTGTACTTACAATATTTGGTCCTTATGATATCTAGTGAAAAGAGTTTTATATATGCTTACTCTTGTAAATTTATGCTCTAAAAAAAAGCTTGCTAAGGTCTCATACCAAGCTCTTGGAGCTTGCTTTAAACCATAGAGAGCTTTATGTAATTTAAAAACAAAAGAGGGTTGAGTTAGAGAGATAAAACCTGGAGGTTGTTCCACATAAACCTCTTCTTGAAGCACTCCATTCAAAAATGCACTCTTGACATCCATTTGGAAAACTTTGAATCTCCTGTGAGCTGCATAGGCAAGGAATATTCTTATGGCCTCTAACCTTGCAACAGGGGCAAAGGTTTGGTCATAGTCAATTCCTTTCTCTTGCCTGTAGCCCTGAGCAACAAGCCTAGCCTTGTTTCTCACAATATTTCCTTGAGCATCTAGCTTGTTCCTATAGACCCATTTGGTCCCAATAACTGGGTAGTTATGAGGTCTTGGAACCAAATCCCAAACTCTACATCTCTCAAGCTGATTTAGTTCCTCTTGCATTGCAATGATCCAGTAGAAATCTTGCTCAGCTTTATGGATGGAGAGAAGTTCAATCTGAGAGAGAAAATAGGCATGCATCAAGTCTTGGTTGAGTTGATGCCTTGTCTGTACACCTGCTGAAATGTCTCCAATCACTTGAGATCTGGGGTGATCTCTAAGTGTGACAAGATAAGTGGGTGGAGTTTGTTCAGCAATAGCTTGTATAATTAATTCCTCTTAAGGAATGTTATTAGCTGTTGAGGGAAGTTCAGCCACTTCCACTTGAATATCTTCTTCACTATCTTCAGCAATGTGTGGAGAAGGATAAGTTGACACCTCTTGGGTAAGGTTTAGTCCATCCATAGACTCACACAGTTGTGGAACCTGCAAAAAGCTATTGGTAGAAATCTCTTTCTCCTTATAAGATATGTTAGCTTCATCAAAAGATACATGGACTGACTCTTCAATTTTAAGAGATGATTTATTAAAAACCCTATAGGCCTTGCTTACTTAGGAGTATCCTAGAAAAATCCCTTCTTCAGCCTTAGCCTCAAACTTTCTAATGTATCTTTTGTTGTTTGTGTGAATATAACATATACAACCAAAAACTTTAAAATATGTGATTTTAGGTTTCTTCCCTTTAAGCAATTCATAGGGGGTCTTATTTTTCAGCTTATGTATAAGGCTTCTATTCAGGACATAGTTAGCAGTGTTTACAACTTCTGCCCAAAAGGATAGAGGAATGTAAGCATCTGCCAATAATGTGTCTGCAGATTCAATGAGTGTTCTATTTTTCCTTTCAGCTACCCCATTTTGTTGGGGAGTTCTAGGAGCTGAGAAGCACTGCTTGAGACCTTTCTTCTCACAGAACTCATGTATAAAAAGAGACTCAAACTATGTGTCATGATCACTTCTAATCAATGTAACATGAGTAGAGAACTCAATCTGTATGGTCCTGAGAAAATTTGTAAGAACCTTGAATGTATCTGACTTAGTTCTCATAAAGGCCACCCAACTGAATCTAGAGAAGTCATCAACAATCACTAAAGTGTAAGACTTCCCTCCTAGGCTTTGTACAACAATGGGTCCAAATAGATCCACATGAAGCAAATACAAAATCCTAGGTGAATCACTCTTATTAATGGATTTGAAGCTAGTTTTAGTTTGCTTGCCTAATTGACAAGCCCTGCATAGATTTTCCTTCTTGTAGGGGCCAGAAGGTAAACCTTTAACAAGGTTGTCTTTAGATAACCTAGTTATATTCTTAAGGTTTACATGATCTAATCTTTTATGCCACAACTCATTTTGGTTACTAGTGATATTGAGTAAACAAACATCAGTTTTGGCAGAAATAAAATCTACTAGATATATGTTACCTTGTCTAATTCCAATTAAAATAGTTTGGTTTTCATTATTAATAATAGAACAAGAGGTAGAGTTAAAGTGTACCTGATAACCTTCATCACATAATTGGCTTATGGATATTAGGTTATGTTTGAGTCCTCTTACATATGTTACTCTCTTGAAGGTAACTGTTCCAATCTTTACTGCTCCATATCCTTCAGACTGGCCACTGTTTGAATCACCAAAGATCACCTTTTGTCCTAGCTTGGACTTGTAATTAGATAGATTGTCCTTGCTGCCTGTCATATGCTTGGAGCAACCACTTTCCAAGTACCAGGTCTGACTTACCCTTGGACAGCTCTTCACCTATACCTGTAATAAAAAACAAAACTCAATTGTTCTTGACGCAGGTCACCTTGGGCCCTTTGTTTTGTTGAAATGAAAAGCTGGAGATAACTGACAAAGTAGGTTGAGATTTATAACCTAAGGGGTGATATCTCCTAGGTGGAATAACCCAATCAGCTACTGGATTGAATGGTTTATTAGCTGGCTTAGAATTTTTGTAAGAGAAATGATTTTTGTTTGGTCCTTCTGGGTTCGACGAATTCTTGTAAGTTCGTCGACCAGAGTTCGACGAATAGGGCTGAAATCGTCGATCTCTGCTCAGAGAATGACAATAGTCATTTTCTGCGCCCCATGTTCGTCGATCTCTGCTCGACGAACCATACAAAGTTCGTCGATCGCAGTTAGACAAATTGTTATAACTGAAGTGTTGGAACACCCTATTACTAATTTGGGTCAGGATCACTATGTCTCTAGGAAACAAATGTTTGACCTCCTGTATAGCTCAATAGGTCAATTTGAATTGAGTCTAAGGGTTAGAAGTCTAGGTTTGGAAGCTGCCCTCAAGTCCAGGATTTTCTGTTTGGATACCAAGTCATATCGTCGAGCTCAGCACGACGATTCGTCGAACTCCGATCGACGATCGTCTAGCTCAACTTTGACAGATCGTCGAACTCCATTCGACGATCGCTGAGCTCAACTTCATCATATCGTCGAACTTCATTCGACGATCGGTGAGCTCAGTTCGATGATCTTTGACTCAGCTTTGGATCTCTATCTCTGAGCTCAGTTCGACGATCTTTGAGCTCAGATCGACGATATTTTGCTGCTGTATTTAGTCCATATCGCTGAGCTCAGTCCGACGATAGCAGAGCTCAGTTCGACGTTTTAAGATAACTTCAAGGATGTTTCTAGATTCAAATTCAAATCAGTTAAGGAGTTATTCTGCAATTAATTCAGAAGATTTACTAGCTGTTTTCATTCATTTCTGGACCAAGTTTCAAGGAATATTTCTATGGACTTTCCTCCAGAAGAGATTTTGCAATTAAGGATGCAATTAATGCAGACCAACGTCTATTCTTCTCAGATTATGTCTTTCCATTCAGTACCAGAGAATAAAAGAGAAGAATTCTTTTTGAATCTCCAAGATAGAGAGACAGATACACAGACACACACAGACAGACATCAGTAATCTTCAACAAAATATTCTGTCTCAAAGAATTCTCAAGAACACTCATCCAAGGAGATCAACCTTTTCTAAAATCTTCAGATTTCTCTAGTTTTCAAGTGTTCAAGGCCAACATATTTCAAGACTCCAGACATTCAACATTTTAGCTGTTGCTGAAATCATCTTTTGCTGGAGCTCAACTTTTGAAGGCCTATCACCCTACAGTAAAGCTTCTTTTCCTGAAGATCTCAAGGATTCAGGGGGAGCTTTGACACCATCAATTCACATAGTCTTCTCAGTTGTTTGAGAAAGAGAAGACTTCCATCACTCTCTCACCCCCTCTCTGTAAAGGGTTTCTCAAACTCCCTTCAAAAGTTTGAACTTGGTTTTTGAGCACCTTGTCAAAAGCTCATTGGTGGCAAGACACCTGATCAAAAAATCTGCTTTGGTTTTTGAGCACCTTATCAAAAGCTCATTGGTGCCCAGGACACCTGATCAACTCATCCTGCAGTGGATTCCTACCTAGGGTGGTAGAAAAGTGGATGTATCCAAGTTTAGGGGAACCACTATATTTCCTTGTGTCTTCTTGTTTTGCTTGTCTTTATTTTTGTTTCTGTCCTTGATTCTTCTGTGATTAGCTTTTGATTAATTTAGTTCTGTGATTAGATTTATTACTGCTTCCCTGCTCACTCATATTACAACAATTGTTGTAAAAAGTTTCAAAGCACCATATACTCTATTCACCCCCCTCTAGAGTATATCAGATCTAGCTGCACTTTCAATTGGTATCAAAGCGAGGTTGGTTAAACATACCATACCTTGGTGGTTGCACAGGCTAACACCTGAACCCAAAGATTCCAAGTTAGATCTGTTTTCTTTTGTATTTTATTATTAGATTTTGTTTTCACAAATCATGGCCCAAAACAAAGATTATGCTAGCACCAGACCTCCAGTGTGCAATCTATCCAAGTTTGCACTTTGGAAAGCAAGGATCAGACTGTACATGAATTCTATTGACGAAGATATTTTTAACTATGTTTTGACAGTGTGTCCAAGACCCCCAGAGAACTCCAGTACAAATGCTGTTCCACCTCCATCAGGAACAGATGCTGATATCAAGAGATGGAAGGTAGCTGATGCCAAGGCTATGAACATCTTGGCCCAGACAATGTCTGATGACATATTTCAAAAGGTGGCTGAATGCAATTCAGCTAAGGAAATTTGGGACAAACTCTCAGAAATAGTCTCAGGCTCAGCTGATGAGAGAAAGGATAGGAGATCCCACCTCATATCTCAATATGAGAATTTCAAGAAGGGAGAAACTGAGTCAGTGGGAGATTTGTACAACAGGCTCAGTCTAATTGTCAGTGAACTCAGAACATTGGATAAAGAGATCTCACTAACTGAACTCAATGACAAGATTCTAATGTGCTTCCCTAGCACTTGGGATTCAAGAATCTGGCCAATTAAGGATGCTAGAAGTCTGAATGAGATCACCACTGAAGCTCTATTGGGTAAGCTCAAATCTTATGAGCTACTCATCAAAAATAGAGAAGAAGAACAGAAGGCTGTCTCTCCAGCCACAAGAAAAGAGAAGACCATAGCCTTCAAGGCAACTGAAGATCAGCCTGAAGACAAAGTCACATGCAATGATGAACTTCTCAGTCTGTTGGCCAAAAGATTTTATAAGATGGCCAGAAAGGACTTTAGAAGGAGATCATACAAGGAACATGATAATCCAAGGTATGATAAGTCCATTAATAATAATAATAAAGACATTATTTGCTTTGGTTGCAGGAAACCAGGGCATATAGTTCCTGACTGTCCAGAAAACAAAAACAAGGACAGAAGGGACAAGAAAGAAAGAAGAAAGGAGAAAGACTCCAAGAGGAATGACAATGGCAAACCCTCAATAAGCAAAAACAAACACACAAGAAAGGGGTTTGTTGCTGAATCCTGGAGTGAGACTGAAGAAGAGTCAGAAGCATCATCCAGCTCCAGTGATGATGAGGATGATGCAGAAGAAAAAGAGTTCTGCATGATGGCAATCAATGCCTCACAGCATAATTTATAAGAAGAATAGTCAGAGTCAGATTCAGAGACTCAACCTGAAGAAGATCAGGTAATCAGTTCTTTTGATTTTAATTCAGAGGACTTTAAATCTGAATTTAAAGCATTGTGTTTAAACCTGCTAAAATCTGAGAAAGAAATTATCTCTCTCAGAAATCATCTATCTGAACATAATACTTTAAAGTCAGAAAACCTCAAACTCTCTCAGGAGTTGGAGTGCTGTAGGGAGCAGATAGCTTCACTGAAAAGTGAGCTGTGTGAGGCCAAGAAGCTTGAAGAATCCCTTAATGGGAGAAGCATCAAGCTGATGGACATCACAAACACAGTGAACTCCAGATTCAATAGTACACTGGGATTAGGTGCTTCATCCAGCCAACCCATAGTTCTAACAACTCCAATCAAATTCATTTCTGACAAAGGAAAGGGAGTTGTAGAGGTAGCTAGGAAAAATTCTGATCTGCCCCAAAAAACTAAGTCCCAGCAGAAATCGTCGAACGGAGATCGACGATCGCCAAACTGAGATCGACGATCGCCGAACGCAGATCGACGATCTCAGGCAAAATCGTCGAACGCAGCTCGACGATCTCAAGTACCTGAACTCAGCCATAGTCGACCGTCGAACGGAGCTCGACGATCTGACCCAAGATCGTCGAACGCAGCTCCAAGATCGCCGAACAGAGGTCAGAGCTCTGGAAAATTTTTCAAGGGCAAATCAAAATTCAATCCTAAGGGTCCTTCATCCCAAATCTTTAACCCTTATACTGAATGGATTATACCTCCAAGGAGATATCATCCTGAAGGATATAAGAGTCAACCTGGGATGTCCTTTATTTTAGAATTTAAAGGTTATCAACCTAAGCCCAAGGTAAACTGGGTCAAAAACAAATGAATTGTCTTATGTGCAGGTGAAGACCTATCCAACATCTAATCAGCAATGGTACTTGGATAGTGGGTGCTCTAAGCACATGACAGGGAACAAAGACAACCTCACTTCCTTTAGAGCCAAGCTTGGACCCAAAGTTATCTTTGGTGATTAAAACTTTGGACAGACTAAAGGATATGGTGCAGTCCAGATTGGATCAGTAACTTTCAAGAAGGTAGCTTATGTGGAAGGACTGAAGCACAACCTAATTAGCATCAGTCAGCTGTGTGATGAAGGCTACCAGGTGACCTTCAGCAAAGCATTATGCAAAATAAAGTCAGAGGACAACACAACTATTTTGACAGGTAAAAGGAAATGTAACATCTATCTAGTAGACTTTCTTTCAACTGATGTTGATATTTGCTTGTTTAACTCTATCAGTAGACCAAACATCTTATGGCATAAGAGACTAGGATACCTAAACCTTAGAACTATTGCTAGTCTATCCAAGGACAACCTTGTTAGAGGACTACCTTCTGGCCCCTACAAGAAGGAAGGACTCTGCAGGGCTTGTCAATTAGACAAGCAAACTAAAAACAACTTTAAGTCACTTAATAAGAGTGATTCACCTAGGATATTGTATCTGTTACACATGGATCTTTTTGGACCTATCACAGTACAAAGCCTAGGAGGGAAATCCTACACCTTAGTAGTTGTAGATGACTTCTCTAGATTCACTTGGGTGTTCTTTCTAAGGAAGAAGTCTGATAACTTTAAGTGTCTGACAGAGTTTCTCAAATGTATACAGATTGAGTTCAATACTCACATTGCCCTGATCTGAAGTGATCATGGGACAGAGTTTGATTCTCTTCTTATGCAAGAGTTCTGTCAGAGTGAAGGGATCAGACATACTTTCTCAGCTCCTACAACTCCTCAACAAAATGGGATAGCTGAAAGAAAAAATAGAACCCTTATTGAATCTGCCACTACATTATTGTCAGATGCTCACCTTCCTCTATCCTTTTGGGCAGAGGCAGTGAACACCTCCAACTATGTGCTGAATAGAAGTTTGATACATAAACTAAAGGGAAAGACTCCCTATGAATTACTCAAAGGGAAGAAACCTAAAGTTGATTATTTTAGAGTCTTTGGTTGCATTTGCTACATTCATAACAATGACAAGAAATATTTAGCAAAATTTCAAGCTAAAGCTGATGAAGGAGTGTTTCTGGGATACTCCATGATCAGCAAGGCTTATAGGGTCTATAATAAATCATCTTTAAAAATTGAGGAATTTGTTCATATATCATTTGATGAATCTAACATGTCTTTCAAGGAGAAGATCTCTTCTACCATAGAACCTTTGCATGAACATTCTCTAGTTGAAGATTTGAACAAGTTACAGGTTACTCAAGGGGATGAAAGCAGTGAAGATGAAGAAAATGCTCAACATATTGAAGAACAACTTGAAGATCCAGTTGTTGTACCACAAGAGGAAACAACAACACAGGTTGGTGAACAATCAACACCCCCTGTTGATTTAGTAACATCAAGAGACCATCCAATTTCCCAAATAATTGGAGACATCTCAGCTGGTGTGCAAACCAGAAATCAGGTCAACCAAAACCTGTTGCACACCTGCTTCCTATCTCAAATTGAACCTCAGTCCATTCAAGATACAGAGCAAGATCCACACTAGATTATTGCAATGCAAGAGGAGTTGCATCAATTTGAGAGGAACAAAGTATGGGAACTAGTGCCAAAGCCTAAGGATCACTCCATTGTTGGAACAAAATGGGTATTCAGAAACAAACTGGATGATCAAGGAGTAATTGTAAGAAACAAGGCAAGGCTAGTTGCTCAGGGATATTCTCAAGAAGAAGGGATAGACTACGACCAGACCTTTGCACCAGTTGCAAGATTAGAAGCCATCAGAATATTTTTAGCATATGCAGCACATAAAGGCTTCAAGGTATATCAGATGGATGTCAAAAGTGCATTTCTAAATGGAGACATCAAAGAGGAAGTATATGTCAGACAACCTCCAGGTTTTACCTCTCCAACTTATCCTGATTATGTTTTTAGATTGAACAATGCATTATATGGTCTCAAGCAAGCTCCTAGAGCATGGTATGAGACCCTAGCATGCTTTCTTTTGGAAAATAGTTTTATAAGGGGTAGAGTAGACCAAACTCTTTTCATTAGAACCCATAAGTCCCATACCCTACTAGTAAAGATTTATGTAGACGATATTATTTTTGGTTCTACTGACTCCAAATTGTGCAGAAGGTTTTTCAACCTAATGCATTCTAAATTTGAGATGAGTAGCATGGGTGAGCTATCCTTTTTCCTAGGATTGCAAGTCAAGCAACATGCTGAAGGCATCTTTATTTCTCAAACCAAATATGCAAATGAATTGGTTAAGAAATTTGGCATGTCTGAAGCATCTTGTATGAAAACACCCATGCCTACTAATGCTGTATTGGATGATGATGAACATGGGAAACCTGTTGATCAGACAACATATAGAGCAATGATTGGCTCTTTACTGTATCTTACAGCTAGTAGACCAGATATAATGTTTGCTACATGTATATGTGCTAGGTTCCAAGTAAGCCCTAGAGAGTCACACCTAACACTAGTAAAGAGGATCCTCAGGTATGTTAAAAGTTGTCCAAATCTAGGTCTCTGGTATCCAAAAGATTCAGCATTTGATTTAACTGGATTTTCTGATGCTGACTATGCTGGATGCAGAATTGACAGGAAAAGCACCAGTGGAACTTGTCAGTTCCTTGGTGACAGACTTGTCTCCTGGTTTTGTAAGAAACAAACTTCTGTGTCAACTTCAACTGCTGAAGCTGAATATGTGGCTGCAGGCAGTTGTTGTTCACAAATCTTGTGGATTCAAAACCAACTCCTAGACTATGGCTACAACTTAGAGAAGTCTAAAATCTTTTGTGATAACACCAGTGCTATTTCTATAGCTCAAAATCCAGTCCTCCATAGTAGGACAAAACACATAGAGATTAGACATCATTTCTTAAGGGATAATGTTGAAAAGAATAAAATTGAACTACAATATATCCCAACTGATTTACAAAGGGGAGATATTGTCACCAAGCCCTTGGATGAAAAGAAACACACCTTCTTCCTAAATCAGTTAGGAATGTTAGATGGAGGAAGTCTTAAATAATATCCAAGATTTTGAAAGCTTAAAATTGACCAAGACTAGGCAAACATCCTGTTTTTTTTTCTTAGTGTCTAGAGTCTTTCTGATCTCTGAACTGAGCTCGATGATTTTCCCCCAGATCGTCGAACGGAGATCGATGATTTCCAAAATCGTCGACCAGAGTTCAGCGTCTCTCAGATAGTATGAACTATCTCTTCCGATCAACGATCGTCGAACGACGCTCGACGATTTTGTTCTTTGAACGATCGTCGAACAGAGCTCGATGATCTCCAATATCGTCGAACGGAGATCGACGATGTTGAAGACTCTTCAGATTCATTTAAAAGCCTCGATCGTCGAACTGAGTTCAACGATCTTTCCAATTCTGCGTCGAACCTTAATATAAAATTCATTTTTCGCCGTCGTTCTCCTTTGCGCTTTCGATTTCTCTGCAAGAATTTTCTTTCCCTCCAAACAGTTCTGCACTTGGTCGTTTTGTTTGTTGAATTTTTGCAGGTACCCATGGCTGTGTCTGTTGCTATTCTCGCCGCCATGAAGTTTGATGCTGGCTTCGACATCGACATGGAATCCTTCAGCACAACCGACCAGGTTTTTCAGGACATCATAGAGTTATTCAAAGAGCAGAACCTGACTGCATTTATGACCACAAGAATCAAGCTTGCATCTGATGAGATCAAGGAATCAGTCTACACTGCCCACAATCAAGACAACTCCACCATTGTTGGGTCAATATCTGGCACACAGGTACCTCTAACCCCAGCAATTTTATCAGAGGTTTTTGAGCTGAGAAATGGTGAAGATACTGCTGACTTGTTTGGAGAAGAGTATACTGACCTGCTTGCCAGAATGAGTCATTCAGAGGCCAACCCTAGCAAGCTCTTGAAAAAGAACCTGTCTGTGGAATACAGATTCATGGCAGATGTAGTTGGGAAAGTGCTACTGGCTAAGCACTCTGCTCATGATACAATCTCAAGGTATCAGCTCTGCCTCATGGGAGCCCTTGTAGACAGGAAGAATTTGAATTGGGGAGAAGTCTTCTTTGACCTTATCAATAAGAAGATAAACAAAAGTTTTGTCAACTTTGGAAGGATTATTGGGGTGTTTCTGCAGCACAAGTGCCCTGCTTTGCTGGTCTCTTCTGGAATCCATATCAATGCATCCAAGAGACTGTCTTGTGCCCTGTTTGGAAAATGGGACAGACAAATCAGCAATCCCAGCAGGCCCTCCTCCAGCACTCCTTCAGGCACAAGGACTCTCAGAGTCACTTCCCCACAGGTCTCTGCCCCTGCAGATGACCTGCCTGCTGTTGCCTCTCCTCCTCCTCCTCCAATTCCATCTCTTCCCATATCATCTACCATTCCAACTCCATCCACCATCATCATCTCCAGACCCTCTCCAACATCCACACCATCTCCAGTACCTATTCTTCCAACATCAGAAGAACAATTCCATCCCTTATTCTCCTACCCTCAACCAGATGCCACTTCATCACCCTCCATTCCATCCTTCACCCTCATTGATGATTCCTTTATGGATGATTCACCATCCTCTCCTCCTGAGCTACCCTCATCCTCAACTTCCTATCAAGATCTTCTACAACAAATCATTGACCAACCTACATTCACCCCATCTATCTCCATCCCACTGTCCTCTATATCCACCTTACCCACACCTCAACCATCCCTTCCACCATTCACTAGCTCTCCACTGCCATCACCAACAACTGCTCCTCCATCTTTTACCTCTGCTCCAGTCACCCTTGAGCAAGTAGACATCCCAGCCCTTGCTGACAGGTTGTATGAATTGCTAGCCCCCAGGCTATCTCTTCTTATGGAGACCTCCTTGGCTCCATTACACCTGTCAGTGGCAGCTCTCTCTGCCAGGCTCTCATCTCTATTTCCTCAGGCATCCCCTACAGCAGTGTGCCTTGATCCAGCCTTGTCTGAATCTAGGCAGGGGGAGATGCCCTATGAAGTGAGTCTTCCTGCTGCTGCTGTTGCTGCTGTTTCTGTGAGCCTGTCTGCTGTTGCTGCTGTTGCTGCTGTTTCTTCAGCTCCTGTTCTTGCTGCTCCTGCTGCTGTGACTCAAGAACAAATTCCTCCTGCTGCAGTCTTTGCAATAGACCTCAGGTCTTTGCTTTCAACCTTTGATCTGTTATATTTCAGAGGACTGCCAGAGCCAGTTGCTGGCCAGCCCCCAGAGGATCTATCCAAGGCACTTGTGCCATTCTCCTACTGTGACCCCAGCATCATCACCTCATTTGTCCACTCAGTATATGCTGCTGCTTCTTCTGATGAAAGCATTGATGTTGCTTCTGATGTTGTTGCCTCTACTGCTGCTGATATTTCTGTTATTGCTGTTGAGCCAATCTCTAAGGAAATTCTTATGTCAGAGGCACCTGAGTTTGAGCCTTCTGTAGTTTCTGATGATATCTCTACTGTTGATGCTGTTGTCAGTGAAACTATTGCCGCTGCTGTTACTTCTCCAGAAACTGTTGTTTCTATTGTTGTCACTTCTCCTGAACCTGCAACATCTACTGCTGTTGTTACTGTTCCTACTTCAATTGCAACACCTGCAATATCTGTTGCTGTCACTGCTGTTACTACTTCAACACCTGCTGCTACACCCTCTGCTACCTCATCTGCTTCTGTACAGCTCAAGAAGGATTTGATGAAGAAAATTGATGCCCTGTATGATGACCAGAGTTCTGAAAGTGATGAGTACAGAACAGACTCTGATGACTCTTCTGCTACCATTGCCAGGAAAAGAAAGACAAGGAGCAAAGCCATGAAGAGAGTACCTCCTGCCAAGGTTAAAGATAACAATGATATTCCATACTACATTCTTCATGATTGCCCTATCACTGAGCACTGGATGCAGTACTCCAAGAACCAACTGAAAGCAATGAAAAAGAAGAGGAAATATGAAAAGGGTTCTTCACAATTCCAACACTCTCATCCTCCTCCACCACCTCCTCCTGATGCAGGTGCAGGTGGAAGTTCTACTGCTCAACCCCCTGCCAGAAGTCAGGCCTCCTATCAGCCTCATGCCAGATCTTACCATAGGGGAAGCCAATCCAGGGATTCTCAATCTAGGAGAGGAGGATACAGAGGAAATCAAAGAGATCTCCAGGTCTACTCCAAAGGTTACTCAAGGCAACACCCATATTCCAGGGGAGGATAAATTTCTTCTGACACCACATCTGGCCCTTTCCCCTATAAGCTGAAAGAAATTGTGTCATCCAGGACTCCTCAAGACAATCCCTCTAACAGATATGAGCCACCAGTACCTTTTGAGGACCCTGAGAACAATCCAGCTGCTTGGACTGCAAGATTAAAAGAACTAGCTGCACTAGATCAGATCAAAAAGGCTAGAGAGCAAGGAAGAGATTCCTCCAACATTTCTACAATGTCTGAACAGAGAAAGAAAGAGCTAGAAAGATATGCTTCAAGCAAATTCTTTGATTCTGACAGGTATATGGAACTGCATCCTGAAGCTGTAGTTCCCAGGCCTAAACAACAAACATCTTTAGGTGCAGCAGATGATACCAGATCAAAGAAAGAAGCCCTCAATCCCAACAGAGAGATCAAACTTGTTAAGGGCAAGGAAAAGAAGTGACAATGTAAGGTGACATTCTCTGTGATTTCTGATTACTATCTGGGATGTTATATATCTCTGTGGTTCTACAATGTCTAGCTTGTTGCTTTTCTGTTTTGCTGCTTGTATGTTATTCAAATTTTCCAAACTCTGTAAATAGTAATCCTAACTCAAATAGGGGAGATTGTTGGAACACCCTATTACTAATTTGGGTCAGGATCACTATGTCTCTAGGAAACAAATGTTTGACCTCCTGTATAGCTCAATAGGTCAATTTGAATTGAGTCTAAGGGTTAGAAGTCTAGGTTTGGAAGCTGCCCTCAAGACCAGGATTTTCTGTTTGGAGACCAAGTCATATCGTCGAGCTCAGCACGACGATTCGTCGAACTCCGATCGACGATCGTCTAGCTCAACTTCGACAGATCGTCGAACTCCATTCGACGATCGCTGAGCTCAACTTCATCATATCGTCGAACTCCATTCGACGATCGGTGAGCTCAGTTCGACGATCTTTGACTCAGCTTTCGATCTCTATCTCTGAGCTCAGTTCGACGATCTTTGAGCTCAGATCGACGATATTTTGCTGCTGTATTTAGTCCATATCGCTGAGCTCAGTCCGACGATAGCAGAGCTCAGTTCGACGTTTTCAGATAACTTCTAGGATGTTTCTAGATTCAAATTCAAATCAGTTAAGGAGTTATTCTGCAATTAATTCAGAAGATTTACTAGCCGTTTTCATTCATTTCTGGACCAAGTTTCAAGGAATATTTCTATGGACTTTCCTCCAGAAGAGATTTTGCAATTAAGGATACAATTAATGCAGACCAACGTCTATTCTTCTCAGATTATGTCTTTCCATTCAGTACCAGAGAATAAAAGAGAAGAATTCTTTTTGAATCTCCAAGATAGAGAGACAGATACACAGACACACACAGATAGACATCAGTAATCTTCAACAAAATATTCTGTCTCAAAGAATTCTCAAGAACACTCATCCAAGGAGATCAACCTTTTCTAAAATCTTCAGATCTCTCTAGTTTTCAAGTGTTCAAGGCCAACATATTTCAAGACTCCAGACATTCAACATTTCAAATGTTGCTGAAATCATCTTTTGCTGGAGCTCAACTTTTGAAGGCCTATCACCCTACAGCAAAGCTTCTTTTCCTGAAGATCTCAAGGATTCAGGGGGAGCTTTGACACCATCAATCCACATAGTCTTCTCAGTTGTTTGAGAAAGAGAAGACTTCCATCACTCTCTCACCCCCTCTCTGTAAAGGGTTTCTCAAACTCCCTTCAAAAGTTTGAACTTGATTTTTGAGCACCTTGTCAAAAGCTCATTGGTGGCAAGACACCTGATCAAAAAATCTGCTTTGATTTTTGAGCACCTTATCAAAAGCTCATTGGTGCCCAGGACACCTGATCAACTCATCTTGCAGCGGATTCCTACCTAGGGTGGTAGAAGAGTGGATGTACCCAAGTTTAGGGGAACCACTATATTTCCTTGTGTCTTCTGGTTTTGCTTGTCTTTATTTTTGTTTCTGGCCTTGATTCTTCTGTGATTAGCTTTTGATTAATTTAGTTCCGTGATTAGATTTATTACTGCTTCCCTGCTCACTCATATTACAACAATTGTTGTAAAAAGTTTCAAAGCACCATATACTCTATTCACCCCCTCTAGAGTATATCAGATCTAGCTGCACTTTCATGAAGTTTGCGTTCAGCGTTCGTTGATCTGGGTTCGACGAACGGGTCACGTTTCGTCGATCGGAGTTCGACGAATGCTGCTGAACCTTGTTTTTATTAGCTGTTTTCTGATTTTTATTTCTCTTGTCTATGAATTTTGGGTTGTTTTCTGACATTGGTTTGTCTATTGTCTTTTCTTTTCCCTTGGCAGAAACAAACTTAATGGGTGTGGATAAGAATATTTTTCTTAATTATGGGGGGCAAACCTGATGATGCACCCAAGCCCAGCTTGCCATTTAATCTGGCATTTACTGTGATTGTTATGTCCATCAGCTTGAGACTTCTTCCATTAAGAGATTGCTCAAGTTGTTTGGCCTCACATAAATCAGATTTTAATTTAATTATTTGTTCATTAGCTAAAGTTAGTTGATCTTTTAGTTTAATATTTTCTGAGTTAGCAGATTCCAGATTTCCTAGTCTTTCTCTAAGGGTTTTTATTTCTTTTTCTGAATTAATTAAATCTAAACACATAGTTTTGAATTCAATTTTAAATAGATCAGAATTAAAATCAAAGCTTGAAATAACCGGATCAGCCTCTGAGTCTGAGGCTGCCTCATCTTCAGATTCTCCTTCTGATCCTGAACAGCTCCTGGAGGCATCAATTGCCATAAGGCAAACCTCCTTGGATCTCGCTTCTTCCTCTTCTTCACTTGAGCTGGAAGAGGATGATTCTTCTTCAGTATCACTCCATGTTTCAGCAACAAAGCCTTTGTCTTTCTTTTTATACTTGCTGGAGGAGGGTCTGCTGCTGTGTTTTCTCCTACAGTCCTTTTCTCTGCTTTTCTCCTTCTTTTGGTTTTCTGGACATTTAGAGATGTAATGTAATGCCCCGAAACTCAAAGGAGTGACGGGGGATGTTTTGGGCCAGTTTTGGGTTCTGGCTGAAGGCACGCGGCCTGGGACACGGGCGTGTCCCAGGGCGTGTCAAGCGTGTGTCGACACTCAGCCGGGAAGTCGATATTTTGAACTCGACATTGTGTCGAGACTGGGCACACGGCCTGTAACACGGGCGTGTCGCAGGGCGTGTCGACCCGTGTCGACACTTAGCCCACGAAGTCGACACTCTGCGTTCGACGAAGTGTCGAGATATGGCACACGGCCTGCAACACGGGCGTGTCACAGGGCGTGTCGACCCGTGTCGACACTCGTCCCGGGAAGTCGACACTCTGCTCGATAATGTGTCGAGACAAGGCACACAGCCTAGGATACGGGCGTGTCCAAGGCCGTGTCATTAGGTCGACGATCTTCGCTCGACGAAGTGTCGAGTGTCGAGACCGTGTACACGGCCTGGAGCCCAGGCGTGTTGAGGTGACACGAGCAAGGACACAGGCGTGTCCTAGAACCCATGCAGTGCTCGGGTTGTTTTCGGGGAAAAATGATGGGGGTACACGGCCGGCCACACGGCCGTGTCAGGTGGAACACAGGCGTGTCAGGTCGAACACGTGCATGTTCGATACCCATGTGAGGTTCCAAGCGAGCCGATTTTGACGCCGAATGAGGCACACGGCCCTGGACACGGGCGTGTGCCAGGCCGTGTGCGGTCCAGATTGGGCATTTCAGTCCCGAATCAAAGCCGTTCATTTCTTTAATTGATGATCCAACGACTGGGGGTTGTTCCTGAAGGGATATACCCGGGATTGGACTTAGAAACCCTCACTTTTCATAAGTTATCATCTTTCTAAAATCTTAGAGAGAGAGGAGAGCCAAGGAAGGTAGAAGGAGCTAGATCCGGCCATTGGAGCAGCTTCGAAGCTCCAAATCGCGAGCCGACTCCGGATCCACGGAGGCAAAGCTAGTGCGGTGCTTTTCATCCGCATACTTTTCCATGGCGCCAAAGAGGAACGCTAGGGTAACGATTCTCTTCTTGAGCATGAGTAGCTCTCCTTCTTTGCATAGGAAGCCCGCTCTCGCGAGTTTGCGGAGAGTTGGAGGCGTTCCTTCGGGTAGATATGTGAAGTCCCCGTTGTTTAGAGTTCGTAAGCGAGAACGGACATAGGAATGTTGTGTGAAGCCTACCCGGACATGTTGGTCTGGATCGGTGATGTTGCATTGCATAAATGCCGGAGAAGACTCCGTGCTATTGATTGTTTTTCGGGTTTTCTACGCGGTAGATTGCAGCAGGGAGCCTTGGGGATTAACACAAAGGTGCACCCAGAAAACTGGGCGGATGCGAGATCTTGCCAACTTGGTGGCCAGAGAGCCAACTTGAACATAACCGGGTTATGTGAATTGTGATGGAAATGGGACTCGGTGGAAGTTTGATCCGCGCAAATGGCTTAAATTGTCATTGCGATGTGAGCATGGGTTAGATGCAACCGTACCCGTTCTATGTCGTTTGGTTAAAGAGACCTAAGGGTACGTGGCACTTGGCGTTGGCATAGATTAGGGTCTTCGGCGGTCAATGGCTTAAATTGTCGTGACCCAGGCCAGGAAGACAAATTGCTCATAGGTTTGGCCGTCAAAGTGGCGGTGGTGAGTCCGGAATGTTTATGGCTTTAATTGACGTGACATCGACCGGTTCACCGAGAATGTGCCCTGAGAGCACGAGGCGTGTGGCCGTGCGAGCCAACGTTTGTGATGGAATGATTATGGTCATATATTGCTCGCTTATGCTAATGAAATGCAGGGAAGGAGCATCGCCGCACCGAGTTGGGGGCGGGATCGTTATAATTTGGTCAGCATTGCTGACCGTTGCCTTGTTTTGCCACCGTGCGGTGGTTTGTTGCTTGCAGGTGCTGTTGGACCAAGCGGTCATTAGCGGGCTAAAGCCCAAGTGCGAAGCAGGCCCTCGAAGGCCTAATTGGAAGTGTTTACTGTTTTATTCATGTATGACCGGCCTGCGTGCCGTGGTTTGTAAATCATGTAATATCAAGTGAAACATTTTGTAAGGCCTTAAGGCTTGTGTTGGTATTTGTATAACATTCCTATTTTTGGATTAGTGGACATTCATGATTTAATGCTAGGTTCTTATTTGCAACTTTTATAAACTGCTTCCGCTAGAATGCTCTGTGTAGGATGTTGAGATTGGTTGGATGGTTTCCATGAGTAACCACCCGGTCTGTCTGTGGCATACGACGTCGGGCCCCGGCCGGACCTACTGCTATATGCTATGCGACGGATAGGGGGTGTTACAATTTGATATCAGACTACTGGTTTTGGTCGGGCTTAAACTGAATTCGTGGGCGAATTCTTTTTAAGGGGTGGTGAGCACATTGTGTGCGTCATCGTTATAACAGTAAAAGAACCCATGAATGTCCACTTAGGAATGAAAATACATGTGTTTGAGGAACCTGCGTGTTCCTATAATTGCTGTTTGCAATTTATTTGGTCGCTTACCGGTGTTTTGTACCACTATAGGTGACCAGAAGTGGTGTTGGGCCGTCAGAACGCCGAGTTTCTGAGGCTAGCAGTGCACTAGATGTTGCTCCTGCAACACCTCTATCGGCTGAGAATATACGTTTGGTGGCTGAAGCGGTGTTGGCCGTGATAAATGCGCAGCCTGCAAGGCAAACGCAGCAGCCCGCTCCTGTGATGGGGCAGGAACCTCTTCAAGAGGCTGAGCCGAGGAGAGTGGAGTAAGTGGTTGTGGAACCGGTGGTGCCAAGGAGGGCAACCGAGAGACAGCTTAAGCATGTAATGAGCTTTAACCCTCCGTTATTCTCGGGGTTGGGAACTCCATCTCAGGCTGAAGACTGGCTCTCCAGGGTGAAGAGAGTCATGACAGCAACGGAGACGGAGGAGTGGCAAATGAACACCATCGCTATGTTCCTTCTGGATGGTGAAGCGAGAATGTGGTGGGAAGGATTGGAGCTGCACTTACTGAGAGGTAGGAAACTTGGTGATGTATCGATGGAAGAGTTCTCGAGATTGTTCTTGGCTAGATACCTCCCTTCGACGCAAAAGATAGCGTTGGAGAATGAGTTTCTGAAGTTGGTTCAGGGTGAGAAGAGCGTGGATGAATATCTCCATGAGTTCACTCGTTTGAGTCGATATGCTAGCTCCACCATCGTGGATGAGGAGCGCAAGACTAATCGCTTCTACGAAGGCTTGAGAGATGAGTTGAGATTACTACTTTCGGGGCCGATGACGGAGGGTTTCTTAACCTTGGTCAACACTGCCCGGTCCTTGGAGAAGGACATGAAGAATGTACAAGCAAAGAAAAGCTTGGGTGAGAAGAAATCTGAATTTAAAGTGCCGACTACTTCAAAGTCCGGCCATCAGAGGTCTTTCAAGAAGCATAGGACTTCGGGTCCAGCTCCTTCTGGTGCTTCTGGGGTGACTACGGGTCGGACCCCGGGCGCGTGTTTTACTTGTGGAAAGACGGGGCATTTTGCCCGTGACTGTTGTAGCGGACGTCCTAAGTCCTAGAGAAAGCCGGGAGCTACTTATGAAGAGAAGGGCAAGGCGGTGGAGTCGATCGCATCCCACTATGCTCCGGACCAACCAAGGGTCTATAATCTTGGCCAACAGGAGGCCATCAAACAGGCTGATGTGGTGACAGGTACGGTTTAATTTATAGCAAGTCAATTTCTTTAAATACTTGTTATTCACATGTTACCTTACCACTGCTTATTTAGGATTTGTATTGATTTGTGAAAATCCGGCACGAACACTCTTCGATATGGGAGCTTCACACTCCTTCATGTCCGAAGGATTTATATCACGCATCGGAGTCCCTTCTTCAATGGCGAAGGATAAGTTGGATGTGTTGTTGCCCAATGAGTGTTCGATGCGAGCGGATAGGATCTGCGATGTTAAGATTCGTATTGGGAATCAGGAGTTCGACCTGCAGGCGTCTTTACTTCCGTTGGTGGAGTTCGACATTATATTTGGCATGGACTGGCTCTCGGAGTAGCAGGCCTATATTGACTGCGGTCGCAAGGAAGTCAAGCTGGGAGCAAGTCGTGAGATGACTTTTACGGGCTTAAAGGGGTCGAGCAAGACGTTGATGTCTGCTCTTCAGGTGGTGAAGGCGGTTCGTGCCGGTGCAGAACTGTTCTTTACGCTAGTGGAGGTTGCAAAGCCGAAGCCCGCGTTGCATTGTATTTCAGTGGTATCGGAATACCCTGATGTGTTCCCCGCAGATCTTCCTGGAGCCCCGCCTCAGCGGGAGATAGATTTCACGATTGAGCTAGTGGCAGGTGCAAAGCCTGTGTCACGATCTCCTTATCGGCTAGCGCCTAAGGAAACGACGGAGCTGAAAGTTCAACTACAAGAGTTGTTGGAGCAAGGGTATGTGCGCCCGAGTTCTTCGCCTTGGAGCGCACCGGTCCTCTTTGTTAAGAAGAAGGACGAAAGCTTGAGGCTATGTATTGACTATCGGGAGCTCAACAAGCTGACAGAGAAGAACAAGTACCCGATCCCCCGGATTGATGATCTTTTTGATCAGTTAGTCGGGTCGACGGTGTACTCGAAGTTAGATCTCAAGTCTGAGTACTATCAGCTGCGAATAAGGGAGAGTGATATCCCTAAGAGAGCGTTTAGGACGAGATACGGGCATTATGAGTTTACAGTCATGCCGTTTGGGCTGACTAATGCGCCGTCAGTGTTCATGGATTTGATGAACAGGACTTTTAGGGAGTACTTGGACCATTTCGTGATCGTCTTCATCGACGATATTTTGGTGTACTCGCAAAGTGAGGAAGATCACTTCAAGCATCTTCATTTGGTTTTGGAGACGCTAAGGAGAAATCAGTTGTATGTCAAGTTCTCGAAGTGCGAGTTTTGGCTATCCTCAGTGGCGTTCCTCGGTCATATAGTGAATGGAGAGGGTATTGCTGTGGATCCGGCGAAGATTGTTGCGATACGGGAGTGGCCTGAGCTTGCTACGGTAGCGGAAGTACGGAGTTTTCTGGGGCTTGTCGGCTATTATAGGCGCTTCGTAGAGAACTTCTTGCGGATAGCGTTACCTCTCACTACTTTGACGAGGAAGGAGCATAAGTTCGTTTGGACGCCGGAGTGCGCGCGAGATTTTGAGGAGTTGAAGTGTCGGTTGACCACGGCGCCTGTGCTGAGTTAGCCATGTGGGACCGAAGGCTATGAGATTTACAGTGATGCTTCGGGCAGCGGTTTGGGTTGCGTGCTACTGCAACACGGAAGCGTAATAGCTTATGGCTCGAGACAGCTAAAAGTGCATGAAAGGAACTATCCGGTCCATGACTTGGAGTTAGCGGCCGTGATTTTTGCCTTGAAGCTGTGGAGACACTACTTGTACGGTGTGAAGATTGATATCTACACCGATCACAAGAGCCTGAAGTATCTTATTGATCAGAAAGATCTGAATATGCGGCATCGTAGATGGATGGAGTTCCTAGGGGACTATACATTCAAGATCCACTACGTGCCTGGAAAAGGGAATGCGGTTGCGGACGCGTTGAGTCCCCGAGCCCCAGCTCAAGCCAATTGGCTATCGGTGCATGATGAGCGGTTGGTGCGGGAGTTGGAGGTGTTGGAGATTGTTTGTGTGGACAGGCAATCAAGTGCTGAAGCAGTTCTGAATTGGACTGAAGTCCAATATGACCTGGCTGATCGTATTTGGCAGGCTTTGGATATGGATGCTCATACGAAGCAGTTCATGGTGGAGGCTCTGGATTGGTCAAATTCCCAATTCGTCGTGGAGGACGGATTACTTTGGAAGGACGGTCGTCTGTGCGTCCCAAATGTGGGTAATTTGCGGGTGGAGTTGTTGTACGAGGCACACCATACCAAGTACTCGATTCACCCGGGGAGCACGAAGATGTACCGTGATGTGAAGAAACTATTTTGGTGGCCGGGTTTGAATAAGGATGTGGCGCTATACGTAGCGAAGTGCCAAACTTGCGCCTTGGTGAAGGCGGAGTGCCAAAAGCCGGGAGGATTTCTTAAGTCCTTGCCTATTCCGGAGTGGAAATTCGATGACATCTCTATGGACTTTGTGCACGGTTTGCCAAGGTCGCAAAAGGGGAACGACGCCATTTGGGTGGTTGTTGATCGGTTAACGAAGGTGTCGCATTTCATTCCGCATAGGAAGGATGATCCGGTGGAGAAGTTGGCAAATCTTTATGTGGATAACATAGTACGGCTTCATGGTGTGCCCCGCAGCATCGTGAGTGACCGAGATGGGCAGTTCACGTCCAATGATTGGAGGCTTGTGCAGCAAATGTTGGGAACAAAGCTGAAATTCAGCACAGCCTTCCATCCGCAAACGGATGGGCAGACCGAGAGGGTCAATAGAACCATGGAAGACATGCTCCGCATGTGTGTCTTGGATTTTGGGAAGTAGTGGGAAGACCACCTATATTTGGTAGAGTTCGCATACAACAATAGCTACCAAGCGAGTATTCAGATGACGCCTTTCGAGGCCCTATATGGTAGAAAATGTCGCACGCCGTTGTCTTGGTTAGAAACGGGTGCGTCAAAGTTGTATAAGCGATCAGAAGTGGAGAATGCTACTTCTTTGGTGAGAACCATTCGGGAGAGGTTGCTTATCGCTCAGGACTGGCAAACGAAGTACTATAATGTCAAGCACAGGAACGTGGAGTTCGCTGTGGGTGACTATGTGTACCTAAAGATCAAGCCGTTCAAGGGTGTCTCGCGGGTGCGGCGATTGAAAAAGCTAAGCCCGAGGTACCTTGGGCCGTTTGAGGTTCTGGAGCGAGTCGGTGAAGCGGCCTATCGGTTGAAGCTTTCAGTGGAGCTAAGTGGTTTACATGATGTATTCCATATTTTGGTGCTTCGGAAGGCAGTGCAAGAGCCTACGCAAGTGATCGCGGTTGATCAAGTGCCGGTGGATAGTTGGCTGAAGACAAAGGTCAGGCCCGTGCAGATTGAGGACTCGGAGGTCAAGCGGCTACGCAATAAAGAGATCGGGATGGTCAAGGTCCGGTAGGACAATTGCGGTCGTGAGGAGCTCTCTTGGGAGAGAGAGCAGACTATGCTTGACGAATATCCGGAGTTGTTCCGCTCAGGTACAAATTTTGGTTTTGTACATGTCTTTCATTTATATAATTTCGAGGACGAAATTCTTTTAAGAGGGGGAGAGTTGTAACGCCCCGAAACTCAAAGGAGCGACGGGGGACGTTTTGGGCCAGTTTTGGGTTCTGGATGAAGACACACGGCCTGGGACACGGGCGTGTCCCAGGGCGTGTCAAGCGTGTGTCGACACTCAGCCGGGAAGTCGACATTTTGAACTCGACATTGTGTCGAGACTGGGCACACGGCCTGCGACACGGGCGTGTCGCAGGGCGTGTCGACCCGTGTCGACACTTAGCCCGCGAAGTCGACACTCTGCGTTCGACGAAGTGTCGAGACATGGCACACGGCCTGCGACACGGGCGTGTCGCAGGGCGTGTCGACCCGTGTCGACACTCGTCCCGGGAAGTCGACACTCTGCTCGACGATGTGTCGAGACAAGGCACACGGCCTAGGACACGGGCGTGTCTAAGGCCGTGTCATTAGGTCGACGATCTTCGCTCGACGAAGTGCCGAGTGTCGAGATCGTGTACACGGCCTGGAGCCCAGGCGTGTTTAGGTGACACGGGCAAGGACACGGGCGTGTCCTAGAACCCGTGCAGTGCTCGGGTTGTTTTCGGGGAAAAATGATGGGGGTACACGACCGGCCACACGGCCGTGTCAGTTGGAACACGGGCGTGTCAGGTCGAACACGGGAGTGTTCGATACCCGTGTGAGGTTCCAGGCGAGCCGATTTTGACGGCAAATGAGGCACACAGCCCTGGACACGGGCGTGTGCCAGGCCGTGTGCGGTCCTGATTGGGCATTTCAGTCCCGAATCAAAGCCGTTCATTTCTTTAATTGATGATCCAATGGCTGGGGGTTGTTCCTGAAGGGATATACCCGGGATTGGACTTAGAAACCCTCACTTTTCATAAGTTATCATATTTCTAAAAGCTTAGAGAGAGAGGAGAGCCAAGGAAGGTAGAAGGAGCTAGATCTGGCCATTGGAGGAGCTTCGAAGCTCCAAATCGCGAGCCGACTCCGGATCCACGGAGGCAAAGCTAGTGCGGTGCTTTTCATCTGCATACTTTTCCATGGCGCCAAAGAGGAACGCTAGGGTAACGATTCTCTTCTTGAGCATGAGTAGCTCTCCTTCTTTGCATAGGAAGCCCGCTCTCGCGAGTTTGCGGAGAGTTGGAGGCGTTCCTTCGGGTAGATATGTGAAGTCCCCGTTGTTTAGAGTTCGTAAGCGAGAACGGACATATGCATGTTGTGTGAAGCCTACCCGGACATGTTGGTCTGGATCGGTGATGTTGCATTGCATAAATGCCGGAGAAGACTCCGTGCTATTGATTGTTTTTCGGGTTTTCTACGCGGTAGATTGTAGCAGGGAGCCTTGGGGATTAACACAAAGGTGCACCCGGAAAACTGGGCGGATGCGAGATCTTGCCAACTTGGTGGCCAGAGAGCCAACTTGAACATAACCGGGTTATGTGAATTGTGATGGAAATGGGACTCGGTGGAAGTTTGATCCGCGCAAATGGCTTAAATTGTCATTGCGATGTGAGCATGGGTTAGATGCAACCGTACCCGTTCTATGTCGTTTGGTTAAAGAGACCTAAGGGTACGTGGCACTTGGCGTTGGCATAGATTAGGGTCTTCGGCGGTCAATGGCTTAAATTGTCGTGACCCAGGCCAGGAAGACAAATTGCTCATAGGTTTGGCCGTCAAAGTGGCGGTGGTGAGTCCGAAATGTTTATGGCTTTAATTGACGTGACATCGACCGGTTCACCGAGAATGTGCCCTGAGAGCACGAGGCGTGTGGCCGTGCGAGCCAACGTTTGTGATGGAATGATTATGGTCATATATTGCTCGCTTATGCTAATGAAATGCAGGGAAGGAGCATCGCCGCACCGAGTTGGGGGCGGGATCGTTATAATTTGGTCAGCATTGCTGACCGTTGCCTTGTTTTGCCACCGTGCAGTGGTTTTTGCTTGCAGGTGCTGTTGGACCAAGCGGTCATTAGCGGGCTAAAGCCCAAGTGCGAAGCAGGCCCTCGAAGGCCTAATTGGAAGTGTTTACTGTTTTATTCATGTATGACCGGCCTGCGTGCCGTGGTTTGTAAATCATGTAATATCAAGTGAAACATTTTGTAAGGCCTTAAGGCTTGTGTTGGTATTTGTATAACATTCCTATTTTTGGATTAGTGGACATTCATGCTTTAATGCTGGGTTCTTATTTACAACTTTTATAAACTGATTCCGCTAGAATGCTCTGTGTAGGACGTTGAGATTGGTTGGATGGTTTCCATGAGTAACCACCCGATCTGTCTGTGGCATACGGCGTCAGGCCCTGGCCGGACCTACTGCTATATGCTATGCGACGGATAGGGGGTGTTACATATAATGTCCAGGTTTTCTACATCCAAAGCACACAACCTCCTTGGTTGGTATTTTGTCAAATCTGGGCTTATCATCCTGCCTTGATGATTTCCTTCTGAAATCCTTTCTAGCCATCTTATAAAATCTTTTTACAAAGAGGCTCATGAGTTCTTCATTTGATGTTGATGTCTCACTTTCCTCAGATGCCTTGAAGGCTATACTGTGATCCTTTCTTACTAGAGTTGTTGCTTTCTGTTCAGCTGCTTCTCTTGATTTGATCAACTGCTCATAAGACTTTAATTTGCCTAGTAGAGATTCAATTGATATCTCATTTAGGCTTCTGGATTCTTTGATAGGCCAGATTCTTGAGTCCCAAGAGCTAGGGAAGCACATCAAGATTTTGTCATTCACCTCTGTCAGGGTGATGTCTTTATCCAAGGTTTTAAGCTCATTGATGATTGAGCTCAACCTGTTGTACATTTCAGCCACTGATTCAGCCTCATCCTTCCTAAAATTCTCATACAGGGATATGAGATTTGATCTCCTGTCTTTCCTTTCATCAGCTGAACCAGCTACCATTTAGTTGAGGGAATCCCAAATGGCCTTGGCTGAGGTGCACTCAGCCACCTTCTGAAATATGTCATCTGACATAGTCTGAGCCAAGATGTTCATTGCCTTTGCATCTGCAATTTTGGCTTTCTTGTAGGCATCATTATTCTCTGGAGGAGGTACTGCAGTCATGTTGGTAGAGGTGCTTGTAGAAGCTGCAGGTGCTGGAGGTACTCCTGTCAAGATGGAAGCAAAAATATCTTCATCAATAGATTTCATATATAGTTTGATTCTTGCCTTCCAGATGGTAAACCTGTTAAGATTGCATACTGGAGGTCTGATGCTTGCATAATCTTTGTTTTGAGCCATTTCTATGAAGAAATAAATCTAATAACAAAAACAAAACAATCAGATCTAACAAGAGGGATCTTTATGGTTCAGGTGTTAGCCTGTACAACCAATTAACCTCTCAAGGTGTGGTAGATTAACCAACCTCCCTCTGATACTAATTGAAAGTGCAGGTTAGATCTGAAATACTCTAGAGGGGGGGGGGGGGGGGTGAATAGAGTATTGTGCTCTCTACCAATGTTTTATAACTTTTGCTGTAATCCTAAGTGAATAGATTAGCAAGTAAAATAATAAGCACAGCAATCCTAACAAATCACATATCACAGCCAAAATAAAAGAAAAGGGCAACCATATGACACAAGAAATTTATAGTGGTTCCCCAACCTGGGTACATCCACTCTTCTACCACCCTGGTAGGAATCCACTCAGATTTTCGATCAGGTGCCTGACACCAATGAGCTTTTGTTCAGGTGCTCAAAAACCAAAACCTCAAGTCTTTTGGTAGGAGACTTGCATCCAAGAATAATTTTGAAGGGAGTTAAAACCCTGTACAGAAGATGGAGAAGGGGTGATGATGTCTTCTCTTTCTCAATAACAACTGAGAAGACTTGTGGATTAATTTCAGCAGATTGCTCCCCCTGAGATCTTGAATGTATCAGGAAATCTGGAGCACTGCTTCAGGGTGACAGGTCTTCAAAGCTTGATTGCCTTGACCAGAGATTGCTTCAGGAACTTCTTTGACAGATAGATATTATTGTCCTTCTGAAGTTATCCTGGAGGATTGAAGGAAGAAGACTCTTGATAGTGATTGAAAGTTCTTCTTCTTCTTGATGTTCTCTGATTTAGGCTGATTGCAGTATGAAAACTATTGATTTCTGTAAGATTGTTCTTGAGTACAATGTCTATCAGTGTCTGTAGTACTGCTTAATCCTTTCTTTTCTGACTTGAGACTGACTGAAGAACATTCGAAATTTGAAACCTTGAGCAGTAAATGCAGTCGACTTGGGAAGGAAGCGGCAATCAATGATTTCCCTAACTATCCCATGGAAAAATGGCATGTAATAATCCATGATTAATGCTCGTTCTAACGGTAACTTTCCGAGAAGATTGGGAATTAATTACTCAGGATTCATCGCCAAGAAAAGGGAGGGAAAACTGGAGAAGACCTAATCTGGAATCGTCGAACGAAGAACAGGGATCGTCGAGCTGAGTTCACAGTTCGTCGAGCTGAGCTGATGAGTTCGTCGACCAGACAATAGCGATTTGTCTTCAAGGGAACCTTGTCAATACTGCTACAATATTCGTCGAACTGACAATCTTCATTCGTCGAGCTGAGATCCAAAATCGTCGATCGAAGAATGATTGTGGACTTAGAATCTGGAAAGTCTCTGACTGAGAAGGATTCAAATCGTAGACCAAAAATCGTCGAGTAGAGTACTGAATTCGTCGACCTGAGAAGTTGACTTCGTCGACCTGAGAAGTTGACTTCGTCGACCTGAGAAGTTGTGAACTTGAGGTCCAAGTTCATCGAGCTCAGAATCTTATTCGTCGACCAAAGCTTGAAGTTGGACATAAAAAAAATCTGGAGTTGAAGAGTCCCAATTTTCATCGAACTGAGAACAAGGATCGTCAAGGTCAGCACAGAGAAATGTCTCAAGATGGTCGAGCTCAGAACACCTTTCGTCGACCTGAGTTCGACGAACGTCGAACTCATTTTACTTAGTCTGAAAATCTTCTAAGTCTTGAGTCTCTGATAGTCTTGTTGATAGCTGGTCCATCTGATGTTGACTCTAAGGACTTGGCCTAGACTCTAGGACTTAAAATTTGACCCTGGCTATACATGTTGGGTCACATCCTAAGCTAGTGAACCTAGCCCAAATCAACTAGGGATCCAACATGATCAAAAGATAGAATTATATAAATGTGATTATCCAAAGTATCATTTCTACAAAAATCATTTCCACATTCTCATATATCCTTGTAGCTTAGACTTGGTGGTGCTGCCTGTCTTGCTTCTCTTGCTATCTCCTCTGATAGCTGTATGGCTTGGGGTAGTATTTAGGAGGTCTTGGAGGAGCAGCAAGGTTGTTCCTACCAAATTCTCTATCATATAGCCTCCTCTTAGTCATAGACTTCTCATATAATTCCCATTCCTGGGAGCTGTAGTGAATATTCCTGCTTTCATGGAAATCCATAACAAGTTTGAGAGTATCCAAAATGAGGAACTTAGAAGTAGGAGACCAGATTTCTGCAAATTCTGTAGCTTTTCTCCTTTCTGAATCTGGAACTAGGATAGACCTGCTAGCAGAGGCACCATCACCATATTTTCTTTTCTTCTTAGAAGTTTGGATCTCATGAGGAGCTTGGAGAAAGATATCTGCAGGGTCATCCTCCCAAAGTTGGGCATAAGAATCTGAAGGAGGGCCTTCTTGGCCTTCAGGTCTTGGAGAGAAGGTAGATTGTTGACGAGGAGCAGGAGCAGCAATAGCTAGAGGGTTGAGATGATGAGGAATGACATTTGGATCAACAACAAACTCAGGAAGGATTTGATTATGCATCCAGACAACAGTGTCATATGTATGGAATTTGACACTCTAAATTTGTCCTAAGACATCATCATGGATCTCTTTCATTTTGGCTTCCCAAAGCTCTTGCTTGAGTGCATCTGATTTTTCTAAATATTCTTTCACCAAATTCTTCCCCTTTTTGACTTCTACAGTCAGTGTTTTGATGGCATCATCTTTGAAGGTTCCAACCTATTCACAGATCTTCATCTTAGTAGCTTCAGCTCTCTTATCCAATTCAATCTGATTTCCTGCCAGAGTCACACCTTGTTCCATAACCTGACCAACACTAGTAAAAATGTATCTATAGCCTTTCCACCAATTTGGAAGAGGTGTCTTAGCTGATCAGTATTATGCTGAATTTCAGCAAATCCCCTGCTCATTTCAGTCTCCAGAGCAGTGACTTTGTCAGTAACAGCCTTGAGTGAAGTATCAAAGTAGGTTCTTTGCTCTTGAAGCATAAGCACAAACAAATTCATCAAATCATTGGAGGAAGTAGCAGCAGCAGGAGGAGCACTAGTAGAGGGAACTGGAGGAGGAGGAGCAACCCATGAAGCAATTTCTGCAATGGAGACTGAGCTCTTTTCTCTAGTAGTGTGAATCAGGGCATCACCGTCATCAGTGACTGTGGGTATGGAGAAGTCCAGTTTTCTTAAAGGGGCTTCTGCTGGTTCTGGAGATGGCTCATCAGCAATGAAAATGAATTCAACCTGCTCTTGGTGTGCAGCAAAAGACTTTGCTGGTGGAGGAGTATGTATTGGAGATTGTACTGGAGTGGATTCTTTTGGTATTTCAATGGTGGTTTCCTTTGGAGAGGGAGGAGGAGGAGTAAGATCATCTGCATTCAGCTCTTCAATCATTTCACTGATTGCAGCTTCTGTTGAGAGTAGGGCTTCTTGAAGTTGTTGTTCAGATGGAGTTTCTTCTGGAGTCTGAGGTGGAGGAGAAACTGCTGGAGGTGTAGGTATCCTTGCTGGGACAGAAGGAGCAGGCTCCCACTCAATAGATACAACGGAGGAGTTGGCAATCTAATATGGAGAGGGAGATGGGGGTCCTATCCTCTGTAGCTGGAATCTCTTAAACCTTGGCAGCCTGAGTTGGATTCTGCAGATTCACTTCCCATCTTTGAATGGAGGATATGGAAACTTTCTTCATGTGATGAAGAACAGTCCCTTTGGAGATGGTGAAGACTTCTGGGTTGATTTCATGGAGGAGAAGTGAAATTATTCTGGCATAATTAGGAGCTTTAATGCTGTCTCTGATCTTATCCAAGATCATCATACCAAATTGGAATTTCTTCATGCAGACTATAACTTGCATAATATCAAAGAATGAGAGAGAGATATCTCTGATAGAATTAGTTTTGCAAAGGAGGACTTTCCCTATAATATCCACAAGTAATTTTCCTTCAGGATTTAGCTGAGACCTTTTGATGTATTGTTCATCAGGAGAAACGCCACAGAACATACATGTTTTGTCAGACTCATCAGGGCCTAGATGATCTTCTTCATCTACAAGCGGCAATCGAAGAAGTTGAGAAACAGATGTCTTGGTGAGCTTGATTTTGATAGCTCTGACTGTCGATTTGACAACGACACCATGTCGATTAACCTTGACATTTCTGAAGAACTCGGCAACATCTGGAAAGAAGATTTTACAGGGTTCTTGGAGAATGAAGGTAAGTCCCGCGGTGTCGAGAAGGATCATAAGATTGTGGAAATAATCTGAAAGTTCTGCAATCCCGGCGGCAACCAGTTCGGTACCGATGCCAATTGTTGAAGAAGCGGCCATGAGTCAGAAGCTCTTGGAAAAACGGCGGCGGTGAGGAGGAAGACACGGCTCTACAACTTCTTGACGGAAGACGAAACGACAGTCGGCTTTACTCGAGTGAGGAAATGATTTCGTGTAAAAGGATTATGAAATTTCCGATTTATATAACCCTAGGTTTATGTCTAATTAGGAGATAAATGATGGAATCATACCTTAGAAGTGGCGGCATAAGCCTCGGGTTGCGAATAAGAAAATTTGTGAAAGTGCAAGTTAGATCTGATATACTCTAGAGGGGGGTGAATAGAGTATGGTGCTTGCTAAAAACTTTTTACAATAGTTGTTGTATTCCTAAGTGAACAGGGAAGCAAATAAAATAAAGTAAGCACAACAACTATCTAATCAAAAAGTAATCACAAACCACAGCCAGAAAACAAAAAGAAAGTAAGCAACCAGATGACACAAGGAGCTATAGTGGTTCCCCAATCAATCTGGGTACATCCACTCTTCTACCACCCTAGGTAGGAATCCACTGCAGGATGAGTTAATCAGGTGTCCTGGGCACCAATGAGCTTTTGATAAGGTGCTCAAAATCCAAACCAGATTTTTTGATCAGGTGTCTTTCCACCACTGAGTTTTGACAAGGTCTCAGAAACCAGCACAAACTTTTGAAAGGAGTTTGATAAACCCTTTACAGCAGAGAGAGAGAGAGGGATGAGATGATCTTCTCTGTCAACAATCAGATAGAAGATAGTGGATGTTGTCAAAGCTCCCCCTGAGTTCTTGAGTTGTTCAGGAAGTGAAGCTTTGCAGTAGGGTGATAGGCCTTCAGAAAATTTGATCTCCAGCAAAAGATGATTTCAGCAACAGCTGAAATGTGTGGTGTCTGGAGTCTTGAATGATGATGGCCTTTGAACATTGGAATCAAGAGGGATCTGAAAGTTTCAGTATGTTGATCTCCTTTTGTGATGATGTTCTTGTATGAATTCTAAGACTGAGAATGTCTGCAACTCTTTCTCTTTTGTTGTGTAATTGTTGTTGTTGCAGAATATGTGTATCAGAGAAGAATGAAAAACTTATCTTTTATTCCTTAGATTTGAATAGAATACTTCTCTGTCCAAGATAGTCGTTAGTCTGTCATAAATGACTTCCTTAACTGCATTTTGTCTTCTGGAGGAAAGTCCAATAAAAACATTCCTTTGAAAATCCTTTGAAACTTGCTCCAGATTAATTGAAAACGGCTACAAGATCCTTGAAATAAATTCTGAGAATAATTCCACAACTGTCTGAATTTGAATCTTGAAAAACGTCGATCTCACCAGAAAAACATCGAGCTGAGCTCCACTATCGTTGAACTGAGCACAGAGACTGGACTTAGACTGAAACAGAGATCGTCGATCTGAGCTCAACTATCGTCGAACTGAGCTCAGAGATAGAGAAACAAACTGGAGACAAGAACGTCGATCTGAGCTCGAAGATCGTCGAATGGAGTTCGACGACTTGTTGAAGTTGAGCTCAGAGATCGTCGAATGGAGTTTGACGATTCGTCGAAGTGAGCTCAGCGATCGTCGAATGGAGTTCGACGATTCGTCATCCTGAGCTCGACGAAATGACTTAGTCTCTTGAACTGAAATCTCTGGTCTTGAGGGCAGCTTTCAAACCTAAATACTAACCCTTAGACTCAATTCTAATTGACCTTTAGATCTATACAAGGGGGTCAAAACAGATTTCCTAAAGACATAGTGATCCTTGCCCAAATCAGTAATAGGGTGTTCCAACAATCTCCCCCTATTTGGGTTAGGATTACTATTTACAGATATTGGAAAAAATAAAAACATACAAAACAGAAATATAACAAACAAGATATTGCAGAAACACAGACATTATCTCAGATAGTTCAGAAAACAATATATACTGTCATCTTACAGAATCATTCTTTTTCCTTGCTCTTTATAAGAACTATTTCTATGTTGGATTGAGAGCTTCCTTCTTAGATCTTCTATTATCAGCTGCACCTAGAGTGGTTTGTTACTTTGGCATGGGCACTACAGCTTCTGGATGCATCTTCATATAGCTTTCTGAATCAAAAAATTTACTGGAGGAGTATCTCTCAAGCTCTTTCTTCCTTTGATCTGATAAAGTAGTGATACTGGATGTATCTTTTCCTTGTTCTCTAGCTTTCTTGATTTGATATAAAGCAGCCAATTATTTCATCCTAGCTGTCCATGAAGTAGGATTGTTTTCTGGATCTTCAAATGGAACAGGAGGCTCATATCTATTTGAAGGATTATCTGGAGCAGCTCTGGAAGAGACTAGTTCTTTCAGCTTATAAGGAAAGGGACCAGAAGTTGTGTCAGATGGACCTTGTCCTTCCCTTTGGTAAGGATGTTGCCTGGAATATCCTTTAGAGTACACTTGGAATTTTCTTTGATTTCCTCTGTAATATCCTCTTCTGGACTGGTAACCTCTAGATTGACTACCTCTGTACTGTGATCTACCTTGAGGTTGATATGAGCTTTGGATTCTGGCAGGGGATTGGAAAGCTGAACTACCACTTGCACCTGCATCAGGTGAAGGAGGAGGAGGAGGAGGATTGAAATGGGAAGATCCTTTGTCATACTTTCTTTTCTTTTTCATAGCCTTCAGTTGATTCCTGGAGTATTGCATCCAAGGTTCTGTGATAGGGCAATCATGCAGTATGTAATATGGAATGTCATTTGTATCTTTTACTTTTTCTGGAGGAACTCTCTTCATAGCTTTGCTTCTGGCTTTCCTTTTCCTTGCAATTGTAGCAGAGGAATCATCTGAGTCAGTACTGAACTGATCACTATCTGAGCTTGGAGGATTATCATACACTACATCAATCCTTTTGAGGTAATCTTTTTGTTGTTGAGACTGAACAGAAGAAACAGCAGACACAACAACAGTAGTAGCAGCAACAGCAGGAAGAGGGGTGGAAGCAATACTGGCAGAAGAAATTACATCAGTAGATTCAGATACAAAACTTTCAGCAACAGGAACAACATCAGCAGTAACAGCAGGCTCAAAATCAAATGCCTCTGTCATATGCATATCTTCAGATACTAAAACAGCAGTAACAGAACTAACAGAGATATCAACATTAGCAGTAGGAGCAGCAGTAGTAAGAGCAACAGAAACAAAAGGAGCAGCAGTATAGAGGGAGTTTATATAAGAGCTTATTAAGCTGGTATCACAGCTGGAAATAGGCATAATGGCCTTAGAGAGATCTGTTAAAAGTAGCAAACATACAACAACAAACTAATAGAATTTTGAATAATTGAAATTTTATTATCCAAAAAAGATATCATTTACAAAGGTATGATCTCCCTTTTATAGAATGGAGGAGATATGAGAGAGTATAAACAAACAATGTGGGACTAAACATGTACAGGGCTGAGCGGCTAGAAATAAAAGAGACCGCACAGGCCGCGCGGTTAGACAGATGGGTTAACCGCTTGGCAACTCCAGTAGGATAAGAACAAGCCGCAATGGGAGACCGATAGACTGCCCGGTCTCCAAGCTCCTGAGTGAGACCGCCAGACCGCTCGGTCAACAAACCGCCAGACAAGACCGCAAGGCCGCCCGGTCTAATACTTCAACACTCCCCCTCAAGCTGGAGCATAGATATCAATCATGACCAGCTTGTCACAAATGTGGAAGAAGGAAGTAGAGACCGGCTTTGTGAAGATATCTGCCAATTCCTTATCAGAGGTGACAAACAGAGTACAAATCTGTTTCTTCAAAATCTCTTCCCGAATGAAGTGGCAGTCAACCTCTATATGCTTTGTTCTCTCATGGAAGACCAGATTTCTGGATATGTATATAGCGGCCTTGTTGTCACAGAACATAGGAAGAGGATAGTCATAGACCTCTCCTAGGTCAAGCATGAGAGCCCGCAACCACTTTAACTCACACATGGTTGATGCCATACTCCGGTATTCGGCTTCTACACTGGATCTGGAGACAACAGACTGTTTCTTGCTCTTCCAACTCACAAGATTTCCTCCAACAAAAGTACAGAAACCTGATGTGGACTTACGATCGCCTTTATCATCCGCATAGCTTGAATCTGAGTAGGCCTCAACCCTCAGATTACCATTCTTCTGAAAGATTAGCCCTTTGCCTGGTGCTGCTTTGACATACTCTAAAATCTTCAAGGCAGACTGAAGATGACACTCCCTAGGAGCTTGCATAAACTGACTGACCTTGCCTACAACATAGGAGATGTCGGGTCTAGTCATTGTGAGATAGATGAGTTTGCCTACCAAACGTCTGTACCTTATGACATCAGATAGAAGAGGCGAGTCATCCGTCCACGTTTTGTCTTCTCCAATAGCCATGGGAAACCTAGCCGGTTTGGCACCTGTCAATCCTGCTTCTTGTAGAAGATCAAGGGCATACTTCCGTTGGGAGAGAACCAACGAGTCAAGTTTCCGAGATATTTCTATCCCCAAAAAGTATTTCGGGGAGCCCATATCCTTCGTGACCAAGTGTTGATGGAGGTGCTTCTTCGTCAAGTCCACCCCATCTTGGTCATCATTAGTAAGAAGAATATCATCCACATATACTGCCAAAACAACCAGTCCCGAGGCCGTTTTGCGAATGAATAAGGAGTGATCGGCCGAACTCCTTGTAAAGCCAATGGTAGCCACAATGCCACTGAATTTGTCGAACCACGCCCGAGGGCTCTGCTTTAGGCCATAAATGACCTTCTTCAAACGGCATACGCGTGTCTCCCCCTGAGCAACATACCCAGGAGGTTGCTCCATGTAGACATCCTCCTGAAGATCGCCATAGAGAAAGTCATTCTTCACATCAAGCTGGGAAATAGCCCAATCCCAGTTAACAGCCACAGAGAGAAGAACCCGGATGGTGCTGAGGCGAGCAACCGGAGAAAAAGTGTCAAAGTAATCAACGCCGTAAGTCTGAGTGAAGCCTTTGGCCACTAGCCGGGCCTTGTAGCGATCCACAGTGCCGTCGGGGCAAAATTTCACAACAAAGATCCAGCGACAGCCAACCACATCAGTGCCCACGGGAGGAGGAACAAGGGTTCAGGTACCCCTTTCAGTAAGAGTAGCCATCTCTTCATCCATGACAGATTTTCAATGAGGGATATCAAGAGCCTCCTGGTAGGTGCGGGGAGTAGAAGTAGCGGAGATAGCCAAGGCAAAACACATGCGATAAGGAGAAAGCCGATTATAGAAAACAACTGCTGCAAGCGGGTGTTGAGTACACGCCCGCACCCCTTTGCGAAGAGCAATGGGAAGATCCAGGTCGACGGGTGCGTCAACGACCGGAGCATCCGTGGCGGAGTAGGCTGGCCCGGGACTAGAGAGAGACGACACCAGATAAGAGGGAGGAGGGGTGGGCGGGGAGACGGACAGGGAAGGAGACGGTGGAGGAGAGGACAGAAGGGGGGAGATGTCGAGAGGCATGGAGGGAATGGAGAGAGGCGGTGGAGAAGCAGAGACATCAGGAGGAAGAGAGGAGGTAGGAGAGAAGTAGGAAGCATTCTCAAAAAAGGTCACATCCACGGAGACAAATTGCTTGCGTAGAAGGGGGTCAAAACAACAATAGCCTTTTTGAGTGGTAGAGTACCCCAAAAAGACACACTTGGTGGAACGGGGGGAAAGCTTGTCGCGGGTAGCGGAGGGAGCGTGAACAAAAGCTGTACAACCAAAGACACGGAGAGGGAGATGAAAAGGTTCCTTATAGGGGTAGAGAATGGAGAAGGGGGTCTGGCCGTGGAGAACCGTGGAGGGAAGAGGATTGATGAGATAGTAGGCGAGGAGCACAGCGTAGCCCCAGTAGGAGCGAGGGACTTGCTTCTGCGTCATGAGAGTATGAGCAACATCAAGGAGGTGATGATTTTTACGCTCCGCCACCCCATTCTGTTGGGAGGTGTAAACACAAGTAGTTTGATGAAGAAGACCATGTTGGTGAAAGAAAGAGGAGAACTCATGACTAAGATATTCCTTAGCATTATCAGAGCGTAAAACTTTAATAGAAATGTCAAACTGATTCTTAATCATAAAATAAAATGATTGCCAAACAGAAAAGAGTTCAGAGTGATATTTTAATAGATACACCAAGGTACATCTTGAAAAATCATCTATAAAAGTGACAAAATAGGAACTACCCCGACCAACAGTGAGGGTAGGAGCAGGACCCCAGACATCAGAATGAATGAGATCAAACGGGCGAGAGGAGCCACGACCTTGCTTCGGTGGGAAGGATGAGCGATGATGTTTGCCAAGCTGACACGCATCACAGTTGAGCGGAGGACTGGTCGGAGGTAAGTGGGGCAGAAGTTGTCGAAGAATCTGAGGAGGAGGATGTCCAAGGCGAAGATGCCATTGAAGCAGATCTGTAGAGAAGGAGTAGGCAGATAGAGCAGAAACGTCGTCGAGGAAATAGAGGCCGCCGCTCTCAGTCCCAGTAGCAATCATCCGCTGGGTCCTCGGGTCCTGAAAAGAACAAGAAGTGGGAGTGAATAAGACCGAGCACTGCAGTTGCCGGCATAAAGTGGTAACAGATAATAAATTGCACGGGAACTTTGGGACATAGAGAGTGTCCTTCAAGAGAAGCGACGGGGTGACTTGAACCATGCCCGTCCCGAGCACCGGGGATGGTGAACCATCCGCCACATGAACCGGGGGTAGGCGGTCATGCGTTTCAAGGAGAGAGAAGCAATGAGGGTTGCCAGTCATATGATTTGTAGCACCTGAGTCAATCAGCCATTTATCTTGGGTAACAACGTGGGCACTACCTGAAGTCGTGGACATAGAGGTAGACGGCCGAGAGGAGGCAGAGGTCGAGGAAGGAGCATCACCAGAAGGGCGAAGACGAGGATGTTTCTGCCAGCAGCGGTCAACAGAGTGGCCGGTACAACCACAGTAAGAGCAGAGGAACTTGGACGAACCACGCCCGCCGGAGTGGCTGCGGCCACTAGGACCCCCCCCCCCCCCCCCCCCCCCCCCCGCTGAGCCTGGTGAGCATAGGAGTCCTGAGAAGGGGGGAGGCCAACAGAGGCCGTTGGAGAAGCGAAGTAACACCGGCAATGCGAGCCGCAGTGGCATCTAAAGTAGGAGATTCCGCCTCACCCAAGATCTGTTGGCGGATCATATTATAGGAATCGGGAAGACGGAGAAGATAACAAACAACCAGGAGTTCCTGGAAGTGTTTGTGTTGGTCAGCCAAATCCGCGAAGAAGGGACGATTCTGTAGGATCTCGGCGCCAAGAGCCTGAACTTGCTGGTAAGCTGCAGCAGGAGACATGGAGGGGCGGGCAAAGAGGTCCGCATAAAGAGTATAAATGCGGGACGTCTGGCCCCCTTGGAATAGAGAGCAGCGAGGTGAAGCCAGGCGGCCTTGACCGTCTCATCATGGCGAATGACGGGAAGGCACTCATCAGCGAGGCTGTTGGCAAGCCATGTGCGAACAAGGGCATCACTCGCATCCCAGTCATCAAATTCAGGCGAGGTACGAGGAGGAGGGTCATCGGTGAGGTGATGACGCTTGCGCTGAGAGCGAAGAAGAAAGGTGAAAGAAACGCTCCAATCGGGATAGTTGGAGCCAACAAGCTTAGAAAGCGTGCCAAGGTTGCCCGAAGGAGTAGGTGGAGGAGGAGCTGCGGGAGTGGTGGAGATAACGGGGGTGGAGAGACCGGAAGTAGTCATAGGAAACCGCACGAGAAGAAGAGAAGCCGCGGGGAGAGGAAAAAGTAGAGCAACCCGCGCGAAACCGCAGCGGTTTAAAGTGAAGAAGCCGCGCGAATACTAGCGGCCAGGAAGCAGACCAAGGCACAGTGGGGAAGAGGTCGCGCGTACTGAAAAGTCCGAGCGAATAGAAGAGAAGAGGAAGCAAGAAGCAGCGGCGACAACAACAAGTCGCAAGCCGGGCGAATAGATTCAGGCCGCACAGCTAGGGGAAAACAGGCGGCTAGAAGGAAACAGGTCGCGGCGACGAAAAACAGCTAGAGAAGAGAAGCAATAAGACGCGCGAACAGGGCAGCGGGCAGAAGAGAAGGCAAGCCGCGAAGATAGGTCGCGTGAAGCAGAAACAAGCCGTGAGAATCAGGAGCGCACACAATCAGGAGGAAAAGACCGTGTGCTCTGATACCATGTTAAAAGTAGCGAACATGCAACAACAAACGGATAGAATTTTGAATAATTGAAATTTTATTATCAAAAAAAGATATCATTTACAAAGGTATGACCTCCCTTTTATAGAATGGAGGAGATATGAGAGAGTATAAACAAACAATGTGGGACTAAACATGTATAGGGCTGAGCGGCTAGAAATATAGGAGACCGCACAGGCCGCGCGGTTAGACAGATGGGTTAACCGCTTGACAACTCCAACAGGATAAGAATAAGCCGCAATGGGAGACCGATAGACCGCCTGGTCTCCAAGTTCCTGAGTGAGACCGCCAGACCGCTCGGTCAACAAACCGCCAGACAAGACCGCAAGGCCGCCCGGTCTAATACTTCAACAAGATCTTCAGATTGCTAGTCTTCAGTGTGCTGGACTGGAAGGCAGTTGAAATATACATAATCAAAAACTGATAACAGTGACCTGAGGTCCACTGTGATAAATGCAACTGAAGCTACTGGAGCTGGGACTGAGGATACAATAGCAGGCAATCTTTCAACTTCATGAGGCATCTCCCCCTGCCTAGATGCAGTGAGAACTGGATCAAGGCACCCATAAGAAGGGATTGCCTGAGAAGGAAGAATGGAAGAAAGCCTGATAGACAGTTCCTGAACTGTTTTTAGAAGAGGAGACAAAGAGTTCTCCAGTAAGAGGGATAGCCTTGGAGCTATCAGCTCATATAACCTATCTGCAAGGGCTGGAAGATCTACTTGCTCAAGAGGGACTTGAGCAGAGGTAGGGATGGATGAGGTAGAAATGAAGGGTGGAGCAGCAGAAGATGTTGGTGGAGAACCTGTGTGAAAGTGCAGCTAGATCTGATATACTCTAGAGGGGGGTGAATAGAGTATGGTGCTTAAAAATGTTTTACAACAGTTGTTGTAATCTGAGTGAACAGGGAAGCAGAAATTAAATCTAATCACAAAATAACCTACAAAAGAAATTAATCACAGATCCTAACTATTCACAGAACAATCATAACCAGAAACAAAAATAAAGACAAGCAAGCCAGATGACACAAGGAGCTATAGTGGTTCCCCTAAACTTGGGTACATCCACTCTTCTACCACCTTAGGTAGGAATCCACTGCAGGATGAGTTGATCAGGTGTCCTGGGCACCAATGAGCTTTTGATAAGGTGCTCAAAAACCAAATCAGTTTTTTTGATCAGGTGTCTTGCCACCAATGAGCTTTTGACAAGGTGCTCAAAAACCAAGCACAAACTTTTGAAGGGAGTTTGAAAAACCCTTTATAGAGATGGGGATGAGAGAGTTATGGAAGTCTTCTCTTTCTCAAAGCAGCTGAGAAGACTATGTGGATTTAGATGTTGTCAAAGCTCCCCCTGAGTTCTTGAGATGTTCAGGAAATGAAGCTTTGCTGTAGGGTGATAGGCCTTAAGAAGTTGATCTCCAGCAAATGAGGATTTCAGCAACAGCTGAAATGTTAGGTGTCTGGAGTCTTGAAAGATGTTGGCCTTGAACACTTGAATCAAAAGGGGATCTGAAGATTTCAGATTTGTTGATCTCCCTTGGTGTGTTCTTGTATGAATTCTTTCAGACAGAGAATGTTTTGTTCTTGTTCTTCTTGTTCTATGTAGTCTGTTCTCTGTGTTGTAAGAGAGATTCAAAAATCTTGTATTTTATTCTCTGGTTCTGAATAGAAAATCATCTTCTGTCAAGAATAGCCGTTGGCCTGTCATTAATTGACTTCCTTAATTGCAAATGTCTTCTGGGGGAAAGTCCAAAGAAACATTCCTTGAAAATCCCTTGAAACTTGGTCCAGAATAAATGAAAACGGCTGGAAAATCTTCTGAATTAATTGCTGAATAACTCCTTAACTGTTCTGAATTTGAATCTTGAAAATCCTTTAACTCTTCAGAAAAACGTCGAACTGAGCTCTGCTATCGTCGAACTGAGCTCAGCGATTTGGACTTATATAGTAACATAGATCGTCGATCTGAGCTCCACTATCGTCGAACTGAGCTCAGAGATAGAGAATCAATACTGAGTCAAGATCGTCGAACTGAGCTCGAAGATCGTCGAATGGAGTTCGACGATTTGTTAAAGTTGAGCTCAGCGATCGTCGAATGGAGTTCGACGATCCATCGAAGTTGAGCTAGACGATCATCGACTGGAGTTCGACGATTCGTCGTACTGAGCTCGACGATATGACTTAGTCTCCAAATTGAAAATCCTTGGTCTTGAGGGCAGCTTCCAAACCTAACTACTAACCCTTAGACTCAATTTTAGTTGACCTTTAGATCTATACAATGAGGTCAAAAATAGATTTCCTAAAGACATAGTGATCCTGACCCAAATTAGTAATAGGGTGTTCCAACAATCTCCACCTATTTGGGTTATGATTACTATTTACAGAACTTGGAAAAATTAAATAACAACATACAAAGCAACAATACAAAAAAGCAATAAGCAGGACATTGCAGAACCACAGATATATATTATCCCAGACAAAATTCAGAAATCAGAATGATTGTCACCTTACATAGTTATTCTTTCTCCTTGCTCTTTATAAGCTTGATTTCTCTATTAGGATTGAGGGCTTCTTTCTTTGACCTTCTGTCATCTGCTGCACCTAAAGAAGTTTGCTGTTTGGGCCTTGGTACAACAGCTTCAGGATGCAGCTCCATATATCTATCAGAGTCAAAGAATTTGCTTGAGCCATATCTTTCCAATTCTTTCTTTCTTTGCTCAGACAATGTAGTAATGTTGGAAGAATCTCTGCCTTGCTCTTTAGCTTTCTTAATTTGATCCAGGGCAGCTAGCTCTTTCATCCTGGCAGTCCAAGCAGTTGGATTATTTTTAGGATCTTCAAAGGGCATAGGTGGCTCGTATCTATTGGATGGATTATCTTGAGAAGCTCTGGAGGAGACTACTTCTTTTAGCTTATAGGGAAAAGGACCTGAAGTTGTGTCTGATGAGGCTTGTCCTTCCCTGGAGTATGGATGTTGCCTGGAGTAGCCTTTTGAGTAAACCTGGAATTCCCTTTGGTTTCCTCTTCTAGATTGAGAACCCCTGGACTGGTTTCCCATATAATAAGATCTTGCATGAGGCTGATAGGAGGTCTGGCTTTTGGCAGAGGGTTGAGCAGCTGAGCTTCCACCTGCACCTGCATCAGGAGGAGGTGGTGGAGGAGGATGAGGATGTTGAAACTGGGAAGATCCTTTTTCATACTTCCTCTTCTTCTTCATGGCTTTAAGTTGGTTCTTGGAATATTGCATCCAATGCTCAGTTATGCGGCAGTCATGAAGAATGTAATATGGTATGTCATTATTGTCCTTTACTTTGGCTGGAGGCACTCTTTTCATGGCTTTACTCCTTGCCTTTCTCTTCCTGGCAATAGTGGCAGAGGAGTCATCAGAATCAGTCCTGAATTCATCACTTTCAGAACTTTGCTCATCATACAAAGCATCAATCTTTTTCAAATATTCTTTCTGAAGATGAGTTGGAGCAGATGAAGCAGCAGTGGTGACAGCAGATACATCACTAGTAACAACAGATACAGAGCTTTCTGGAGCAATACTCTTTGAAGGAATATCAGCAGTAATATCAGCAGCAGTTGGAGCAGTAATAGATTCAGATAAAGCTTTATCAGATACAGGAATATCAGCAACAACAGTTTCAGATATGATAGGTTCAGCAGCATCAATATCATCAGCAAAAATAGTAGGCTCAAATTCATATGCCTCTGTCTGCATATCCTCAGACACAGCAACATTTGTAGTGGCAACATAAATATCAACAATATTTGCAGCATAAACTGAATTGACAAAAGAATGAATAATGCTGGTGTCACAGCTGGAGAAGGGCACAATGGCCTTGCACAGATCTTCTTATGGCTGGGCAACAACTCTCTCTGGAAAACAGCTGAAGTAAATTGAATCAAACACTGAGAGCAGAGACCTGAGGTCTACTGAAAAGATTGCAACTGGAGGAGGAACTGGAGCTAAAGTAACAGCAACAGCAACAACAGCAACAACTGAAGAAACAACAGGCAATTCCACCACTTTATTAGGCATCTCCCCCTGCCTAGATTCAGATACAGCTGGATTAAGGCACACTGAAGAAGGGATTGCCTGAGGAAATAAGGAGGATAGCCTGACAGAAAGAGCTGCCACTGACTGAAGTAATGGAGCCAAGGAGGTCTCCAATAGAAGAGATAGCCTGGGGGCTAGCAGTTCATATAACTGGTCAGCTAGGGCTGGAAGATCTACATGCTCAATAGGAATGTGAGCAGAGGTAGAGACTGGAGGTGGAGTAACATGTGATGATGGTGGAGAGCTAGTGGATGGTAGGAGTGATGGTTGAGGTGTGGGTATTGTTGAAATGGAAGACAGTGGGATTGAGATAGAGGGTGTGAAGGTGGGTTGATCAATAATATCTTGGAGAAGTTGTTGGTAAGAAGTTGATGAGGCGGGTAGCTCAGGAGGAGATGAGGGTGAGTCATCCATGAAGGAATCATCAAGAAGATTGAATGATGGAATGGTGGATGATGTTTCAATGTCTGGTTGAGGGTAGGAATATAATGGATGGAATACTTCTTTTGGTATAGGAAGAGTGGGGATTGGAGATGGAGTTGATGTTGGAGAAGGGCTGGAAATGATGATTGTGGATGGAGTTGGAATGTTGGATGGAACTGGAGGAGATGGAATTGAAGTTGGAGGAGGAGAAGCAGCAGCAGGCAAGTCATCTGCAGGGGCAGAGACTTGAGGGGAAGTGACTATTACAGTCCTGGTGCCTGAAGTTGTACTTGCAGAGGGCCTGCTGGGCTTGGTTATCTGCATGTCCCATTTACCAAATAGGGCATAGGACAATCTCTTTGATGCATTAATATGTATACCAGAAGATACAAGCAAAGTAGGGCATCTGTTCTGCAGAAAGAGCCCTAAGATCCTCCCAAAATTCACAAAGTTTTTGTTTATTTTCTTTTTAATAAGGTCAAAGAAGACCTCTCCCCAGTTCAATTGCTTCTTGTCCACAATGGCTCCCATCAAGCACAGCTGATACCTAGAGATAGTATCACGTGCTGAGTGCTTGGCCAGCAAGACCTTGCCTACTACATCAGCCAGAAATCTATATTCCACAGCTAGGTTCTTCTTCAGCAGCTTGCTAGGGTTAGCCTCAGAGTGATACATTATTGCAAGCAAATCAGCAAATTCCTCTCCAGACAGATCAGCAGAATCTCTACCAGAACTTAACTCAAAAACTTCTGTCAGAATAGCTGGAGTCAAGGGTACCTGGGTTCCAGAAATTGATCCAACTATTGTGTTTTGATCCTGGTTGTGGGCAGTGTAGACCCATTCCTTAATCTCATCAGCAGGCAGCTTGATCCTGGTGGTCATGATGGTAGCAAGTTTCTGCTCCTTGAAGAGTTCCAAAATATCCTGGAAAACTTGATCAGTAGTGCTGAAAGACTCCATGTCAATGTCAAATCCAACATCGAATTTCATTGCGGCGAGAACAGCAACAGAAACGACCATTGTTACCTGCAAAAATCAACAAACAAAACGACCAAGTGTAGAGATGTTTGGAGGGAAAGAGAATTTTTGCAGAGAAATCGAAAGCGCAAAAGTAGAACGACGGCGAAAAAAAAGAATTTTATATTAGGGTTCGACGCAGAAAAGGAAAGATCGTTGAACTCAGTTCGACGATCGGGGCTTCTAAAGGAATCTGAAGGGTCTTCAATATCGTCGATCTCCGTTCGACGATATTGGAGAGCATCGAGCTCCGTTCGACGATAGTTCAGAGAACAAAATCGTCGAGCACCATTCGACGATCGTTGACCGGAAGAGATAGTTCATACTATCTGAGAAGAGCTGAACTCAGGTCGACGATTTCGGAAATCGTCGATCTCCATTCGACGATCTGGGGGAAAATCATCGAGCGCAGTTCAGAGACCAGAAAAACACTCTAGACACTAAGAAAAATCAAGATGTTTGCCTAGTCTTGGTCAATTTTTAAACTTTTAAAATCTTGGAACTTATTTTAGACTTCCTCCATCTAACATTCCTAACTGATTTAGGAAGAAGGTGTGTTTCTTTTCATCCAAGGGTTTGGTGAAAATATCTCCCCTTTGTAAATCAGTTGGGATATATTAAAGTTCAATTTTATTCTTCTCAACATTATCCCTTAAGAAGTGATGTCTAATCTCTATGTGTTTTGTCCTACTATGGAGGACTGGATTTTGAGCTATAGAAATAGCACTAGTGTTGTCACAAAAGATTTTTGACTTCTCTAAGTTGTAGCCATAGTCTAGGAGTTGGTTTTGAATCCACAAGATTTGTGAACAACAACTGCCTGCAGCCATATATTCAGCTTCAGCAGTTGAAGTTGACACAGAAGTTTGTTTCTTACAAAACCAAGAGACAAGTCTGTCACCAAGGAACTGACAAGTTCCACTGGTGCTTTTCCTGTCAATTCTGCATCCAGCATAATCAGCATCAGAAAATCCAGTTAATTCAAATGCTGAATCTTTTGGATACCAGAGACCTAGATTTGGACAACTTTTAACATACCTGAGAATCCTTTTTACTAATGTTAGGTGTGACTCTCTAGAGCTTACTTGGAATCTAGCACATATACATGTAGCAAACATTATATCAGGTCTACTAGCTATAAGGTACAGTAAGGAGCCAATGATTGCTCTATATGTTGTCTGATCAACAGGTTTTCCATGTTCATCAGCATCCAATACAACATTAGTAGGCATTGGTGTTTTCATACAAGATGCTTCAGACATGTCAAATTTCTTAACCAATTCATTTGCATACTTGGTTTGAGAAATAAAGATGCCTTCAGCATGTTGTTTGACTTGCAATCCTAGGAAGAAGGATAGCTCACCCATGCTACTCATTTCAAATTTAGAATGCATTAGGTTGGAGAACCTTCTGCACAATTTTGAATCAGTAGAGCCAAAAATAATATCATCTACATAAATCTGTACTAGTAGGGTATATGACTTATGAGTTCTAATGAAAAGAGTTTGGTCTACTCTACCCCTTATAAATCTATTTTCCAGAAAGAAGCATGCTAAGGTCTCATACCATGTTCTAGGAGCTTGCTTGACACCATATAATGCTTTGTTCAACTTAAAAACATAATCAGGATAAGTTGGAGAGATAAAACCTGGAGGTTGTCTGACATATACTTCTTCTTTGATGTCTCCATTTAGAAATGCACTTTTGACATCCATCTGATATACCTTGAAGCCTTTATGTGCTGCATAAGCTAAGAAAATTCTGATGGCTTCCAATCTTACAACTGGTGCAAAAGTCTGGTCATAGTCTATGCATTCTTCTTGAGAATATCCTTGAGCCACTAGCCTTGCCTTGTTCCTTACAATTACTCCTTGATCATCCAATTTGTTTCTGAACATCCACTTTGTTCCAACAATGGAGTGATCCTTAGGCTTTGGCACTAGTTCCCAAACTTTGTTCCTTTCAAATTGATGCAACTCTTCTTGCATTGCAATGATCTAGTGTGGATCTTGCTCTGCATCTTGAATGGACTGAGGTTCAATTTGAGATAGGAAGAAAGTGTGCAACAGGTTTTGGTTGACCTGATTTCTGGTTTGCACACCAGCTGAGATGTCTCCAATTACTTGGGAAATTGGATGGTCTCTTGATGTTACTAAATCAACAGGGGGTGTTGATTGTTCACCAACCTGTATTATTGTTTCCTCTTGTGGTACAACAACTGGCTCTTCAAGTTGTTTTTCTTCAATATGTTGAATGCTTTCTTCATCTCACTGCTTTCCTCTTTTTGGGTAACCTGTAACTTGTTCAAATCTTTAACAAGAGAATGTTCCTGCAAAGGTTCTATGGTAGAAGTGTTCTTCTCCTTGAAAGACATGTTAGATTCATCAAATGATATGTGAACAGATTCCTCAATTTTAAGAGTTGATTTATTATAAACCCTATAAGCCTTACTGATCATGGAGTATCCCAGAAACACTCCTTCATCAGCCTTAGCTTGAAATTTTGCTAAATATCTCTTGTCATTATTATGTATATAACAAATGCAACCAAAAATTCTAAAATAATCAACTTTAGGTTTCTTCTCTTTGAGTAATTCATAGGGAGTCTTTCCCTTTAGTTTATGTATCAAACTTCTATTCAGCACATAGTTGGAGGTGTTCACTGCCTCTGCCCAAAAAGATAGAGGAAGGTGAGCATCTGACAACAATGTAGTGGCAGATTCAATAAGGGTTCTATTTTTCCTTTCAGCTACCCCATTTTGTTGAGGAGTTCTAGGAGCTGAGAAAGTATGTCTGATCCCTTCACTCTGACAGAACTCTTGCATAAGAAGAGAATCAAACTCTGTCCCATGATCACTTCTGATCATGGCAATGTGAGTATTGAACTCAATCTGTATACATTTGAGAAACTCTGTTAAACACTTAAAGTTATCAGACTTCTTCCTCAGAAAGAACACCCATGTGAATCTAGAGAAGTCATCTACAACTACTAAAGTGTAAGATTTCCCTCCTAGGCTTTGTACTGTAATGGGTCCAAAAAGATCCATGTGCAACAGATACAATATCCTAGGTGAATCACTCTTATTAAGTGACTTAAAACTATTTTTAGTTTGCTTGCCTAATTGACAAGCCCTGCAGAGTCCTTTCTTCTTGTAGGGGCCAGAAGGTAGTCCTCTAACAAGGTTGTCCTTGGATAGCCTAGCAATAGTTCTAAGGTTCAAATGTGCTAGTCTCTTATGCCATAAAACATTTGGTCTACAAATAGAATTGAACAGACAAATGTCTACATCAGTTGAAAGAAAATCTACTAGATAGATGTTACCTTTCCTTTTACCTGTCAACACAGTTGTGTTGTCCTCTGACTTGATCTTACATAATGCTTTGCTGAAAGTCACCTGGTAGCCTTCATCACATAGCTGACTGATGCTTATCAGATTGTGCTTCAGTCCTTCCACATAAGCTACCTTCTTGAATGTCACTGTCCCAATCTGGACTGCACCATATCCTTTAGTTTGTCCAAAGTTTGAATCACCAAAAATAACTTTGGGTACAAGCTTGGTTTTAAAGGATGTGAGGTTGTCCTTGTTTCCTGTCATGTGCTTAGAGCACCCACTATCCAAGTACCATTGCTGGTTTGATGTTGGATAGGTCTTCACCTGCACATAAAATAATTCATTTGTTTTTGACCCAGTTTACCTTGGGCCTAGGTTGATAACCTTTAATCTCAGAAATAAAAGACATCCCATGTTGACTCTTATAACCTTCAGGATGATATCTCCTTGGAGGTATTATCCATTCAGTATAAGGGTTAAAGATTTGGGATGAAGGACCCCTAGGATTGGATTTTGACTTGCCCTTGAAATAGTTTCCAGAGCTCTGATCTCGGTTCGACGATCGTGGAGCTGCGTTCGACGATCTTGGGTCAGATCGTCGAGCTCCGTTCGACGGTCGACTTTGGCAGAGTTCAGGAATTTGAGATCGTCGACCTGAGTTCGACGATTTTGCCTAAGATCGTCGATCTGCGTTCGGCGATCGTCGAGCTCCGTTCGACGATTTCTGCTGGGACTTAGTTTTCTTAGGCAGATCAGAATTCTTCCTAGCTACCTCTACAACTCCCTTTCCTTTATCAGAAATGAACTTGATTGGGGTTGTTAGGACTATAGGTTGGCTGGATGAAGCACCCAAGCCCAGTGTGCTATTAAATCTGGAGTTCACTGTGCTTGTGATGTCCATCAGCTTGATACTTCTCCCATTAAGGGATTCTTCAAGCTTCTTGGCCTCAGAGAGCTCACCTTTCAGTGAAGCTATCTGCTCCCTACAACACTCCAACTCCTGAGAGAGTTTGATGTTTTCTGACTTTAAGGTATTATGTTCAGATAAATGATTTCTGAGAGAGATAATTTCCTTCTCAGATTTTAGCAGGTCTAAACATAATGCTTTAAACTCAGATTTAAAGTCCTCTGAATTGAAATCAAATGAACTGATTAACTGGTCCTCTTCAAGTTGAGTCTCTGAGTCTGACTCTGACTCTTCTTCATCTGAATTATGTTGTGAGGCATTGATTGCCATCATGCAAAACTCCTTCTCTTCTGCATCATCTTCATCATCACTAGAGCTGGATGAGGCTTCTGACTCCTCTTCAATTTCACTTCAGGATTCAGCAACAAATCCCTTCCTTGTGTGTTTGTTCTTGCTTGTGGAGGGTTTGCCATTGATACTTTTCTTCTTGAAGTCTTTCTCCTTTCTTCTTTATTTCCTGTCCCTTCTGTCCTTGTTTTTGTTCTCTGGATAGTCAGGTACAATGTGCCCTGGTTTCCTGCAACCAAAGCAAACAATTTCTTTATTGTTAGACTTATCATACCTTGGCTTATCATGCTCCTTGTATGATCTCTTTCTGAAGTCCTTTCTGGCCATCTTATAAAATCTTTTGGCCAACAGACTGAGCAGTTCATCATTTCCTGTGACTTTGTCTTCAGGCTGATCTTCAGTTGCTTTGAAGACTATTGTCTTCTCTTTTCTAGTGGGTGGTGAAGCAGCCTTCTGCTCTTCTTCTCTATTTTTGAATAGCAGCTCATAAGATTTGAGCTTGCCCAAAAGAGCTTCTGTGGTGATCTCATTCAAACTTCTGGCATCCTTGATTGGCTCATTCTTGAATCCTAAGTGCTTGGGAAGCACATTAGAATTGTGTCATTAAGTTCAGTCAATGATATCTCCTTATCCAAAGTCCTGAGTTCACTGACTATTAGACTGAGTCTATTGTACATGTCTCCAACTGATTCAGCTTCTCCCTTCTTGAAATTCTCATATTGAGATATGAAGTGGGATCTCCTGTCCTTTCTTTCATCAGCTGAGCCTGAGACTATATCAGAGAGTTTATCCCATATTTCCTTTGTTGAATTACATTCAGCCACCTTTTGAAAGATGTCATCAGACATGGTCTGGGCTAAGATATTCATAGCCTTTGCATCAGCTACCTTCCACTTCTTTATATCAGCATCTGTTCCTGATGGAGGTGGAACAACATTTGTACTTGAGTGCTCTGGAGGTCTTGGACAAACTGTCAAAACATAATTAAAAATATCCTCGTCAATAGAATTCATGTATAATCTAATCCTTGCATTCCAAAGTGCAAACTTGGATAGATTGCACACTGGAGGTCTGGTGCTAGCATAATCTTTGTTTTGGGCCATGATTGGTGAAAACAAAATCTAATAATAAAAGCAAAAAGAAAAAAGATCTAACTAGGAATCTTTGGGTTCAGGTGTTAGCCTGTGCAACCACCAAGATGTGGTATATTTAACCAACCTCCCTCTGATACCAATTGAAAGTGCAGCTAGATCTGATATACTCTATAGGGGGGGTGAATAGAGTATGGTGCTTAAAAAATTTTTACAACAGTTGTTGTAATCTGAGTGAACAGGTAAGCAGAAATTAAATCTAATCACAAAATAACCTACAAAAGAAATTAATCACAGATCCTAACTATTCACAGAACAATCATAGACAGAAACAAAAATAAAGACAAGCAAGCCAGATAACACAAGGAGCTATAGTGGTTCCCCTAAACTTGGGTACATCCACTCTTCTACCACCCTAGGTAGGAATCCACTGTAGGATGAGTTGATCAGGTGTCCTGGGCACCAATGAGCTTTTGATAAGGTGCTCAAAAACCAAATCAGATTTTTTGATCAGGTGTCTTGCCACCAATGAGCTTTTGACAAGGTGCTCAAAAATCAAGCACAAACTTTTGAAGGGAGTTTGAAAAACCCTTTACAGAGATGGGGATGAGGGAGCTATGTAAGTCTTCTCTTTCTCAAAGCAGCTGAGAAGACTATGTGGATTTAGATGTTGTCAAAGCTCCCCCTGAGTTCTTGAGATGTTCAGGAAATGAAGCTTTGCTGTAGGGTGATAGGCCTTCAGAAGTTGATCTCCAGCAAATGATGATTTCAGCAACAGCTGAAATGTTAGGTGTCTGGAGTCTTGAAAGATGTTGGCCTTGAACACTTGAATCAAAAGGGGATCTGAAGATTTCAGATTTGTTGATCTCCCTTGGTGTGTTCTTGTATGAATTCTTTGAGACAGAGAATGTTTTGTTCTTGTTCTTCTTGTTCTGTGTAGTCTGTTCTCTGTGTTGTGAGAGAGATTCAAAAATCTTGTATTTTATTCTCTGGTTCTGAATAGAAATCATCCTCTGTCAAGAAGAGCCGTTGGCCTGTCATTAATTGACTTCCTTAATTGCAAATGTCTTCTGGGGGAAAGTCCAAAGAAACATTCTTTGAAAATCCCTTGAAACTTGGTCCAGAATAAATGAAAACGGCTAGAAAATCTTCTGAATTAATTGCTGAATAACTCCTTAACTGTCCTGAATTTGAATCTTGAAAATCCTTTAACTCTTCAGAAAAACGTCGAACTGAGCTCTGCTATCATCGAACTGAGCTCAGCGATTTGGACTTATACAGCAACAGAGATCGTCGATCTGAGCTCAACTATCTTCGAACTGAGCTCAGAGATAGAGAATCAATACTGAGTCAAGATCATCGAACTGAGCTCGAAGATCGTCGAATGGAGTTCGACGATTTGTTGAAGTTGAGCTCAGCGATCGTCGAATGGAGTTCGACGATCCGTCGAAGTTGAGCTAGACGATCGTCGACTGGAGTTCGACGATTCGTCGTACTGAGCTCGATGATATGACTTAGTATCCAAATTGAAAATCCTTGGTCTTGAGGGCAGCTTCCAAACCTAACTACTAACCCTTAGACTCAATTCTAGTTGACCTTTAGATCTATACAATGATGTCAAAAATAGATTTCCTAAAGACATAGTGATCCTGACCCAAATTAGTAATAGGGTGTTCCAACACTGTGGATTGAGGAAATGATGGTTGGGAAATAGGAATTGTGGAGATGGAAGAGAGTGGAATGGAAATGGATGGTGTGAAGGATGGTTGAGCAATTATGTCTTGAAGTAGGTGTTGATAATAGGTGGATGAAGATGGTGGCTCAGGAGGGGATGAAGGAGAATCATCCATATAGGAGTCATCTATAAGATTGAAAGATGGAATATGAGAGGATGAATCAATATCTAGGTGTGTGTATTGATGTAGAGGATGGAAGATTTCTGCAGTTATTGGAGGAATTGGAGAATGGATTGAAGTTGGAGATGGGGTTGAAATTATGATGGTGGATGAGACTATGGTAGATGAAACAAGAGGTGGAGGAGGAGGAGAAGAAACAAGCAAGTCTTCTGTAGGGGCAGAAACCTGAGGGGAAGAGACTGAGGCAGTCCTTGTGCCTGAAGTAGAAATTGCAGAGGGCCTGCTGGGCTTCACAATTTGCCTGTCCCATTTTCCAAATAGGGCGCAGGTGAGCCTCTTGGAGGCATTGATGTGCATTCCACTGGAAATAAGCAGAGCAGGGCATCTGTAGTGAAGAAACAGCCCTAAAATTCTTCCAAAATTAACAAAGTTCTTGTTAATCCTTTTCTTGATCAAGTCAAAGAAAACTTCTCCCCAGTTGAGTTGCTTCTTGTCTACTAGGGCACCCATCAGACAGAGCTGATACCTTGATATGGTGTCATGAGCTGAGTGTTTGGCCAACAACACTTTTCCAACAACATCAGCCAGAAATCTGTACTCAACAGACAGATTTTTCTTAAGCAATTTGCTAGGGTTTGCTTCTGAATGACCCATCCTTTCAAGCATATTAGAAAATTCCTCTCCATAAAGCTCAGCAGAATCTTCTCCAGATTTCAATTGAAAAACCTCTGTCAATGCAGCAGGTGTTAGAGATACCTGGGTTCCTGAGATGCTTCCAACCACTGTATTCTGATCCAGGTTATGGGCAGTATACACTCATTCTTTTATCTCGTCTACAACTAATTTGATCCTTGTAGTCATGATGGTAACTAGCTGTTGTTCTTTGAAAAGTTCCAGAATCTCCTTGAAGATTTAATCACTGTTGTTGAAAGAATCCATGTCGATATCAAATACAGCGTCAAATTTCATTGTGAATAAGATGGGGACTGAGACTGTCAATGATTCCTGCAAAAACGAACAAACAAACGACCAAGTGTAGAGAAGTTTGGAGGGAAAGAGAAAATTTGCAGAGAGTATGAAAGCGCAAAGGGAGAACGACGGCCAAAAAATGAGTTTTATATTAGGGTTCGACGCAGAAAAGGAAAGATCGTTGAACTCTGTTCGACGACCTGGGCTTCTAAAGGAAACCGAAAGGTCATCAATAGCGTCAATCTCCGTTCGACGATATTGGAGAGCGTCGAGCTCCGTTTGACGATAGTTCAGAAAACAAAATCGTCGATCTCCGCACGACGATCGCTGACCTGAAGAAAGATAGTTTATCACTATCTGAGAAGCGCTGAACTCTGGTCGACGATTTCGAAAGTCGTCGATCTCCGTTCGACGATCGGGGTGAAAATCGTCGAGCGCAGTTCAGAGACTAGAAACATACTCTAGACACTAGATAAATTAAGATGTTTGCCTAATCTTGGTCAGTTTTATATTTTTGAAAATCTTGGATCTTATTTTAGACTTCCTCCATCTAGCAGTCCTAACTGATTCAGGAAGAATGTATGTTTCTTTTCATCCAAGGGTTTGGTGAAAATATCTCCCCTTTGCAAATCAGTTGGGATATATTGAAGTTCAATTTTATTTTTGTCAACATTATCCCTTAAAAAGTGATGCCTAATTTCTATGTGTTTTGTCCTACTATGGAGGACTGGATTTTGTGCTATAGAAATAACACCGGTATTATCCCAAAATATTTTAGACTTTTCTAATTTGTAGTCATAGTCTAGGAGTTGGTTTTGAATCCACAATATTTGTGAACAACAACTACCTGCAGCCATATATTCAGCTTCAGGAGTTGAAGTTGACACAGATGTTTGTTTCTTGCAAAACTAGGAGACAAGTCTGTCACCAAGAAACTGACAAGTTCCACTGGTGCTTTTCCTGTCTTTTCTGCATCCAGCATAATCAACATCTGAAAATCCAGTTAAGTCAAATGCTGAGTCTTTTGGATACTAGAGACCTAGATTTGGATAACATTTTACATACCTAAGAATCCTTTTTACTAAGGTTAGGTGTGACTCTCTAGGGCTTACTTGGAATCTAGCACATATGCATGTAGCAAACATTATGTCAGGTCTACTAGCTGTAAGGTATAATAAGGAGCCAATCATTGCTCTATATGTTGTCTGATCAACAGGTTTCCCATGTTCATCAGCATCCAATACAACATTAGTAGGCATATGTGTTTTCATACATGATGCTTCAGACATGTCAAATTTCTTAACCAGTTCTTTTGCATACTTGGTTTGAGAAATAAATATGCCTTCAGCATGTTGTTTGATTTGCAATCCTAGAAAGAAGGATAGCTCACCCATGCTACTCATTTCAAATTTAGAATCCATTAGATTGGAGAACCTTCTGCACAAATTTGAATCAGTAGAACCAAATATAACATCATCTACATAAATTTGTACTAATAGGGTATGGGACTTATGAGTTCTAATAAAAAGAGTTTGGTCTACTCTACCCCTTATAAACTCATTTTTCAGAAGAAAGCATGCTAGGGTCTCATATCATGCTCTAGGAGCTTGCTTTAGACCATATAATGCTTTATGCAATTTGAAAACATAATCAGGATGAGTTGAAGAGATAAAACCTGGGGGTTGTCTGACATAGACTTCTTCTTTGATATCTTCATTGAGAAAAGCACTCTTTACATCCATCTGGTATACTTTGAATCCTTTGTGAGCTGCATATGCTAAGAAGATTCTTATGGCCTCTAACCTTGCAACTGGTGCAAAGGTCTGGTCATAATCTATCTCTTCTTCTTGAGAGTACCCTTGAGCAACTAGCCTTGCCTTGTTCCTTACAATGACTTCTTGATCATCCAACTTATTTTTGAACACCCACTTTGTTCCAACAATGGAGTGATCCTTTGGCCTTGGTACTAGTTCCCAAACTTTGTTCCTTTCAAATTGATGAAACTCTTCTTGCATTGCAATGATCCAGTGTGGATCTTGCTCTGCATCTTGAATGGATTGAGGTTCAATTTGAGAAAGGAAGCAAGTGTGCATCAGGTTTTGGTTGACCTGATTTCTGCTTTGCACACCAGCTGAGATGTCTCCAATCACTTGGGAGATTGGATGGTCTCTTGATGTTACTAAATCAACAGGAGATGTTGATTGTTCACCAACCTGTGTTGTTGTTTCCTCTGGTGGTACAACAACTGGCTCTTCAAGAAGTTTCTCTTCAAGATGTTGAATGTCCTCTTCATCTTCACTGCTTTCCTCTTTTTGAATGATTTGTAACCTGTCCAAGTCTTCAGCAAGAGAGTGTACCTGCAAAGGTTCTATGGTAGAAGTATTCTTCTCCTTGAAAAACATGTTAGATTCATCAAAAGATATATGACCAGATTCTTCAATTTTAAGAGTTTATTTATTATATACCCTATAAGCTTTACTGATCATGGAGTATCCCAAAAACACTCTTTCATCAGCTTTGGCTTGAAATTTTGCTAAGTATTTATTGTCATTATTATGAATGTAACAAATACAACCAAAAATTTTAAAGTAATCTACTTTAGGTTTCTTCCCTTTGAGTAATTCATAGGGAGTCTTGCTCTTCAGTTTATGTATTAAACTTCTATTCAACATATAGTTGGAGGTGTTCACTGCCTCTACCCAAAAGGATAGAGGAAGGTGAGCATCTGACAACAATGTAGTAGTAGATTCAATAAGGGTTCTATTTTTCCTTTCAGCTACCCCATTTTGCTGAGGAGTTTTAGGAGCTGAGAATGTGTGCCTGATCCCTTCACTCTAACAGAACTCTTGCATAAGAAGAGAATCAAACTCTGTCCCATGATCACTTCTGATCAGGGTAATGTGAGTATTGAACTCACTCTGTATGCATTTGAGAAACTCTGTCAAACACTTAAAGTTATCAGACTTCTTCCTCAGAAAGAACACCCATGTGAATCTAGAGAAGTCATCTACAACCACTAAAGTGTAAGATTTCCCTCCTAAGCTTTGTACTGTAATGGGTCCAAAAAGATCCATGTGTAACAGATACAAAATCCTAGGTGAATCACTCTTATTAAGTGACTTGAAACTATTTTTGGTTTGCTTGCCTAATTGACAAGCCCTGCAAACTCCTTCTTGTAGGGGCCAGAAGGTAGTCCTCTAACAAGGTTGTCCTTGGATAGCCTAGCAATGGTTCTGTTGGGTACATTGGAATATATGTACCTGATTTGAAGAAGTCTCACCCTACTCAATGATATACATCAAGGTGTATTTGATGTGCTTTGAGTTTATTTGTGCAGGTTAAGTAACTGCAGGTTTGCAGGAAAAGTTTCTAAGTCCATGTGTCGACACCCAAAAGAAAAGTGTCGACACTTAAGAAGGCTTGTGTCGACACCCAGAGAAGCTGTGTAGACACTTGGAGTAATTGTGTCGACACTAGGAAGGCAGAGTCGACACCAGAAGAAAAGTATCGACACATACAGGCAGTGTCGACACACAATGAAGAAATGTCTAAAGAATCAGTGTCTACACCCAGAGGAACTTTGTCGACATCACAAGTGTCGACACTAGAAGGCTGTGTCGACACTCAGCAAACTTCAATAAAGTTTAAGTACAAGTGTCGACACAAAGGAGATGTGTCGATACTCAGCAAAAGTTTCAACACAAAAGGCACGTGTCGACACAAAGAAGATGTGTCGACACTTAGCAAGTTTCAACACAAGAAGATGTGTCGACACAAAGGAGTTGTGTCGACACTTAGCTGAAATCAACGAAGTACTGAAAAAGAAGGACTTGTGTCGACACACAGGATCAGTGTCGACACATTCTGAAGAAGCAGTATCGAGAAGCTATTTCAACAACACAAGGAGTTGTGTCGACACCATGAAGGCTAGTGTCGACACTTAGTCTACTTGTGTCGACACTTGGTCTATTTGTGTCGACACATAAAGACTATTTGTCTCGACACTTTCAGACAGTGACAGAGATTTCAAGAAGTGACTAGATGACTTGACAGCTGCCATTTCAACCGGTCAACTGCTACTGTCAGAGCTGTCAGAAGTTTGTTAGAAACCGGATCAGCCAGTCACCATGAAGAAAGCTTATATAAAGGCTTATTCCTTCAACAGAAGTGGATCAAACATAGCAATCAATGACGTGAAAAACAACACAACTAGAAGAAGACCTTCAAGTGAAGATCTAAGAAGTTGGAGAGAGAGAGCTCCTTCTAAGAAGATAGCTATTGAACCAGGCTGCTAAGAAAGTTTCAAATTGAGATCTGATTCTGCTAAGAAAGTTTCAGATTGAGATCTGATTCTCAAGTCAGCAGTTGATTGAAGATCATCTGCATAGAGATACAACCCTACTGTGTTCTAATTCAAGAAGCTTTGAAGAAAGCCAAGGGAGGTTGATCTCTGCAAAGTTCTTTCAAGAACTCATCAAGAAGCCAGTCAACTCATCTTTCTCAATCAGAGTTGTGGTTATTAATCTTTGTACTCTTTATTTTCTGTAGGATCCTAAGGGATTTGAGTTGTAAGCCTATATTTATAAAGGCTGAGTGGTAGGGCTTGTGTGCCTGAGTGTAGGAGATACATTTCTCTGAGTGTATGCCTTGTTGAAGGCTGAGTGTAGGCCTTGTTGAAGGCTGAGTGTATGTCTTGGTGAAGACTGAGTGGTAGGGCTTTTGTGCCTGAGTTGTAGGAGTGGGATCACTCTGAGTTGTAGGGACCTATTTGGGGTTCTGAGTTGTAAGATCTGAGGATCTGAGGAGAAGTGGAGAAGTTACGCAGAATCTAGTACACTACTAGATAGGCGAAGGGGGAAAGTGGATGTACCCAGACCTTGGGGAACCACTATAAAATCTATGTGTTCTCTGTATGTGATTAATTATGTGATTGCTATGTTATCTGTGCTGAATTGCTGTAAAGAATTGCATAAACATGTCTAATAATTCAGTGTTTCTGCCTTAAAAGTTAAAAAGATTAAGTGCACCTATTCACCCCTCCCCCTCTAGGTGTTTAGGTACTAGTTCTTTCAAGTGGTATCAGAGCCAGGTTACTCAAAAAGGACATAACAGTCTGAGTAAAGATCCTGTAGGCAGAATCAGCATAATCAAGAATCAAGAAAATGAGTTCAACTGAGAATCACAAAGAGCTAGGATCCATGAAATTGCCAATCTGCAGAAAGGAGATCTTTGGCATTTGGAAAGAAAGGGTTAGACTTTTTATGGAAGCCTCTGACCCAAGAATTTACATTACAGTCAAAGAAGGGCCTTATGTGCCAATGAAGGTATCTGTTCTAGATGCAAATCAGAGAACTCCCAAAGACTATTTAGAAATGACCAAGGATGAAATAATTCTGGCCACTATGGACAAGATGGCCCAGAATATTATTGTAAGTGCAATTGATGATGCCACATTTCAGAATCTGATTCATTGTAAAACATCAAAAGAAATGTGGGACACACTGATAGTCTATATGGAGGGATCAGAAGAGGTAAGACAAGACGGGAAGTCTTTATTAAATCAAGAGTATGAAAGCTTCAGACAGGGCAGGTCTGATAGCATAACTGAATGCTATAAGAAATTCTATAGGATAGTCGATGAATTGATGTCCTATGGAAGAGAGTTCAGCAATTATGAGTTGAATGATAAGTTCTTGAGATCCCTGACAAAGGACTGGGACACCAAGATTTGTGCCATAAGGTAAATGGCCAAATTAGCTGACATACCTCCTCCAACTTTGTTTGGAAAACTGTTATCTTATGAGATGCAGTTAATGATAAGGAAGGAGGAAGAAAAGACTACTCGGGTGGAGCACAAAGAAAGAGCTGTGGCCTTCAAGACTGAAGCCATTAGGAAATATAAAAGCAAGTCTCCATCTCCACCTTAAAAAGTTGCTGAGGCTGAGACAGATACTTCAGATAGCAAGAAGTCAGAAAGCAGTGAAATTGATGAAGACTTTGCAGCATTTACTAAGCATTTTTAGAAGTTTCTAAAGAAGAAGCAGTGGAGGTCCAAGCCATCCACTTCACAGAAAAAAGATGACTATTATCAGAACAGGAAGTCATCAAGGAATGACAGGAGAAAGTCCAAGTCTAGTAAAACTACATCCTCAAAGATAGTATGCTATTGTTGCAATAGACAAGGACATGTAATAGCTGATTGTCTAGAAAAGAGGAAATAGTCCACTGACAAGAAGAAGACTCAATTTAAGGGCAAAAAGGAAAAGTCCTTTTGTTGCCAAGAATGATAAAAGTCTGACTGATATGTCATCTTCAGAAACAGATTCAGAAGCAGAAGCCTATATTGGCTTGTTTGCTGAAGAAGAAGAAAATGAGTTCATACAGCTAATGAACTCAATTTATGAGCAGGAGGACATTCAGTGCAAGGGACTGATGGCCTTATCAGAAGGAGACAAGATCCAGGATCAGCCTGGACCAAGTAAGGTACAAATATGTTCTTCTAGTTCAAGTTTGAGTGCTGGATCAGAATCAGATACATCAGCATCAAGTGATGTGAGTGAATCTGAATCTGAAGGAGACATTCATCAGTTGATTGATGAATATAGAGTATTGTTGCAGGCTTTGAAGAAAAGCAAACTCTTGGCCAAAACTCAGGCTAAGGAGATTGCTAGTCTCAAAGTGGCTGCAACAGATTTTGACAAGTTGCTTGATCAGAAACTAAATGAAATAGCCAGGCTGAAGAACATTACTGTTATTCAGATGGGTACTATTACATTCAAGAATGATCAAATTAGAAATCTGGAGGATAGACTTCAGAAGGAGAGAGATATTATAGCAAGTTTTTCTAAACCAAAATCTGTTCTACCTTTGATAGATGAGTTTGTACCTCATAAGGGTAAAACTTGATTGGGGTTTACAAAACCTACCTGGACAGTAAAGTCCAAATCTAAGGGCAAAGCCCCAATACTCAACAAGAAGCCTGCTATAGATAAAACAGCCAGGGTTGTACCTAAACAAAGGTACAACAGATTTGAGTGCTGGTGTTGTGGCAAGGTAGGCCACTTTGCCATAGATTGTTGGCATAATTCAAGTGTCAAGGTGAGTAGCAAACTGCGTGCTAGAAAAGCTACAGGTAGTTTTGTTAAGAGTCAGACTAACTTGCACCAAGGACCCAAGAATTATTTGGGTTCTAAGGTTAAGGCTCTATTTGTTTGGGCGTTTCGGAGCTCCGTTTTGGGCAAACGCCGCCGGAAGGCGGGTAAACAAATGAACCTCCGGCGGCGTTTGCTCCGTTTCCACCCGCCCGCCTTGAGAAACGCCCCAAAAAGCTCCGTTTGGAGCAGTCACCTCCCCCCTCCGTTTCGAACACTCCGTTTCCACCCGCCGGATCGATCCGCCACCGCCGAAACAAATGAAGCCTAAGTAATCTGTTTTGCAGGTGAGTCCAAGTGGCCATGCCCCAATATGTTACTTGGACAGTGGATGTTTCAGGCACATGACTGGAACTAGGGGATTGCTGAAGGACTATACACCAATCAAGGATGGTCCTAAGATTACCTTTGGTGGTTCAGAAAAAGGAATCATCAAAGGCTTTGGTAACATTTCTAGCAACCTAATTACAATTACTCAAGTGGCTTATGTAAAGGGTTTGAAACATAACCTCATTAGCATAAGTTAGCTGAGTGATTTAGGATATGACATCTCATTTGTCAAGGATGGTTGTCATATCAGTAGGTCAAGTGATCAAAAGATCATTCTGACAGGATATAGGAAGAGAAATGTCTATTGTCTAGATATTATGTGTGAGAATATAGTTTCTCCTATTTGTAATGTAGCTGATGAGAAAGTCTCACATTGCGTTAAATGGCACAAGAGGCTGGCTTATCTTAACTATAAGACAATTGGCCAACTCTTTAGCAAAGAGTTAGTGAGGAATGGTCCTCAGGTTAAGTGTATAAAGGATGGGATATGCTCAGCTTGTCAAAAGGGCAAGCAGACCAAATCCACCTTTCATAACATTGAGAACAAAGATGCTGTGAGGTGCCTATACCTCTTGCATATGGATCTTTTTTGTCCTATGCCAGTTCACAGCCTAGGTAGGAAGGTCTACACATTGGTGGTTGTAGATGATTATTCAAGGTTTTCCTGGGTATTCTTCCTAAGGCAAAAATCTGAAACTCCTAGTATCTTTTATAGTTTTGTCAAACAAATTCAGAATGAGTTAAACAGTACAGTGGTCAAAATAAGAAGTGACTATGGTACTGAATTCCAGTCTGATAGTATGACAAAGCTATGTGAAGAGTTTGGGATATTTTAGGAATTTTCCTCACCAAGAACACCTCAGCAAAATGGTATTGCTGAAAGGAAAAATAGAACCTTGATAGAGGCTGGTAGAACCCTGTTGAGTGACACATCTCTCCCAGAATATTTCTGGGCTGAGGCAGTTAATACTGCATGTCATGTGATCAATAGGGCTACTATCACCAAGAGCCACAAGAAGACCCCCTATGAGATTGTGAAGGGCAGAAAACCAAACCTATCCTATTTCAGGATCTTTGGTTGTAAATGTTATATACTTAACAATGGTAAGTCTTATTTAACCAAGTTTGCTACCAAATCCCAAGAGGGGATCTTTGTTGGGTATAGCAACAACAGTAAGGCTTATAGGGTCTACAAATTGATTACTCAAGTTGTAGAAGAGTCAGTTCATGTAGTCTTTGATGAAGCTAGACTCATTAACAATGAATTGCCTAGAAGTGTTTGCAGCTCTACAGGTGTAACTAAGAAGATGGACAAGCTTACCTTAACTGAAGGTCCTTCTACAAGTCAGCAAGTGGAGGATGGTAGCTGCTGTCCAGGGGGAGTACAAGATACTCCTGTTGCTGAAGAAGACCAAGAGGAGCAGCTGAATGAAGAAGCTGAAGGTGTACAACCAGAAGACAGGCTGCCTCCAGCAAATAGGCATTTAAAAGATCATCCAGCCAATCAAATTATTGGAGATCTCAGTAAAGGGGTACAAACAAGGAGCAGGAATCTAAGTTCAGTTCTCTACTCCAGCTTTCTATCCCAAGTAGAGCCAAAGAAATTTGAAGAAGCAATCCTAGACCCTCATTGGATTGAGGCAATGCAAGAGGAGCTGAACCAGTTCAAAAGATGCAAGGTCTGGGAGCTAGTTCCTAAACCAAAGGATCACAACATAATTGGAACTAAGTGGATCTTTAGGAACAAGTTGGATGAGAATGGAATCATTATAAAGAATAAAGCTAGACTAGTTGCTAAATGATATAGGCAGGAAGAAGGTATTGATTTTGATCAAACCTTTGCTCTAGTAGCCAGACTAGAAGCAATAAGGATGTCCCTTGCCTATGCAACATTCCAAAGATTTAAAGTCTATCAAATGGATGTTAAGTCAGCTTTTCTGAATGGAAACCTGAAGGAAGAAGTCTATGTAGAGCAGCCATCAGGTTTTGTAGATTCTCTTAAACCTGATTATGTATATAGACTTAGGAAGGCTTTGTATGGGTTAAAACAAGCCCCTAGGGCTTGGTATGAAACCATGTCTAGTTTCCTCATTGAGAACAAATTCTCAAGGGGGAAAATAGACAAGACTCTATTCTTTAAGGAATCCAGAGGTAAGATTATCTTAGTCCAAATATATGTAGATGACATCATATTTGGGTCTACAGAAAATAGTCTTTGCAGAAAGTTTGCAAAACTAATGCAAAGACAGTTTGAAATGAGCAGTATGGGGGAACTTAAGTTCTTCTTGGGTCTCCAAGTTAGACAGACTGAGGATAGTTTATCCATATGCCAGTCTAAGTTCACCCTAGAATTGATAAGGAAGTATGGTATGGAATCATCCACTACCATGAAAACTCCTATGGGGTCAACAATGTCTTTATGCAAAGATGATGCAGGGAAACCTGTAGATGAAACTTTGTATAGAGGGATAGTTGGCTCTCTACTATATTTGACTGCAAGTAGACCAGATATCATGTATGTTACATGTGTCTGTGCTAGGTACCAAGCTTGCCCTAAAAAATCTCATTTGACAGCAGTCAAAAGAATTTTGAGATATCTTAAGGGCACTCCTTATCTAGGCCTTTGGTACCCTAGGAATGGAGATTTTGAACTGACAGGTTATTCAGATGCAGATTTTGCAGGCTGCAAGGAAGATAGAAACAGTACCACAGGTACCTGTCAATTTCTAGGAGGAAGGTTGGTATCATGGAGTCGCAAGAAGCAGACCAGTGTGGTTATATCCACAGCTGAGTCAGAGTATGTTGGTGCAGGAAGCTGCTGTGCACAACTACTATGGATACAACACCAGCTAGAAGATTATAGTATTCAAGTAAGTAGAACACCTTTATTTTGTGATTCTACTAGTGTCATTTCTATTGCAAATAATCCCGTCTCTCATAGTAGGACTAAGCACATAGAAATAAAGTACCATTTTCTAAGAGAACATGTGGAAAAAGAAGATATTTCCCTAGAGTATATAAATACAGATAATCAGCTAGCTGATATGTATACTAAGCCCTTAGATGAAACCAAATTCAATAAATTTAAAATTGAATTAGGGATGATAAACTTAGAATAGTTTTCAAAATTGGCTAAGTAAAATGGTGTCGACACACAGAGTTGTCTGTGTCGACACATAGAAGTGGTGTCGACATTTCAGAGAAATGGTGTCAACACATCTAGAAAGTCTGTGTCGACACTTCAGAGAATTAGTGTCGACACATGCAGTGTAGGTGTCGACACATCCAGGGTGGTGTCGACACTTAGGATTTACACTGAATTAGTCTAGTAGAGTCTCGACTAAGTGTCGAGCTGAGTGGTGTCGACACATATATAAGAGTCGACACATATATTCTATCGACTATACTTGTGTCGACACATAGTTGTCGAGACATTAGCAGTAAGTGTCGACACTTTTCAACAGTGTCGACACAATTTAAGTATTTTGACGCGCCTTTTCATCTTCGATTCTAGAAAGGTATAAATAGGTTTTCGCCATTGTTTGTCGACACGCTCACCAAAGTTTCGAGACCAAACTTGTGTGTCGACATCTCTCTTCTCTAAATTCAAAATTTCTTCAAACCCTAATGGCGCCCAAGCTAGAAGAGAACATAAATGAAGGATATGAGCTCGTGCGACACGCCTTTGATGACGCGGAACCCGAAATCAAAGGTGTGGTAACCCTAATTGCTGAGACTGGACTGGAATACCTTGTATCAGAACCAATCAAGATCTGGAAAAAGGAGGTCCTTGAATTTTTGAGTGCAGCTTCACTTGATGATACTGGACTCAAGATTAAGTCCAGAGTTCATGGAACCAAAGTCAAGGTCACACAGAAAAGTCTAAGGAAGGTACTTCAACTACCAAGAACAAAAGAGGAAGAAGATGTATCTGCTTCTAAGACTAGAGAGGCATTGAGATGGTTTGGACTGGATTCAAACCTGAGAATTGGATCAGTTTTCAATAGAAAAGGGATGAACATCCAAGACAAGTTTCTGTCTGAAATAGTTGGCAAGGTCATCCTGAGCAAACCTGGAGGACATGATAGAATATCTGCTCATATGTTCAGTTTGATGACAAGGATTATCTTCAAACTTAAGACTGAGTGGTCAGTAGTTCTGTTTGATAAGATAAAAGAGAGCTTAAAGAAGCCCAATCTGGGTAGAATTCTGAGTCTATACCTGGCTGGAAGTATTCCTGAGGTGATGAATCAAGCTGCAGGTTCAAAGATAAACCACATGAGGAGAATGGATATGAGAATTTTCTCTAGGTGGGATAGAGTATTGATAAAAGAAATGCCAACTCCAGTAAAGGACACACCTCAGAAGAAGAAGAAGAAGACAACCACTGTGGCTCAAGAATCCTCCAGCAGCTCTGAAGAGCAAGTTGTTTTTACTCCTGATGATGAAGAAACTGGAAATGCTGGTCAGTCTCTAGCAAGACAAGAAGATACACAGAGGCAGGGGGAGCTACCACCAGCTAGCCCAATTCACCTGGATCCACTCTAGGGGGAGCCTCTACATGTGGAAGAGCCAACTCCACTAGAGAGTGAAAGGGCTACTCAAACCATACTAGAGGTAATCACTGAAATTAATCAATTAGATTTCACTATTGAGGATGAAGTTTTGACTGATTCATTACCTGATGTTCATCAGCAAACACAGATACAACCTCAACCACAAGATGTTGTCATGGAGTACACATCTGTTGTTGATAATGTGGTTGATGAAATCAGAGATTCCCCAGCCCATTCTCAACAGGAATACACATTAGAATAGTTATTCCCTGATCTTGTACAGACAGATCTTGAGAAAGAAATAGCTGCTGTTGAGGGGGAGAAGGCTCATATTGAGGGGGAGCATGTGGAGATTATAAAGGAAACTGCAAACAAGGAGGCTGAGGAGCCAAGAGATGCTGAAGGGCTAACAAGGACTGAGAAGGATTCACATCCTAGTCCTAAAGAAAGAGTAGACATAGTCAGCACATCTGCTTCAGAGGATGAAGAGACAGCTAGGGCCAAGAAGAGGAAGTTCAAGGTCTTCAAGAGAAGAAGCCAGAACTATAAGAAAGCCCTTCAGACAATTGCTCCACAGCCATCCACCACTACTGATTATATTTCTCTGATGGTAGCATTGCAAATCAAGCTAGATGAGCAAAGACAAGCTCTAGAAAAATATGTGGATGAAGGGCATAAATCCCTGCAATTTGATCTGGTACAAGACATCAAGTCAATCAGATTTGAAGTGAATCTTAACAAGAAGGAAATGACTGATTGTTTCCCTAAAGGAAGCAATGCAGTGGTCTATCTGGCTACACATCAAGAGAAAATAAAGACAAAACTTGATGACCTAGAAGTGAATCAAGGCTATGTCCTGGAAAGCTAGATAAGGATGAATGATAATCTCACTCCTTCTCATAATGGCATAGTCACTGAAATGAAGAATATAGCTACTGCCCAGACTGCACACAGTGCTGCTGCCAAAGCTGAGTTTGATAAGCAATTCCAAGAGAGCCTACTTACAGTTCACTCTGCCATCTAGGATTCACAGAAGCTCATAACTGAAAAGCTCCAAAGGTTGAAACCTTTTTATAAAGATGGAGTTAACTATCTGAATGCCCAGATCAGGTTTCAGAAAGATGATCTGAGGGATCATATATAGAGAGAGGTCATAAAGGGGGAGAGGGTATTAGTCAAGGCAGGCTCTGATCATGCCAAATGGATTTCAAATTCCATCAGAGCCACCCTTGGATATCCACCCTTATGTGATGATGACAATGTTGTAGAGTCTGGAATCAATCCTGCATACTTTGGAGGAGAACAAGCTGAAGTGCCTCAAGTGATATACCCTCCACCAGACTTTGACATGATACATCAAGAGATATAGTCTATGTATAGTCCTCATGAGGGAAATCAGAATGTCATCATTGAGAAAGTAGTTCAGCCTGTGCCAGAGGCAATACTAAAAGAACAAGAGGCTTTGTTAAAAGAACAAGAGGCCCAATTATCTAAGAAAAGGTTCAGAGAACAAGCTGAATTAAGGCCTGATTTTGAACAATGGAGCCCCACATCCAGGAATATCATCTTGACTGCTTGGAAGGCTGCTAAGGACAATGTCCTGGATAGAGGCAAGTGGTATTCTGATCTGGAGTGGAGAAAACATGAGAATAGGCAAGAGTCCATTGTACAACATAGAAGAAAGGCTAAACTGGGAAAGCTACCTCCTAATGCACAGAAGCCTAGCAAATATTTCCCCAAGCCTTATCACTATTTTGAAAGGCAAAAGATAAAGGCTGAAGAGCTGAAAAAGAAAGATCTCTAAGGGAAGAAGCCTGCTGCTGCTGATGACACTGAAGCTACAATTCAAGCAAAGATTCAATCTGGAAAGAGGATTGTAATCAAGGAACTAGAGCAGCCATAGGATAGCCTTTTCTTAAGTTTACAAATTGTAATCATTTACATTAAAACTCTATATAAACTTTTGATTAATGAGAATGTTGGAATTTGTAAGAACATCGTGTCATGGTTCAAATCTATTACATTAATTGTTCTAAGATAATTGTTTATATATGTTCTGTTCATGCATGTTTAAGTATTTTCCCTGTCACATAATATTGTTGTACATCATACTGAGAATTTGTTATGTATGGTGTATATCATTGACTAAGGGTTATGACTTCTCCAAATAGGGGGAGATTGTTGGGTACATTGGAATATATGTACCTGATTTGAAGAAGCCTCACCCTACTCAATGATATACATCAAGGTGTATTTGATGTGCTTTGAGTTTATTTGTGCAGGTTAAGTAACTGCAGGTTTGCAGGAAAAGTTTCTAAGTCCATGTGTCGACACCCAGAAGAAAAGTGTCGACACTTAAGAAGGCTTGTGTCGACACCCAGAGAAGCTGTGTCGACACTTGGAGTAATTGTGTCGACACTAGGAAGGCAGAGTCGACACCAGAAGGAAAGTGTTGACACATACAGGCAGTGTCGACACACAATGAAGAAATGTCTAAAGAATCATTGTCGACACTTAGAAGCAGTGTCGACACCCAGAGGAACTTTGTCGACATCACAAGTGTCGACACTAGAAGGCTGTGTCGACACTCAGCAAACTTCAACAAAGTTTAAGTACAAGTGTCGACACAAAGGAGATGTGTCGACACTCAGCAAAAGTTTCAACACAGAAGGCATGTGTCGACACAAAGAAGATGTGTCGACACTTAGCAAGTTTCAACACAAGAAGATGTGTCGACACAAAGGAGTTGTGTCGACACTTAGCTGAAATTAACTAAGTACTGAAAAAGAAGGACTTGTGTCGACACACAGGATCAGTGTCGACACATTCTGAAGAAGCAGTATCGAGAAGCTATTTCAACAACACAAGGAGTTGTGTCGACACCATGAATGCTAGTGTCGACACTTAGTCTACTTGTGTCGACACTTGGTCTATTTGTGTCAACACATAAAGACTATCTGTCTCGACACTTTCAGACAGTGACAGAGATTTCAAGAAGTGACTGGATGACTTGACAGCTGCCATTTCAACCGGTCAACTGCTACTGCCAGAGCTATCAGAAGTTTGTTAGAAACCGGATCAGCCGGTCACCATGAAGAAAGCTTATATAAAGGCTTATTCCTTCAACAGAAGTGGATCGAACAAAGCAATCAATGAAGTGAAAAACAACACAACCAGAAGAAGACCTTCAAGTGAAGATCTAAGAAGTTGGTGAGAGAGAGCTCCTTCTAAGAAGACAGTTATTGAACCAGGCTGCTAAGAAAGTTTCAGATTGAGATCTGATTCTCAAGTCAGCAGTTTATTGAAGATCATCTGCATAGAGATACAACCCTACTGTGTTCTAATTCAAGAAACTTTGAAGAAAGCCAAGGGAGGTTGATCTCTGCAAAGTTCTTTCAAGAACTCATCAAGAAGCCAGTCAACTCATCTTTCTCAATCAGAGTTGTGGTTATTAATCTTTGTACTCTTTATTTTCTGTAGGATCCTAAGGGATCTAAGTTGTAAGCCTATATTTATAAAGGCTGAGTGGTAGGGCTTGTGTGCCTGAGTGTAGGAGATACATTTCTCTGAGTGTAGGCCTTGTTGAAGGCTGAGTGTAGGCCTTGTTGAAGGCTGAGTGTAGGTCTTGGTGAAGACTGAGTGGTAGGGCTTTTGTGCCTGAGTTGTAGGAGTGGGATCACTCTGAGTTGTAGGGACCTATTTGGGGTTCTGAGTTATAAGATCTGAGGATCTGAGGAGAAGTGGAGAAGTTACGCCGAATCTAGTACACTACTAGATAGGCGAAGGGGGAAAGTGGATGTACCTAGACCTTGGGGAAACACTATAAAATCTGTGTGTTCTCTTTATGTGATTAATTCTGTGATTGCTGTGTTATCTGTGCTGAATTGTTGTAAAGAATTGCATAAACAGGTCTAATAATTCAGTGTTTCTGCCTTAAAAGTTAAAAAAAGATTAAGTGCACCTATTCACTCCCCCTCTAGGTGTTTATTCACTAGTTCTTTCAGGTTCTAAGGTTTATATATCCTAATCTCTTATGCCATAATTCATTAGGTCTACTAATAGAGTTAAACAGGCAAATATCTATTTTAGTTGAAAGAAAGTCTACTAAATAGATGTTACCTTTCCTTTTACCTGTCAACACAGTTGTGTTGTCCTCTGATTTGATCTTGTATAAGGATTTGCTGAAAGTCACTTGGTAGCCTTCATCACATAGTTGACGGATACTGATCAAGTTGTGCTTCAGTCCTTCACATAGGCTACTTTCTTGAATGTGACTGTGCCAATCTGGACTGCACCATATCCTTTTGTTAGTCCAAAGTTTGAATCTCCAAATATTACTTTGGGTCCAAGCTTGGCTTTGAAGGATGTGAAGTTGTCCTTATTTCCAGTCATGTGCTTTGAGCACCCACTATCCAAATACCATTGCTGGTTTGATGTTGGATAGGTCTTCACCTGCACATAAAATAATTTATTTGTTTTTGACCCAGTTTACCTTGGGCCTAGGTTGATAACCTTTGAATTCAGAAATAAAAGACATCACTGGTTGACTCTTATAGCCTTCAGGATGATATCTCCTTGGAGGTATTATCCATTCAGTATAAGGGTTAAATCTTTAGGATGAAGGATCCCAAGATTTGGAATTTGATTTACCTTTGAAAAAGTTTTCAAAACTCTGATCTCTGCTCGACGATCGTTGAGCTGAGTTCGACGATCTTGGGTCAGATCGTCGAGCTCCGTTCGAAGATCGACTATGGCAGAGTTCAGGGTTTAGAGATCGTTGACCTGACTTCGACGATTTAGCCTGAGATCGTTGATCTGCATTCGACGATCGTCTAGCTCCGTTCGACGATTTCTGTTGAACTCTTGTTTTCTTGGGTAAGTCAGAATTCTTCCTAGCTACCTCTACAACTCCCTTACCTTTATCAGAGATAAATTTAATTGGGGTTGATAATACTATAAGTTGGCTGGATGAAGCACCCAAGCCAAGTGTACTATTGAATCTTGAGTTCACTGTGCTTGTGATGTCCATTAGCTTGATACTTCTCCCATTGAGGGATTCTTCAAGCTTCTTGGCCTCTGATAGCTCACTTTTCAGTGAAGCTATCTGCTCCCTACAGCATTCCAACTCCTCAGAGAGTTTGAGGTTATCTGATTTTAAAATACTGTATTCAGATAATTGATTTCTGAGAGAAATGATTTCCTTCTCAGATTTTAATAAATCTAAACAAGTGCTTTAAACTCACACTTAAAGTCCTCAGAATTAAAATCAAAAGAACTTATTACCTGGTCCTCTTCAGATTGAGTCTCTGATTCTGACTCTGATTCTTCTGCATCAGAATTGTGTTGTGAGGCATTGATAGCCATCATGCAGAATTCTTTTTCTTCAGCATCATCCTCATCATCACTTAAGCTGGATGAAGCTTCAGATTCTTCTTCTGTCTCACTCCAAGTTTCAGCAACAAATCCCTTCCTTGTATGTTTGTTCTTGCTGGAAGAGGGTTTTCCATTGCTGTTCTTCTTGAAGTATTTTTCTTTTCTCCTTTCTTTCCTGTCCTTTTTGTCCTTGTTTTTGTTTTATGGACAGTTAGGCACAATGTGGCCTGGTTTCCTGCAACCAAAGTAAATAATTTCTTTGTTATTTGATTTGTCATACCTTGGCTTGTCATGCTCTCTGTATGATCTTTTCCTGAAATCCTTCCTGGCCATTTTATAAAACCTTTTGGCCAGAAGGCTTAGCAGCTCTTCATTGGGAACCTTGTCTTCAGGATGATCTTCAGTGGCTTTGAAAGCTATTGATTTCTCCTTTCTTATAGCTGGTGAGGCAGCCTTCTACTCTTCTTCTCTATTCTTGATGAGCAGCTCATAAGACTTGAGCTTGCCCAAGAGAGCTTCAGTTGTGATCTCATTTAGGCTTCTGGCATCCTTGATTGGCCAGATCCTTGAGTCCCAAGTGCTTGGGAAGCACATTAGAATTTTATCATTTAGCTCAGTCAATGAGATCTCTTTGTCCAAAGTTTTTAGCTCATTGACTATGAGACTGAGTCTATTATACATGTCTGCTACTGACTCAGCTTCTCCTTTCTTGAAATTCTCATATTGGGTTATGAGGTGAGATCTTCTGTCTTTTCTCTCATCAGCAGATCCTGAGACTATCTCAGATATCTTATCCCAGATGTCCTTTGCTGAGTTGCATTCAGCTACCTTTTGGAATATCTCATCAGACATAGTCTGGGCTAGAATGTTCATAGCCTTTGCATCTGCCAATTTCCATTTCTTTATTTTTGCATTTGTTCCTGAGGGAGGTGGAACAGCACTTGTACTTGTATTCTCTGGAGGTCTTGGACACACTGTCAAAACAGAATTGAAAATGTCCTCATCAATAGAGTTCATGTACAGTCTAATCTTTGCCTTTCAAAGTGCAAACTTAGATAGATTGCACACTGGAGGTCTGGTGCTAGCATAATCTTTGTTTTGAGACATGTTTTGTGAAGAAATAATTCAAATAACAAAATTAAAACAAGCAAATCTAACTAGAGGGATCTTTGGGTTCAGGTGTTAGCCCGTGCAACCACTAAGGTGTGGTATTTTTAACCAACCTGGAAGATGTGGTATTTTTAACCAACCTGGAAGATGTGGTATTTTTAACCAACCTCGCTTTGATACCAATTGAAAGTGCAAGTTAGATCTGATATACTCTAGAGGGGGGAGGGTGAATAGAGTATGGTGCTTGCTAAAAACTTTTTACAACAGTTGTTGTATTCCTAAGTGAACAGGGAAGCAAATGAAATAAAGTAAGCACAGCAACTATCTAATCAAAAAGCAATCACAAACCACAACCAGAAAATAAAAAGAAAGTAAGCAACCAGATGACACAAGGAGCTATAGTGGTTCCCCAATCAATCTGGGTACATCGACTCTTCTACCACCCTAGGTAGGAATCCACTGTAGGATGAGTTGATCAGGTGTCCTGGGCACCAATGAGATTTTGATAAGGTACTCAAAAACCAAACCAGATTTTTTGATCAGGTGTCTTGCCACCACTGAGTTTTGATAAGGTCTCAGAAACCAGCACAAACTTTTGAAGGGAGTTTGATAAACCCTTTACAACAGAGAGAGAGAGGGATGAGATGATCTTCTTTGTCAACAATCAGAGAGAAGATAGTGGATGTTGTCAAAGCTCCCCCTGAGATCTTGAGTTGTTCAGGAAGTGAAGCTTTGCAGTAGGGTGATAGGCCTTCAGAAAATTTGATCTACAGCAAAAGATGATTTCAGCAACAGCTGAAATGTGTGGTGTCTGGAGTCTTGAATGATGATGGCCTTTGAACACTGGAATCAAGAGGGATCTGAAAGTTTCAGTATGTTGATCTCCTTTTGTGATGGTGTTCTTGTATGAATTCTAAGATTGAGAATGTCTGCAACTCTTTCTTTCTGTTATGTAATTGTTGTTGTTGCAGAATATGTGTATCAGAGAAGAATGAAAAACTTATCTTTTATTCCTTAGATCTGAATAGAATACTTCTCTGTCCAAGATAGTCGTTAGTTTGTCATAAATGACTTCCTTAACTGCATTTTGTCTTCTGGAGGAAAGTCCAATAAAAACATTCCTTTGAAAATCCCTTGAAACTTGCTCCAGATTAATTGAAAACGGCTACAAGATCCTTGAAATAAATGCTGAGAATAATTCCACAACTGTCTGAATTTGAATCTTGAAAAACGTCGATCTCACCAGAAAAACATCGAGCTGATCTCCACTATCGTTGAACTGAGCTCAGAGACTGGACTTAGACAGAAACAGAGATCGTCGATCTGAGCTCAACTATCGTCGAACTGAGCTCAGAGATAGAGAAACAAACTAGAGACAAGAACATCGATCTGAGCTCAAAGATCGTCGAATGGAGTTCGACGACTTGTTGAAGTTGAGCTCAGAGATCGTCGAATGGAGTTCGATGATTCATCGAAGTGAGCTCAGCGATCGTCGAATGGAGTTCGACGATTCGTCATCCTAAGCTCGACGAAATGACTTAGTCTCCTGAACTGAAATCTCTGGTCTTGAGGGCAGCTTTCAAACCTAAATACTAACCCTTAGACTCAATTCAAATTGACCTTTAGATCTATACATGGGGGTCAAAACAGATTTACTAAAGACATAGTGATCCTTGCCCAAATCAGTAATAGGGTGTTCCAACAATTTGAATCAAGGAAGAAAAGATGGCTGACACATACTCGAGAGACTCAATATTACTCGAGTGAAGTATTTTAGATACTCGAGTAGATAGGCTGGACGTACTCGAGTAGTTGGGGTGAAGTACTCGAGTAGTTGTACGAAGGTCTCGAGTGAAGTTTTACTACTCGAGTAGGTGATTTGACTACTCGAGTAAGCCATTATGCTACTCGAGTAGGTTACCCGAGTGGCTTATAGGGAACTCGAGTAGGTCAATTTTACTACACTATTAGGTCATTTTCTTACTCGTGTACTTTAATTCTTACTCGAGTCAAAAGGTTAGAAATTTGTAGAATTCCAACTTTTGACTGATTCTGGATCTCTGAGCCTTCTTGGGGGTCCACTTTTTTTACTCTTCCTTGTTGAGCATTCTAAGTTCTGTTTTGAAGAAATAGAACTTGGTCTCGTCCAGCGGCTTTGTGAAGATGTCTGCAATCTGCCTGTCTGTAGAGACATATTGGAAATCTATGTCCCCATGCTCCACATGCTCCCGGATGAAGTGATACCTAAGCTCTATATGCTTTGTCCGGCTGTGCGAGACTGGGTTGTTGGCTATTGCAATTGCGCTGGAAGAGTCGCAAAACAACAGAATGTTCTGGAACTTCATATTATAATCTTCAAATTGATTCTTTATCCATAGCAGCTGTGCACAGCAACTGCCTACAGAGATGTACTCTGACTCAGCTGTTGAGATTGCTACACAGTTCTGCTTCTTGCTACTCTAGGAGATAAGCCTTCTTGCTAGGAATTGGCAAGTCCCGGAAGTGCTTTTCCTGTCGTTTTTGCTCCCCGTAAAATCTGCATCTAAAAAACCTATTAGTTCGCTATCATTACTTCTTGGGTACCATAAGCCAAGATTTGGTGTACCTTTAAGGTATCTCAAAATCCGCTTTGCAGTAGCGTCGTGAGATTCCTTAGAGTTCACCTGGAATCTAGCACATACACATATTGAAAACATTATGTCAGATCTACTGGCAGTAAGGTAGAGTAAGGATCCAATTATGCTTCTGTACTTGGTTTCATCAAAAGGTTTCCCTTTTTCATCCTTGTCCAGAGACATAGTTGAACCCATTGGAGTCCTCATCGAGGTTGCGCTCTCCATTCCGAACTTCTTAATTAGCTCTTTGGTGAACTTGGTCTGCGAGATGAAAATTCCTTCTTCAGATTGTTTCACCTGAAGCCCTAAGAAATACTTCAACTCACCCATACTGCTCATTTCAAACTTCTATTGCATAAGTTTAGAAAACTTCTTGCAGAGGTTGTTGTCTGTAGAGCCAAAAATGATGTCGTCGACATAGATTTGCACTAGTAAAATCTTGCATTTTATTTCCCTAAGAAATAATGTCTTATCTATATTTCCCCTTGTGAACTTGTTCTCAAGTAGAAAGCTAGACAGCGTCTCATACCAAGCTCGAGGAGCTTGTTTCAGACCATATAAAGCTTTATGTAATAAATAACGTAATCAGGAAAGTTAGAATCAACGAAAGCTGGAGGTTGTTCCACATACACCTCTTCCTTTATGTCTCCATTAAGGAAGGCAGACTTCACGTCCATCTGATAGACGGTGAAGCCTTTGAGTGCAGCATATGCTAGTAATAACCTGATGGCCTCCAGCCTTTCCACTGGAGCGTACGTCTGGTTAAAGTCGATTCCTTCTTCTTGACGGTAACCTTTAGCGACGAGTCTGGCCTTGTTCTTTATGATCGTTCCATCCTCGTCCATCTTGTTCCTGTAGACCCATTTTGTGTCGATGACATTCTTACCTTTGGGTCTTGGAACAAGTTTCCATACTTGGCAGCGCTTGAACTGATTTAGTTCTTCTTCCATCGCTACTATCCACGATGCGTCTGAGTTCGCTTCCTCAAACTTATTTGGTTCAACTTGTGAGAGAAAACTTAGATATAAATTTTCGTTAGTTGTACCTTTACGAGTTTTGACACTATCCCGGGGATCTCCTATGATCTAGTCCATGGGGTGATCTTTCAAATGTCTGAGCTCTAGAGTCCTTGCATCTGGATTATCTTCAATCACCAGAGTGACTTCATCAACTTGCACAATTTCTTCATATAGATCATCAACCTCTCCAATAAGGGTTGGAGTGGTGATCTTGATGAACTTTTCACCTTTTTTTTCAGATGGTTCATCCAAGCTGAGTTCTTTTAGCTTTGTACCTGCATCTTCAGTAAGCACACTAGAGGAGTTGTCTTGCAACAAGCTCGTCTCATCAAATACAACATGTATTGATTCTTCTACGACCAGGGTTTTCTATTAAATATCTTGTATGCCTTACTCTGGCTACTATATCCTACGAAAATACCTTCAAAACTCTTTTCGCTAAACTTGGTAGTATGATACTTGCCATTGTTAAGCACGAAGCATTTACAACCAAAAATTCTAAAATATAAGATAGTTGATTTCCTGCCCTTTAGAAGTTCATAAGGTGTCTTGTCGTGGTTTTTGTTTATGAGTGCTCGATTTTGCACGTGACATGCAGTGTTGACGGCTTCAGCCCAGAAGTATTCTGATAGTGAGGCATCACTCAACATGGTCCTGCAGGCCTCTATGAGTGTTCTATTCCTTCTCTCGGCCACTCCGTTTTGTTGTGGAGTACGAGGAGATGAAAACACATGAAAGATACCTAAGCTTTCACAGAATTCTGTCATGGCCCCAGACTTGAACTCTGTTCCATTGTCACTTCTGATTTTGACTAAGGAGCAGTTGTATTCATTCCGGACTTGCCTGACAAAATTAGTAAAGATGTCGAAGGTATCTGACTTGTATTTCAGAAAGAACACCCACGCAAAGCGCGAGTAATCATCAACAATTACTAACGTATAATCTTTACCTCCCAAACTCCTAATTTGCAGTGGACCAAACAAGTCCATATGAAGTAGATGAAGAAATCTATTAGAATCCTTGCCAATAATGCTTTTAAAGGTAGCCCTTATTTGCTTGCCTTTTACATATGCATGACAAGGTCTATCTTTGACGTACTTGACATTCGAAGCATCACATACTAAGTTCATTGAAAATAATTTGTTAATAGTTTTGGAATTAATATGTGCTAGTCTCTTGTGCCATTTGTCACCAAGAGATGCACTATATTTTGCTAAAAAGCACACTGGTATAGAAGAGTCTATACAATTGAAATTCAAACAAAATATGTTTCTGCTCTGAGTGTCAGATAGAATCATTTCCATATTGTCAACAGATTTTATCAAGCACTTATCAGCGTGAAACTCAACTATGTATCCTTTATCGCAGAGTTGGCTTATGCTTATAAGATTGTGTTCCAATCCTTCAACATAAGCTACATCTGAGAAAGATATACTACTGTTAGTGATCATACCATAGCCTTTAGTGATTCCTCTGTCTGAACCTCCAAAGATGACCTTTGGTCCGTTCAAGACCGGAGAGAAGTTCTGAAGTAGGCTTCTTGTCTCGGTCATATGCCGAGAACATCCACTGTCCAAATACCAGATTGGCGTTTTGGTGGCCTTTGGACATACCACAGTCATAATCAGTTTGCCTTAGGAACCAAATATGTTTGGGTCCTTGGTTACGGGTTAGAACACTCCCCCTACGAGTGTTAGCATTATGAGCGGTCTTTCTCATATTGCCAACATGAGGAGTTGCAGCATTTCTGGGATTAAACCAGCAATCGATGACAAAGTGACCAATTATGCCACAGCACCAATAGTCAAACCTGTTATATCTTTGCCTTATGTTCTCCTGCTTGGCCTTTTTAGGTTGTGGTCTAGCAGGGGCAGCATTTTTGGAAGAAGAAGCTTCATGATGATGACAATCACATGATTTCTTCTCCTTCTGTGGCTTTTTCACAGCAGGATTTACCTTTGGTGCTTTCTTGAAGTTATGACCATGATTGAAAGGGCCATAGCTCTGAAGAATGACTTCTTCATAAGGTGCCTTAAAGACACTCTCACCAAAGTTTCTGGGGCGAGTCCATCCTTGGTAGCGAGACTTTGGCTCTACATAGGTAGGTCTGGTCAAGTGACCATAGGATGAGTCAAGATCAAACTCATTTGTTGGAAATATGACCTTTCTGAATGAGGTCTGATCTTGAGGGGCTTTCCCCTTCTCTTTGGTCGAGTCCTTATTGGCGGCCTTATTCTTTCTTTGAGTCGTGTTCCTCCTAGAAGATTTTCTAGGAGCTTCTTCATGACCTAATCCAGCACCCTTGACCTTCACTGAGAATTCAGCAACGAATGGAAGAACAGTCTTAGGCTTCGAGAAACTTTCAGCAAGTTTCCTCTCAGCAGCGAGTTGTTCTTCCAACTCTTTGATGATTTTCTCTTTTAGGTCAAGGTGCTCAAGAGCTTTGTTGTATTCTTCAATAGCATTATTGAGGTTCTCTTTGAGTGATTCAGTCTTAGCGACTTCTTCTCTCAAGATGCACTCTTCAGCTTTTAGAGACTTTATCTCTTTAGCATGAGTTTTCACAACTCGACGACATTTGTCGCAAGCCATGATCAACTCCTTGTACTTGACCATGAGTTCAGACTCATCGTCAGAAGAGCTGTCCTCACGATCATGCTCAGAAGCTTCAGATTCTGAAAGAGGAGTGTGAGAGTTTACCTTCCCAGTGAACTGGGGCTCTTGTTCGTCATCTGTCTGAGCCATAAGCCCAAAGTAGGCTTCTTCTTCTTCACTCGACTCAGATGAGTCAGAGTCACTAAGAGTCTTGCCCCTTTTGGCTATTAGGCTCTTCTCTATCCTTTTCTTGTTGTATGAGAACTTCTTTTCCTCTCTTATTCCACCCTCCTTATTCTTCTGGGGGCAGTCAGCAATAACGTGTCCTGACGTATTACAGCAGTAGTAAATGATGTCAGTAGAAATATGTTTATTCTGTTTAGGAGTATACCTGTCGAGGCTACTTGAGCCTTTTCTTTGACGATCACCATCACGTCGTGATCTTCTATAAGAAGCATCCTTGCCTTTCTAGTGCTTCTTTTTGTTCAAGAATTTCTTGAACTGACGTGCGAGTAGTGAGAACTCTCCTTCAGATAGCTCAGAGCCTGAGGTACTTGGCTCCGAAGTTCTTCACTCACTTCTTGCGCTGGAGCAGGAGGAACAGCCTTTGACTTATTTGAGGTTTCTGCCTTTAAAGCAACAGACTTCTCTTTGAATGCAGACATGCTCTTCTCTTCTTCAGTCTTTCTGGTGTTGAGTTGAAGCTCATATGACATAAGCTTCCCGAAGAGATTATGTGGGTCTGTCTCGGCTAGTTTTCCAAACTCTCAGATGACACAGACCTTGTTATCCCATTCCTTAGTTAGGGATCTCAAGAATTTATCATTTAATTCTCCGTTTGTGAATAGTCTGCCATAGTCCCTTAGGCCATTTACTATCTTGAAGAAATTCTCAAATGTGTCAGCAATGGTGTCCTTGTTTCCTTGTCGGAAAGCTTCATACTTTTGATTTAGAAGAGATCTTCTATCATCCCTGCCTTCTTCTGTACCTTCCATTAAGGTAACTAGAGACTGCCACATCTCCTTTGCAGACTGGCAGTGGATCACGTTTTGCAGCATGAATTCATCGACTGCACTTGCTATTATGTTTTTGGCCTTCTTATCTAAGGATACAAGTGCAATCTCGTCTTTGTCTAGATCCATTAATTTCTTCGGAACTTTCTTAGTTGGATCTATTGTGGAGATTGTCATGGGAATATAAGGACCTTCTTCAACTATCATGAAGATCCTCAGATCCACGACTTCCATGAAAAATTTGATTCTCTCTTTCCACATGGGAAAGTTGTTCTTGGTGCACAAAGGAAGCTTGGCAAAATCTTTACCCTTGTCCATGCTTGGTAGATCTCAAAAGACAACTAATCAGATCTGATCAAGGTGTTAACCTTTTATTGATCAACCTGGCTCTGATACCAATTGAAAGTGTTTAGTTGCCTACCTAAATCACCTAGAGGGGGGTGAGTATGTGAGATATGCGTCTTTTGCGGAATAAAAATTTAAGATCTATGCACAAAACTATCTACCAATCAATCACAGACGAAGCAAGATTTATAGTGGTTCCCCAACCTTGGGCACATCCACTTTCCCTCACCGATCTAGCAATAAACTAGACTCGGCTACTCCACTATCTCGGATTGAAACCCAATCCTACGCCTCGGAACAAAGTTCCTACAAACTCGATCTACAAAACGGATATACACTCGGAAGGTAAGACTTCCTACAATCTCAGAGACAAAAGCTCCTACACTCGGAGAAAATTCTCCTACAAGAATGAAATAGAACGAATGTAAAAATTACAAACAGTGAATCCTTTTCAGATCTACAAACAATCAGCCTTGATCTTCCTCTTGTAGACTTTGCGGCATTATCAGAGAGGTGAAGAAAATCTCAACAAAGCAGATCTAGACTTTCTTGGCTTCACACGATCGGATAGAAGATGAAGAATTGAGCGACGATCTCGATCTGTAAACCTTCTTGATCTGAATCCTCTGAAATCGAAAACCCTAGCCGGATGAGAACGATGATGATCAGCGGCAGCGGCTTTCGCTTCTTGGAGAGAGAAAGAGATTCAAAGAACTTAGAAAATAATCGGCTACAAAACTTCTGATTCTTAGGTTTTGTCGGTTTGACAAGACCTTATATAGGATCTGTGATAATAGTCATAATTAATTCTTAATGAGGTACACGTGGACCAATCACATCAAGGTTCATTAAGAAATCTGTCAATCTGGACTTAACGAAATTTCAGAAAATGTGAAGATGATATACTCGAGTGAAGAAGCAACTACTCGAGTACTATATGAAACTACTCGAGTGAACAGAAGATAACTACTCGAGTAAATACTTGGAGAAAATCTGGAAATGAAGAGCAGCTACTCGAGTACAAAGAGACATACTAGAGTGATAAAAGAGTTACACGAGAAGTGGAGTTGGACTACTCAAGTACAATAAGTTTTACTCGAGTGAAAAGAAATTGACTACTCGAGAGGTAGAAGAACTACTCGAGTCAGGGACTTAGAATAATTTCTGAAATAGAATCATGGGTTGCTCGAGTAGGTGAACTGAACTACTCGAGTGAATAAGAACTACTCGAGTATATGGAAATAGCTACTCGAGTAATAGACTTAGAAAAATTCTGAGGGAAGAAAACATAGTTACTCGAGTATAAAAAGTAGACTACTCGAGTAGTAGATGAACTACTCGAGTACATGACTTAGACTACTCGAGTGAGGAGAAAATACACGTGACACAGATTTCTATAACTCGACATAAAAGGTTCAAACTACTCGAGTACTTATATGACTACTCGAGTAATTTACTTAGAAAATATCTAGAGAAGAAATCATGTAAACTCGAGAATGAGACGGAATCTACTCGAGTAGTTAACTTAGCTACTCGAGAGCTATTACTTGACTACTCGAGTTCTAACTTCCTTACTCGAGTATAACGATTATTACTCGAGAATAAACTAAGCAATTCACTCGAGTAGGTATATAATTACTCGAGTAAAATACTTAGTAAATTATCTTTGTTGATGCGCGAAAACGGCACTGGGGCAGCTAACACGGAGGAGGTGTTCGGTCTCACAAGTTAGGAGAGGAAGAGGATGAGGTCGCGAGGATAGAGGAGAAGAGGGAAGCTTCAGAGTTCTTGAGAGTGGAGCAAGCAGCTTGTTAGAGGAGTTGCGGGGATAGAGGAGAGGCTGCTGAGAGCAGAGGAGAAGCTTGATCAACAAAGAAGGTTGATCAATAGAGGAGGAGTTTGATCAGGAGCTGTCGAGCAGATGGTTAATATGACGGTTGTGCTTGTAGGTTGCTTGCCGAGAAGAGCTGAGCTGAGCTAGGCAGAAAGAGAGAGAGAGGGCTGCTAGCAGTGGCAACAGCAGACTTCGCCCGCCGCGACTTAAATGTCACTCTTGCGACGGGCTTTCCTTTATTAAAAGCGAGAGTTACAAATCGATAGTACACCTTTGCAAGAAATCAATAAAGGGGTACAAAGGGAAGCTGGCGGCTAAGGAAGAAGTGCCAGAAGAGGCCGCGCGGACTGAAGAACGGAGTCGGCAAGCCGCGCGATTAAGGGAAACAGGAGACCGCGCGGACTGGAGAACCGGAGGCTGGCAGGCCGCGCGACTAAGTCGCAAAGACAGGTGCAGACTGAAATTCGGAGTCCGCAGGAGCTGGGCAGGCTGGCTAATTTCGGGCGCGAGAGCGATCCTCCGAGCGTAGAGACCAGACCCCCCATATGAGAGGTATGGGGGGCTATTTATAGGCCTGAGGAGGTAACGGCTTGCGGTGACGTTACCCCCGGTGAGACGGTAACTTGAGCGAGATGGAAATGGAGTCCGCCGAGTTCGCCACAGGCCGCGCGGACTGGGACTTGGAACTGAAGCCGGAGCTGCTGGCAGAAATGGGAGACTCAGTGGCGGACTGCGATGTCGGTTCGCGGAGTCCGTCACTGTTGAGATGGGACTGTCTGCCAACTGTTGGGGTGGCGGATGCTGGAAGCTATGTGGCGGACTGCGAGGAGAATCCGCGGAGTCCGCCACTGCTGCAATGCGAGTGCGAAGGGATGCAAGCTGGAGAGTGCCCGCGGAGTCCGGCGAGTCCGCACATGGCTATGCGGACTAGGACTGCCTTCTGGAGGGTTTGATGCATGGCGGGCTGGAAAGAGTCTGCCACTACCGACCGAGTCCGCATGAAGGCTGCGGACTGAGGAGGAAGCTGCTACTACTGGCTGAGCCTGCGACAGGCCTGCGGACTGAGGAGGAATTGACCCCGCTACTGCTGAGAAGCTGGTGCTGGCTAAGGGAAGGGGCGGACTGCATAGGGAGTCCGCCGAGTCCGCGGCTGCTGCAAGGTTGAGTCTGCTTGCATTGGAGATGGAGAGCCTGGCTGTTGAGGCTGTTAGGGTTCACCAATGAAGGCGGACTGGAAGTTTAGATCACGCTTTGAGTCCGCCCAGCTCGCGAGGAACTTGGACGCTACTGGTCTTGTCGGATAGCCGGAATTAGAGTCCGCGCCATGCAGGCGGACTGGAGGAGTCGGCTGCCCATGTTGCTGGGGGCAAGGATTGACCGACCTGTTACAGTCCTGGGCGGATAGGAAGTTGAGTCCGACAGAGAGAGACCTGCGGATATAACCTTGCGGTTAAGCTGAAAAGGGGGGCGGCCTGCAGAGGCGGACTGCGGAAGCAGTCCGCGGATCCTACCGACCAATGGAAGGAGCGCGGCCTGGGGGTCAGACCGCTGAGACCGCGCAGGCCGCGCGGCCTGAGCAGACAGAGAATTCTGTCCGCCCAACCTAGGGCATCACAGCCTGCAGGAGGAACCCGGGGCAGGCCGCGATGAGCGAGCTGGCTCCCTTGGGAAGGATCGCTGATTTCGGGATTATCATAATCCTCGCACTTTTTTAAGTTCCGAATAGAACTTCAAAAAAGTTGGAGACCCGCGAAAATCGTGATCCACCCCAACGGAAAGAGAAGGGGGCAAGGAGAGATAGAACCTGAAGCCTCTCCTTAGGAGTCTGGTGCTGCTTGTCTATTTTCCTGCAAGAGGAAGGTTAGGGTAGGCATGTATGGGTGGTACATTGAGTGTGTACCTGAGTTTGCCTTTGCAAAACGAAGAAGGTGTGTCTTCCACTAAGTTCTGCAAAATGAAAGTGAGAGGAAAACATAAAAGTATAATAACTTGCAAGTACCTGATGGAGGCTTTCAAGCACCTGTTATCCTCTGCAAAAAAGGAAGGATGAAGGGTATACGAGAAGGAAAAATGAGTTGCAAGTACCTGGAAGGGACTTGCAAGTCTTTGCTGGTTTCTGCAAAAGAAGAGTTAATGGTATGCATAGTATATGAAAGTAACTTGCAAGTACCTGTGAAAGGGATTGCAAGTGTTTGCTAATCTCTGCAAAGAAAGAGGGTAAGTACAAACATATACATGGAAGGAGCTTGTAAGCACCTGAGAGAAGGCTTGCAAGTGTTTGCTAATCTCGGCAAGGAAAGAGTTAGAAGCAAACATATATATGAAATAAGCTTGCAAGTACCTGGGAGAGGGCTTGCAAGTGTTTGCTAATCTCTGCAAGGAAAGAGTTAGAAGCAGACATATAAATGAAAGAAGCTTGCAAGTACCTGGGAGAAGGCTTGCAAGTGTTTGCTAATCTCTGCAAGGAAAGAGTTAGAAGCAAACATATATATATGAAAGAAGCTTGCAAGTACCTGGGAGAGGGCTTGCAAGCGTTTGCTAATCTCTGCAAGAAAAGAGTTAGAAGCAAACATATAAATGAAAGAAGCTTGCAAGTACCTGGGAGAAGGCTTGCAAGTGTTTGTTAATCTCTGCAAGGAAAGAGTTAGAAGCAAACATATAAATGAAAGAAGCTTGCAAGTACCTGAGAGAAGGCTTGCAAGTGTTTGCTAATCTCTACAAGGAAAGAGTTAGAAGCAAACATATATATGAAAGAAGCTTGCAAGTACCTGAGAGAAGGCTTGCAAGTGTTTGCTAATCTCTGCAAGGAAAGAGTTAGAAGCAAACATATAAATGAAAGAAGCTTTCAAATACCTGAGAGAAGGCTTGCAAGTGTTTGCTAATCTCTGCAAGGAAAGAGTTAGAAGCAAACATATATATGAAAGAAGCTTGCAAGTACCTGAGAGAAGGCTTGCAAGTGTTTGCTAATCTCTGCAAGGAAAGAGTTAGAAACAAACGTATATATGAAAGAAGCTTGCAAGTACCTGAGAGAAGGCTTGCAAGTGTTTGCTAATCTCTGTAAGGAAAGAGTTAGAAGCAAATATATAAATGAAAGAAGCTTGCAAGTACCTGAGAGAAGGCTTGCAAGTGTTTGCTAATCTCTGCAAGGAAAGAGTTAGAAGTAAACATATATATGAAAGAAGCTTGCAAGTACCTGAGAGAAGGCTTGCAAGTGTTTGCTAATCTCTGCAAGGAAAGAGTTAGAAGAAAACATATATATGAAAGAAGCTTGCAAGTACCGAAGGCTTGCAAGTGTTTGCTAATCTCTGCAAGGAAAGAGTTAGAAGCAAACATATAAATGAAAGAAGCTTGCAAGTACCTGAGAAAAGGCTTGCAAGTGTTTGCTAATCTCTGCAAGGAAAGAGTTAGAAGCAAATATATATATGAAAGAAGCTTGCAAGTACCTGAGAGAAGGCTTGCAAGTGTTTGCTAATCTCTGCAAGGAAAGAGTTATAAGCAAACATATAAATGAAAGAAGCTTGCAAGTACCTGAGAGAAGGCTTGCAAGTGTTTGCTAATATCTGCAAGGAAAGAGTTAGAAGTAAACATATATATGAAAGAAGGTTGCAAGTACCTGAGAGAAGGCTTGCAAGTGTTTGCTAATCTCTGCAAGGAAAGAGTTAGAAGCAAACATATAAATGAAAGAAACTTGCAAGTACCTGAGAGAAGGCTTGCAAGTGTTTTCTAATCTCTGCAAGGAAAGAGTTAGAAGCAAACATATAAATGAAAGAAGCTTGCAAGTACCTGAGAGAAGGCTTGCAAGTGTTTGCTAATCTCTGTAAGGAAAGAGTTAGAAGCAAACATATATATGAAAGAAGCTTGCAAGTACCTGAGAGAAGGCTTGCAAGTGTTTGCTAATCTCTGCAAGGAAAGAGTTAGAAGCAAACATATAAATGAAAGAAGCTTGCAAGTACCTGAGAAAAGGCTTGCAAGTGTTAACTGTTGATGGGATAAGGCTGATATGACCATATAGCAAGGAAAATGCCTGATGAACTCTTTATCATGAAGCCCAGATCAATAACTCGAGCGCTAACTATTGATATGGCTGGATAGACATGATCAGATTAACAGAGAAAGAACTTGACGAATTCTGCCCATCTTAACTAGATTGTAATAAAATGGCTTGATGATCGAGGAGAGTAAGATTCTTTGATCAATGCTTGATACCATCAAATTTTGATAAGAGTAATGAATAGCTCTGTGAATCTTCATCTGATAGCGCTTGAGCAATTGATGCATATAAGATGAGCATAAGCAAAATGAATGCCGGAAATCCTCTTGGAAGGTCAGATCAACCTGTTCACCTGTGAAAGAAGGCAGTTGACAAAAAGAGATCTATACTCGGAATGACTAAAGAAGGTTGAATACTGCCACAGGTGTTCCCCGTGGGCCTTATGCATCACTTGCCTGAGAAAATCATCCCGAGTATAGTCCTACTCAAAGCGGGCTGGCCGCGCATCCTCTAGGAGGGCACAAAAGAGAAAAGCAAGGGGAAATCCTGAGAATGATCGCTAGATGCACTGCTCTCTTGCCTCGGGTACAATCATCACTGATCAATGAGACTAGTTGCGCCAAGTGGCCTATTGCTTGTCTGTGGATTGATCAGTGGAATTGTGGGAACCCGCGAAGGCACGAATCGAGAGTACCAAAGAGTGTTCGGCCATCACAGTTGTGAGATGATCAAAAAGACAAGGCTACGCTTGATCGCCATTACTTGTCAAGCAAAGATCATCGTAACTGTAATGTATCGTTCGCGAAGCACAGCAGAGCTAACACATGGTGCTCCCCTAGCACACAATCTGTGTCAGATGCTGGCTATGATCCAAAGTCTGAAGCCCAACATCGTAGATTGAACGACTCCCACTACACATATGGGTATACTCCCGCCATATGTGGTAGAAGCGGTGGTGCCAGAGAACAATTTATGGAGGGAGCATTCCAGACTTGGCGATATCTCATTGGTGTAGTGATCTCTTTGGCAAAGAGAAAAATAGAGAAGGAAGCATCACAAGAGGGGAACTGTGTCAGTATAAGATCCCAGATAAAAAGCTTTGTTGAAAAGCAAGGAATGAACACTGAGAAGTGCTTTGAAATGAAAATGTCTGAAAAGAGAGAAATGTTTGAAAGGGGGATGAGTAGAGATAACCCATCAGAGTTGTGAGGAACTTTGGAGGACTGTGAAGTCCTTTGCTTGCTTAGAATAGCCTTCCAAGTACACACTCGTCGTCAGCATCGAAGCATTCGATAGTGTTATTAACAACGAGATGAGGCTCTTCGATTATGTTCCCTCCTTTGGAGGAGCAAGGAACATCGGCAACTTCCTTGCCCTTTGTAGTTGACGGATCAGGGCGATCTTCTTTGGAAAGCAAGTCACGCATCTTGCCCTGCCGGAGCATCCTTTGAACAAGCTGGAGGAGTGCTCGATAGTTTTCTGTTAGGTGGTCTGACTCTTTGTGAAATTCACAGTATGGTTCGGAGTCTCTAGACCTTTGATCGGCTGGTCGATAGGGCTTCTTGTAGCTTGCCCTATCTTTCATGATTTGGATTACTTCTTGCATGGCCTCGTCGAGATCAGACTCATGCAAGTCATTGTCATGCTGCTGATGAACTGTTGCTGCTTGAGAAGACGGAGCTAGTGGCAGCAATGAACTTTGAGCACGATCATGGCTCGGGAAGGAGTATCGATGGCGTTGAAACCTTCTTTACTTTCTTGAGTGAGATGGGAAATGATGGTGAGGATACCTCGGAGGCTACTTATGAGAAGGATCTTTCTCTGATAGGAGCTTGGAGACGAAGCCTGGGTTGCTTTGTTCGCCTCGGGTGTAAGAGTTGGCTAGAACAATCAAATCTTGGTAGGTCCTTGGAGCACGGACATTGGCTTCAAATTTTAGAGGCCCTTCACGAAGACCGTGGATAAGAGCTACTCTGTACATTTCTTGATCAGCAATTTCAATGTCCAAAATCTCTCTTTGGAATCGATCAACAAACTGAGACCAAGTTTCATCGCTGCGCTGCTTGATCTCAAAGAGGGCTTCAGGACCGCCCTTTCTCTTGGTTGAGGTAGATAATCTGAGAAGAAACTCCCTTCGTAGATCAACGAAGGAAGTGATGGAGTGAGGACGGAGGCCATAGAACCAGTCCCTCACTTTCCCATCAAAGGTAGTCACAAGGAGCTTGCACTTAGTTGCATCTGACAGAGTCTTGAGAGCAACAGCCGATTCGAAGGCTTGAAGGTGCTTTACTGGATCAGTCTCCCCGGTGTAGATGGGTAACCGGGGCTCTCTAAAGTTAGATGGAGTAGGCTCATGGCGAACATTCTCTGTGAATGGTGAAGGTTCTTCTTGCTCTCCTATAGCATAAGGAAAGAAGGGGGCATAAGCTGCAGCTGTAAAAGAAGCAGGTGGATAAAAAGGAAAAGCTGTTGTAGGAGGAGCAAAGGCAGGAACTGCATGGTAGGGATGACTTCCCTGAAAATTGAGAAATCTAGCAGGGCTTCCCCGGGCTGCTTCCCGGAAGAAGTTTTGGCAAGCAACAAATTCTTCGTCTTGAGGCCGCAGAGGAGCTGCAGGACCTTGCGGGAAGGTTGTTGTGAAAGGAGGAGGATAGAATGGCGTGCAAGTTTGAGGATAAGCTTGCTGATGCTCCAAAGTTGGTGCTGGGTTGATTGGAGCAGCTGAAGCAACTGGAGCTGTTGCTGGATGAGCGTCTAGCCGCTGCGTGATTGCAGCAAGAATTTTGTTGATTGCTTGGAACTGCTGAGCATTCTCACGGCGCGACTGCTCAAAGGCTTCCCAGAGAGGAACTTCACTGGGACTTGGAGCAAGGTTCTCTGCTGAGTGATGATCTGACATGGTTAACTGTCGTTGTTCACCATCTGATCGGATTTGAAGGTCGTGTATTAACTGTTGATGCGCGAAAATGGAACAGGGGCAGCTAACATGGAGGGGGTGTTCGGTCTCACAAGATAGGAGAGGAAGAGGATGAGGTCGCGGGGATAGAGGAGAAGAGGAAAGCTTCAAAGTGCTCGAGAGTGGAGCAAGCAGCTTGTTAGAGGAGTTGCGGGGATAGAGGAGAGGCTGCTGAGAGCATAGGAGAAGCTTGATCAACAGAGAAGGTTGATCAAGAGAGGAGGAGGTTGATCAGGAGCTGTCGAGCAGACGGTTAATATGACGGTTGTGCTTGCAGGTTGCTTGCCGAGAAAAGCTGAGCTGAGCTAGGCAGAAAGAGAGAGAGAGGGCCGCTAGCAGCGGCAACAGTAGAATTCGCCCGCCGCGGCTTAAATGCTACTCTTGCGACGGTCTTTCCTTTATTAAAAGCAAGAGTTACAACTCGATAGTACACCTTTTCAAGAAAGCAATAAAGGGGTATAAATGGAAGCTGGCGGCTAAGGAAGAAGTGCCAGAAGAGGCCGCACGGACTGAAGAGCGGAGCCGGCAGGCCGCGCTGTTAAGGGAAACAGGAGACCGCGCGGACTGGAGAACCGGAGGCTGGCAGGCCGCGCGACTAAGTCGCAGAGACAGGTGCGGACTGAAATTCGGAGTCCGCAGGAGCTGGGCAGGCTGGCTGATTTCGGGCGCGAGAGTGATCCTCCGAGCGTAGAGACCAGACCCCCCATATGAGAGGTATGGGGGGCTATTTATAGGCCTGAGGAGGTAACGGCTTGCGGTGACGTTACCCCCGGTGAGATGGTAACTTGAGCGAGATGTAAACGGAGTCCGCCGAGTTAGCCACAGGCCGCACAGACTGGGACTTGGAACTAAAGCCGGAGCTGCTGGCAGAAATGGGAGACTCAGTGGCGGACTGCGATGCGGGTTCACGGAGTCCGTCACTGCTGAGCTGGGACTGTCCGCCAACTGCTGGGGTGGCGGATGCTGGAAGCTATGTGGCGGACTGCGAGGAGAATCCGCGCAGTCTGCCACTGCTGCACTGCGAGTGCGAAGGGATTTGAGCTGGAGAGTGGCCGCGGAGTCCGGCGAGTCCGCATGTGGCTATACGGACTAGGACTGCCTTCTTGAGGGTTTGATGCATGGCGGGCTGGAAAGAGTCCGCCACTACCAACCTAGTCCGCATGAAGGCTGCGGACTGAGGAGGAAGCTGCTACTACTGGCTGAGCCTGCGACAGGCCTGCGGACTGAGGAGGAATTAACCCTACTGCTGCTGAGTAGCTGGTGCTGGCTAAGGGAAGGGGCGGACTGCATAGGGAGTCCGCCGAGTCTGCGGCTGCTGCAAGGTTGAGTCCGCTTGCGTTGGAGATGGAGAGCCTGGTTGTTGAGGCTGTTGGGGTTCACCAATGAAGGCGTACTGGAAGTTTAGATCACACTTCGAGTCTGCCCAGCTCGCGAGGAACTTGGACGCTGCTGGTCTTATCGGATAGCCGGAATTGGAGTCCGCGCCATGCAGGCGGACTGGAGGAGTCGGTTGCCCATGTTGCTGGGGGCAAGGACTGATCGACCTACTACCGGCCTGGGCGGATAGGAAGTTGATTCTGGCAGAGAGAGACATGCGGATATAACCTTGCGGTTAAGCTGAAAAGGGGGGCGGACTGCGGAAGCAGTCCGCGGACCCTGCCGACCAAGGGAAGGCGCGCGGCCTGGGGGTCAGACCGCTGAGACCGTGCAGGCCGCGCGGCCTGAGAGGACAGATAATTCTGTCTGCCCAACCTAGGGCATCACGACCTCTAGGAGGAACCAGGGGCAGGCCGCGATGAGCGAGCTGGCTCCCTTGGGAAGGATCGCCGATTTTGGGGTTAACAATCTTAATAAAAATCTCTTCTTCTTTGGTGAAACCAGCATTAAGACTTTTCCAATTAGTCCTAGTGCTTGTGTATTAAGTGTATCCAAATAGAGAGGCTACACATGAGTCAACACCTTGGATCACACAATGAGGGATTACATTGTATGGACCTGTGTTTGGTGACCCATTGTAGACTGACATTGGTCTACACTTGGCATTAGAATCCTACAAACACATAACTCAACCAAAGTATCAAATACAACTTAATTCATCTTAGTTCAAGGGTGACTTCATCAAATCTGGGTTAATGTGGATACAATACCCAACAATAGCTTACTCACTCAACGCCGGATAATAGAAAAATATCTGTTAAGTAGTTTAGCGTTGAGTGAAGCTTACTCACTCAACGCCAAGTGACAAATTCTGTCTAAGTATTATGGCATTGAGTGATGAAGGATCACTCAATGCCTAGTAACAGAAAGTTTGTCTAAGACAAAAAACGTTGAGTGATGAAGACACACTCAACGCTCTCAACGCGTAGTAACAGAAAATTTGGCTAAGGAAAAAGTTGTTGAGTGATGAAGACACACTCAATGCTCTCAACGCCAGAGAAGCATGAATATTTTCTAAGTCAAAAAGCGTTGAGTGGACTCAACACTCTCAACGCCTAAAGACGAAAAATTTTTCTAAGTGTTTTGGCGTTGAGTGAAGGTTGCTCACTCAACGCCTAGTGATAGAAATTCTGTCTAAGTGTTTTGGCGTTGAGTGATGCTTACTCACTCAACGCCTATACTATTAATGCTTGATTTTGGCTAAGTCCACAGATGGTGATGTCTGCAAAGTCAACAAGTCAACAAAATTCAAAATATTGTGGGATTGCTGTTGTACACCTTTAATGGGGCCGACGGCCAGCTGTTTGTCTTTTTTATGTAAAATGAAAGTATCAAGCGTCTACCTAAATCACCTAGAGGGGAGTGAATAGGTGATGTTTATGTCTTTTTGCTGAATAAAAATTATCTAAAAATTCAAGCACACAAACACAGAGATTTATAGTGGTTCCCCGTATTGGGTACGTCCACTGTCCCGCCTCGCCTATCTACCACGAAGGGATAGATTCGGCCACTTCACCTTTCTCAAATTTCGTCAAATCTTACAACTCGGAGCAATGCACCTACACCTCAGAGAACAAACTCACCTATAACTCGATCCACAACCGGATCTACAACTCGATCCACAAACCGGATCTACAAACTCGATCCACTAACGGATCTATAACTCTCGATCCACAAACGGATCTACTAACTCGGCGATAAAACTCCTACAATATTTAAAACAATATTACAACATTACACACGATTACAAGTCTTGATCTGACGTTCTTAAAAAGGTTGAACTTGAATCTTGGAGAACTCGGAAACATGAAATCTTTAGATCTTGAATCTTGAACCTTGGATCTTCAACCAACTAGGACTGGAGTGGAATAAATCGTTTGATAAGACATGATCCAGTCGAAGAAGTCATTGAAGAAGACGATCGATCGATGTCTCGGCCTAATGGAAGAAAGTCGCGAGTATCATATACGAGCGGCCGACAGGTACGATCTCTTGGAAGTTTTTGAAATTAGAAATTAATTGGGGCAAGATTCTTGATTTCGAAAAACACTCTAACATATATATAGGAAGATTCGAAATAACGGTTATAAAGAATTTCAAAAATGAACCCTAGCAATTACTGTGCATGGCCGACGGTTTCCGAACCAGAGAAAAATTCGGAAAAATCGACAAGTCATTTTCGACGAGATTCATCGAGTATCGAACTGATACTCGCCGAATATGACGACGATATACGCCGAATATGCCTTAGACAGAATTCCAGAGTGGTCGACATACGGCTCGACACACTCGACGAGTATCGCCTGGGATACTCGTCGAATTCGGCGAGTATCGCCAGTGATACTCGACGAATTCAGCGAGTATCGCCAGTGATTCTTGACGAATTCAGCGAGTATCACCAGTGATGTTCTGCAAATTATCCTTGGCGAATTTTCTTCTTTTCTACGAATTTTCCCTAAGTATATATGACAAATTCGACAGGTATCGGGAAGCATACACGGCGAATTTGGTGAGTATCAAGGGGATACTCGATGAATTCGTCATATATGACTGACCATACTCGCTGAATTTTACTTAGGTATAATTCCAATTTCTGGGTCCCGAACTTTGGCCTTCCTTGATCATTCTCCTGCACTTGGGATAGAAGTACACCCCAATAGAGAGATTACACATGAGTCAACACGATGACCTACACAATGAGGGATTACATTGTGTAGTCTTATTTTTACTGACCCACTGTAACCTGACATTGGTGTGTACTTAGCAATGTGAACCTGCAAGTACATTACTAGAAAACAGCATCAAATACAAACTCAATTCATCTTAGCTTGGCTGAGCCCCTCTTCAAATCAAGATTATTGTGGTTACAATACCCAACAATCTCCCCCTATTTGAAGAAATCAAAATCCTACAAGCTAAGGTGAATTGCACATACCAAATAACAAAATTAAGACTTGAAAAGATGAATGAAATTAAAAGGATAAAAGTGTGCATTCCAAGACAATTATAGAAATCATATATATATATATATATATATATATATATATATATATATATATATATATATATATATATATATATATATATATATCGAACATGTTTAGTTTTGGGAGGGCAGCCCACAACACTCAATAATTGAATATATATATATATATATAAAAGAAATTAGATCTGCTTGTTCTTTCTCTTCAAAAGCTGTCTCTCAAAGTATTATTTGGGCTTCAGATGGTATCTGGGAGGAGGAGGAGGAGGCATAGGATCAACATTCTTGTACTTCCTGAAATAAATCCTCCTTCTGGTGCACGCTTCCTTATATTTGTTCTATTCTTCTTCACTATAGTGGTCCTGATGTTTCTCCACTCCGAGCTCGTACAGAGAAAAAGTGTCCAAGATAATTCTTTTGGAAGTCGGGCTCCACACCTCTTCCAATTCTCGGTTGGGCTCTACTCTGACTGGAACTGGCCTGACCTCATATGTGCCTTACCCGAACTTTCTCTTCTTGAGAGCAGCAGCCTCGGAAAAATCAACAACAACAGCAGCAGTAGCAGCCTGAACATCAGGAGTCACAGTATCAACACCATGAACCTGAGAGAAGCCCTGTGAGTCTGTCCAGTATTGAGTGTAATATGTAGCTGGATGAATGTCAACATAACTAGGCTCAGCCGGATGAACGTCAACATGACCAGGCTCAGCAGGAACTTAAGAAGGGAATAGCTGTCCATATAACCACACGGTATTGTCATAGCTATAATCATTGGTTTGTTTGAATTGATCGAGCATAGACTTTTCAACATCGGCAACTTTAGCTGTAAGGACTTCCTCCCCCTTCTTTGGCTTCTGCGGCAATTACATTGGCATAAGTTTTTAAGGAAGATTCATAATGTACCATTGACTTGTTATGGGCCTCGATCAGAGAGAGAGTGTTTGTGTCAACAGTTTTCAGTACTCCTTCATTGTGCTTAAGTCCTCTCATCATAAGAGTCACTGCAGTTGCAACTTCTCCATACTTTTCATCAAACCTTGCATTTAGGTTATCAAATTTTACTTTAACTTCAGCAAGCCCATCTAGCATAAACTTCTCAGATTGTTTAACTATTTTTACCACTTTCTCCAATGAGGCATCGAACTGTGACTGTTGCTTTGCTAGCATAGCTTCAACAGCTTTCAGGATCTGATCACCTGAACTTGAGCTTGGAACATCTGGTAGCACTGAATAGAAGTATTTGCAGAAATCAAACTTGGTTCCTTAGAACCTAGGACAGGTGCATGCACATCTGCATCTCCTTCCTCATCAGAAAGATCAAGTACACCTTCGGGCACCAACGGTATCCTGCCCAGTCTCTTGTCTAGGTTGCGCATGAGTCTAACAACCATTGTAGAAATAGATATTCTGGACTGAGTTGTCTCCACCTTAGACACTGCAAAGGAGGTCATCTTAGGGAGAGGAACTATCAGATTGTCCACTAACATCGGCTCTGAAATAACTATTACATCACTAGCAACATCAGTGACAGCAGACTTATCAGGAACCAGCATAATCTCATCAGTAGCATTTTCTAACTCATAATCAGCAGTTGTTAGATCATCATCATCAGCACCATCATCAAATACCTCAGCATCTGCATCATGCTCTGAAGGAGCTTGCTGGATCTTCTTCCTTACGATGCACTTATGTATCCTCAACTGGCGGAACCTCAGCAGCGGCAGCAACACCAATAGCAACAACCACTGCTAGGAGATCCACTAACTCTGAGTCTGGAAGCTCTGTATCCGGGGCCACCAAAACTGAAACTGTATCTGGAACTGAAACCAATGTTTCCCCCTTAATTCCTGCACTCAAGCTATCAGGAATCTCACTAGGGTGTGGGGATGGAATCCTGATATCGGGAACTTATTCTTCCTCCTCCATTGGCACTCTTGGGGCTCCCCCTAGCCTGATGATCCGCCTATACCACCTAGAGAAGTTTGATGAGTCTATCTTCTTTAGATGATGAATAGGAACTCCTTTGGTCATATCGAACCTATAACCATCCAGTTGATTCAGTTATAGGCTGATAATCCTCCCAAAGTTGGGAGTGCATAGACTATCCTTTATCTTGTTAAACAGTAAAGCACCCCAGTCCAATCTCTTCCTACAGTCGATTGCGACCAGGATCTTGAACATGTCTGTAGAAAGGTAATCATGGGATCCAGTCTTGCAAATCAGTACTTTGCGAACGATGTCGTACAAGAGTTTTCCTTCATCGTTCATCCCCTTACACTTGATGGCATTGGTGCCTCTGGGCAGGCCACGGAAAGATAAGGTTCTGGCAAAATCAGCCTCCTCTAGGTAGTCGGCCAGATCACAGATTGGAAGCCGCAAGTACCTAGACAACAAGGAGAATTTCACTTTCACTTTGAATTTCTGAACTTTGCTCTTTATCACTGAGTCTTCGTGGCGTAGTTTGGCATTATGGAAAAAGTCTAGAACTTCCTTGTCCAACACCTTATAGGGGTGTTCGAGGATGAAGGAGAGTCCAGCTGTATCCAGCATGAGAATGATATTCCTGAATTCATCGGATGCATGATAAAACCATGTGCGAACGAACTCACTTCCCCCTAGCAGTCCATAGGTGGTTCTAGGAGCCATAGGAAATCAAGAAAATTGATTGAACCTCTGTAGAGCATGGTTTCTGTTAATTGAAGCTTCTGTAAATGTCAACTACTGCACTGCACTGCATAGATGAAGTTGGAATCGGCAACACACTGTACAGGAGTCGGTCGCAATTCCTATCAGTAAGGTTGACTGGAGTCAGCGGCAGAGCGTGGAGTCATCAAATGTGAATCTGGAGATAGGGCACGTCGGCGATCACTTCCACAGTCGATGTCTAAGAGGAGCGAAACTAGGGCACGGGAGGAGGGGGCAAATCGGTGGGTTTTGGCGATCCGGAGAGTCGGGAGTCGAAGGGTCGAAAAAAGGCTATCGGCGTGTGTCGGCAATTCGGCGAGTGCCCTCCCGTTCTATATATATATATATATATATGATTTTGAAATTACAGTAAGAAAGCGCGTACCTCAAATATGGTCGTCGATTATTCGGATCCAATAAAGACATTTGAAATTTTACCCTAAGCAAAATTCGATGAAATTCATTGGTGGAGGTATCTGATTCGGTGTGCATAACATGAATAATCGATGAATCGTCCGATATTCACCGAATTTGACTTTACAAAATTTCTACTTTGTTGAAGTAGATCCCAAGACAAGTTCTGCCTGCTTGATCTTCTTCATGAGTCATTGTTCAGCATACCTAGTTCCGTTTTGAAAAACGAGAACTCTGTCTCGTCCATCGGCTTTGTAAAAATATCTGCAACTTGCTTGTCCGTCGGGACATAGCTGAGGGCTATATCCTTGTTCTTCACATGCTCCCAAATGAAATGGTAGCGCACCTCGATGTGTTTGGTCCGGCTGTGAGAAACTGGATTGTTTGCGATTGCAATTGCACTGGATGAGTCGCAATACATCGGAATTTCTCTAAACTTCAGATTATAATCTTCGAGTTGATTCCTGATCCAAAGAAGTTGTGCACAACAATTACCCGCAGAGATATACTCTGACTCGGCAGTAGAAGTTGCCACACAATTCTGCTTCTTACTGCTCCATGAAATAAGCAGTCCTCCAAGGAATTGGAACGTCCCGGAAGTGCTTTTCCTATCATCCCTACTACCTGCAAAATCTGCATCTGAAAAGCCAATTAGCTCGACGTAATTACTTCTTGGGTACCATAAGCCAAAATTAGGTGTCCCCATAAGGTATCTTAAAATCCGCTTTGCAGCGATGTAATGAGATTCCTTAGTGTTTGCCTGATATCTTGCGCAGACATATGTTGAAAACATTATCTCTGGTCTACTGGCAGTCAGGTAGAGCAAGGATCAAATTATTATTCTGTACTTGGTTTCATCGAAAGGTTTCTCTTTCTCATCCTTGTCTAGAGACATAGTTGAACATATTGGAGTCCTCGTGGAGGATGCACTCTCCATTCTGAAGTTCTTAAGAAGCTTCTTGGTGAACTTCGTCTGAGAGATGAAAATTTCATATTCAGATTGCTTCACCTGAAGTCCTAAGAAATACTTTAGCTCGCTCATACTGCTCATTTCAAACTTCTCTTGCATAAGTTTAGAAAAATTTTTGCAAATGTCATCTTCTGTAGAGCCAAATATGATGTCGTCGACATAGATTTGCACTAGCAGAATTTTTCCTTTAACTTCCCTAAGAAATAATGTCTTGTTTATCTTTTTCCATGTGAACTTGTTCTCAAGAAGAAAGCTAGACAACGTCTCATACCAAGCTCAGGGAGCTTGCTTTAAACTATATAATGCTTTATTTAAAAAGTAAACATAGTCAGGGAATTAAGAATTTACAAAATCTGGGGGTTGTGTTACGTATACTTCCTCTTTCAGATTCTCATTGAGGAATGCTGACTTCACGTCCATTTGGTAGACGATGAAGCCTTTGAGGGCAGCATATGCCAAAAATAACCTGATCGCCTCGAGTCGAGCCACTGGAGCAAATGTTTGGTCGAAGTCAATCCCCACTTTTTGTTTATAGCCTTGAGCTTCAAGCCTGACTTTTTTCTTGATGATCACTCCGTGTTCGTCCAGCTTATTTCTGAATATCCATTTTGTGTCGATCACGTTCTGTCTCTTTAGTCTGGGTACTAGCTCCCAGACTTTGCATCGCTCAAACTGGTTGAGCTCCTCTTGCATTGTCATGATCCAAGAGGCGTCTTTGTTTGCTTCTTCGAACTTCTTCGGCTCAACCTGCGACAGAAAACTAAGATGCAAAATCTCATTAGTTGTACCTCTTCTGGTTCTAACAACGTCGTCTGGCTCTTCAATGATTTGATCAGCTGGGTGATCTTTTAGGTGTCTGAACCCTGGATTCCTTGCTCTCCCTCCAGCAAGCTCTACAACATCTGGTGCCGCCTCTATAGGTTGAGGCAATTATTCCTCTAGGGGTTCTTCATCCACCAAGCGTGGATCGTTGAGATTGATTGACCTTGGATCTTCTTCCTTGACAGCTTCATCCAAGCTAAGTTTCTCGAACCTAGTACCTGCATCTGCACCAATAATACTAGACGAGCTGCTATGGATCAAGCTAGTCTCATCAAATACAATATTTATTGACTCTTCTACCACCAGAGTTTTCTTATTGAAAATCCTATGTCTTACTATGGCTACTATATCCTATAAAAATACCTTCAAAACACTTTTTACTAAACTTCGTGTGGTAATACTTCCCATTATTAAGTACGAAACATTTACTTCCAATGATTCTCAAGAAGGACACAGTCGGTTTTCTTCCCTTCAATAGCTCATATGGGGGTCTTATGATAGCTTTTGTTGATGAGTGCTCTGTTTTGCACGTGACAAGCCGTGTTGACTGCTTCAGTCCAGAAGTACTCTGGAAGTGAGGCGTCGTTCAACATGGTTGTACATGCTTCAATTAGGGTTCTATTCCTTCTCTCAGCAACCCTATTTTGCTGTGAAGTGTGCGGGGAGGAAAACTCATGAAAGATACATTGACTTTTGCAAATTTTTTCATGACACCAGACTCGAACTTTATTCTCTGGTCACTTCTGATTTTGACCACTGAGCAGTCCAATTTATTCTGAATTTGCTAGACAAAATTAGTGAAAAGATCGAAGGTGTCTGACTTGTGTTTCAGAAAGAACAACCAAGTAAAACACGAGTAGTCATTAACAATTACTAATGTATATACCTTACCTCCTAAGTTGTTAATAGGCATAGGACCGAATAAGTCCATATGAAGCAAGTATAAGCTTCGTGAAGAATCTTTTTCAGCAATACCCTTGAAGGTAGCCAGTGTCTGCTTACCCATTTGACAGGAGTGACATGGATTCTCTTTAAGGCACTTAATGCTGGGGGCATCACACACTAAGTTGTGAGAAAATAACATATTTATGGTTTTGAAATTAATATGTGATAATCTCTTGTGTCATTGGTCACAGAGAGACGCACTACTTTTTGCCATAAAACACACTGGGGTAGAATTGTCTAAACAAAAAAAAATTTAAACAGAAAATTTTTCTGCTTCGAGTGATTGCTAAGACCGTCTCCAAATTTACAGACAATTTTATCAAACATTTATCCTTGCAGTACTCAACGATGTAGCCTTTGTCACATAGTTGACTTATGCTTATGAGATTGTGGTGTAATTCTTCAACATAAGCCACGTCTGTGAAAGAGACTACGCCGTTGGAAATCATACCATAACCTTTTGTTGTTCTCCTATCTGAACCTCCAAAAATGACTTTTGGTCCATCTTTGACTGGGGTATAGTCACACAAAAGGCTTCTTGTACCGGTCATGTGCCGAGAACATCCACTGTCCAAATACCAAATCGGAGTTCTATTGCCCTTTGGACATACCTGCAAAAACAGATCATTTTACCTTAGGAACCCAAACGTATTTGGGTTATTGGTTCCTGATCAGCTGAACACCATTAGTAACATTAACCTTACGAGTGTTCGGTCTCGCATAGCAAACTTGTGGAATTACAAAATTGGTAGGGTTGTACCAACAATGTGCGCCAAAGTGACCAATTTTGCCGCAGCACAAACAATCAAATCTATTGTACCTCTTTTTGCACTCCTACTTTACTCTTTGAACATGAAGTCTAGCAGGGGTAGCATTCTTAGAGGTGGAAGCCTCCTGGTTGCAGCATACACAGGGGCTTCCCATCTCCTTAGCCTTAGGCACAACAGATTTAGCTTTCGGTGTCTTCTTATTGTTATGGTCATGTACATACAGACCATAACTCTTCATCTGAATCTCCTCAAACGGTGCTTTGAACACGCTGGCACCAAAGTCACGGGGACGGGTCCATCCCTGGTATCTGGCCTTGGGCTCTACATGAGTAGGCCTTGCATAATGACTAGAGGACGACTCAAGGTCAAACTTCTTTGTTGGGAAGATTACCTTCCTGAACGATGGTTGACTCATGGGTGCTTTCCCCTTTTCTTTGGCGCTAGCTTTCTTGGAAGCCTTACCATTTCCACCGACGTGGCCAAGACCACTACCCTTCTTCCGAGCTGAGAACCCATCAATGAGAGGGAGAACAGTCGTCGGCTTGTAGTAACTCTCATCGAGTTTTCTCTCCACCGTAAGCTTTTCTTCCAGCTCATCAAGATACTTTTCCTTCAGATTTAATGTCTCAGCAGAGCTCTTGAGTTCCTATTTCAAGCAGTGGACTTCATCTCTGAGAGGAAGTAATTATGCAATTTATTCCTTCAGATTTGCTTCCACTGCCTTGAGGGAGGCAATCTCTTTTAATTGCTTTCAGACTACCTTATGACATTTGTCGAAAGCCTTTAATAAGTGCTCTTGCTGAGCCATCAATTCTGATTCATCCTAATCCGAAGAATAGTCGTCATGACCATTAGTGGACGTTTCTGATTCTGAGAGAATAGTGTGCGAGTTTACCTTCTCATGGTACTCAGAGTCGCTCACTTCCTCATCAGATTGAGTCATAAGTCCAAAGTAAGCTTCTTCGTTTTCAGAGCTCGACTCACTCGAGTCGCTGTCGCTGAGAGTCTTTGACTTTTTGGCGACGAAGCTCTTTTCTTCTTTCTTCTTCCCTTTGAAGGATTTTTTCTCGTCCTTCCTGTAGTTATCTTTCTTCTTGTAAGGACACTCCACAAACATGTGACCTGATTTATTACAACAGTAGCAGACAACGTCAGAGGAAAACTGTTTGTTCGGTTTGGATTTGTACCTGTCCTCTTTGTTGTAGCTTTTCGTCGTTCGATCACCGTCACGACGTGATCTTCTGTAATCTGAATAGGATGACCTATTTTTCATTTGTCTCCTCTTGTTCAGCAGCTTTTTGAACTGTTTGGAGATGAGGGAAAATTGTCCATCTGATAGTTCGGAGCCAAACGTGTTTGGCTTAGAGTCTTTTGGAGTGTCAGGCGCTCGTGTCCTAACGGTTGACACAGCTTTAGATTTCCTCGACCCTTCCACCTTCAGAGCCACAGACTTTTCTCTACTAGAAGTTATGTTGCTTTGCTCCTCCTTCTTCCTGGTATTCATTTGAAGCTCATAGGAGAGCAGCTTTCCGAATAGGTTCTGAGCGTCTATCTCTGGTAGCTTCCCAAATTCTCTAATGGCAACAACCTTGGTGTCTCATTCCTTAGTCAGGGATCTTAAAAACTAGTCATTGAGTTCGTCATTAGTGAACGTGCGACCATAGTTCCTGAGACCGTTGACAATCTTGAAAAAGTTTTTGAAGCTGTCAGCTATGAAATCATTGGCACCTTGCTTGAAGGCTTCGTACTCCTGGTTCGATAACTATCTGTGAACATCTCTCACTTCTTCAGTATCTTCCATCAGGACAACAAGACAGTCCCACATCTCTTTGGTAGATTTTCAGTGGAATAAGTTATGGAGCCTTGAATCGTCCACTGCACTTGCTATGATATTCTTTGCCTTATTGTCTAGGGAGACTAAGGTAATCTCATCCTTAGTGAGATCCATCATTTTCTTGGGAGTCATAATTGCTAGATTTATCGTTCAGGCTTGTGTAGGGATGTGTGGTCCATCTTCCACTATCTGAAAAATTCTCGGATCAACAGCTTCCATGAAGAACCGTACTCGTTCTTTCCACATGGGAAAGTTTTCCTTGGTGCACACCAACAGCTTCATTGATGACATATCTTTGCTTCGATCCATGGTGAATATGCTGAATCTCTTTACGCTAGATTAAGGATCTTGATCAAGCTGTTAACCTTATCAACCAAAATGCCCCTCTGATACCAATTGAAAGTATCTAGCGTCTACCTAAATCACCTAGAGGTGGGGGTGAATAGGTGATGTTTGTGTCTTTTTGCGAAATAAAAATTATCTAAAAATTCAAGCACACAAACACAGAGATTTATAGTGGTTTCCTGTATTGGGTACGTCCATTGTCCCACCTCGCCTATCTACGACAAAGGGATAGATTCGGCTACTTCACCTTTCTCCGATTTCGTCAAATCTTACAACTCGGAGCAACACTCCTACACCTTAGAGAACAAACCCTCCAACACCTCGATCCATAACAGGATCTACAACTCGATCCACAAACCAGATCTACAAACTCGATCCAATAACGGATCTATAACTCTCGATCAACAAATGGATCTACTAACTTGGAGATAAAAATCCTACAATATTTAAAACAATTTTACAATATTACACACGATTACAAGTCTTGATCCGACGTCTTGAAAAGGTTGAACTTGAATCTTGGAGAACTCGAAAACTTGAGATCTTTAGATCTTGAATCTTGAACCTTGGATCTTCAATCAACTAGGACTGGAGTAGAATAAATCGTTTGAGAAGACACAATCCAGTCAAAGAAGTCGTTGAAGAAGACGATCAATCGATGTCGCGATCGAACGAAGAAAGTCGCGAGTATCGTATACGGGCGGCCGACGGGTACGATCTCTTGGAAGTTTTTGAAATTAGAAATTAATTAGGGCAATATTCTTGATTTCGAAAAACACCCTAACATATATATAGGAAGATTCGAAATAACGACTATAAAGAATTTCGAAAAACAAGCCCTAGCAATTACTGTGCATGTACAACAGTTTCCGAACCAGAGAAAAAAATCGGAAAAATCGACAAGTCATTTTCGGCGAGATTCGTCGAGTATCAAACTGATACTCGCCGAATATGATGACGATATACACCAAATATGCCTTAGAAAGAATTCCAGAGTGGTTGACATATGGATCGACACACTCGGCATGTATCGTCTGAGATACTCGTTGAATTTGGCGAGTATCGCCAGTGATACTCGACGAATTCGGCGAGTATCTCCAGTGATACTCGGCAAATTTTCCTTGGCGAATTTTCTGCTTTTCTGCAAATTTTCACAAAGTATATGTGATGAATTCGACAGGTATCGAGAAGCATACACGATGAATTCGACGAGTATCAAGGGGATACTCGACGAATTCGACGTATATGACTGACCATACTCGCCGAATTTTACTTAGGTAAAATTCCAATTTTCTGGGTCCTAGACTTTGGCCTTCCTTGATCCTTCTCCTGAACTTGGGATAGAAGTACGACCCAATAGAGATATTACACATGAGTCAACACGATGGCCTACACAATGAGAGATTACATTGTGTAGTCCTATGTTTACTGACCCACTGTAAGCTAACATTGTTGGGTACTTAGCAATGTGAACATGCAAGTACATTACTAGAAAACAACATCAAATACAAACTCAATTAATCTTTGCTTGACTGGGCTCTTCTTCAAATCAGGGTTATTGTGGATACAATACCCAACATAAAAGGAAGTTGGTAAATGGCGAAATTGAAGCCAACTATTAAATCGTGGGGCCCACGGCTTAAAGAGCCGTTGAACAACATAAGATAAAAGGTGTAGGATCGGATCGAGGAAACAATCTTTAGGGTTTGGTATTTTCTCAAAGCGTCGGAACATCTTCGTCCTCCTCGTCATTGTTATTGAGGTCATGGTTGTAGTTCAAATCGACTAATACAAATGGTCTTCAAGTTAGTTGTTGACATCTCCATCATCAACAGCAAGTTCAGAGACATTTTCTCTAAAGAAGGAGCAGCAGGTCCTAATTAGCTACAGGTGATCTGAAGCTGATCCAAGATAGCTGGTTCCATTTTCATCTGCACCAGCAAGGTCTGAAATTTCTCAAAAGAAGTGAGAACTGAGCTTAACTTAGCTCAGGTTGCAGCAAAGGAAGAAACCCTTGTTGCAGGTTATTTCACAGTTCCAGCAAGCATAATCCTGAAGATAAATTTCTGGAGCTATGAGGAAGATAGGACTGAACATGTGTGTCAGTTCAAGAAGAAGCAGAATAGTAGATCTACAAGGAAGCAGCAAGGTCTATTGCTGCAGCAGCTGAAAGCTGAATAAAGATAGCGGGTGCCTTCCACTTCTACAACAGCAAGTTCAGAGGAAACCTCAGAGGCATGAGAAGCAACAAAGGGCCAACCCTAGCTGCAGTTGCTACATAGTTCTTGCCAAGATTTTTTGAAGACAATTTTTGGACTGTGTAGAAGAAGTCTGGACTAAGATAACTCAGGACAGATGTAGGTAGGCTCGGAGAAATTTCTTTAGAGCTAAATCAACTAAACCCACTTCCACATTGTAGGATCCTTTTTGGATCTAAGTGATAAGAGAAATTTTGCTCTGAGGTAGGATCTAAGTTTGGATCTGAGTGTAGGATTCTGTTTAGAATCTGAGAGTAGGGCTTTGGCCTGAGTAGTAGGATTCAAGTGTGAATATGAGCTGTAGGATCCAGTTTAGATCTGAGGTACGTAATCAGTTGATCACTGAGCTGTAGGGCTTTTGAGCCTGAGATAGAAGAGTCATTCTCTCTGAGTTGTAGGGCACTTATACCTGAGTTGTAGGATCCTTTGTGGATCTGAGGTAGGGTTGTCCTCCCAGCCTAAGTGGTAGGGCCTTTGGCCTAAGGTAGGTGATCAGTTGTTCACTGAGTTGAAGGGCTTAGTGTTTGAGTTTTAAGTCTTAGATGAGACTGAGAGATCATGAGGGATCTGAGGTGTAAGATCTTAGGAGCTGAGATTGGAGAAGTGTCTTGTCTGACTAGAAGTTAGAAAGGTGGGAGGGAAAGTGGACGTACCCATAATTTGGGGAATCACTATAAATTTGTTGTGTTGTCTGTGTGTGCTTTTTTGTGTGTTTCTTCGTTGCAGGTTATTTAGTTCTTGAAAGCAATAATCTACTAACTCACCAAGCAATTAAAGAAGGAAAAATAAAAGATAGTCACAATAAACAAATAACCTATTCACCCCCCCCCCCCTCTAGGTGATTTAGCTATCCTTGAAAACAAAGACTTTCAAGTGGTATTAGAGGGAAGTTACTTTACAAGGACTTAACAGTTTGAGTAGACCTCAAAGGATAGCTAAAACGTTTGTACTTGTGGATTCAGAAGAGAACCACAAGAAATGGAGTTTCAAGTCTGCAGCAAGGAAAACTTTGGGAGTTGGAAAGAAAGGATCAGGCAGATCATAGAAGCCATTGATCCTAGATTCTTGGCATCAATTAAAGATGGACCCTTCATTCCCATGAAGGTCTCTACATCAGATGCAAGTATCCAGACCCCAAAGATCTATGGTGAAATGACTGAGGATGAAGTCATCCTGGCTGTTATGGATAAAAGAGCACAATACATCATTGTAAGTGTCATGAATGACTCCACCTTCCAGATCTTGGTCCACTGCAAGACAACCAAAGAGATGTGGGATTCTCTTATTGTCTATATGGAAGGGACATAGAAAGTCAGTCTTTCTGACAGTGATTCAGAGTCTGAAGAAGAAGAAGCCTTTATTGGGCTACTTGTTGTCATTGCAGATGAAGCAGAAGATAATCCAGATGCAAGGATAGAGATCAGGACCCCTTTATCATAATCAAAAAGTGATTCAGAGGTGGATGTTGATGAGGAAGATGACTGCAGCTGTTATGGGCTAGTTGACATGATAGAAGGATAATCCTGCAAGGATCAAAATGGTCTAGATCAGGTACAATCTTTATCTAGTTCTTCTTATTGCTCAGGTCATGAGACCAGTCCAGATTAAGGGGCTTCTTCATCCAGTGATGAAGTGGACTCTGAATCTGAGGTAGATTTCAATCAATTGATTGATAAGTATGGTAAACTTTTAGAGGCTTTGAGAAGAAGCAGGAATTTGGTCAAGAGATAGGCTGAGGAGATTACCTCCCTTCAGTTAGCTGCTTCCCAGCAAGCTGAGACAATATCCTTGTTGGATCAAAAGACTGGGGAAGTGTGCTAACTAAAGGCCATCTCACTCATCCAACTTGAGACCATAAGCCATAAGGATAAGATCATTTTGGATCTTGAAGAGGAGCTCCTTAAGGAGAAAAGGATGGTGGAAAGTTTCTCTAAGCCAAGTACTATGTTGCCCTTGATAGATTCCTTCTCCTCTCAAAAGGGTAAGAAGGAGTTGGGAGTCAATGGAAGCACAAGAGTTGACATTTCCAAAGGGAAAGGCAAAGCACCTGTAGAGCCTCAGTCCACCTTTCACAAGGTAATTCTCCCTTCTTACAGGTATGACCAAGACTGCATGCATGGTCACTAGGAGAATGAGAATTCTTCTTGTAAGAATACAAGAGTATCTTACAATGGGATAAAAAGGGTAGGGGAATTAGTGCTTGTAAGACTCCCCATGAAGAAGTCCAAAAGGCCCATTATGGACCTTTTGTATTCAGTGCACCAACCCCCTCACTCATGAGAAAGGCAGTGGTCTTTTCTCAAAATCCCACTACACACACTCTGACCAAGGGCAAGTCAACCAACAAGTTAGACTTGTGTATTTCAAAGGCCATCAATAGTGTGACCTCTGCAAAGAAGAGTGTTGCTGGTAGACTTCAAGAAAAACCAAGCTCTTCTACTGTCAGACCTACCTTCAGTCAGACTGTGATTGAGAGAAACAGAAACAAGGAAACTGCTCTTCCTTTTGTCCAGTCTATAGTCAATCATGCTGCCAAACCTGCTCAAAAGAGAAGATATAATATCCATGAGTGCTGGTGTTGTGGCAAAGTGGGTCACTTTGTCATAGATTGTTGGCACAACCCTAGTGTGCCAAGGGCAAGGGTAAATCTTCCTAACAGGACTGCTGTAGGTATACATATGCATATTTTTGCTAACAGGAACCTAGAACCCAATTCATTTTGGGGTCATAAGGTAAGGTAAAATCTGTTTTGCAGGATATTTCAAGTGCTTATACCCCCATGTGGTATTTAGACAGCGGCTGCTGCAGGAATTAGACTGGAACAAGGAGTTATCTCAAGGTTCATACTCTAATGGGCTGTGGACCTAAGATATGTAGTTATACATTTGGAGATGGGTAAACAGACCATCAAGTTTACTCCTCTTACTGCACAAGATGAAGAAAATGTTGAGTCAAATCCTGAAGAAGGACAAGTGCACAGTCATGGATGAAGACCAGCTGAATCCATCCATTAAACGTTAAGATGCCTGAGTGATGGAAGAAAGTGTAGCTACCTCCACAGCAAACAAAGTGTTGCACAAGTCTTGTGCAAAAGCCAGCTGGATCAAGCCAGCAGGAATGTCTGGTTAGACAAAGTTTTGCTGCCACACTAGCAAATCAGTGAAGAGAAAAACAACCTGTACCCATTACTGAGGAAAGTTAAAGTTGCTCTTCTGAGAGAAGTGTTGAAGAGGCAGTTGATCCTCAGTGTCTGGTACTTCTGTGGAAACCAGAAAAGAAGTATGCTCAGGTTTCAGTATCATATACCTGTAGCAAAGGATGTCTATGTCACTTGGCAGTGTGGACAGAATTTGTGCAATTATTGAGGGGGAGCCAATACAGTCTAGTTATGTCTGGAAAGCTTAAACTAGGTCTAAAGAATTGGTGTCTAAGAATCTCCAGCTCCAAAAAGATCAGAAGAATACTTCTGAAGTTCAGAATGTCCCTATGGACAATGCTGAGGATGAGAGGGAGACTATCCAGATGACTACAACTATTGTGAGTAAGCAAGTTCATAAGAACATCTGGTTTGCTCCAGCTATTGCTGATACAAGTCAGCATATTCCTATGGAAATAACAGTGTAAAGAAAGACTTGGTATTAAAATGAAGGGATGGTTCAAGGAAAGATCACTCAAGGTTAAAGTGGTCTCAAAGTCCAGTAGCTGCAGGATAAAATTCAGCCTCATATAGAGAGGAAACTGGCAGTTGCACTAGTGGTATCATCTGCAATCAGCTAGGGGGAGAAGAAAATCAAGGCAGACCAGCTCCTCCCTGACTATTCAGAAGCCAAGAAGGGATTGATCAAGTGGTATCAATTGGTATAGGAGAGCTGTATCAGTAGTATCAACTCAAGAGATTTGATCTCTAGTCAAGTGATATGATTACTATGGGAGTGGTAACTGGCCATGATCAAGGATGGAGGCAATGATCAAGGGGGAGAATGATGTTTGGGCTGCCAATGCAAAGTTCATTGGGGCTTGAACAGTATGCAGAAAACATTCTTTCTATTCAAGAAGCATTGTATGGTATCCAGTGTGGTGATCAAGAGGGCAGATCAATGTGATGATCAAGATGGTGCTCAGTGGGCTAAACACTGTTGTGATGTTGATTGGAGAGCTGAAGCCAGAAGTAAGTTTTTTGCTAAAGGAAAGAAAAAGACCTGGCTCAGCAAGAAGAGACCTAGCTTGGTGCAAGGGAGCTGCTGGGCTCAACTAGTGTGGTTCCAGCTTCAGCTATATGTCTATAACCTCCAGATAAGTAGAACTCATTCATATTATGATTTTACTAGTACAATCTCAATTACTAGGTATCATGTCCATCATAGCAGGACTATGCTTATTGAGATTAAGTATCAGTTAGTTAGGTAGCATATAGAAAAGGAAGAACTCAGTCTTGAGTGTGTCCCCACAGTCATGATAGTGGTTAAATATCTTTACTAAGCCACTAGTAGAAGTCAAGGTAAACACCTTCAAGTTGGGTATATTGAACTTGGTATAGCTTCAGTTGCTCCCTATTATACTTGTGTTGCATGATTTATTTCTCTTGCAGGTAGATAAGTGTTTGATGGGGGATCAAGACTATAAAGATCCTAAATAGTATCAAGACTTAAATGGACTCATGTGTCCATTAGAGATGGTGATAGAGGTCCTCTTGTTGAGGGAGAGCAAGATCAGCAGCTGCTACCATGGATCAAAGATCATCACTACTGTTGCTGAAAGGATAGTGCTGATGCAGGAGAAGAGGAGTGACATTAGGTCAAGGGGATGAATGATAGGAGCCAGCTCAAGTGGATCATTGGACCACTCAAGTGTCAAGGGGATGCACTGATGTGGTGTATCAGTGGTATCACCACAAGTCTATGTTGAAGTTCACAAATTCTATGGATACAATATCAACAAGAGGACTACAATCTCAAGGTTTAGACTAGAATGTCTAGCAGGAATTATGTAAGAGGATGCTTTAGTTGAGGGGGAGCAAGTCCAGCACTTACAAAGGCAGATTCAAGTGGTTCAACTACTGCTAGAGTGGCTTATCTGTACTCAAAAAGGGGGAACAGATAATCTGAACCTCCCTAACTATTTACAGAAGTCAAAAGGGGGAGGAGAAAGAGAAAGATGTAAGTGGTAGCAAAAGATGTAATTGGTAGCAGCAATTAAGGGAGAGTAGGAGCAGGTGTGCCCTGCATGCAAGAAAGTATAGTAACTATAACTTCTCTTGTTATATGTTTTCCAAGTTGATATATTATTGCTGCATAAGTTAGTGTATGTCATTGTCTCATTTGATTGAGGGTTGTGACTTATTCAAATAGGATAAGATTGTTGGGTTCATTGATCACAATGTCATAGATTTGGAGAAGTCAATCATGTCAATGACATACACACAAGTTGTATTTGATATGTGTTTGAGTTCATGCATGCATGTTAGTCCTTATCACAATAATTGGACAAGTGGACTCTAGTAAGCTGGTGTATAGGCAAGAATTTGCCTAAGTCCACAGGCGTTAAGTGAAGCAAGCTCAATCAATGTCATATGCCTTAAGGAAGAAAGCTGAATAGAAAAATTACTCTAAGTCCACAGGCGTTGAGTGAAGCAAGCTCACTCAACACCAAATGTCAAGGAGCAGTTAACAAAGTTTGAAAAGCTGCTATGTCCACAGACATTGAGTGTAGCAAGCTCACTCAACGCCATAAGTAAGGAAAGATGTTGGCTAGCAAGAAATGTGGCTAGATCTATAGGCGTTAAGTATAGTATACTCACTCAACGCCATACATCAAAAAGCTGTGAGACAGGATAAGACAGTCAAAGCCTAAGGAGAAACTGACTAAAATGTGGATAAGTCCACATGCGTTGAGTGAAGTTCACTCACTCAACGCCATAACATCAAAATCATTAAGTATTGCTCAGTCAGTCAAAATCACAGAAAATCTGGGTAAATATTTGACTAAGTCCACATGCGTTGAGTGAAGCTTACTCACTCGACGTTATTTTATAAAAAGCATTGACTGAACCTTTGTCAGTTAGAGACTTTGATTTCACAGAAATTTGGCTAAGTCCAAATGCATTGAGTGTAACTTACTCACTCAACGCCAGATAACATAAAAATATTTGTTAAGTAGTTTGGCGTTGAGTGAAGCATACTCACTCAACGCCAAGAGACAAATTCTGTCTAAGAATTATGGCGTTGAGTGATGAAGGCTCACTCAACGCCTAGTAACAGAAAGTTTGGCTAAGGTAAAAAATGTTGAGTGATGAAGACACACTCAACGCATAGTAACAAAATGTTTGGATAAGGCAAAAGACGTTGAGTGATGAAGACACACTCAACGCTCTCAACGCCTATAGACGGAAAAATTTTGTAAAAAGTAGCGAACAAACAAGAACAAACGGATAGACTTTTGAATAATTGAAATTTTATTATCCAAAAAAAGATGTCATTTACAAAGGTATGACCTCCCTTATATAGAATGGAGGAGATAGAAGAGAGTATAAACAAACAATGTGGGACTAAACATGTACAGGGCTGAGCGGCTAGAAATAAAAGAGACCGAACAGGCCGCGCGGTTAGACAGATGGGTTAACCGCGCGGCAACTCCAGCAGGATGAGAACAAGCCGCAATGTGAGTCCGATAGACCGCCTGGTCTCCAAGCTCTAGAGGAGACCGCCAGACCGCTCGGTCAACAAACCGCCAGACAAGACCGCAAGGCCGCCCGGTCTAATACTTCAACACTCCCCCTCAAGCTGGAGCATATATATCAATCATGCCCAGCTTGTCACAAATGTGGAAGAAGGAAGTAGAGACCGGCTTGGTGAAGATATCTGCCAATTCCTTATCATAGGTGACAAACGGAGTACAAATCTGTTTCTTCAAAATCTCTTCCCGAATGAAGTTACAGTCAACCTCTATATGCTTTGTTCTCTCATGGAAGACCGGATTTCTGGATATGTATATAGCGGCCTTGTTGTCACAGAACATCGGAAGAGGATAGTCATATACCTCGCCCAGGTTAAGCATGAGAGCCCGCAACCACTTTAACTCACACGTGGTTGACGTCATACTCCGGTATTCGGCTTCTGCACTGGATCTGGAGACAATATACTGTTTCTTGCTCTTCCAACTCACAAGATTTCCTCCAACAAAGGTACAAAAACCTGATGTGGATTTGCGATCGCCTTTGTCATCTGCGTAACTAGAATCTAAGTAGGCCTCAACTCTCAGATGACCATTCTTCCGAAAGATTAGCCCTTTGCCGGGTGCTGCTTTGATGTACTCTAAAATCTTCAGGGCAGACTGAAGATGGCACTCCCTGGGAGCTTGCATAAACTGACTGACCTTGCCTACAGCATAAGCGATGTCGGGTCTAGTCACCGTGAGATAGATGAGTTTGCCTACCAAACGTCTGTACCTTGTGATATCAGATAGAAGAGGCGAGTCATCCGTCCACGTTTTGTCTTCTCCAATAGCCTTGGGAAACCGAGCCGGTTTGGCACCTGTCAATCCTGCTTCTTGTAGGAGATCAAGGGCATACTTCCATTGGGAGAGAACCAATGAGTCAAGTTTCTGAGAGATTTTTATCCCCAAAAAGTATTTCGGGGAGCCCATATCCTTCGTGACCAAGTGTTGACGGAGGTGCTTCTTCGTCAAGTCCACCCCATCTCGGTCATCGCCAGTAAGAAGAATATCATCCACATATACTGCCAAAACCACCAGTCCCGAGACCGTTTTGCAAATGAATAAGGAGTGATCGGCCGAACTCCTTGTAAAGCCGATGGTAGCCACAATGCCACTGAATTTGTCGAACCACGCCCGAGGGCTCTGCTTTAGGCCATAAATGGCCTTCTTCAAATGGCATACGCGTGTCTCCCCCTGAGCAACATACCCAGGAGGTTGCTCCATGTAGACGTCCTCCTGAAGATCACCATAGAGAAAGGCATTCTTCACATCAAGCTGGGAAATAGCCCAATCCCGGTTAACAGCCACAGAGAGAAGAACACGGATGGTGCTGAGGCGAGCAACCGGAGAAAATGTATCAAAGTAATCAATGCTGTAAGTCTGAGTGAAGCCCTTGGCCACCAGTCGGGCCTTGTAGCGATCCACAGTACCGTCGGGGCGAAATTTCACAACGAAGACCCAGCGACAGCCAACCACATCAGTGCCCACGGGAGGAGGAACAAGGGTCCAGGTACCCCTTTCAGTAAGAGTAGCCATCTCCTCATCCATGGCAGACTTCCAATGAGGGAGAGCAAGAGCCTCCTGGTAGGTGCGGGGAGTAGAAGTAGCAGAGATAGCCAAGGAAAAACACCTGCGAGAAGGAGAAAGCCGATCATAGGAAACAACTGCCGCAAGCGGGTGTTGAGTACACGCCCGCACCGCTTTGCGAAGAGCAATGGGAAGATCCAGGTCGACGGGAGCGTCAGCGACCGGAGCTTCCGTGGCGGAGAAGGCTGGCCCGGGACTAGAGAGAGACGACGGCGGAGAGGAGGGTGGAGGGGTGGGTGGGGAGACGGACTGGGAAGGAGACGGTGGAGGAGGAGACGGAGGTGGGAAGACGTCGAGAGGCGTGGAGGGAACGAAGAGATCAGAAGGAAGAGAGGAGGTAGGAGAGAAGTAGGAAGCATTCTCGAAAAATGTCACATCCGCGGAGACAAACTGCTTGCGGAGAAGGGGGTCAAAACAGCAATAGCCTTTTTGAGTGGTAGAGTACCCCAAAAAGACGCACTTGGTGGAATGGGGGGAAAGCTTGTCGCGGGTAGCGGAGGGAGCGTGAACAAAGGCTGTACAGCCAAAGACACGGAGAGGAAGTGGAAAAGGTTCCTTGTGGGGGTAGAGAATGGAGAAGGGGGTATTGTAACGCCCCGGATTTTTATTACAATGTGTTTTGATACCTAAGGCCGAGGGATACGGCCAGCAAATGAACTAATTTTCTTACATATAACTGTTGAATTTCAATTCACAAAGTAAGCGTCAAGGGTTGCCTGAACGTGTGCAGTTATCCCCTGCACGACGTGGCATCATAACCCGTAGTTCCTCTTGCTCTGATACGAGGTACTCGTTGAGGAAATGCGGGTTGTGACAGGTCTGGCCGTGGAGAACTGTGGAGGGAAGGCGATTGATGAGATAGCAGGCAAGAAGCACAGCGTAGCCCTAGTAGGAGCGAGGGGCGTGCATCTGCGTCATGAGAGTACGAGCAATATCAAGAAGGTGACGGTTTTTACGCTCCGCCACCCCATTCTGCTGGGAGGTGTAAACACAAGTAGTTTGATGAAGAAGACCATGTTGGTGAAAGAAAGAGGAGAACTCATGATTAAGATATTCCTTGGCATTATCAGAACGTAAAACTTTAATAGAAATGTCAAACTGATTCTGAATCATAAAATAAAATGATTGCCAAACAGAAAAGAGTTCAGAGCGATCTTTTAATAGATACACCCAGGTACATCGTGAAAAATCATCTATAAAAGTGACAAAATAGGAACTACCCCGACCAACAGTGAGGGTAGGAGCAGGACCCCATACATCAGAATGAATAAGATCAAACGGGCGAGAGGAGCCACAGCCTTGCTTCGGTGGGAAGGAGGAGCGATGATGTTTGCCAAGCTGACACGCATCACAGTTGAGCAGAGAACTGGTAGGAGGTAAGTGGGGCAGAAGGTGTCGAAGAATCCGAGGAGGAGGATGTCCAAGGCGAAGATTCCATTGAAGGAGATCTGTAGAGGAGGAGTAGGCGGACAGAGCGGAAAAATCATCGAGGAAGTAGAGGCCGCCTTTCTCAGTCCCAGTAGCAATCGTCCGCTGGGTCCTCGGGTCCTGAAAAGAACAAGCAGTTGGAGTGAATAAGACGGAGCACTGAAGTTGCCGGCATAAAGTAGTAACAGATAATAAATTGCACGGGAACTTCGGGACATAGAGAGTGTCCTCCAAGCAAAGCGATGGGGTGAGTTGAACCATGCCCGTCCCATGAACCGGGGACGGTGAACCATCTGCCATACGAACCGGGGGCAAGCGGTCATGTGTCTCAAGACAGGAGAAGCAATGAGGGTTGCCAGTCATATGATTTGTAGCACCGGAGTCAATCAGCCATTTACCTTGGGTAACGATGTGGGCACTACCTGACGTCGTGGACACAGAGGCAGACGGCCGAGAAGAGGCGGGGGCCGAAGGAGCATCACCGGAAGGGCGAAGATGAGGATGTTTCTGCCAGCAGCGGTCAACAGAATGGCCGGTACGACCACAGTGAGAGCAGAGGAACCGGGACGAACCCCGTCCGCCGGAGTGGCCGCAGCCACTAGATCCTCCCCTCTGAGCTTGGTGATGACGCTTGCGCTGAGAGAGAAGAAGAAAGGTGAAAGAAACGCTCCAATCAGGATAGTTGGAGCCAACAAGCTTAGAAAGGGTGCCAAGATTGCCCGAAGGAGGAGGTGGAGAATGAGCTGCAGGAGTGGTGGAGATAACGGGGGTGGTGAGACCGTAAGTAGTCATAGAACACAGCAAGAAACCGCGCAAGAAGAGGCGAAGCCGCAGCGGATAAAAAGGAAGAAGCCGCGCAAACACAAGCGGCTAGGAAGCAGTCAAAGGCACAGAGAAGAAGAGGTCGCGCGGACTGAAAAGGCCGAGCGAACAGAAGAGGAGAGGAAGCAAGAAGCAGCGACAACAACAAGTCGCAAGCCAGGCGAACAGAAACAGGCCGCAACGACTAGGAAGCCGGAGTGGCAAGAAGGAACCAGGAGCGCGGCGACAACAAAACAGGTCACGGCGATGAATAGTAGCAGGAGAAGAGAACCAAGGCGAAACAAGCCGCGCGAACAGGGCAACGGACAGAAGAGAAGACAAGCCGCGAAGACAGGTCGCGTAAGCAGAAAACAAGTCGCGAGAATCAGAGAGCGCACACAATCAGGAGGAAAAGACCGCGTGCTCTGATACCATGTAAAAAGTAGCGAACAAACAAGAACAAACAGATAGACTTTTGAATAATTGAAATTTTATTATCCAAAAAAAGATGTCATTTACAAAGGTATGACCTCCCTTATATAGAATGGAGGAGATAGAAGAGAGTATAAACAAACAATGTGGGACTAAACATGTACAGGGCTGAGCGGCTAGAAATAAAAGAGACCGAACAGGCCGCGCGGTTAGACAGATGGGTGAACCGTACGGCAACTCCAGCAGGATGGGAACAAGCCGCAATGTGAGTCCGATAGACCGCCCGGTCTCCAAGCTCCAGAGGAGACCGCCAGACCGCTCGGTCAACAAACCGCCAGACAAGACCGCAAGACCGCCCGGTCTAATACTTCAACAAATTTGTTTAAGTGTTTTGGCGTTGAGTGAATGTTGTTCACTCAACGCCTAATGACATAATTTCTGTCTAAGTGTTTTAGCGTTGAGTGATGCTTACTCACTCACCGCTTATACTATTGATGCTTGATTTTGGCTAAGTCCACAGATGGTGACGTCAGTAAAGTCAGCAAGTCAACAAAATTCAAAATGTTACAGGATTACTGTTGTACACCTTTAATGGGGTCGACGACCAGCTGTTTGTACTTTTATGTAAAAGGAAGTTAGTAAATGGCGAAATTGAAGCCATCCATTAAACAGTGGGGCCCACTGCTCAAAGAGCCATTGATCGACAGAAGATAAAAAGTGCAGGATCAGATCGAGGAAACAATCTTTAGGGTTTGGTCTTTTTGCAAAGCGGCAGAACATATTCGTCGTCCTTGCCTTTGTTGATGAGGTCATGGCTGTAGTTCAAATCGACTAATCCAAAAGGTCTTCAAGTTAGCTGTTGACATCTCCATCATCAACAACAAGTTCAGAGACATCTTCTCTGAAGAAGAAGGAGCAGCATGCCTTACCTAGCTGCAGGTGATCTGAAGTCGGTCCAAGATAGTTGGTGTCATTTTCATCTGCACCAGCAAGGTCTGAAATTTCTCAGAAGAAATTAGAGCTGATCTTAACTTAGCTCAGGTTACTACAAAGGAAGAAACCCTTACTATAGGTTATTTCGCAGTTCCAACAAGCATAATCTTAAAGATAAATTTCTGGAGCTGTGAGGAAGATAGGACTAAACCTGTGGGTCAGTTCAAGAAGAAGCAGAACAGCAGATCGCAAGGAAGTAGCAAGGTATATTGTTGCAGCCGCTGAAAGCTGAAGAAATATAGTTGATGCCTTCCACTCCTACACCAGCAAGTTCAGAAGAAACCTCTAAGGAAGGAGAATCAGCAAAGGGCCAACCCTAGTTGCAGTTGCTACACAGTTCTTGCCAAGATTTTCTAAAAAACCTTTCTAGACTGTGTAGAAGAAGTCTGGACTGAGATAACTCAGGACAGAAGTAGGTAGGCTCAGAGAAATTTCTCTGGAGCCTAATCAACTAAACCCAATTTCATATTGTAGGATTCTTTTTAGATTTGAGTGGTAGGAACAAATTTGATCTGAGGTAGGATCTAAGTTTGGATCTGAGTTATAGGGCTGTTTAGCCTGAGTGTAGGATTCTGTTTAGAATCTGAGAGTAGGGTTTTGGCCTGAGTAGTAGGATTCAAGTGTGAATCTGAGCTGTAGGATCCAGTTTGGATCTAAGGTAGGTGATCAGTTGATCACTGAGCTGTAGGGTTTTTGAGCCTGAGGTAGGAGAGTCATTCTCTATAAGTGGTAGGACACTTGTGCCTAAGTTGTAGGATCCTTTGTGGACCTGAGGTAGTGTTGTCCTCCCAGCCTGGGTGGTAGGGTGTTAGTCCCGAGGTAGGTGATCAGTTGATCATTGAGTTGAAGGGCTTAGTGCATGAGTTGAAGTCTTGGAGGAGACTGAGAGATTCTAATGGATATGAGGTGTAAGCTCTTAGGAGTTGAGATTGTAGAGGTGTCTTGTCTAACTAGAAGTTAGTTAGAAAGGTGGGGGAAAAGTGGACGTACCCATAATTTGGGGAACCACTATAAATTTGTTGTGTTGTCTGTGTATGCTTTTTTGTGTATTTTTTTGTTGTAGGTTATTTAGTTTTTGAAAGCAATAATCTACTAACTCACCAAGCAATTAAAAAGGAAAATAAAAGATAGTCAGTCACATGAAACAAATAACTTATTCACCACCCCCCCAAATAAAAGATAGTCACAAGAGACAAATATCATATTCACCCCCACCCCCTCCCCCTCTAGGTGATTTAGCTATCCTTGAAAACAAAGACTTTCAGTTAGCACCAGTAGTAGTAGTTCTGTGAGACCTCAACCAAGGATGAGAATGTTGGAGGAGATCTACGAGAAGACGGAGCCAATAAATGATATTTTTTCTTAATATTATATTTTAGCAGATTGCAAGCCGTACTTGTACCTAGAAGCTGCTCATGAGAAGATTTGGAGGAAGGCAATGGATGAGGAGATGACATTCATTGAGAAATATGAAACATGAGAGTTGGTCACTCTATTGGCACATCACAAGCTCATAGGTGTGAAATGGTGTATCAAGTGAAGCACAACAAGGATAGAGAATTGTAGAAGCATAAGGAAAGACTCATTATGAAAGGCTACAAACAAGCGCAAGGTGTGGACTACAACGAGGCCTTTGTTCCGGTGACCCAGATTGACACTATCAGGCTGATTATTGCACTAGCAGGTTAGAATAACTAGGAGATTTGTCAGATGGACGTCAAGTTTGTATTTTTTAATGGTTACCTGGAAGAAGTCTGTGTCCAGTAGCCTCCTGGATATGTTGTGACGGGATACGATGTGAAGGTATACAAGTTGAAGAATGCACTATACCGAGCGCCTTGAGTGTGGAATGAAAGAATATATATACATACTTTTAACAGAACGAGTACATAAAGAGCTTATATGAGTATGCATTGTACACAAAGATAGAGAAGAATGGATATATTGTGGTCGTATGTCTGTATGTTGATGACATGATAGTTACTAGCAACAACACTCTAATGTTTGAGAAGTTCAAGAATGCAATGCAGAAGGATTTCAAATGACTGACTTGGGCAAACTCACCTACTTCTTAGGTATAAAGGTACAACATTAGAAGAATGAGATCTTTATCTCATAGAAAGCTGAACAGAAAAAGCTGAACAGATTTTTTTAGTGTTTTGGCATTGAGTGAATGTTGCTCACTCAACGCCTAGTGACAAAAATTCTGTCTAAGTGTTTTGGCGCTGAGTAATGCTTACTCACTCAATGCATATACTACTGATGCTTGATTTTGGCTAAGTTCGTAGATGGTGACGTCAGCAAAGTCAGCAAGTCAACAAAATTCAAAATAGTATGGGATTATTGTTGTACACCTTTAATGGGGTCGGCGACCAGCTGTTTGCACTTTTATGTAAAAGGAAGTTGGTAAATGGCGAAATTGAAGCCATCCATTAAACCGTGGGGCCCACTGCTCAAATAGCCATTAATCGACAGAAGATAAAAAGTGCAGGATCAGATCTAGGAAACAATCTTTAGGGTTTGGTCTTTTCGCAAAGCGGCAGAACATCTTCGTCCTCCTCGCCTTTGTTGTCAAGGTCATGGTTGTAGTTCAAATTGACTAAACCAAAAGGTCTTCAAGTTAGCTGTTGACATCTCCATCATCAACAACAAGTTCAGAGACATTTTCTCTGAAGAAGGAGCAACATGTCCTACCTAGCTGCAGGTGATCTGAAGCCGGTCCAAGATAATTGGTACCATTTTCATCTGCACCAGCAAGGTCTGAAATTTCTCAGAAGAAGTTAGAGCTGAGCTTAACTTAGCTCAGGTTGCTGTAAAGGAAGAAACCCTTACTATAGGTTATTTTGCAGTTCCAGCAAGCATAATCTTGAAGATGAATTTCTGGAGCTGTGAGGAAAATAGGACTAAACCTGTGGGTCAGTTCAAGAAGAAGCAGAACAGCAGATCTGCAAGGAAGTAGCAAGGTCTATTGTTGCAGCCGCTAAAAGCTGAAGAAAGATAGTTGATGCCTTCCACTCCTACACCAGCAAGTTTAGAAGAAACCTCTGAGGAAGGAGAATCAGCAAAGGGCCAACCCTAGTTGCAGTTGCTACACAGTTCTTACCAATATTTTCTAAAAAAACTTTCTAGACTGTGTAGAAGAAGTCTGTACTGAGATAACTCAAGACAGAAGTAGGTAGGCTCAGAGAAATTTCTCTGAAGCCAAATCAACTAAACCCACTTTCATATTGTAGGATTCTTTTTGGATCTGAGTGGTAGGAGCAAATTTGATCTGAGGTAGGATCTAAGTTTGGATCTGAGTTGTAGGGCTGTTTAGCCTGAGCGTAGGATTCTGTTTAGAATCTAAGAGTAGGGTTTTGGCCTGAGTAGTAGGATTCAAGTGTGAATCTGAGCTGTAGGATCCAGTTTGGATCTGAGGTAGGTGATCAGTTGATCACTGAGCTGTAGGGCTTTTGAGCCTGAGGTAAGAGAGTCATTCTCTCTAAGTGGTAGGGCACTTGTTCCTGAGTTGTAGGATTCTTTGTGGATCTGAGGTAGTGTTGTCCTCCCAGCCTGGGTGGTAGGGCTTTAGTCCCGAGGTAGGTGATCATTTGATCATTGAGTTGAAGGGCTTAGTGCCTGAGTTGAAGTTTTGGAGGAGACTGAGAGATTCTGAGGGATATGAGGTGTAAGCTCTTAGGAGCTGAGATTGAAGAAGTGTCTTGTCTAACTAGAAGTTGGTTAGAAAGGTGGGAGGGAAAGTGGACGTACCCATAATTTGGGGAACCACTATAAATTTGTTGTGTTGTTTGTGTGCTTTTCCGTGTGTTTCTTTGTTGTAGGTTATTTAGTTCTTGAAAGCAATAATCTACTAACTCACCAAGCAATTAAAAAGGAAAATAAAAGATAGTCAGTCACATGAAACAAATAACCTACTCACCACCCTCCAAATAAAAGATAGTCACAAGAGACAAATATCATATTCACCCCCCCCCCCACCCCTCCCCCTCTAGGTGATTTAGTTATCCTTGAAAACAAATACGTTCAGTTAGCACCAGTAGTAGTAGTTCTGTGAGACCTCAACCAAGGAAGAGAATGTTGGAGGAGATCTACGGGAAGACTGAGCCAATAAATGATATTTTTTCTTAATATTATATTTTAGCCGATTGCAAGCCATACTTGTACCTAGAAGCTGCTCATGAGAAGATTTGGAGGAAGGCAAGGGATGAGGAGATGACATTCATTGAGAAATATGAAACATGAGAGTTGGTCACTCTATTGGCACATCACAAGCTCATAGTTGTGAAATGGTGTATCAAGTGAAGAAAAACAAGGATAGAGAATTGTAGAAGCATAAGGAAAGACTCATTTTGAAAGGCTACAAACAAGCGCAAGGTGTGGACTACAACGAGGTCTTTGTTCCGGTGACCCAGATTGACACTATCAGGCTGATTATTACACCAGCAGGTTAGAATAACTAGGAGATTTGTTAGATGGACGTCAAGTTTGCATTTTTTAATGGTTATCTGGAAGAAGTCTGTGTCCAGTATCCTCCTGGATATGCTGCGACAGGATACGATGTGAAGGTATACAAGTTGAAGAATGCACTATACCGATCGCCTCGAGTGTGGAATGAAAGAATATATATACATACTTTTAACAGAACGAGTACATAAAGAGCTTGTATTAGTATGCACTGTACATGAAGATAGAGAAGAATGAAGATATTGTGGTCGTATGTCTGTATGTTGACGACATGATAGTTACTAGCAACAACCCTCTAATGTTTGAGAAGTTCAAGAATACAATGCAGAAGGAGTTCAAATGACTGACTTAGGCAAACTCACCTACTTCTTAGGCATAAAGGATCAACAATAGAAGAATGAGATCTTTATCTCATAGAAGAAATATGCGATGGAGTTACCGAAGAAGTTTCAGATGAAGAATAGTAAGACTATCTCTACTCCTACAGATCTGAGAGTTAAGTTGAGGAAGAATTCAAAGGATGAAGTCAATGACTCAACGATATTCAAGAGTCTAAGAAAAGCAGACTTTACATAAATTTAGGGTTTAGGCTGCTCTACATAAATTTCCTCATTGAGTAGGTCATTAAGAAAAACAGACTTTACATCAAGAACATCAAGAACATTGTTTTCTTCTATTGCTGAAGCAATGTACTCATAGGACCTTGGCAAGCTTCTCAATACTTTATGAATATTTTCATTTTTAGGAATGGGAGCACCGAGGTTAAGTAATTGATTGGTGATATTTGTATTCTAGGCATATAATCAAAATTAGTTGTCACCTGACTCATTTGTCATGTTCATCATATCAAAATTTCACCTCAGATTTTGACGCCTTATGAAAATTACCTTCTTATTTCCTTGATAAGTTTCTTGGAGGATATCCCAAATAATTTTTGCAGTCTTTGCTCCCATGTTTCTCTGGTACATGGTTGAGATGATTGCATTTTGGATCATCAACAGTGCCAAGGAATTTTTCTTCTTTTCTCCTTTAAGTATTTCTACTTCTCCTACCTTTTGTTTCTCGCTTGTTTGTTGCCTGATCTCGACGAGGTCCCATAGTTCTTGAGAGGCAAACAATATCTATATTTTGATTGTTCATTGATCATACATTTTTCCATTGAACAAAGGAGATTGATAGGTATATGATGAGCTCATATATACTTTTGAAATTTTTGGAATATATGCAGAATCATCAAGCTGTGATACCACTGTTAATTTAAAACAATGTCGTTGCATAGAGAAAGTAGGAGAGGAGAAGGACAAGAGAACAAAAAAGAGATGAAATTTCATATTCATTCAATTCTTCAGACGTTGCTTACAACATTAATTTTATAGCACGGGGAAACAGAGGAAGACGAAACACACAGCAAGCAGAATTTAACTAAAGGCAACAATCTAAAGGTCTTTAATCCCTTTGGTTCTATGTCAATACTTAGGCTCCCTTTGGGAGAACTTATTTTTACTGGTCAAGCGGTTACGATCGCATGAATCAGACCTTAATTAATGTAATAAGGTCTGATTCATGCGATCGTAAGCCCTTGACCGGTTAAAATAGGTGATTGTTAACCGCAACCCGCTATTTTGCGAGTCGCACCTCAAAATCTTCCAATTTTTCGCGCATTTTCGAAATACGCCTTGTACATGCAATATCAGGAAAAGTGATCGCCACGAAAGTTGTAGATATCGACGAGATCTACAACTTTCGTGATGATCACTTTTCCTAAAAAATGCATGTAGAAGGCGTACTTTGGAAATATGCTCAAGTTTTGCGCCTTTTTGAAATACTCCTTGTACATGCAATTTCAGGAAAAGTGTTCAACACGAAAGTTGTAGATCTCGTCGATATCTACAACTTTTGTGTTGAACACTTTTCCGGAAATATCATGTACATGACGTATTTAGAAAAGGCGCGAAAAATTGAAAAATTTTGGGGTGTGACTAGTCATTTAGGGATTGCCGTTAACAATCACCCTAAAATAAATCCAGCCAAACGGAGCCTTAAATACAATGAAGATCTTCATTAATTGAAAGGTGAGGTTCACGAATTCAAAAAGTTCAACGGCCGCTTGATGGAAACTCCTCCAACGGTCATCTTCTCACCCCCGTCTTTGGATCTAATGTCACCACAAGCCGGTCATCGGTGGCAGCACCAATTTGCTTTATAACCTCTGCTATTCCTACCTGCATCTCCGTCGTAATAGCAATCTTCTTATCTGAACTCCTCTCCATGTGGATGAAGCTGCCGGCCTGCGCTCGTCCACCGCCGCCCCCACTCTGCACACATAAACATCAAACCACACTTCGTCCCTCCCATCCAACTCTATCTCAAACACCACAAGCTTCTCCCCGCCGCTCTCCCCCGGCGCCCTCCTCACTTTTACTCTCACAGCAGAGCTCAGCCGCAAAGGGAATTTCATGCCGCCGGCACTGGCAGGCTTCGGCTGAGAAAAATTTCGCAAACAGAGGATTCTCGTCTCATCCTCCACCGTAGTCTCAGTGTTCATCCACTTCAGAGGAACATTCTCATAGACGTAGCCCAGATTTCTCATGTCGATGTAATAGAGCTCTTGCGTGTCATCATCCTGAAGGCCAAATGAAGGATCAAAGCATCAATAACGCCACACGTGTAATAATCAGATGCGGCATCAGATAAAGCAAAGCCCAAATCTCCGTCCACATGTTACCATAAGACACGACATCAGATAAAGCAAACCCAGATAACCATTCATTTTGTAATTAGAAAAGCAACGATCATATGCTGACTGATTAGCCTATAAATAGGCTTTACTCATGTAATAGTGTTTTTTATGCTTAATATGAATGAATGATTTCTGTCTTCAGGGATTCTCTCTTTCTCTCTCCTTCTCTCTCTCTCTCTCCTCCTCCTCTTAACTATCTTCTGATAGGGAACGTGGGTCCGAAGATAACGACAACCCTCACCGATCAATAGAGTCGAAACAATAAGAAGCAAAACAAAACAACAACACAAATAAACACAGAGATTTACGTGGAAAACCTTCATCACTTGAAGGTCAAAAACCACGGGGCACGGCACAACGAAAATCCACTATAGTAAATAAGGATTACAGAAATTTATCTAGTTTTGTTCAAACCTAGAAAGCCCTCCGGATTTGACACACAAATCCACTCCTCTCTACCACCAAGACAAACCACAACTTCTCTACAACATGATAAAATCATACTCTCTCGTCAAGCAAAATAACAAACAAAGACAAGAAATGGTACACCTGAAACCGTAGACGAAGAAGCCCTTGAAACGGTAGAGAAAACTTCTTCCAACAGCACAGAGGAAACACCTCCTTCAAGCGGCCAACCCGCACCTACAGCAGCAGCAAAAACCGGACAGCAAACCGGCGGCGACAGCGGCGGCGAACTCCTCCTTCCTTCGAAACGGCGAGCGCGGGGATGGCGGACGGCGGATGCGCGCGGGCTGGGAGGGGCTTCGGCTACTCTATCCGATAACCCTAATCTTTTTAATCGGGAGAGAGAGGGTTTTTAAAAGGCCACCACACTTTAAAAACTGCTCACAGTTTTTATATAAATAACGGCCTCCCTTCAGCCAGCAACCAGTAAAAAGAAAGTTGTAACATCAAAAAATCCAGGTTGCAACATATTGATTTCTGCACAAAAACAAAAGAAAAACTTTTAGGGGCTGAACCCCAACAAACTCCCCCTTCAGACCATAAAGGGGAGTATCCCACCTTGACTCCTTCAGGTGGGGATCATGTCGATCAGCCGCCGGCAGAAATCATGTTTTTCCCTTGGGACGACCTTCGTCATCATATCCGAAGGATTTTCATCCGTGTGGATCTTCTCCACCACCAACAGCTTCTCTTCCACAGCACCCTGAATCCAGTGATATTTTACGTCAATGTGCTTCGTCCTGGAGTGAAATGCGGGATTCTTGGCCAAAAATATAGCACTCTGACTGTCACAGAAAACTGTGTACATGTCCTGTCGGAGATCAAGCTCTAACATGAACTTCTTCATCAAAATAAGCTCCTTTGACGACTCAGTCAATGCAATATATTCAGTCTCTGTCGTCGACAATGTCACGCACTTCTGAAGCCTTGACTATCATGACACTACTCCCCTTCTAAAAGTGACCACGAATCCAGAAGTAGATCTCCTCGTGTCAACATCTCCTGACATATCCGAATCCGAGTACCCAATAAGTTCTGGTGGACCTCCACCAAACTGTAAACAAAGGTCTGAGGTACCTCGGAGATAGCGGAGTATCCATTTCACAGCACTCCAATGGACTTTCCTTGGGTTTGCCAAGTAACGGCTCACAGACCCCACAGCATGAGCTATGTCTGGCCTAGTGCAGACCATAGCATACATCAGGCTCCCCACTGCGGATGCATAAGGAATTTGGCTCATCTCTTCCACCTCCTTCTCAGATGAGGGCTTTGAGAACTGAAAAGTCTGAAGTGCCCGGCCAGAGGAGTAGCAACGGGTTTTACCTTGTCCATCATGAACCTCTTCAGCACTTTCTCCACATACTCAGACTGAGACAGTCATAGTTGATCAGCACTCCTGTCCCTGGTAATTTTCATTCCAAGGATCTTCCTTGCCGGTCCCAAATCCTTCATTTCAAAGGACTCACTGAGCTCCTTCTTCAACTCAGCTAGCTGGCCTTGTCATCCCCAACAATCAGCATATCATCTACATACAACAGCAGAATAGTGAACATCTTCTCAGTCCTCTTCACATATACACAGTGATCAGCCCTGGTCCGTTGGAATTTGCTCTTCATCATGAAAGAGTCAAATTTCCTATACGACTGCCTGGGTACCTGCTTCAACCCATAAAGGCTCTTCTTGAGTCGGCAGACCAGATGATGTTTCCCCTTATCCACAAAGCCTTCGGGCTGCTCCATATATAGCTCTTCCTCCAAATCGCTATGTAGAAATGTCGTATTGACGTCCATCTGCTCGACTTCAAGATCCATGGAGACAGTCATACCCAACACCAGTCTGATAGAGGACATTTTCACCACTGGGGAAAAAATCTCGTCGAAATCGACACCTTGTTTCTGACTGAAACCTTTCACCACAAGTCTCGCCTTGTACCTTGGCTGAGAGCGATTTTCATCCAACTTTAACTTGAAGACCCACTTGTTCTTCAAAGCTTTCTTCCCTTTAGGCAATGGGACTAAATCATACGTCTCATTCTTCTGAAGGGAGTACAACTCCTCTTCCATAGCAGCTGTCCAAGCCTCACGATCTTCAGCACTCTGAGCCTCCACATAGGACTCAGGCTCTCCACTATCTGTAAGCAAATTATACTCATGAGGGGAATACCTGGTATTAGGCCTTCTGACTCTCTCAAATCTGACAAGAGGAACCTCCACCACAGGTGGTACATCAACTAGCAGAGCTCCCCCTGCATCCGGAATCATCTCCTCATCAGGAATAAACTCATCAACTTCCTCCTCAGCATGCCCATCATCAGCAGCAGTCTCTACTAGCCCATCATCAACAACAGTCTCTACTGGCCCATCATCAGCATAGAGTCTCTCCTCCGCAGGTGGAAACTGTGGAACCTATGACTCCGCAGCATTATGCTCACCAACCACTTGATCTTCAACAAATATCACATCTCTGCTTCTGATCATTTTTTTGTTCACAGGATCCCAGAGTCTATAGCCAAACTCCTCATGGTGAAATCCCATCAAGATGCACTCCCGGGATTTCTCATCAAGCTTCGATCTCCCTTCCTTGGGGACATGAACGTGGACTTTGCACCCAAACACCCGCAAATGTCCGTACGACACTTCCTTCCCAGAACAAACAAGCTCTGGAATATCACCATTCAGAGGTGCAGAAGGAGACATATTTATCAGATGTACAGCAGTTTGCACAGCCTCAGCCCAAAACTGTTTGCTAATGTCAGCTTGAGAAATCATACATTTGATCTTCTCAATAATCGTCATGTTCATCCTTTCTGCTAACCCATTCTATTGCGGCGTCCTCGGGATTGTCCTTTCATGTACTATGTCATGTCTTCTGCAGTAAGCGTCGAAGGCACCAGTGTACTCTCCACCGTTGTCAGATCGAACTCGCTTTATTTCTTTCCCAGTCATCTTCTCCACCTTCGCTCTGAACTCTTCAAACTTTGTTAGAACATCACTCTTCTGCTTCACAGAATATGCTCAGACTTTCCTGGAGTGATCGTCAATGAACATGACAAAGTAAGCGGCTCCGCCCACAGACTTGGGCTCAATAGGACCACACACATCAGTATGTATCAAGTATAGTAACTCCGCCTTCCTCTTTGGTTCAGAATCAGCAAAGGAAACACGTTTCTGCTTACCGGCCAAGTAGTGCGCACACGTATTAGGAAGCCCTCCTGATAGCTCCGGAAGGACCTTATTCTTCACCAAAATCTTCAAGTTCTTCTAGCTGATATGCCTAAGTCTGTGATGCCATAACTCCATAGAGTCGCCCTCTGCCGCATTCACACTTGGACCACAGATCTTGGCTTTAGTACGATAAAGACCACAACACTTCCTTCCTCTGGCTACTACCAAAGAACCCTTTAATAACCTCCAGGTCCCTCCACCTTCAATGCTCGTGAAACCACCATCATCAAGCCTACCAATGGAAATCAGATTCATTCTCAAGTCAGGAATATGCTTGACGCCCTTGAGAACAATCTTCCCCAATTCAGTCTCCAAGTGGACATCACCACTACCAACAATCAATGACTCACCAGAATTTGTCATCCGGATCACACCAAGATCTCCCTCAAAATAGGTATAGAAGTAATCTCTGTGAGGAGTGCAATGATAGGACGCACCTCCGTCCACAATCCAGTCTGTGTCAACGCAGTCCTGGCAAGACGACCCACTGCACTGCAAGCATAACGGCTCAGCCTCCACAATCGAAGTCGTCGCATCACCACTAGATTCTCCAACCTCCTTGGTCTTTCCCTTCAGGTCTCTTTTCATTTGGAAACAATCCTTCTTGAAATGACTCTTCTTCTTACAATAGTAGCACTCGATATCCTTCTTAGACTTGCCCCTGGACTTACTCCTGGAACTGTCCATGTGCTTCACATCCTTCTTCACAGACCGGCCTCTTCCCTCCATGAGAAAAACACCCGAAGTGGAAGATCTAGAATCCTTCCTTCTCAGCTCTTCGTTCAGGAGACAACCAGACACCATCTCCATGGTTACCACGTCATCAGGTGCTGAGTTGCTCAACGACACTACTAGAGTCTCCCAACTCTCAGGTAAAGAACTAAGGATCAATAGAGCTTGGAGTTCATCTTCCAAAGTGATCTTCATGAACTCCAACTGATTGATAATACTTTGAGCAAGGTTCAGATGCTCAGTCATCTGTGAACCTTCCCGGTACTTCAAATTGACAAGCTTCCTAATCAGAAATGCCTTGTTACCTGCAGTCTTCCGCTCGTACAAGGCTTCAAGCTTTTTCCATAGTGCCTGAGCCGAGATATCCGTGGAAACATGATGAAAAACAGAGTCATCGAGCCACTGTCTAATGAACCCTACTGCCTTTCGATCCATTTTCTTCCACTCTTCATCATCCTTAACTGAAGCAGGTCTCCCCGTCAACGGAGCATGGAGATCTTTACAATATAAGAGATCCTCCATCCGAGGCTTCCAGATGCTCCAATTCTTGTCATTCATACTGACCATCCTTGTGTTCTATTCCATTGCTTTCTCAAACAAGCAACTCTATTACGGTCCACAAGTCGATTTATTTCAAGGGATGAATAAGAGAGGATAGGGAGCGGACCGATGGTCGTCACCTACCGCACCAAGTTAGAAACCGAGAAATAAAAATGACTAGCCAAAGAACCTGGCTCTGATACCACTTGATAGGGAACGGGGGTCCGAAGATAACGACAACCCCCACCGATCAATAGAGTCGAAATAATAAGAAGCAAAACAAAACAACAACACAGATGAACACAGAGATATACGTGGAAAACCTTCACCACTTGAAGGTCAAAAACCACGGGGCACGGCACAACGAAAATCCACTATAGTAAATAAGGATTACAGAAATTTATCTAGGTTTGCCCAAACATAGAAAGCCCTTCGGATTTGACACACAAATCAACTTCTCTCTACCACCAAGACAAACCACAAATTCTGTACAACAGGTTAAAATCCTACTCTCTCTTCAAGCAAAATAGCAAACGAAGATAAGAAAGGGTACACCTGAAACCGTAGACGAAGAAGCACTTGAAACGGTAGAGAAAACTCCTTCCAACAGCACAAAGGAAACACCTCCTGCAAGCGGCCTGTAAGACCCCCCTCCCCCTTACCAAGGAGGGCTACCGGATCTTATGCCCAGAACCGCCGTCTTACGATGACACTAACTCACGGGTTAGTCGACACCGCAATACGCCGATTCTGCCGGCTAGTACGATCATTAACCTGTAGGCCAACATGAGAAGAAAGAAGTAAATTGTATATAAAACCATCAGTCCACAAGTCACAGTACAATCATGTAAAAGAAATGAATAGTACAATAGTCCACAATAGAGTACAAATGAAAGAGTAAAAAGGGCTTATGCCCAGTACATCAAATCTCTCTCTCACAAAATCATAAATGCGGAAGCTATGCTAGAACATCAGATCTCGTCCCACCTGAGGACGCACAGTAGTGGTAGTAGCCTGCTGAAGCGGTATCTGCTCCTCATGTCCTGCCTCCTCGACGTGCTGGTGCTCCATCTCCACGGGCTCCTAATAATAGTTGGTCACCGACCATTAGTAAAAAAGACTAAGTCGTTTCCTCCGCACCTCGCCCCGCAGCTCCTAGGCACCGAGCGGGAGGACGAAGCGGAGGACAACAAGGGGTAGCAAAGTGGAAGCAGGTGACAATATCTAACTAGAGTTGTAATAAGTAATGTAATCCTACTCTAGCAATTCTAAGTACGGTACAAGTAGTAAGTAAGAGCGGTGCAGTAAAGGAAAGTAAAGAAACAGCAGTATGACAAGTAAATAAGTTAAGCTACCACTATGCTATCATCACAAACGTACCCTAACTTATATAAATGCCCATACAAATATATAAGTTAGGATTTCCAGGAAATTTAACTTATCATATAAAAGAGTCCATATTAATTTATATGATAAGGATCTATGAAGCGTATGACCTAATATGAATGAATGATATGATGCAATTTTATGCGTAGGCAAGTCCAACTCACAGACAACGACTCTGTGATCACAGACCTTTAGTTCCCACTTTTTGAGAGCTAGCATCACTCTCGGGTACCACCGCTGTGGCTACGGCAGCAGCGGAGCGGGCGTCTCCGCTTCTAGACCGGCATGCACACTACCAAGCCTTAGACCCCTCTCATACGCCTCTGTACACGTCCAAGGTGCACTCTAGAGTCTCGCATACGTACTTTGCTGACAAACTCGTCAGTCTTGTTGGGTCGGATGTGCGTTATCGGGGATCATCCTCCAGACCGCAGTGTAAAACAACCCACTGGCCCCTCTAACTCTCACAACCGCCTGGTGCACCGTACTGCCATCGGTGTGACGAACGGCCAGTACCGCATGCCCCGCCACGATATTTATGCACATGCAAGTAATTCATACCGAGCCTCCCGCTCGCAGGACCAAAACCCGTCCTGAATCCCTCAAACCCAAACCCGGGTGAGAACGCACATTAGTGCCTTTATGCCAACTCCCTCAAACCCCAAAACGGGTGAGCATATATCATGAGTCTCTCCAACCCCCACACGGGCGAGAAGGTACAACAATGTCCTAACCTATTAAACTACTCTTGTCTACGGTTTATTATACTTAGAGATTTAAGGTTAATCCCAGGACTGCCCCCGGTATTCCCTGTGAAGGGCTCTCAAGGGGCACTAGGAACTGTGTTGGGATTACGCCCAGCGTTCCCTTTCGTAAGGATATTTATTTTAGTTGATGGCTACCCATGTATCTCCCCAGCTCTCCTTATTGCTTTAGTACAACCCTAGTGACTTAAGGTATTACCGGGAAACCGACGGTCTTCCGCCGACCCCCACTCCAGTTGCTAACTAAGATTTGCACTTTTGATCCCTCACTAAGGCAACTCTACCCACCAGGGTTACTCATGTTGAACTCTCTTACTTCTGTCGATAATCAATCCCCTGGTAACCCCTAAGGCAAGACCTATTTGTGTTATATGCAGACTATGTCCTACGTTTATCCTAAAAATATGATCTTCCAATCCTTAAGGCATCTTGCCTCTAAATATTTATCCTAGGGTGGTATAGACTAGGGGAACTACCCTATAAATTCTCATAATTTTTCTCGGTCAATTGGTTCTTTAATTAAATCTTTTAATTTAAACACTAGGCCATTTTACACATGAAGTAGTACGATTAAGTATCCACTGACCTAGGAAATTTTTTTTGAGATGTATATTGACAAAATATTGTTGCCTACAAAGTTTCATAATTTTCCTTAAATTATTTATTCTCATTTCCTATTTAATATCAATTCCACACAAATTCCATTTTCCAAATGAAGTATAGGCATTATGTACTCAAAAATTCCAGGAAACTTACAGAACTTTTAGGACACTAATTTATGACTATTGGCAGAGTATCATCAACATTTATTGTGAAATGGCCTATAAAATTCCATTATAATATATTTACCAAAATGCCATTGTATTAATTTAACAACAACAATGCATCCATTAATTCTGAGAAATTTATGCAAAACTAATAATAACATTTTATAGCAGTAGAATAAATTCCAAATTTTTCAGAGGTATATATCCATCATTTCAAGAATTAACAAGATAAGGGTAAAATGGGGAATTTAGGGTATCTACTCCAAAAGTTCTTCAAAACAGAGAAATCATATTTTTCCTAAGTCAAATGTGACATCATCTATGCCTTGGTAAAATTGTTTGAATTTGTACTTGAAGAAATCCTATTTTCCAATTTTATTTCCAAACTAGCTATATTTAAAATAAATTCCAATAAATGGAATTTTGATTCCAAAAATTCCATTATTAATTTGAGGGATGCAATTTACCCTAATTAACCACTGTAAATAATTCCATGACCTTTGCATGTCACCATTGGGCTAAATACACCAATTTGCATTTTTGCTATTTGCACACCAAGGCTTAACATAGGCTAGCACATGCAAGTGGATTCTTCAACATGCAGTGAACCCAAGGTGCTGAAAATTTTATCTTGCACCAAGGATGACCCCACTGACCCATCACCAAAATTTGGGGCCATGGGGAGGAGTAGAACTTCATATATTTCATTTATTTATATTTTGCTATTTTACCAAAAACTATAGGAAACTATTCTCTAAAAACTCCTAAATTTTGGTAGGAGCTAAGTATGCCCTAATCATGCATGTGCCCAAATTTTGGGGCCATGGTGACCAATAGTTTGACCTAGGCATCCAATTTAATTTCTGCCCTACTCTAGGACCAGTCCTAGGAGAAATGTCCTACATGACTGTACACTACACCAAAATATATGTTTAGGGTGGCATATTAAAGGTAAGACCCTTGGCTACATATTTCATTAAGGGACTAAGTTCTGTAAATGCCTCTAAGAGGCCTATATTTAACATGCAAAGTGACTGAAAAAGTGTGACAGAAATCATACTACTTAACACATTAAATTAATTCATATTAATAATCACGCACGAATCTTAAAGCATAACCGACGGAATCCGGTCATCTCCTACCTCCAGCCAACGGCTGAGATCGAGCCGACCTGGAGCAACTTTGCTGGCGGTTTCCGGCCAGCTGAGACGGCGCCACCCCCGGCCAACGGTGTCATCACCTTCACGGTGGTGGTGGCTATCATTTCCCGGCGATGGGGCGGCGGGAGACGACGGCGACGGAGATCCCGAGCGGTTTCAAAAGCTTGGAAATTTCTCGTTTTTCTCACATGGCATCGGGCTCAGTTGAGCCCGATATCTCTCCTAATCGATCTAAGATGCTAGTACGGGTAGAGGTGAAGTGAAACGGACCTGAATCGAAGCTTGGCTGCGGGTCAGGCGGCGGTTTGCCGTGGTGGTGGTGCGCCGGCGAGCTCCACCCCGAAAGCTCAAATCTCCACCATTCTCCATGATTAAGCAGTCGAATTCCACTCCTTTCTGTCTCCCGAAGCTGTTGGTGAGGTCTGTTTGGACTGAGGTGGACTATATGTGGAGTTAACTCCAAGGTGAGCTCGGTTTGAGCTTTGGAGGCTTCACCCATGGTGCCATGTGGCTCACAGCCCTGGTTTTCTGCTGAAAATGAAGAGGGGAGGTCGGCCACCTGGTTTTGGGCAGCCAAAACCAACTGATGGGGTGGCCATGTGGCCACCATTTTCTTCATTCCCCTTTCTCTCTCCTCTTCTCCTAAAAATCCCAATTTTACCCCCTTGCATGTATTCTCTCTCCTGATTTAGAGGGGTAGGACTGGTCTTGTTCACTTGGGCTGACTATGGGCCAATTTTGGTGGGCTTGGTCCAAGGGGAAATGGCTTGGCCTTCATTTCACTCCTTTAGGTCAATTTGTTGACTTGTTGACTTAGGGAGTTGACTTGGTCAACCATGGTGGGTGGTGTTAACCCAGAAATCGGCGATCCTTCCCAAGGTTGCCAGCTGGCTCATCGTGACCCTTAGATTGTCCCTTTTGATCGCGATGGGTCCCAGCGTAGGCGGACAGTTTCCCCTATCCGCCTATGTCTCCTAGCAACCGCGTGCCCTGCGGGGCGGCGGGCTATTCCCATGGCTCACCCTCGCGGGACATGCGGTTAGGTCCGCTAATCATGCAATACTTTTCCTTGCAGGAGTCCGCCAACAGCATCTCCAGGAGCGGCCTCCTATTTCGCCCAAGGGGCGGTGGTCTTCAGCCGCCGTCCGCCGAGGACGCCCGCCAGGGGCGACCTCCCTGCTACCCGAGGGGCGGCGGCCTCCTGCCGCCGTCCGCCGAGGCCGCCCACCCGGGGCGGCCTCTGCCCGCCAGCCGGGCGGACTCCCCCCGGAGTCCGCCCAGGCCGCCCGCAAGGGGGCGGCCAGGCCCGCCGGGCGGACTCCCCCTGGAGTCCGCCCAGGCCGCCCGCAAGGGGGCGGCCCCGGCATCCGCTGGGCGGACTCCTCCCGGAGTCCGCCCAGGCCGCCCGCAAGGGGGCGGCCGGGCCCGCCGGGCGGACTCCCCCTGGAGTCCGCCCAGGCCGCCCGCAAGGGGGCGGCCCCGGCATCCGCCGGGCGGACTCCTCCCGGAGTCCGCCCAGGCCGCCCGCAAGGGGGCGGCCAGGCCCGCCGGGCGGACTCCCCCTGGAGTCCGCCCAGGCCGCCCGCAAGGGGGCGGCCCCGGCATCCGCCGGGCGGACTCCTCCCGGAGTCCGCCCAGGCCGCCCGCAAGGGGGCGGCCAGGCCCGCCGGGCGGACTCCCCCTGGAGTCCGCCCAGGCCGCCCGCAAGGGGGCGGCCCCGACATCCGCCGGGCGGACTCCTCCCGGAGTCCGCCCAGGCCGCCCGCAAGGGGGCGGCCAGGCCCGCCGGGCGGACTCCCCCTGGAGTCCGCCCAGGCCGCCCGCAAGGGGGCGGCCCCGGCATCCGCCGGGCGGACTCCTCCCGGAGTCCGCCCAGGCCGCCCGCGAGGGGGCGGCCAGGCCCGCCGGGCGGACTCCCACTGGAGTCCGCCCAGGCCGCCCGCAAGGGGGCGGCCCCGGCATCCGCCGGGCGGACTCCTCCCGGAGTCCGCCCAGGCCGCCCGCAAGGGGGCGGCCAGGCCCGCCGGGCGGACTCCCCCTGGAGTCCGCCCAGGCCGCCCGCAAGGGGGCGGCCCCGGCATCCGCCGGGCGGACTCCTCCCGGAGTCCGCCCAGGCCGCCCGCAAGGGGGCGGCCAGGCCCGCCGGGCAGACTCCCCCTGGAGTCCGCCCAGGCCGCCCGCAAGGGGGCGGCCCCGGCATCCGCCGGGCGGACTCCTCCCGGAGTCCGCCCAGGCCGCCCGCAAGGGGGCGGCCAGGCCCGCCGGGCGGACTCCCCCTGGAGTCCGCCCAGGCCGCCCGCAAGGGGGCGGCCCCGGCATCCGCCAGGCGGACTCCTCCCGGAGTCCGCCCAGGCCGCCCGCAAGGGGGCGGCCAGGCCCGCCGGGCGGACTCCCCCTGGAGTCCGCCCAGGCCGCCCGCAAGGGGGCGGCCCCGGCATCCGCCGGGCGGACTCCCCCTGGAGTCCGCCCAGGCCGCCCGCTAGGGGGCGGCCCCGGCGCCCTGCCGGGCGGACTCCACCCGGAGTCCGCCCAGGCCGCCCGCCAGGGGGCGGCCTCCGGCCTGCCGGGCGGACTCCTCCCGGAGTCCGCCCAGGTCGCCCGCTAGAGGGTGGCCTCCAGTTCTCTGCAGGTGGGTCCTTCCGCTCGCTTCATCAGTCAACAGTGGCGGACGCAAAATATCCATCTGCGGAGTCCGCGCAGGTCGTCATGCTGACGTCACTGGGCCCCGCTTCTAGAAGAACTCCCCTGGGCCTATAAATAGCCCATGGTGTCTCTCATTCTGGAGGGTTCCTGGATCCTGGAGGTGGATTCAAGTCTTGCCAGCAAACCCTGCGGACTCCGTTTTCCAGTCCGTCATCCCCTCTCCAGCAAGCTCAGCGGACTCAGTTTCATGTCCGCACAGTCCTCCACAGCTCTTCAGCAGCTTGCCAGCAGACTCTGCAGACTCAGTTTCTCAGTCCTCCAGCAGCTGGCAGACTATTTTACTTAGTCTCTGGCAGCTTCTCCTCTCTGCTTTCTGGCATTTTCTTCTCTCTTAGCCGCCAGCTTCTCCTTGTACCCCTTTATTGATTTGTTGCAAAGGTGTACTTGTAAGCTTGTAATCTCTAGCTTTTAATAAAAGGAAAGCCCGTCGCAGGAGTGGCATTTAGGCCGCGGCGGGCGAAGTGTGTTGTTGCCGCTGCTAGCGGCCCCCTTCTTCTTCTCCTCTCTGCTCAGCAAGTCTTGCTCCTCTGCTCAGCAAGCCTTGCTCCTCTGCTCAGCAAGCCTTGCTCCTCTGCTCAGCAAGCTTCTTCTCTGCTCAGCTCAGCTCTTCTCAGCAACCAACCTGCAAGCACAACCGTCACATTAGCCGTCTGCTCGACAGCTCCTGGTCAACCTCCTTCTCCTCTCTTAATCAACCCGCTCTATTGATCAAGCTTCTCTCCTCTATCCCCGCAACCCTCTTTGACAAGCTGTTTGCTCCACTCTCGAGCACTCAGAGGCTTCCTTCCTTCTCTCCTCTCCTCCTCTCCTAGCCTGTGAGACCGAACACCCCCTCCATGTTAGCTGGTTGGTGCCCCGCGACGTTTCCGCGCATCAACAGTTAACACGCGGCCTTCAGATCCGGTCAGACGGTGAACAGCGACAGTTAGCCATGTCAGATCAATCAGCCGAGAACTTTGCCCCAAGTCCCAGTGAAGATCCTCTCTGGGAAGCTTTTCAGCAGTCGCGCCGTGAGAATGCTCAACAGTTCCAAGCCATCAACCAAGTCCTTGCTGCAATCACGCAGCGGTTAGACTCTCATCCAGCAACTGCTCCAGCTGCTCCAGCTGCTCCAATCAATCTAACGCCAACATCAGAGCATAAGCAAGCTTATTCTCAAGCTTGTCCACCGTTCTATCCGCCTTACACCTCGACCTTCCCGCAAGGTCCCGCTGCTCCTTTGCGAACTCAAGATGAAGAGTTTGCCGCTCGCAAAAACTTCTTCCGGCAAGCAGCCCGGGGAAGTCCTGCTAGATTTCTCAACTTTCAAGGAAGTCATCCTTGCCCCCCAGCTCCTGCCTCTGCTCCTCCTGCAACAGCTTTTCCTTTCTACCCCCCTGCTTCTTTTGCAGCTGCAGCCTATGCTCCCTTTAATCCCTATGCTGTAGGAGAGCAGGAAGAGCCTTCGCCCTTTTTTGAGAGTGTTCGCCTTGAAGCTACTCCAGCAAACTTCAGAGAGCCCCGACTGCCAATCTATACTGGAGAGACTGATCCGGTCAAGCATCTTCAAGCTTTTGAATCAGCCGTTGCTCTCAAGACTCTGTCAGATGCAACAAAGTGCAAGCTCCTTGTGACAACCTTTGATGGGCAAGTGAGGGACTGGTTCTATGGCCTCCGTCCTCACTCCATCACTTCCTTCCTCGATCTTCGAAGAGAGTTCCTTCTCAGATTCTCTACCTCCTCCAAGAGAAAGGGCGGTCCTGAAGCCCTCTTTGAGATCAGACAGCGCAGTGATGAAACTTGGTCTCAATTTGTTGATCGATTCCAGAGAGAGATTCTGGACATCGAAATCGTTGATCAAGAAATGTATCGAGTGGCTCTTATCCACGGTCTTCGTGAAGGGCCTCTCAAATTTGAAGCCAATGTTCGTGCTCCAAGGACATACCAAGAGCTGATTGCTCTAGCCAACTCGTACATCCGAGGCGAGAAGAGCAATCCAGGCTTCGTCTCCAAGCTCGTATCAGAGAAAGATCCGTTTCGCAAGCAGCCTCCAAGGTCTCCTTGCAATCGTTTCCCAACCTACTCAAGGAAGGAGAGAAGGCTTCATCGCCAGCGATACTCCTTCCCGAGCCATGATGCTCAAGATCCATTGCTACCACTAGCTCCTTCTCAAACAGCAACTGTTCAACAAGAGCAAGACGATGACTTGCATGAGTCAGATCTCGACGACGTCGTGCAAGAAGTAGTCCAGATCATGAAAGATAGGGCAAGCTACAAGAAGCCCTATCGTCCGACCGATCAGAGGTCTAGAAACTCAGAGCCTTATTGTGAATTTCACAAAGAGCCAGGCCATCGAACAGAAGATTGCCGAGCATTCCGCCAGCTTGTGCAAAGGATGCTCCGGCAAGGCAAGATGCATGACCTGCTTCCTAAAGAAGATCGCCCTGATCCAACTTCAAAGGGCAAAGAAGTTTCAGATGTTCCTTGCTCCTCAAGGGGAGTGAACCACATCGAAGAGCCTCCTCTCCTCATTGTTCCCCCAACCGTCGAATGCTTCGATGCCGATGACGAGGGTATACTAGGAAGACTATTCTAAACTAGCAAGGACTTCACAGTCCTCCAAAGCGATGGACTTCACAGTCCTCCAGAGCTCCTTACAACCTACAGGGGTTATCTCAACCCTTACTCCCTCTTTCAAACATTTTCATTACAACACTTCTCAGTGTTCTTTTACTGCTTTTCTACAAAGCTTTTGTTCAGAGATCCTGTACTGACACAGTTCCCTTTTTGTGTTGCTCCTTCCTCTCTCTCTCTCTCTCTCTCTCTCTCCGGGATCAGTACGCCAATGAGATTTCGCCGAGTCTGAAACGTTCCCTCCGTAGTTTGTTTGATCCTCCTTCCAGCGATGAGATTTATGATCTCTTCTGAGCAATAGCGGCGCGGATCAGAAGACCTCCGGCAACGACGAAATCACCCGAGAAGAAGCGGCGGGATCTTGCAGAGAATGGGAGCAGCGCTGGATTTCACCGATCGGGACAGAGACGGGATGTTTTCCTCTTTCCCGATTGAGAAATGCGTTCCCGATCTCAGTTGTTCCACAGATCTGGCGACGGGAATAACAAAAAAACGGCGATCTTTTTCCTCCAGATGGCAAGCGGCGGTCGGCGTTTTCAATCTTCTTCCCGATCGATGAAACGCTAGAGCGGCGTAAACCAAAAAATTACGAGAGAGCAGCGGATCGATTTCCACCAGGCGGCGTGACCTACACGATCGGCGGCAGGAATACGCAAACAAGAGCGGCGACGGGACAATGCACGGGAGAGGGGACTCGGGCAAAACAAAACGACTCTTGGAGAATGTTGGAGTGTGCTCGAAGCATCCGTGTGATCGTCTAGTTTAGAACGATCTACTCGTTGTCCTAGCATGAGTATTTATAGACAAACCCTAAATACCCGATTATTGGTTGTTGGATTCCTATCGGATCATAAGCGCAATCCATTAAGCGTCCGTCACACCTAATTCAATAAACCTTAACACTTTTATCCTTATCATACACAAAATTTAGATTTTAGATAGTATTTTCTACGATTATGGGCTTCAGGCTTAGGATCCTAGTCGGCATCTAACACAGAGTGTGTGCTAGGGGAGCCCCATGTGTTAGCTCTGCTGTGCGTCTTATAGGAAACACTACGGTTAGGATGATATTCGCTGGACAAGCAATGGCAATCAAGCGTAGCCTTGTCTCTTTGATCATCCTTCAACTGTGGTGGCCGAATCACTCTCTCCGGTACCCTCGATCCGAGCCTCTCGGGTTCTCACAACTCCACTGATCAATACACAGACAATATAGGCCTCTTGGCGCAACCTGTCTCGTTGATCAGTGATGCTTGTGCCCAGGGCAAGAGAGCAGAGTTTCTAGCGATCCTTCTCAGGATCTTCCTTGTTTCTAGCGATCCTTCTCAGGATCTCCCTTGCTTCTAGCGGTCCTTCTCAGGACCTTCCCTTGCTTTTCTCTTTTGTGCCCTCCTTGAGGATGCGCGGCCAGCCCGCTTTGAGCAGGACCATACTCGGAATGATTTTCTCAGGCCAGTGATGCATAAGGCCCACGGGGAACACCTGTGGCAGCATTCAACCCTCTGTAGTCATTCCGAACATGGACCTCTTTTTCTTTTTCCCTTCTTCAGGATGCGCGGCCAGCCCGCTTTGAGTAGGACTATACTCGGGATGATTTTTCGGGCAAGTGATGCATAAGGCCCACGGGGAACACCTGTGGCAGCATTCAACCCACTTTAATCATTCCGGGTGTAGACCTCCCTTTTCTCTCTTGCCTTCTCTCACAGGTGAACAGGTTAATCCGACCTACCAAAAGGATTTCCAGCAATCACTTTGCTCATGCTCATCCTATATGAATTGCTTATTCAAAGCTCTATCGGATGATGACTCGCGCTCTGCCTATATAAGCTCTATTGCTCTCATCTCCTCTACATTGTTTGCTCAAGTACAATCAGCCATGCTATCGCAGTCCAGTCATATCTGTCAGCAGTTAACACAGTTTATTGATCTGGGCTTCATAATAGTATTCATCAGGCATTCTTCTTGCTAATTGGTCATATCGGTCTTATCTTGTCGACAGTTAACAGTCTACAGTTAACACTTGCAAGCCTTCTCTTCACAGGTACTTGCAAGATATTTTCATGTCTTATTGGCTCCTAACTCCTCTTCTTGCAGAAATTAGCAAACACCTGCAAGCCTCATCCAGGTACTTGCAGCTTATTCTCATATATTGTGCATGTTCCTAACTCTCTTCTTGCAGAGATCAGCAAAGACTTGCAGGTCCCTTCCAGGTACTTGCGAGTTGTTATGCTTTTCTGTTTTCCTCACTTTTGTTTTGCAGAACATTACAGAAGACACGCCTTCTTCGTTTTGCAAAAAGCAAATTCAGGTACACACTCGATGTGCCACCCCTACATGCTTACCCTAACTTTCCTTTTGCAGGAAAATAGACAGGAAGCACCAAGCTTCTAAGGAGAGTGTTCAGGTTCTGTCTCTCCTTGCTCCTCTTCTCCCGTTGGGGTGGATCACGATTTTCGTGGGTCTCCAACTTTTTCGAAGTTCTTTTCGGAACTTGAAAAAGTGCGGGGATTATGTTAACCCAGAAATCGGCGATCCTTCCCAAGGTTGTCAGCTGACTCATCGTGACCCTTAGATTGTCCCTTTTGATCGCGATGGGTCCCAGCGTAGGCGGACAGTTTCCCCTATCCGCCTATGTCTCCTAGCAACCGCGTGCCCTGCGGGACGGCGGGCTATTCCCATGGCTCACCCTCGCGGGACATGCGGTTAGGTCCGCTAATCATGCAATACTTTTCCTTGCAGGAGTCCGCCAACAGCATCGCCAGGAGCGGCCTCCTATTTCGCCCAAGGGGCGGTGGTCTTCAGCCGCCGTCCGCCGAGGACGCCCGCCAGGGGCGACCTCCCTGCTACCCGAGGGGCGGCGGCCTCCTGCCGCCGTCCGCCGAGGCCGCCCACCCGGGGCGGCCTCTGCCCGTCAGCCGGGCGGACTCCCCCCGGAGTCCGCCCAGGCCGCCCGCAAGGGGGCGGCCAGGCCCGCCGGGCGGACTCCCCCTGGAGTCCGCCCAGGCCGCCCGCAAGGGGGCGGCCCCGGCATCCGCCGGGCGGACTCCTCCCGGAGTCCGCCCAGGCCGCCCGCAAGGGGGCGGCCAGGCCCGCCGGGCGGACTCCCCCTGGAGTCCGCCCAGGCCGCCCGCAAGGGGGCGGCCCCGGCATCCGCCGGGCGGACTCCTCCCGGAGTCCGCCCAGGCCGCCCGCAAGGGGGCGGCCAGGCCCGCCGGGCGGACTCCCCCTGGAGTCCGCCCAGGCCGCCCGCAAGGGGGCGGCCCCGGCATCCGCCGGGCGGACTCCTCCCGGAGTCCGCCCAGGCCGCCCGCAAGGGGGCGGCCAGGCCCGCCGGGCGGACTCCCCCTGGAGTCCGCCCAGGCCGCCCGCAAGGGGGCGGCCCCGACATCCGCCGGGCGGACTCCTCCCGGAGTCCGCCCAGGCCGCCCGCAAGGGGGCGGCCAGGCCCGCCGGGCGGACTCCCCCTGGAGTCCGCCCAGGCCGCCCGTAAGGGGGCGGCCCCGGCATCCGCCGGGCGGACTCCTCCCGGAGTCCGCCCAGGCCGCCCGCGAGGGGGCGGCCAGGCCCGCCGGGCGGACTCCACCTGGAGTCCGCCCAGGCCGCCCGCAAGGGGGTGGCCCCGGCATCCGCCGGGCGGACTCCTCCCGGAGTCCGCCCAGGCCGCCCGCGAGGGGGCGGCCAGGCCCGCCGGGCGGACTCCCCCTGGAGTCCGCCCAGGCCGCCCGCAAGGGGGCGGCCCCGGCATCCGCCGGGCGGACTCCTCCCGGAGTCCGCCCAGGCCGCCCGCAAGGGGGCGGCCAGGCCCGCCGGGTGGACTCCCCCTGGAGTCCGCCCAGGCCGCCCGCAAGGGGGCGGCCCCGGCATCCGCCGGGCGGACTCCTCCCGGAGTCCGCCCAGGCCGCCCGCAAGGGGGCGGCCAGGCCCGCCGGGCGGACTCCCCCTGGAGTCCGCCCAGGCCGCCCGCAAGGGGGCGGCCCCGGCATCCGCCGGGCGGACTCCTCCCGGAGTCCGCCCAGGCCGCCCGCAAGGGGGCGGCCAGGCCCGCCGGGCGGACTCCCCCTGGAGTCCGCCCAGGCCGCCCGTAAGGGGGCGGCCCCGGCATCCGCCGGGCGGACTCCCCCTGGAGTCCGCCCAGGCCGCCCGCTAGGGGGCGGCCCCGGCGCCCTGCCAGGCGGACTCCACCCGGAGTCCGCCCCGGCCGCCCTCCAGGGGGCGGCCTCCGGCCTGCCGGGCGGACTCCTCCCGGAGTCCGCCCAGGTCGCCCGCTAGAGGGTGGCCTCCAGTTCTCTGCAGGTGGGTCCTTCCGCTCGCTTCATCAGTCAACAGTGGCGGACGCAAAATCTCCGTCCGCGGAGTCCGCGCAGGTCGTCATGCTGACGTCACTGGGCCCCGCTTCTAGAAGAACTCCCCTGGGCCTATAAATAGCCCATGGTGTCTCTCATTCTGGAGGGTTCCTGGATCCTGGAGGTGGATTCAAGTCTTGCCAGCAAACCCTGCGGACTCCGTTTTCCAGTCCGTCATTCCCTCTCCAGCAAGCTCAGTGGACTCAGTTTCCTGTCCGCACAGTCCTCCACAGCTCTTCAGCAGCTTGCCAGCAGACTCTGCAGACTCAGTTTCTCAGTCCTCCAGCTGCTGGCAGACTATTTTACTTAGTCTCTGGCAGCTTCTCCTCTCTGCTTTCTGGCATTTTCTTCTCTCTTAGCCGCCAGCTTCTCCTTGTACCCCTTTATTGATTTGTTGCAAAGGTGTACTTGTAAGCTTGTAATATCTAGCTTTTAATAAAAGGAAAGCCCGTCGCAGGAGTGGCATTTAGGCCGCGGCGGGCGAAGTGTGTTGTTGCCGTTGCTAGCGGCCCCCTTCTTCTTCTCCTCTCTGCTCAACAAGCCTTGCTCCTCTGCTCAGCAAGCCTTGCTCCTCTGCTCAGCAAGCCTTGCTCCTCTGCTCAGCAAGCTTCTTCTCTGCTCAGCTCAGCTCTTCTCAGCAACCAACCTGCAAGCACAACCGTCACATTAGCCGTCTGCTCGACAGCTCCTGGTCAACCTCCTTCTCCTCTCTTGATCAACCCGCTCTGTTGATCAAGCTTCTCTCCTCTATCCCCGCAACCCTTTTTGACAAGCCATTTGCTCCACTCTCGAGCACTCAGAGGCTTCCTTCCTTCTCTCCTCTCCTCCTCTCCTAGCCTGTGAGACCGAACACCCCCTCCGTGTTAGCTGGCTGGTGCCCCGCGACGTTTCCGCGCATCAACAGGTGGACTGACCCTACTTGGTGGAAATTGGTCTAGTGGCACCACCCAACTTGGTTTGGGTCAAGGGGGTGCCCCACTTAGGTTAATTACGCCCATGAGTGTGGGTTTGACCAAATTAAGCCCAAGGTTGACTTTGGTCAATTGGGTTCAAAATGTTGACCCAGTGGCATACCCTAGGGTCCACTTAGATTGTTTTTAGGGTTAGGGCACTGTGGTGGGGTCATGGTGTGGCTAGGGTCCCTAATTAGGCTAGTTTGATCTAGTTTGACTTGGTCCTATAGTGGGCTCCACATGGCTACCACCCACTACCTAGGGTCAAACCTAGTTGATCTCCTTAAGTCTCACCTCATGCCTAACCCAATCTAAGTTGAGAGGTCCAGAAGTAACATGGGATGTTACAAATTCCAATAAACAAGAAAATAATTTCGTCCCCGAAATTTAAGTTCGGGTCTACGGGGTTCTATTTGCAAGGATCATCAAGAAATTTAAAGGCATAATTTAAATGTACCTGATGCGAATAGCTCCGGGTGTTGCTCCAGCATCAGATCCCTCGGCTCCCAAGTGTGCTCTTCCCGTCCATGGTTGGACCACAGCACCTTCACAAGAGGGACCTTCTTCTTCCGCAACACTCGGATGGTTGTATCGTCAATCCGGATCGGCTCCAATCTCACTGATCTGTCAGGCTCTACCGGTCCGGCTGTAGTAGTAATGTGCTGCTCTGGCCAAAGGAGAGCTCTTCGCAAGGAAGAGACATGGAAGACGTCATGTAATGCACCCAACTCCGATGGCTGCTGCAGTCGGTAAGCCAAGGGGCCGATCCGCTCCAGGATCAGGTAGGGCCCCATGTATCGTGGACTGAGCTTCTTGTGCCTCCGCACCCGAGAAACACCGTGTACTGGACGTATCTTCAAGAATACCCTGTCTCCAACCTGGAACTCCACCTTCCGGTGCCGAGCATCATAATACTTTGCCTGCCTGCTCTGGGCCTCCAGTAGCCGATCCCTGATCAATCGAATCTGAGCCTCAGTATCCTCTATATAATCAGATCCCAGAGCCCTGGTATCCACATCCTGAACCCATGATAGCGGTGTCCGGCATCTCCTCCCATAAAGCGCCTCGTATGGAGCCATCCTGATGCTAGCCTGGTGGCTGTTATTATACGAGAACTCAATCAATGGCAGCAGCCTCTCCCAAGGCCTCCCCGTATCCAATATGCATAATCTGAGCAGGTCTTCCATGGTCCGGATGGTCCGCTCGGTCTGTCCGTCGGTCTGCGGGTGGAAGGCGGTACTAAAAGTAAGCCAAGATCCCAAGTAAGCATGTACGGCCCTCCACTCGCTCGAGGTAAACCGACCATCACGATCCGAAAAAATAGTCCTGGGGATGCCATGATATCTGACGTACTGCTCCACAAATAGTCTCACCAGAACTGCAACTGGGGCATCCTTTCGAACTGGAATAAACCGCGCTACCTTGGTCAATCTGTCCACTATAACCCATATGGAATCATGCCCAGAGTGGGAGCGAGGCAACCCGTGTACGAAGTCCATAGCAATGTCCTCGAACTTCCACTCTGGAACTGGCAGTGACTGTAGTAAACCTCCCGGGCTCTTGCATTCTGCCTTCACACGCTGGCAGGTCTCGCAATGGGTCACAAAATCCGTGATCTCCCTCTTCATCCCGGGCCAATACATAGACCTCCGCAAATCTGCCCACATCTTGGTGATGCCGGGGTGCACTGAATATCTCGAGCAATGTGCCTCTCGGAGTATGTCATCCCGGATACTGCCCCCTGCTGGTATGTAGATGCGCCCCCGGAACCGAAGAAGATCATCCTGTAGCATGTAGTCCTCGACCTTGCCCCTCTCTAAGGCACTGAAAATCGGATGTAACGCAGCATCCAGCCTCTGATGTGTTCGGATGCGCTCCTGTATATCATCGCCACTGATCACTGAGCTCAAATACTCTCTATATACCACTGGCTCGGTCTCGGACACCATGGTAATGTGCATGTCCTCCATCATCTGTAGCAGCTCTATAGACATCAATCGGGGCTCCGATCCAGAAGTGCCGGCCCTCCTGCTCAAGGCATCCGCAACCGTGTTCGCTTTTCCCGGGTGATAGTGGATCTTGTAATCATAATCACAGAGGAACTCCAGCCACCTCCTCTATCTCAGGTTTAGGTCCTTCTGCGTATCGATATACTTGAGATTCTTGTGATCTGAAAAGATGTCACAATGAATCCCATATAAGTAATGCCTCCATATCTTTAGGGCGAAAACCACAGCCCCGAGCTCTAGATCATGTACTGGATAGTTATGCTCATGCTTCTTCAACTGTCTCGAAGCATAAGCAATAACGTGTCCATGTTGCATCAGGACTGCACCCATCCCCTGATAAGAGGCGTCCGTGTAGATCTGAAATCCTTCGCTCCCGGATGGAAGCGCAAGAATAGGGGATGAGATGAGTCGGTCCTTCAGCTCCTGAAAAGCCATCTCACACCGCTCCGACCAAACAAAATCTGTGTCCTTCTTCGTCAAGGACGTGAGGGGGAGTGCAATCCTCGAGAACCCCTCCATGAACTTGCGGTAATACCCTGCTAGTCCCAAGAAACTGCGGATGTCAGATGCGGTCTTCGGTCGTGGCCAATCCCTCACTGTCTCTATCTTGGCCGGGTCCACTGCTAACCCAGCCCCACTGATCGTGTGCCCCAGGAAAGCCACCTCCTGCAACCAGAACTGGCACTTCGAAAATTTTGCGTACATCTGGGTCTCCCTCAGCCTCTGCAAGACCTGTGCCAAGTGCTCCGTATGCTCCTCCTGAGTCCGAGAATATATAAGGATGTCGTCGATGAACACAATCACGAAGCGGTCTAAGAAAGGCTCGAATACACGGTTCATTAGACTCATGAATGCAGCAGGAGCATTCGTGAGCCCAAAAGGCATCACCGTGAACTCGTATAATCCATAGCGCGAACTGAATGCCGTCTTCGGTATGTCCTCTTCCCTGATACGGAGCTGATAGTAGCCGGATCGCAGATCTAACTTGGAGAACCAGAAGGCTCCCTGTAGCTGGTCAAATAACTCATCTATCCGAGGCAGAGGATAGGTGTTGCGGACTGTCAACCGGTTCAGCTCCCGATAATCTATACATAATCGCAGTGATCCGTCCTTCTTCTTCACAAAGAGAACTGGCGCTCCCCATGGCGATGAACTAGGCCGCACAAATCCTGACTCGACTAGCTCCTGTAGTTGAGTCCTGAACTCTGCTAACTCCCTGGGAGCCATCCTGTAGGGTGCCCGGGACACCGGCTTCGCTCCCGGTACTAGCTGAATCCTGAAATCCAAGTCTCTAGCAGGCGGTAGCCCGGGCAATTTCTCCGGGAATACGTCGGAGAAATCCCGGACCACCGGAATATCTGAGATAGTCGCTCCTATTCCCACCATCTCGAAGCAGACAAGATAAACTTCTTCACCCTGCTCATGGGCCTTCACAGCCTGTACAGACGATAATAGTAGGTGGCAGATATGTTGGATACCTTCAACGATAACATGAGAGTCGCCATGCCTTAGCGTGATCCTCCTGGACGGACAATCTATCTGGGCATGGTTCCGATGCAACCAGGTCATGCCCAAGATCAAGTCAAACTCCTACAGCTTCAGAATAGTTGCCGGCGCCTCAAATGCCTCGCCGCCAATCTCGGCCTCCATATCACAATGTGCAGTGGTCCGCAGCTCCGACCCATCGGGTATACGTACCCTCATCTCTAGCCCAGGGAACCTCTCCACGCCTTCGAGTCCGTCGATGAAGGTCTCGGATACAAACGAGTGTGAAGCACCCGTGTCGAAAAGAGTATGAGTGGGCTTGCCGCTGATCATAACTATGCCTGAGGTTTGTTTATGTGAAAGTTAATTGTTATCCTATAGTTCCAGGTACTATATATATATCATTGAAAATCCAAGAAAATTCATAATTAACTTCAAGTACCTGTGATAACCTCCTCGGGATTCCTCGGCTCTGTGAGGTCCAAGGCGTATATCTGCTCCTGCTCGCGTCTCCTGTCGTGATATCCCCGACCTCGGCCTCGTCCTCGGCCTCGTCCTCGGCCCTGCTGTACTGGGGCCACTGGAGGTGGAGGAGGAGGAGGGGGATGGAATCGGTGCGGGCACTCCGACCTGATGTGCCCGGGCTCGCGGCATCCGTAACAAACCACTTGTCGGTGGCCTCGGTCATCTTGTCTCCTCGGATCATGCATCTGTAGAGGTGGGGGAGCCAATACTGGAGGAGGCCCCTGCTCTTGCCTGAAGTTGGGACGACGACGTCCCCCACCCTTCCTGTATCCGATGGTCCTGCCTCTCTGAGAGCCCCTACTGCTCTCACCTGATGTCGACCCATCAAATGGTCTCTTCCCTCCGGCTCGCACCATCAGCTGGTCAGCCTCCAGCTTCTTCGCCATCTCGATGATCTGCCTGGATGTGCCATGAGAAATGAATAGCAAGGCCTGCCTCAAATCGTCCCTGAGGCCCCGGTAGAACCTCTTCGCATACCTCCTATCGTCGGTGTCCTGAATCCCCGTGAACCTGGCCAAGTGGGAGAACTCTCTCTGGTACTCTATCACCGATCTAGTCCCCTGCTTGAGGTTCAAAAACCTCTCCTCCAAAGCATCTCTGTCCGTAGCAAAGACGAAGTGCTCCAGAAACACATCGCCAAACTCCTCCCAAGATATCTCTGACAGCTCAAAGTCCGCATAAGTAGACTCCCGGACTGATTTCCACCATCTGTTTGCATGAGCCTCCAGCACAGAGGTGGCTAGAGGTACTGCCTGGCCGACTGGGAAGCTGATGCCTGCTAAGATCTCGTGTATGGCCTCCAGCCATTCTTCCGTCTTCACCGCATCCTCTGTCCCACGGTACGTCGGTGGGGACAAGCTCTTGAATGCACTCAGCCAGCTCGACCCCGGATTTGGCTGTGGAGCCGGGACTTGCTGGGCTCTAAAGGCATCCAAAATCGCCGTCAGGGTCTGCCCCATCTCCGTATGTAGGAATGGAGTGGCAGCTGGAGGGGGAGGAGCCACATTTTGCGGCGCTGCGACCTGTGGAGGTTGCATAAAGGTAAGGTTAAAGCAAAATTGGACTAACACACTGTACTTTGTGGACCATTTATGTGACTTTTGTACATGGGCACACCACTGCTTCCGCTGCATAGTTTGTCCGCAAACTAATGCTCGGGCGGGGGTGGTCCCATGTTGTGGACTTCTTTCTCATATGATCGTCGTTCAATTGATACCAGTTTGTAAGACCCCCCTCCCCCTTACCAAGGAGGGCTACCGGATCTTATGCCCAGAACCGCCGTCTTACGGTGACACTAACTCACGGGTTAGTCGACACCGCAATACGCTGATTCTGCCGGCTAGTACGATCATTAACCTGTAGGCCAACATGAGAAGAAAGAAGTAAATTGTATATAAAACCATCAGTCCACAAGTCACAGTACAATCATGTAAAAGAAATGAATAGTACAATAGTCCACAATAGAGTACAAATGAAAGAGTAAAAAGGGCTTATGCCCAGTACATCAAATCTCTCTCTCACAAAATCATAAATGCGGAAGCTATGCTAGAACATCAGATCTCGTCCCACCTGAGGACGCACAGTAGTGGTAGTAGCTTGCTGAAGCGGTATCTGCTCCTCATGTCCTGCCTCCTCGACGTGCTGGTGCTCCATCTCCATGGGCTCCTAAAAATAGTTGGTCACCGACCATTAGTCAAAAAGACTAAGTCGTTTCCTCCGCACCTCGCCCTGCAGCTCCTAGGCACCGAGCGGGAGGACGAAGCGGAGGACAACAAGGGGTAGCAAAGTGGAAGCAGGTGACAATATCTAACTAGAGTTGTAATAAGTAATGTAATCCTACTCTAGCAATTCTAAGTACGGTACAAGTAGTAAGTAAGAGCGGTGCAGTAAAGGAAAGTAAAGAAACAGCAGTATGACAAGTAAATAAGCTAAGCTACCACTATGCTATCATCACAAACGTACCCTAACTTATATAAATGCTCATACAAATATATAAGTTAGGATTTCCAGGAAATTTAACTTATCATATAAAAGAGTCCATACTAATTTATATGATAAGGATCTATGAAGCGTATGACCTAATATGAATGAATGATATGATGCAATTTTATGCGCAGGCAAGTGCAACTCACGCACAACGACTCTGTGATCACAGACCTTTAGTTCCCACTTTTTGAGAGCTAGCATCACTCTCAGGTACCACCGCTGTGGCTACGGCAGCAGCGGAGCGGGCGTCTCCGCTTCTAGACCGGCATGCACACTACCAAGCCTTAGACCCCTCTCATACGCCTCTGTACACGTCCAAGGTGCACTCTAGAGTCCTGCGTACGTACTTTGCTGACAAACCCGTCAGTCTTGTTGGGTCGGATGTGCGTTATCGAGGATCGTCCTCCAGACCGCAGTGTAAAACAACCCACTGGCCCCTCTAACTCTCACAACCGCCTGGTGCACCGTACTGCCATCGGTGTGACGAACGGCCAGTACCGCATGCCCCGCCATGATATTTATGCACATGCAAGTAATTCATACCGAGCCTCCCGCTCGCAGGACCAAAACCCGTCCTGAATCCCTCAAACCCAAACCCGGGTGAGAACGCACATTAGTGCCTTTATGCCAACTCCCTCAAACCCCAAAACGGGTGAGCATATATCATGAGTCTCTCCAACCCCCACACGGGCGAGAAGGTACAACAATGTCCTAACCTATTAAACTACTCTTGTCTACAGTTTATTATACTTAGAGATTTAAGGTTAATCCCAGGACTGCCCCCGGTATTCCCTGTGAAGGGCTCTCAAGGGGCACTAGGAACTGTGTTGGGATTACGCCCAGCGTTCCCTTTCGCAAGGATATTTATTTTAGTTGATGGCTACCCATGTATCTCCCCAGCTCTCCTTATTGCTTTAGTACAACCCTAGTGACTTAAGGTATTACCGGGAAACCGACGCTCTTCCGCCGACCCTCACTCGAGTTGCTAACTAAGATTTGCACTTTTGATCCCTCACTAAGGCAACTCTACCCACCAGGGTTACTCATGTTGAACTCTCTTACTTCTGTCGATAATCAATCCCCTGGTAACCCCTAAGGCAAGACCTATTTGTGTTATATGCAGACCATGTCATACGTTTACCCTAAAAATATGATCTTCCAATCCTTAAGGCATCTTGCCTCTAAATATTTATCCTAGGGTGGTATAGACTAGGGGAACTACCCTATAAATTCTCATAATTTTTCTCGGCCAATTGGTCCTTTAATTAAATCTTTTAATTTAAACACTAGGTCATTTTACACATGAAGTAGTATGATTAAGTATCCACTGACCTAGGAAATTTTTTCTGAGATGTATATTGACAAAATATTGCTGCCTACAAAGTTTCATAATTTTCCTTAAATTATTTATTCTCATTTCCTATTTAATATCAATTCCACACAAATTCCATTTTCCAAATGAAGTATAGGCATTATGTACTCAAAAATTCCAGGAAACTTACAGAACTTTTAGGACACTAATTTATGACTATTGGCAGAGTATCATCAACATTTATTGTGAAATGGCCTATAAAATTCCATTATAAGATATTTACCAAAATGCCATTGTATTAATTTAACAACAACAATGCATCCATTAATTCTCAGAAATTTATGCAAAACTAATAATAACATTTTATAGCAGTAGAATAAATTTCAAATTTTTCAGAGGTATATATCCATCATTTCAAGAATTAACAAGATAAGGGTAAAATGGGGAATTTAGGGTATCTACTCCAAAAGTTCTTCAAAACAGAGAAATCATATTTTTCCTAAGTCAAATGTGACATCATCTATGCCTTGGCAAAATTGTTTGAATTTTTACTTGAATAAATCCTATTTTCCAATTTTATTTCCAAACTAGCTATATTTAAAATAAATTCCAATAAATGGAATTTTGATTCCAAAAATTCCATTATTAATTTGAGGGATGAAATTTACCCTAATGAACCACTGTAAATAATTCCATGACATTTGCATGTCACCATTGGGCTAAATACACCAATTTGCATTTTTGCTATTTGCACACCAAGGCTTAACATAGGCTAGCACATGCAAGTGGATTCTCCAACATGCAGTGAACCCAAGGTGCTGAAAATTTTATCTTTCACCAAGGATGACCCCACTGACCCATCACCAAAATTTGGGGCCATGGGGAGGAGTAGAACTCCATATATTTCATTTATTTATATTTTGCTATTTTACCAAAAACTATAGGAACATATTCTATAAAAATTCCTAAATTTTGGCAGGAGCTAAGTATGCCCTAATCATGCATGTGCCCAAAATTTGGGGCCATGGTGACCAATAGTTTGACCTAGGCATCCAATTTAATTTCTGCCATACTCTAGAACCAGTCCTAGGAGAAATGTCCTACAGGACTGTACACTACACCAAAATATATGTTTAGGGTGGCATATTAAAGGTAAGACCCTTGGCTACATATTTCATTAAGGGACTAAGTTCTGGAAATGCCTCTAAGAGGCCTATATTTAACATACAAAGTGACTGAAAAAGTATGACAGAAATCATACTACTTAACACATTAAATTAATTCATATTAATAATCACGCACGAATATTAAAGCATAACCGACGGAATCCGGTCATCTCCTACCTCCATCCAACGGCTGAGATCTAGCCGACCTGGAGCAACTTTGCTGGCGGTTTCCGGCCAGCTGAGACGGCGCCACCCCCGGCCAACGGTGCCATCACCTTCACGGTGGTGGTGGCTATCATTTCCCGGCGATGGGGCGGCGGGAGACGGCGGCGACGGCGGTCCCGAGCGGTTTCAAAAGCTTGGAAATTTCTCGTTTTTCTCACATGGCATCGGGCTCAGTTGAGCCCGATATCTCTCCTAATCGATCTAAGATGCTAGTACGGGTAGAGGTGAAGTGAAACGGACCTGAATCGAAGCGTGGATGCGGGTCAGGCGGCGGTTTGCCGTGGTGGTGGTGCGCCGGCGAGCTCCACCCCGAAAGCTCAAATCTCCACCATTCTCCATGATTAAGCAGTCGAATTCCACTCCTTTCTGTCTCCCGAAGCTGTTGGTGAGGTCTGTTTGGACTGAGGTGGACTATATGTGGAGTTAACTCCAAGGTGAGCTCGGTTTGAGCTTTGGAGGCTTCACCCATGGTGTCATGTGGCTCACAGCCCTGGTTTTCTGCTGGAAATGAAGAGGGGAGGTCGGCCACCTGGTTTTGGGCAGCCAAAACCAACTGATGGGGTGGTCATGTGGCCACCATTTTCTTCATTCCCCTTTCTCTCTCCTCTTCTCCTAAAAATCCCAATTTTACCCCCTTGCATGTATTCTCTCTCCTGATTTAGAGGGGTAGGACTGGTCTTGTTCACTTGGGCTGACTATGGGCTAATTTTGGTGGGCTTGGTCCAAGGGGAAATGGCTTGGCCTTCATTTCACTCCTTTAGGTCAATTTGTTGACTTGTTGACTTAGGGAGTTGACTTGGTCAACCATGGTGGGTGGACTGACCCTACTTGGTGGAAATGGGTCTAGTGGCACCACCCAACTTGGTTTGGGTCAAGGGGGTGCCTCACTTAGGTTAATTAGGCCCATGAGTGTGGGTTTGACCAAATTAAGCCCAAGGTTGACTTTGGTCAATTGGGGTCAAAATGTTGACCCAGTGACATACCCTAGGGTACACTTAGATTGTTTTTAGGGTTAGGGCAGTGTGGTGGGGTCATGGTGTGGCTAGGGTCCCTAATTAGGCTAGTTTGACCTAGTTTGACTTGGTCCTATAGTGGGCTCCACATGGCTACCACCCACTACCTAGGGTCAAACCTAGTTGATCTCCTTAAGTCTCACCCCATGCCTAACCCAATTTAAGTTGAGGGGTCCAGAGATTAACATGGGATGTTACACGGCCAACCCGCACCTACAGCAGCAGCAAAAACCGGACAGCAAACCGGCAGCGACAGCGGCGGCGAACTCCTCCTTCCTTCGAAACGGCGAGCGCGGGCGCGGGGATGGCGGACGGCGGATGCGCGCGGGCTGGGAGGGGCTTCGGCTGCTCTATCCGATAACCCTAATCGTTTTAATCGGGAGAGAGAGGGTTTTTAAAAGGCCACCACACTTTAAAAACTGCTCACAGTTTTTATATAAATAACTGCCTCCCTTCAGCCAGCAACCAGTAAAAAGAAAGTTGCAACATCAAAAAATTCAGGTTGCAACATATTGATTTCTGCACACAAACAAAAAAAAAACCTTCAGGGGCTGAACCCCAACATCTTCCTCTCTGTTCTTCCCCTATCCATCTCTCTCTTGCTTCTGACCACCCTCAACCCACCGCCGGCGAACCAGCCACCACCGGAAACCGCCTCCCTTTCGTTCTTGTGCCTTACAGTCGATTATGTCGCGGACATGAACGCGCACCCTCTGCATCTTCTCGTCCCAAAAGAGGAAGGAGGCGTCAAGGAAATCGGCGTCGTCGAACACCTTGCTGATGCTCCCCTGTAATCCGTCCCATATCGCCCATAGCCTGTCGATGTTGGCATGGTGGGGAAGGAAGAGTGGATCGACGGCAGCCTTAGTTACCACCGACATGTCTGATCCAGTTGTGAGGTGGACGGGGTTGTGTGGAAAATTCTCAATGGGGCTGACTGAAGCAGGGGAAGTTGTTGCTTCCGGCGAGTAATGGGCCGCCAAAGAAGATGGAAGGGGAATTGGAGGCGGCAAAGAACTGACGGCAGACGAGGCAGAGATTGCAGAACTTCTGGTTGTCGAGGGAGCCGGGAGCGCCGCCTCCTTCGCAGCCACCGAGACGGTGAAGTTCAGGGCGGCGGGGTAGCGGGTGGGGTTGAAGAGGGAGGAAGTGTTGTCTCTGTAGATGGCCGGAATGCTCATGCCGGCGGGATCATCCCAGTTCCAGAATGGAATGGTGAAGGAGGTGTCGTTGATGAGCTTTCCGAGTATGCGCTCGTAGAAGTAGAGGTAAGCTCGGTGCCATGTGAAAAAATGCCAGGAGCCATGAATCTGGTGAAGACGGACAACAAAGACGAAGAAGTCGACCGTTATTTTATTTGAAGGTCAAAACGCAATTATCCTAAAGTATATGTTTGACAAAGACAAATGTTATAACCACTATCATAAAAGGAAACTAGTTTATGAAGTTTTTTAGGTGAGGTCGAGCATTCATAAGCAATGGGTCAAGAATCAATATCGTGTCAAGCTAAGCCTTCAATTTTTTTTTTGGCGATTGATATACGCACAACCTAAATGGATATACTCAGCCCATATTTTGATTTTCAAAATTAAATGTATCTTGATTTCTTCTCAGTTAAGGTAATTGTTAACCGCAATCCGTTATTTTGCTTGTCGCATCCCAAAATCTCCCAATTTTTGCGTCATTTCGAAATACGTCTTGTACATGCAATATCAGGAAAAGTGTTCAGCACGAAAGTTGTAGATATGCCTAGGTTTTGCGTCATTTCGTGTTGATCACTTTTCCTAAAAATGCATGTACAAGAAATACTTTAGAAATATGCCTAGGTTTTGCGCCTTTTTGAAATAAGTCTTGTACATGCAATTTCAAGAAAAGTTTTCGCCATGAAAGTTGTAGATCTCGTCGATATATACAACTTTCGTGCTGGACACTTTTCCTAAAATTGCATGTCAAGACGTATTTCGAAAAATCGCAAAAAATTAAAAGATTTTGGGGTGCGACTAACCAATTATGGATTGAGGTTACCAATTACCCTCACTTAAATCGCAGCCCCTTTTCCCGAAAACCCCAAAACCTCCTTCCGCCATTTCTTCTTCCGGAGTCGCGCCTTCTGCAGTCCCCCGACCCATTGCTCGCCGGAAAGGGTGGTCGCTGCTCCCTCTCCCCCATCTCTGTCGGAGGTATCTCGTCTGCTCGTCTCCGTCTCCAACGCTGGAGGTATCTCGCCTGCAGTTTAGTAATTTGAGCTTCCGATTGTAACTTCAATCTTTGAATCACAGCATATGGAAGAAAGCGTATGGAAATACGCTTGTCTCTGTGATCTTCGGAGAAAGCGTATGGAAATACGCTTGTCTCCGTGACCTCCATGTCCCACCTCCTCATCACGTCTTCTTCAACTGGCTCCAACTCTATGCATCTGCTTTCGGTGAATTTTATACTTTTGTAACATAGTTTTTTTTTTTGAATCGCCATTAATGTGTTTTTTTTCTTGCATTAAACAGACGGCAGCCATTCCCATTGCTTTCGTCAGAAGGAGAAGCACATCGGTAATTAGTATCTGCAAACAAGACATCCACCACCAGTATTTGGAGAAGCACAACGGTAATTAGTATCTGCAACTGTTGCAGACATTCCCATTGCTTTCGTCCAAAGGTTGAGGTTGTGGTTGTGATTGTTTCCCGTTTCTTCATATTTTTGTGTTTGGTTGCGTTTGTGAAAAAAATATGAGGAAATCAATCATTGTTCACCATGATTCACAATCCTTCACATTTGGAATATGTGTTGATGAAATGCAATTGAAATGTAAATTTTTTTTGGGGCTACAAATGGCAAAATGGTGTACAAATTGCGGTTTATGAGCTGCGTATATCAAAGGGCTGCGTATATCCATTTAGAGTGTGCTTATATCAATCGCTTTTTTCTGGGTTGCTATTATAAAATTGAGTTTCTTGAACTTCGAATTCATTTTGAAGTCCACCACAGACAATGACTCTGTTTGGCTAGATGAGTTTGGTGGAGACAACAAAGACGAAAAAGTCCACCATTATTTCAGGTAAATTTTGCAAATGCGGCTGCTTATTTGTCATGGTGAGCTTAGTCAAAAAAAGTCAAATTTATGTTTGGCAATGTACAACTTATATTTAACAAGGGTGAACTTCTTAGAGCCAAGTCAGCAAATCAAGATAGAAGTTAGAGTCAACGCACAAGACGGCAAAAGGCCTGGCCGAGTATTGCGAGCTCCCCTCGCATACTCACCAAGTAGACGATTAGACCAGTAACTGACACAGCCGAGCGAGCTCCCCTAAGAAGTCGTTTGGTCGTCGGGGGTAGGGCTATAATTAAGACCCCCCTCCCTTTGGATTTGCCAATAAATAGGAGCTCATGGGTACGAAAAGACGGTCTTTGGAATCTCGCAAAAGATCTCGAGCACCTTATTCCCTAGAATTCGAGCCGAGTCTTTGGATCTTTTCTTCAAAGAGACAGGTAGCGAGTTTGCGACTATACATCTTAGTCGCCTCCTTGACTTAGTCGGCAAGTAGAGTCTACCTCGTACTCTGCTCGGGCATCTTTGGTTATGGAGGGGAAACTTCTTCTAAGCATACAGATACATGGTGAGACCTCCCTGCCGCAGCGCTTGAGATCCTCTTTGTTCCCTGTCTATTTTTAGGTACTATCTCGTTAGTCGTCGAGCCCGACCGCTGAACTAATAACTTTAGACTGTCTTGATCTGAATTTTGGAGTAGAGATTTTCCCGACTTTAACACTTCAATAGGCGTGATAAAATGTATGACTACTACTAAGAAAATAAACTAGTTTTGAACATAAAATGCATAATTTTTTTAGGTGAGATTGGGCGTTAACGAATGACGGTTCATGAGTGCTGCATTTACGACCGTCGCCACAACACCAAATGAAGCCTTTATGTGCAAATCCGTTTCAGCAATATGCAAACTATGCTTTCAAAAATATTACCAAGACAGCTATGTGCAGACGGACCATTTACGGGTTCACAACTCATAAAGAAATCACAACACCAAATGAAGCCTTAATGTTGCCGCCATCGCCGCGGCAGCCACCGCCATTGCTATTCTCATCCACCGACACCGTCACCGTCGCCCTTCTCATCCACCGACGCCACCGCCATCACCCTTCTATTCCCCCGCCGCCGCCGCCGTCGTCGTTGACAACCGGATTCTGACTCCAACCGGCCTCCACCCGCCGGATTCTTGGTCGTCGTCAATTCTCCACCATCCAATCACGCTCCCGCCATGGTCGTTGTCGGTTACATGAGTAACCACCCACGTAACCGTCATAACCATCCATGAAGCATATAAATAGGGTCTCAGGTCCTCCTTAATTCTCATTCTCTCCTGAATCGGAAAATCCTCCTACAAATTTTCTCTCTCCTTCCTCCTTCATCTTCTTCATTCCCTTCTCCCCCCTTCAAAGATTTTCAAGCACTCCTTGAAGATCTCCTTCGTATTCAAAGCCTCTTTTGAAGATCTTCATCTTCCACGCCAAAAAAATCCTCATACGGAATTTTTCTCTCCCCCACTTCTCATTCTTGTGCGCACTCGAGAGCGCCGCCTCCTTGCGCGCTTTCGAGCACATCGCTTCCTTGCGCGTCTCTTCCCTATGCGCTCTTGTGCGCGTTTCTTCCTCATGCGCCCCCGCGCGCTCTGCCTCTCAGCGCGCTCTCACGAGCTCTGCTTCCTTGCGCACTCTCGCGCACATCTCTTCCTTTCTCGCTCCCACATGCACAGCTTCCTTGCGCGCTTCCGCACGTGTCTCTTCCTTGCGTGTTCTTGCGCACGTCTCTTCCTTGGGCACTCCCGCGTGCTCCACCTCATTGCACGCTCTCGGGTGCATCTCTTCCTTGCGCGCCTCTGTGCGCTCCGCCTCCCAGCGCTCACTCGCACGCTCCACTTCCTTGTGCGCTCTCGCGCGCGCCTCTTCCTTGCGCGTCTCTTCCTTGCATGCTCCTGCGTGCTCTCACACACGTCGCTCCCTTGCATAGGCCTCTTCCCCTCGCGCTCCACGCGCACCCCTCTAGTAAGCGCCCTATGTGCTCCCCATCAGCAAGCGTCGTGCGCGCTTTCTACTAGCAAGCGCTCTGCGCGCTCTCCTCTAGCAAGCGTCTTGCGCGCTCTCTACCAATAAGCGCTCCGCGCGCTCTCCTCCAACAAGCGACGTGCGCGCTCTCCTCCAACAAGTTCCCTGCGCGCTCTCAACCAACAAACGCTCGGTGTGCTCTCTACCAGTAAGCGCTCCGCAACAAGCACCATGCACGCTCTCCTCCAGCAAGCCCCCCGTGTGCTCTCTACTATCTAGCGCTTCATGTGCCCTCCTCCAATAAGTATCATATGCGCTCTCTGCCAACAAGCCCCCCGCGTGCTCTCCTTTGTCCAGCGCTCAGTGAGTTCTCCTCCAACAAGTGCACCGCATGCTCTCCATCAGCAAGCGCTCAGCGCGCTATGCCATCAAGTCCGCTCCAAGCGCACCTCCGTACTTGCCGCTCTCAAAACCGCTGCAAGTGTTCAAAGCCCTCAGCTTAGCTACGAGCCCACCAAGCGTCAGCAAGTCAGCAATTCTCTTCTCCTCTAAGTACAACAGGAGACGATCCACAGAGGATAGGATGCGTCAAGTGCGTCGCACAAGCTTCCAAGCCCTAAACATCAGAATAAGTGCAACAAGCTGCGCCCGTCTCCAAGATCTACCAGAGGACTTAAGAATATAACGAGCGCATCACTCCCCGCAGTAGACTAAGAAATAATTAGCTCTGTCAACGGTGGCATGTCACCCTCTGAGCTCTCTCTCTCCCTAATAATTGTAACGAGAGGCGGTATGTCGCCCTCGAGTTCTTGAAAAAGCCCTGTAACAGCGCTCAGATATAGTGAAGGTTTGGTCGGCACAGATCCGTTCACGTGAATTTTCAACAAGTTGACGAGTTTTCCTCGTCAAAAAAATTAACTTCTTAGATTTTATTTCTCTATAACTGTGTGCGTGCTCGACCGTTCCGTGGGTTAAGACGGTCTAAGTTAATCCGGTGCGACCGGGGTGTCGAGTTTGGGCGCAACAACATCCATTCCCATCCAGAACAGGGATTTAGGCTCTCAGTTAGTAGGATAGGATGTATGTGTAGGGTTTTCTATTGTGGGTGGAACAACATATCACATTTGCGCAGCGGAATAAAGTTCTAGAAAACCCTAAAAAGAAAGTGGATCTTACGATGAAACATTAATCAAGAAGTAGGAATCTGAAGGCACAAAATACTCGTGCTGGATCGAGACAAAGCGGATCCAGAAGCTCCAAGGAAATTTTCATGTTCTGTAGAGTCCGAGAGCACAGAATAGCGTCTGCGCCTTTACGAGATTTCCACACTAACGGGAGAGACACCTCTCCGTCGTCACACGAGGACGAGCTGGAAGGGATGAACAAGGTCTTCGTCTCCATGAACCGTTAGATTTGCTTCCAGGAGAGGATTGTCGGCGCTAGGGCTCCGATTCGCGAAGGGAGGCCGCCGTCAGGTTCGCCGCTCAAAACTCTTCTGAAATTAGGGCTCGGGAAAAAGCCGCAAAAGTGTTTGCCCTAACCCTGAAATTATATCTATATATAATGTTCAGTGAACCGGGTTTGGCTTTAACAGAAATTACCCAAAGAAAAGTCGAATCGGTTTTAGGGCTTAAGGAGGTAGCGTCGGGCCGATATTTGACTTTGAATTAAATCCAAGCAGTCAATCTTATCGGCTGCAACGACTGCATGCATATCGACTGCATCGGTTGCATCAGCTCGACCATCCAGTCGGCAGGCTGTCAAACAGCTATTCCAGAATTATCGATTGCATCGACTGTATGTCATGTCGACAGCATTGACTGCATCGACTGCATCGGCTGCATGCACATCGACTGCATCGGCTACATCAACTGGACCATCAGTCGACAAGCCTTCCTTCCAGCAAACCTTTCTAACCGACAAACTGTCTTATAGTTTTTAATCAACTAAGTTTGTCTTTACACCCATAAACTTTATGAGTCGAGCCACCTCGATCAATTATCCACTTTCTCTCACGTTATTATGTGTGACTCCATAAGTTCATATTGCGTTGGCAGCGAGACTAACTCGTTGACTACTTCTAGATCACAAATACTTCAACAGTATGTTTTAGGATTCTAGAGGCTTATTGCAGCCGCATAAAGGAGTTTCTAGTTTCACGTGACTGCAGAGACACATGTAGGGCTAATATCGAGTCGAGTTCGAGCGACTTTGGCTCGGCTCGAAATCGAAATTTTCGACTCGAACTCGGCTCGAAATCGACTCGAAATCGAAATTGATTTCGAGTCGAGTCAGCTCGACTCGAAATGACTCGATTCCGAGTCGGCTCGAAATCGAATCGAGTCAGCTCGAAATCGAATCGGATCGGCTCGAAACCGAATCAAATCAGCTCGAAATTGAGTAATTTTTCGTTTTATTCCTAATTTGCTCAAAATTAAATAGGGAAACCTATAAATTTAGCAAATGAAACAATTAAAACATTCATTTTTTTATTTAGGTTTAAATTTTGTTATTTTTAATCTTAAAATAAAAATATATTAATAAATACATAATTTTTTAATTAATTCGAGTTGATTCGAATCATACTTCAAGCGATCCAGGGCTGGCTCGAAATCGACTCGAAATCAGATTCGAGTCAAATTGAATCGACTCAAATTGAGTCGAATCAATTTTAATCGATTCCGATTCGACTCAATTTTCGAACGATTTTCGAGCGACTTTCGAGTTTCGAATAATATGTTCAGCCCTAGGCACATGCAGCTAATTTGAGAGGAAAATCTGTTTTCATTTTGGTTGAAAATGCAACAGCATGCAAAACAGGTTTCACGATCTTCCGGTTATGAATTTTATGTTTGGTTTGCCAATTAAATTTTTGGTCGGACATTAATATTATCCATCTGTCATTAACTTTGAGCTGTCATTAGTCAAAGTTGATCTGCCTATAACATCACCCTTAAATATATGTGATGGGTTCCCTTAAATCTGTTCCAAGTCAAGTTGACTTAGCCAAAACTAAGGCTTCGGCCGGATCATCAGTGTGGGCCGAGTCAACCAGGTGAGAACGCCCCCGAGCCCGGTGAGCAACAAGCTTGAATACAATTGGGGTCCCGCGCACACGCCTGACAAACGCATGCGCACACCCCCACCCTATGCACAACGCATGCTCCCTAGCGCGCACATGTTGCCCCTGCTCTGACGCAATGTTTGCGCCTCCCCACACGTGCCGGCCTCCTGCTATCACCATTTGTTAACATTGCCAGTCTCCAGTCATCTTCGCCATCGATGGACCTTTTGGGACCTTCCGGGGAGCATGCCCATCGTTTTTCAAAAATGGGTGATCTACGTGATCAGGAGCGTGCAACCTCATTTGTCAATTCAAACTTCAAGACGATGTAATTATCAGAACGCCCTTCAAAAAAACTATAAAAATGTCTCCATACCTTCATTTGAAGACAAACAACCAAGAAGAGATCTCTGAAGTTTTCTGGCGAAGACATTCAGAGATCTCCTTCGGAGTTTGAAAACCTGGATCGGTTCTCAAGTCCTTCAACAATGACTTGGAGATCTCTTTCGAAGTTTGACCAGCTCTCCACAAGTGTCCGCTCAAGTGTCCGCTCAAGTGTCTGCTCAAGCATCTGCTCCAGCGCCTACTCTAAAAATCTCTTCTACAAGCGCAAATGGAGACTCCGCTTCTTTTCCACCTTCAAGTAGTTGCAATCTCAGTGGTGGTCAGTCATCCTCTCAAAAATTCTAAGACTCGTAACCTCAAACAAATTAGTAGATTTGGTTGGCACAAAACTGACTCTATGGTTTTTCCTTTTCTGGGTTTTTCCACTTAAAAAAGACTTGCCATATCTATTGTTGGTTCTCATTTGACTATTTGCAGGCTTGACTCACTATCGAGCTAAGGCGAAACAATTTTTTCAAATCGAGAAAGCGCAAAGCGACCCACAATAATAATAAGTAAAGTTAACATGTGACAATTAATCGTTTTATTTTGGACATAGCAATCCATTATTTCTGTTGCCATATGGAAGCTAGCAGCATATAAAGGAAAAAGGATATAATTTAAAAAATAATTGCCATTTTATGCAATTAACCCTTACGGCAGATCGATGGGGGAAAACTTCAGAGTTTAGACTAGAAAAGAATATTATCATATGCTTTGTAAGATTATTTAATTTGATAATCTAAAATAAGAAGGAAACAGGCAGAAAGTTAGGCTAATATCTGTATGGTTCTTTAAAGGCATCTGTTTTATGAGTATGCTTAGACTATTTCAACCTTCAGTCATTTAAAAACACTGGAAAAATGTTTTATTATTGCATTTAGGCTCCCTTTGGCATGGTGGTTATAAACAGTCGTTCGGGAACTCACGACCTCACTTAAGGAACTTCATCTACGTGGGTGTTTTAAAGTAGTTTTCTTAAAAAACAAATCATGCCAAATAAAGCCTTAATGACTATGATGTATATTTCAATTTTATTTTGTATGCCTGCAATTATATATATATATATATATATATATATATATATATATATATATACTAGCATCTTCGAACGGGCTCCGCCCGTTCTCGATGCGTCGCTGCGGGCTTCGCCCGCCCCCCGCATCTTCGAAGGGGCTCCGCCCGTTCTCGATGCGTCGCTGCGGGCTTCGCCCGAAATCAAGCGGACATCTCCCGCTTGACCCCCCGGCGGGCTTCGCACGCAGCGCAGCTTTTAATAAAAATTTTAATAGAAAATTTAATAAATAACTTTAATAAATTATATAATAAAAGAAAATGAATAAATTAAATAATTTTATAAATTATAAATAAATTTAATAAAATATATATAATTAATAAAAAAATGAAAAAAAAATTCCCGCCCCTGGCTTCGGCCTGCTCACGCAGGCCGCTCTTCTCGGCCACCGGCGGCGGAGCCGCCGACGGCCTGCCCGGCGCCCACCGGGGGGTTCGCCGGCCTCGGGCGAACCCGCCGGGGGTTGTCCGGCGGTGAGCGGGCAGGGCCACCGCCGGTGGTGGCCCTGCCCGTGAGCTCCAGTTTTGGAGCTCACGGGCAGGGCCATCGCCGGCGGTGGCCCTGCCAGCTCGCCGCCGGACAACACCCGGCGGGTTCGCCGGAGGCCGGCGAACCCGCCGGTGGGCGCCGGGCAGGCCGCCGGCGGCGGCGGGGCTGAGCCCGTGAGGGGGCGGGAGGGGGAAAGGGGCATCGGGTATTTTTCCATTGTGAACAGTGCCAGCTTTGTTAATTTCGATATTTGCAGACCTTCTGTGTTGAATCCAACGGCCCGTGTTTGATGGAGCTTGATTGGACGGTCCAGATGAGCTTCATGGTGTGATCCAAATATGCATATTGTATTATATAATAAAGATATATATATAAAGTTTGAAATTAATAATTGGCATAGTATCTATTAAAATTTTATAAACGGTTTCTAAGGTAGGGGTGCAAAAAAAGCCATGCGGGCCTAGGACCCCGTGCGTGAGCTTTCTTGCTGTTAGGCTCAAGGTGGACCTTGCTCAAACCAGGCTTAAGTGAGACCCGAGCCTCAGAATAACAAGGGGGACTACATGAGCCGATTAGACCAGGCCCAAGCAAACCCCCGAATAAGCTCAAGCGGCTAATGTTGGAATGTCATCATTAATTTGCTGGCCGCCCAGAAGAAATGTTGTGTGACCTACATTAAATTGATGGTAGTCAAGCAAAAAAAAATGTTAGGCCACCTACATTAAATAGTTCTCCACCCAACATTAAATTGTTGGCCGCCCAACAGCTCAATGGGCTTTAATGCCCTAATGGTTTTAGGGCCGGCCCGAGCCCGACCTAAGAATTAGGTCGGGCTCTGACTAAACAAGGGGGGACCTGATGAGCTCCCTTAGGCCTGACCTGGACCTAACTAGACCCGGGCATAGCCTGGCTCAAACCCGGGCAAACCTGGGCCCGGGCCAAATTTGCGTCCTTACCCTAATGTCGTGCTATGGTGTTGGTGGAGATATTTGTGTTATTATTTTATTTTAAAAATAATGAAAATAAATTAATATAAGTATTTATGCTTTTTTTGGATCAAAAGCTTATATATGTTATAAAATAATAATCTTAAATTACTTTAATCAATTCTTAATGAATTAATATTCACATAGTATGTGCAGTATTGCAGCCACAAAAGTGCCTCAGTCATTTAAAATCGTTAAAATCTCACAGAAAGTTTGTTCAAAGACATTTCAAGCGTAGGCATCGTTTGGCATGACGGTGGCGATCGTAAACGCATGAGTTAACCGTCATTCGTTCAGAATTACCTAACAAATATCATCCGTTTGAGCATAAAAGTGTATGAAATTCCTTACATGTGAGCTAACGAATGACAATTTAACCTCCATGTTCATGACTGCTACCACCGTGCCAAAAGGAGCCTTAGGCTCCATTTGGGGGGACTTATTTTCACCGGTCGAGCTGTTACAACCGCATGAACCGGATCTTAATTAAGGTCCGGTTCATGCGGTCATAACCGGTAATTAAGGTCCGGTTCATGCGGTCGTAACCACTCGACCGGTGAAAATAAGTCCCCCCAAACTGAGCCTTAGTCTAAAGTTTCAAGATCAATAAAAAACTGAGGGCTCTAAATCGAACATAAGCTTTAATTTCAGGAAGTAATTTATGTATTTTGCCACAAAATTTCATTTATATGCTACTTATCTATTATTCAGGGAAACTTCATGACATAACATTGTGTTTTATATTGACCTATTATTGTGTTTTTAATTTTGTCTACACATAACATTGTGTAGATAAAGATGGAGAAAGAGAGGCAAGGAAATTGGGAAAGAGGTATTGGAACCTCTTGATTTGGAACAAGTTGTTAGAGATAAGAATTTTTTTTATTCAATAATTTATGTTTTTTATGCAATAATGCCCAAGCCTTTATTCCATTATAGTGAGGTCGGCTATATGAATCCTTTGTCGTCATTGTGCTCTATCTTTAGTCATAATCTCACTAATGCTTAAGTACATCATGTCTTTTCTTATTGATTCATTCTAAGTCTTTATTAGTCTATGTTAGAATATTTAGGTATATGTCCGCGCGTGTCAGGACCGACTCGGAACGACCCAACGAGTTACGTGTCAGTAGAGTATAACGGCTCTACGCTGTAGATACTATATAAGGTCATTCCACACCGATAAGCCTTAGTGGACTATCTTGAGCGGAGCCATCCAACATTCTCAAGATATGAATTAGGTTTCCGCTCTCTCCCCGTCTGCTTCTCTCATTCTCCCGTCGTCCGCTACAGCCGCCGCTCTCGTTCCTCTCGCGAACATCTCTGCACATCCCGTCGCAAGCGGCCGCAGATCCGCCAGAGACCGAGAGAAGTTATTCAGTGTCGATCGAAGCTTTACGACACCACCGCTCGTCGTTCCCGTTTCGACCATCGCTACACGCAGGAAGCGAATAATTTCCTTTGTTGATCTGTGCTGAATCTCTGTCGCAGCCTTTCGCAAAGCCTGTTTCACGAGGGAAGATCACAAAATCTACTGTTTACGCTCAGATCGCGAAGGAGAAAGGGTCCGTCGCCGCCCCCGCTTCTCTGCAGTTTCGCCACCGTCATTGCTCAGATCCGCTGTCGATCTGTCGCCATCAGATATTAAGCTTGCCATCAGAGGATAGTTGATCTCTACGCCGCATGCTGGATATATCTAGATCCCCTCGATCGGTGTTGATCTCCGCCACGATCTGTTCTCTGCTTCAAATCGGAGAAGTCTGTTGGTGCTAACATCACTGGGAGGTGGAGGAATTCCTGCAGATCAGAAAAAAGAACATCACTGGTTTTTTGCTCCTCTCTGTATTTCCCGATCAAGGATCAGGCTTTGTCCTAGGATCGACCAGACATTGCCATTCATTCCCCTGGTTGCTTCAGAGGAAGAGCAAGCCGACCTTTCATTAGAAAGAAGAGGAAATTATCCTGTTGCTGTTTGCTCCAAAGTGCAATCCTTTTTTTTGGAGAAGAATAGAGACCCTCTCCTTTCCTTCCAGCAAGAGGAGTTTTTCATCTAGAGCAGCCATCTTCGTCGTGCTGCTGCTTGAAGGAAGAGAACGTTCAATTTCTGGATTGGATCTGAAGTCAGCGTCTTGTTCTCGCCCGGCTCAGGTGACCTCATTCTAGCATTTTAATTCCTGTTTTTAAATCTAGAAATATGTCGAAGAAAAGTGCACTCGACACCATAAAATTGCAACCGTTCGACGCCTCCGACTTTCTCAGTTAGAAAATTCAAGTCCAAATAGGAATGAAGGAACGCGAGATTTTTTATACTATTCAGAGCGATTTCGCTTCTACCGCCGAGGACGTGGACGAGTACCAGTGGAACAAAGATGAGGATTTATGCAGGGATTATCTTTTGAATTCCCTGAATCCCCGTCTTGCGTTGACATACCACGCTTACAAATCTGCAAAAGAGATATGGGATCGACTGAACGCGCATTTCCAGAAGTAGGAAGGATTGTCAAAGTAGCTCATTGGAGAGAAGTTCTTCAACTTCAGTTTCAAAGCGAACGTGCCTATCACTTCTCAACTCTTGGAGCTGGTCAACCTTCGTCAGAAGCTGGATGATGATCATTCGAAGATGGACGACAGTCTCTTTGTGTATATGATCCTGAGTAAACTGCCTCCTGAGTGGCTCTGTTTCAAGACCGAGATACACCGATTGAAAGAGAAGATCAGTTTGGACGAACTCAAAAGGTTCATCCATATTGAGGACCAAAACATTGCTGGGAAAAGCTTGGAGCAGGTTACGCAGCCCTCACAGGCTGTCAACTTCGTTTCACGTCCTAGTAAGCCTTCTCGGAAGCCCCCGACACCTAAGGGTGATACTCCAGCACCGTTGGCGGTCAAAAAGCCTTCTCTCAAAAGGAAGAAGGGTAAGTGCCACAACTGCGGCAAATGGGGTCACTGGGCCACTGAATGCAGGGGTCCGAAGAAGCAAAAAGAGGAAGCCCCACAAAATGTGGCACACATGGTGGTCGACAACTCCGATCCTAAGTCCTTCGTGGCTATGATTGGGAGTAGTCACCGTAGTGCGTCTTCTGAGTGGTGGCTGGACAGTGGTGCTACCTGTCACGTCACAAATGATAGGAGTCTCCTTTCTAAGGTGACAACGGTCAAGGACATAGTCAAAAATTGCAATGGAGGAGCGACTGATGTTACTCATGCTGGGACTGAATAGCTAGTGCTCTCTTCAGGTAAAACTTTAATTTTACAACATGTTAAAGTAGTTCCTAATTTAACTAAGAATTTGATTTCTATGAGTTTGCTTGATAAAGCTGGAATGTCTTTCACAACCATGAACGGTAGAATGACATTAATTGTTAATTCTCACTATTTTGGTTGCGCTTACCTGATCAATGGTATGTATAGACTAAGCCTAGATAACGAGTATATAAATCAAGTGAGTTCAACTCTGATTGATCCAAAGTTATTACACAATAGACTTGGACATATCTACAATAAGAAAATGCGAGATCTAGCTAAAAGTCAAAACATTCCATTAGATCTTTCTATTCAGTTTGATAGGTGTGAGGCTTGTGCCCAGACTAAGATCACTAGAAACCCTTACAAGATAGTTTCTAGGAGCACACAACTTCTGAAGTTGATACATTCCGACCTCTGTGACTTTCGTAGTCACGCCACTAGAGGGGGAAGGAAGTATCTAATTACATTCATCGACGATTTTTCCAGATATTGTCATGTTTACCTATTGAAATCGAAAGATGAGACATTCGAGACCTTTAAGATCTTCAAATCTCGGGTAGAAAATCAACTGAATCTAAAGATTAAGAGACTTAAAAGTGATCGAGGAGGAGAGTACACTACAACTGAGTTTAAGGACTTTTGTGCCTCTAAGGGTATAATCCTAGAAACCACAGCTACTTACTCACCCCAGTCGAATGGTGTTGCTGAGCGTAAGAATGGAACTTTAACAGAAATGTTGAACTATATGCTTCTCACAGCTGTCATGCCTAATTCTTTTTGGGGGAAGCAGTTCTAACTGCAAATCACATTCTAAATCGAGTGCCTCACTCAAAGCTCAACTCTACTCCATATGAGTTGTGGCATGACCATCCTTGTAGATATGACACTCTAAAGACTTGGTGTTGTATGTAACACCCCCTATCCGTCGCATAGCATATAGCAGTAGGTCCGGTCGGGGCCCGACGTTATATACCATAGATAGACCGGGTGGTTACTCAGTGGAAACCATCCAACAAATCCAACGTCCTACACAGAGCATTCTAGCGGAAGTAGTTTTATAAGTTGCAATTAAAACAACCCAGCATCAAGCCTGAATGTCCACTAAACACCAAATAGGAATGTAGTACATACACAAGTACAGGCCTTAAGGCCTTATAAAATGGTTTACTTCAAATTACATGTTTTACAAACCATGGCACGTAGGCCGGTCATACATGAATAAAAGCTAATAAACACTTCAACTAGGCCTTCAAGGGCCGGCTTCGCAATTTGGCCTTTAGCCCGCTATTGACCGCTTGGTCCAGCAGCACCTGCAAGCAACAAACCACCGCACGGTGACAAACAAAAGCAACGGTCAGCAATGCTGACCAAATTATAACGATCTTGCCCCCAATTCGGGGCGGCGATGCTTCTTCCCTGCATTTTATTAGCACAACCAAGCAGTATATAAATGCATTGCATCATAGGCGTTGGCACGCATGGCCACACGCCCCGTACTCTCCGGGCACATTCTCGGTGATCACAGTCTAAGCCCGTTAACTCACCACCATCTCCAGGACGGTAATCTCTTGTGAGCAATTTGGTCTTTTAGGCAGATGTTACGACACTTTAATGTCATCAACAGCCTATGTCACGACACTTTAATATCATCGACAGCAAGACCCGACCTTTATGCCCTCGGCATAAAGCAGGAACGGTTCCACTCAACCCGTTGCTCACTTGCCACGACACTTTAATATCATCGACACGAGTTAAGTTTCCCCGAAGCCCGTGAATCAAACGTACAATATTACATAACCCAGTTATGTACAAGTTGGCTCCCAGGCACACAAGATGGCAAGATCACGCATCCGCCCAGTTTTCCGGGTGCACCTTTGGGTTAATCCCCAAGGCTCCCTATTGCAATCTACCACGTAGAAAACCCGAAAAACAAACAATCGCACGGAGTCTTCTCCGGCATTTATGCAATGCAACATCACCGATCCAGACCAACATGTCCGGGTAGGCTTCACACATCATGCCTATGTCCGTTCTCGAATACGGACTCTAAACAACGGGGACTTTAAATATCTACCCGAAGGAACGCCTCCAACTCCCCGCAAACTCGCGAGAGCGGGCTTCCTATGCAAAGAAGGAGAGCTTCACATGCTCAAGAAGAGAATCGTTACTCTAGTGTTCTTCCTTGGCACCATGGAAAAGTAAGCGGATGAAAAGCACCGCACTCTCTTTGCCTCCGTAGATCCGAAGTCGGCTCGCGATTTGGAGCTTCTAAGCTCCTCCAATGGCCGGATCTAGCTTCTTCTTCCTCATTTTCTCTCCTCTCTCTAGAATTTAGAAAGGGAACCACTCAAGTGAAATGAGGGTTTCAAAGGCCCAATCCCGTGTATATCTCATCAGGAACAACCCCAGCCGTTGGATCCCAAATTAAAGAAACGAACGGCCTTGATTTGGGCCTGAAATACTAATACTGGGCCGAACACGGCCTGCGACACGCCCGTGTCCAGGGCCGTGTCCCCCATTCGCCGTCAAAATCGACGCGCCTGGAACAACACACGGGCATCCAACACGCCCATGTTCGACCTGACACGCCCGTGTTCCAATTGACACGGCCGTGTGGTCGGCCGTGTGCCTCCATCGACACTGCCCCGAAAACAACCCGAGACTCACACGGGTATTGGACACGCCCGTGTCCTAGCCCATGTCTACTCGAACACGCCTGGGCGCCAGGCCGTGTTCACTGTCTCGACACTTCGTCGAGCGAAGTTCGTCGACTACCTGACACGGCTTTGGACACGCCCGTGTCCTAGGCCGTGTGCCTTGTCTCGACACATTGTCGACTGAAATTCGTCGACTCCCCGGGCCGATCGTCGACACGGGCTCGACACGCCCTGAGACACGCCCGTGTCTCAGGCCGTGTTCTCTGCTCGACGATCATCGACTCCAAAATCGTCGACCTCTCAACCAAATCGTTGACTCCAGCCTGACACGCCCTGGGACACGCCAGTGTCCCAGGCCGTGTGCCTCCTGCCAGATACCAGATTTGGCCCAAAACGCCTCACGTCGCTCTTTTGAGTTTCGGGGTGTTACACTGTATCGCTTATGTAAGGATACAAGACCTTAAGAGACCAAAGATGGGACCTAGAACAACGACCTGTGTTTATCTAGGTAATGCAGAAGATAGTGCAGCTGACAGGTTTCTGGATCTATCCACTAATATAGTGATAGAGTCTAGAGATGTTATTTTCTTTGAACACAAATTTATCAAAAATCATGGCTTGACCGTCTCCGGGTCTACTGACATGATTTCAGAATCTACTATAGAACTTGAAGCTGGCTCCTCTAGCACTGCTCCCCAACCTCTAAAGGTGGAACCTGTTCTTCTTAGAGTATCTACAAGAGACAGAATCCCTAAGGATTTTGGTGAGAATTTCATCACCTACCACTTAGAGGATGATCCATTCTCCTATCAGGAAGCAATGCGATCTAGAGATGCGTTAATGTGGGCAGAAGTCATCGATGATGAGATGAACTCGTTGCTACAAAACAACACTTGGCATCTAGTTGACCTGCCGAAAGGAGCTAAAGTCTTAGGATGCAAGTGAGTACTGAAGAAGAAATTGCACAGTGATGGGTCTATAGCCAGATATAAAGCACGTCTATTAGCTAAGGGTTATAAACAACAGGGGGAATTGACTATTTTGACGTCTATTCACCTATGTGTCACCTATCCACTATAAGGATTCTTCTTGCCATAGCTTATATTGAGAACTTTATAGTTCATCAGATTGATGTCAAGACAGTCTTCTTAAATGGAGAGCTTGATGAAGAGATCTACATGACACAACCTGAAGGTTATGTACATAAGGATCTAAGAGACAAAGTGTGCAATCTCGATAAATCGATCTATGGGCTTAAACAAGCACCTAAGATGTGGCACATAAAATTTGATCAAGTGGTAAAGAGCATTGGATTTCGGCCCAGTCTCTCAGACAAGTGCCTCTACTATCGCTCGATGACAAATCAAACAGTCATCATATGCATATATGTGGATGACATGTTGATTCTGGGGTCAGATCTTTCCGCATTGAGGGATACTAAATCCGCTCTCGCGAAAGCATTTGAGATGAAGGACCTTGGTCCCATAGATACCCTACTAGGTATGAAAGTTAGAGTAGACAAGGGATATGCCACTCTAAGTCAAGCTCATTATATTGAGCAGATTCTCACTACCTGGGGTTATAAAGATTGTAGGCCTGTTGAAACACCAATCGATCCAAATGTCAAGTTGAGTCCGAATGAAGGGACCAGCGTTGATCAAGTAAAGTACTAAAAGATCATTGGAAGCCTCATGTATGCCAAAAGTTGCACTAGACCAGACATTGCTTTCTCGGTAAGCATGCTGAGTCGTTTTACCAGTAGTCCAGGCAAAGAGCATTGGGATGCCTTAGATCGGCTGATGAGGTACCTAAAATGTACTAAAGACCACGCTCTGTGCTACACTGGTTACCCTCCTACGTTGGAAGGATACTCTGATGCCTCCTGGTGTTCAGAAGTTGGGAACAACAAGTCCACTAGTGGATTTATTTTCACTTTGGGTGGCGTTGCAGTCACTTGGAAATCCAAAAGACAGACTTGTATAGCTTTGTCATCTATGGAAGCCGAGTTGTTTGCCTTAGCCTCAACTGGCGAAGAGGCAGATTGGATCAGAAATTTGATTCTAGACATTCCCTTGTCTAGACTTCAAGTCAATTCTTTGAGCCTGTATTATGATAATCAAGCAGCAATTCAAGTCGTGGAGAATGTTCTTTCTAATACTAAAAGGCGACATGTACGACTGAGACACGCTCTACTGAATTATCTGAAAGAACAAGACATTATCACTTTGATCGATGTGCGATCGAAGGATAATCTGGCTGATCCACTGACGAAAGGAATGCCTAAAGACCGATCAATCAAAATAGTGGGGGAAATGGGACTCAAGGTGATTTAAGTTCAGCCTTAGTTCAAAGATATGCGATTTAGTTCAGCCTTAGTCCTAATATTTTGAATTTTTCACTTTCCTTTGTCAAAGCAAGCGTGTTGTGCCCCGCTGATGTTCAGGGTTGCTGAGTATGAATCTGGTGAGTTATTTCATTTCACATTTGATGTTAACAACTTCCACTGAGTTCGTCCTTCTTATCTAGGAGGAGAGTGTTATTACACATTTGATAACACAATCTGACTAGGTTTGGCTCTTCTTCTGTTTATTGGTTCCATTCCACATTTGATGAGTTCCAATTGACTTTAGAAAAACAGTAACCATGACATTCCACATAGGAACACAGATACAGCTGCGGTGTCCAGAAGTCCATGACATCGTTTCTTTGAAAACAGATAATGGATTCTGAGGTAGAAACTAAAATACTCTACACATGCTTCCTCATATTGTACTACGTTCATTTAAGTAGAACTAGATACTTGTACATTTTCAAAGGTTGAATTCATTCTAAATGAACTTCTCTGTTGAAAATTACAGGAGTTGCTGCTGATGGAGAATCACTTGCCGATTGGGATCCAGATGAGGATGACCTACTGGACACTGATTTCTAGAGTATAATTTGGTTTTCCTTCTGCTTAGAGCACTGTTTAGCTCTGCTTTCTTTCACTTGTCTTGTTTGAACTTTCTTGCCCTTTAGTTGGTCATGAGACACTTGGTGTTCTGGTACCTGTGCTGTGATTGTACTTTTGACTTTGTTATGATGCTGCTGAGATTTTTTGTTTATTCTTATGCATGCATACAACTGCTTTTCTTAACGTCCAATATGTTTTGACAAATGTGATGGACACGGTTGTGAGTGCTTCATGTTCGGTTGAACACTTCACACCCCACCCTTTTTCCGACGTCGGGTTTACCGCGGACATAGGAGGAGATTGTTAGAATATTTAGTTATATGTCCGCGCGTGTCAGGACCGACTCGAAACGACCCAACGGGTTACGTGTCATTAGAGTGTAACGGCTCTACGCTGGAGATACTATATAAGGTCATTCCACACCGATGAGCCATAGTGGACTATCTTGAGCGGAGCCATCCAACAGTCTACCCTTCCCCGTTTAATAGGCCTAGCTAGCTAATGACTAAACTCTCACAACACCTAACAATTGTCTCTAATGGTCTCCTTTGTACGTTCCAAATCATCTTAGTTGAGTTTCTCGCATCTTCTCTACAATCGGTGTCGCTCATGGTTTATCCCTGATACATTCATTCCTAATTTTATCGATTCAGTCTCTTGTGTCAACACATCCATCTAATCATTCTCATCTCCGCAACTCTCAAATTTATGCTCATGTACACAATTCACTCCACAACACTCAAAACAATAGAGCGCATCGTAGGTCTAATTGCAATACAGTAAAATTTGTCGTAAAGTTTTAATGATTTTACGATCACATAAGATATCTGACGCGACTGCTCATCTTTAAAAATTACCTCTCCATAGATAATTAAGTATTTCATCTAGAATGGAGAGGATCTCCTTTGAAAAGACTAAAAGAGAGATTAATTAGTTCAAGGCCTATTTCTATAAGGAGAGTCTTAGGTAGGGTGAAGAGAAGGGGAAAGAAATAATTTAGACATATAGGTATGCATCATGCATGTATGATGTATGTACATATATGAAGCTAGGAAGAGAATTATGTATGTATGCTTGTATGTATATGAATAGAAGTGTACAATATGAATGTACTGCATGAATGTATACTGAGAGACGGACTTTGTAAATTATAAATAAGGGTTATTTACCGAAACCCCTCTAACTTTTGAAATTACAAAAACCTTTCCTCTATGTGCACAAAAGTACCCCTTGAAGTAAATCTTCAAGGGGGGGTCTTTCTCTGCAGGAATGTTATGAAATGTAAACATTGAAGGGGGTTAAATATAATTTTGAAAGTTAGAGGGTGCAAGCTGTAATTATACAAAGTTTAAGGGGAGGTTCCGCTAAATAAACCTTATAAATAAATAAGAAATATCGCATAATTGCAAGGCAAACAAGTACTCTGTTTTGCAAAACTCAAAATCTCCCCTTGCAACTATTTTTTACACTTAAAACTGCTTGAAATTATAGCAAAAGCAGAGGAAAAGCAGAGCAATTCTCACGTCGAGGGTGATGTTTAGGCCGAGTTGGCATCGCCGCCGGAACAGGATGCACAGTGAACGTTAGACTGCTGGATAAAGTTCCAGGGATGATCCTCCGGCAGCGCCCGCATCAGTGAGACTGCTTTCTCATGCTTCCGCGGCTTCTGGATGTAGAACGTGAGCCGGCCGCCGGATTCGGAGCGGGGGTGCCCGAGGTTCGGGTTTGAAGTTGAGGATCTCTGTAGAACTACGACGCGGGCAACATTTCAGCTTTGGGTTTTTGTCGAAACAGTTGATTGGGTCGGTGTTCACCGGCGCTGATACCGCCGGATCAGGCACCGGCAGCACCAAGAAGCTGAGCAAGGCCATTCCCGCAGTAATAATTGCGATCCAAGAAGTCATTACGGCTTCACTATGGGTCAGTTTGTTTCGGCGGTGACGGTGAGAAAAGGAGTTGTGGGAATGGAGTTGTGGAAATAGAGCTGTTGGAATGGAGCTGTTCAGAATGACAAAACAGTTTGGTAAAACAGCGGTGACAGAACTGTTCAGAATGGAGAAACAGTTTGGTAAAACAACGGTGACGTTTCTGTTATGTTTAATAATAATAACAATAATAATAATAATCGGCTAATCCATATCATAATCATAAATATAATAATTATAAATATAATATCCTAATAATAATAAAAATAGTAATCATAAATATAATAATTATAAATATAATAAGCCGCTGCAGATGGTGCGTGACGTTGGCAAGCTCCGGTGAAAAGGAGCTCTCAGCTGTCCCAAAGCTCCGTTGAGAACGGAAATTTGCTCCTCCGATCCCACCGCAACGCCGAAACAAACTGACAAAAACAAAAACTCAGGTACGATCCCAACGCAACGGAGTGGTAACGCGGAAACAAACGGACCCTATGTCACCGCTGTTTTACCAAACTGTTTCTCCATTCTGAACAGCTCTGTCACCGCTGTTTTACCAAACTGTTTCTCCATTTTTAAAAACTACATTCTCACATCTCAATTCTTAAAGCTTCATTCACACAGCTCCTTTTGCCAACGCCAACGCCGAAACAAACTGACCCTATATATAAAGTTTGCAGCATTTAAAGGAAGGGTTTCCATTTTCAGCCAAATTATATATATCTATATCTATACTATTCTAAAAAGATATATGGTGGTTTGTCAATAACGTGAGTTCGAAAATAGGGGAAGATAGGTGGCCGTCAGATTTGAGTGTATTGATTATTAACCGTTGAATCTTGTACTGTAAATATCGGATTTGGTTTGCATATAAAAAAGGTGATTGTTAATCGCAACCCGTAATTGGCTAGTCGCACCCCAAAATCTCTCAATTTTTCGCGTCTTTTAAAAAACGTCTTGTACATGCAATTTCAGGAAAAGTGTTCAACACGATTGTTGTAGATATCGACGAGATCTACAACTTTCGTGTTGAACACTTTTCCTGAAATTACATGTACAAGGCGTATTTCGAAAAGGCGCAAAATCTGTGCATATTTTCAAAGTACGTCTTGTAAATGCATTTTTACAAAAAGTGATCAACACGAAAGTTGTTGAACACTTTTCTTGATATTGCATGTACAAGACGTATTTCGAAAAGGCCCGAAAAATTGGGAGCTTTTGGGGTGCGACTAGCAAAATAACAGGTTGCGGTTAACAATCACCTAAAAAAACACCCAAAAAAACTCCATCACTCTCACTCCTAAACCCTGTTTGTAGTGTTTTAAATCAGCAAAATCGCCACCCCCCCCCCCAATTTGCGGCCTTCTCCACCGCCGGCGGCCTGACCGGAGACCCCCAGGTTTGCCGGAGCAGGCGAACCTGTCGGCGGTGATCCGGTGGCGCTCACGGCCCGACGGTGGCCCTGACCGTGAGCGCCACTGGATCACCGCCGGCAGGTTCGCCTGCTCCCGACGAACCTGCTGGGGGTCCCCGATTAGGCCGCCGGCGGTGAAGAAGGCCGCAAATTTGAGGGGGTGCGATTTTTTATTTTTTTAATTATAAAAATTTAAATATAAAATATATTAAAAATGTAAATTAAAATATTAATATATAAAATATATTAAAAATATAAGCTCTGATTAAAATTGCGGGAATCTGGCTGGGAAAACATATAATATATATATAACATTAAAAATAATTTAAAATAATTAAAAAGAAAAAATTAAATTATAAAAAAGGTGGCACATCGACCCGGGGGCGGGTGGAGCCCACCGTCGCCAGCCGAGTAATATAGCGCGTGGTCATCGGGCCGGAGGGCCGTACCTGTAAGTGATGTGTGTGTGTGTGTATATATATATATAAAAGTAGGTTTGAGAGCAAACCTAATTCAAATCTATTGATCAAGATCATAATTTTGAAAATAATTATGGAACTACTTCGTTAAGTAATGG